>CM066991.1:42372515-43584182 GCA_033977485.1 Hydrangea macrophylla
GTATAAGATCATGTGAAGTTTTTGATTGAGTTTAAGATCAGGTAGAGTTTAAGAAAGATTCGAGCTTAGGATTAGGTCAAGTTTAAGATAGAATCGAGTTTAAGATTAGATCGTGTTTCAGATCACGTCAAGTTTTTGATCAAATTTGAGATCATGCTGAGTATTAGATCATGTTTTTGATCAAGTCCTGTTTAAGACAGAATCGAGCTTAAGATCAGGTCAAGTTCAAGATAGAATCGCGTTTAAGATTGGATCGAGTTTAACACAAAATCGAGTTTAGGATTAGGTCAAGTATAAGAAAGAAACGAGTATAAGATTAGATCAAGTTTAAGATCATGCCAAGTTTTTGATCGAGTTTAAGATCAGTTAGAGTTTAACACATAATTGAGTTTAAGATTGAAACGAGTTTAAGATCATGTTAAGTTTTAGATCGAGTTTAAGATCCGGTCAAGTTTAAGGTAGAATCGAGCATAAGATTAGGTTAAGTTTAAGACAAAATCTAGTTTAAGATTAGAAAGAGATTAAGATCATATCATGTTTTAGATCAGTTTTAAGATTTTTTCAAGTTTAAGACGGAATCGAGTTTAAGATTAGGTTAAGTTTATGAAAAATTGAGTTTAAGATTAGGTCATTTTTAAGACAGAATTGAGTTTAAGATTAGGTTAAGTTTAAGACTGATTCAATTTTAAGATTAGGTCAAGTTTAAGTTAGAATCGAATTTAAGATTAGATCATGTTAGATAATGTCTAGTATTAGGTCAAGTTTACGATCAAGTAATGTTTAAGACAAAACCGAGCTTAAGATCTGGTCAAGTTCATGATTGAATCGAGTTTAAGATTAGATCAAGTTTAAGACAGAATCGAGTTTAACATTAGGTTAAGTATAAGAAAGAATCGAGTTTAAGATTAGATCGAGTTTAAGATCATGCCATGTTTTAGATCGAGTTTAAGATCAGTTCGAGTTTAAGACAGAATCGAGTTTAAGATTAGAACGACTTTAAGATCATATGAAGTTTTAGATCGAGTTTAAGATCAGGTCAAGTTTAAGACATAATTGAGTTTTAGATTAGGTCAAGTTTAAGACAAAATCAAGTTTAAGATTAGGTCAAGTTTAAGACAGAATTGAGTTTAAGATTAGATCGAGTTTAAGATCATATCACTAAGTCGAGTTGAAGACATAATCGAGTTAAAGATTAGATCGTGTATAAAATCATGTCAAGTTTTAGATTAAGTTTAAGATCAGGTCAAGTTGAAGGAAGAATTGAGTTTTAGATTAGGTCAAGTCTAAGACTGAATCGAGTTTAAGATTAGATTGAGTTTAATATCACATCAAGTTTAAGATCATGTCGAGTTTTAGATCAAGTTTTTGATTAAGTCATGTTTAAGACAGAATCGAGCTTAAGATCAGGTCAAGTGTAAGATAGTATCGAGTTTAAGATTAGGTCAAGTTTAAGACAGAATTGAGTTTAAGATTAGATCGAGTTTAAGATCACATCAAGTTTTAAATCAAGTTTAAGATCATGTCGAGTTTAAGATAGAATTGAGTTTAAGATTAGATCATGTTAGATAATGCCAAGTTTTAGATCAAGTTTTTGATTAAGTCATATTTAAGACATAATTGAGCTTAAGATCAGGTCAAGTGTAAGATAGTATCGAGTTTAAGATTAGGTCAAGTTTAAGACAGAATTGAGTTTAAGATTAGATCGAGTTTAAGATCATATCAAGTTTTAGATCGAGTTTAAGATCAGGTTGAGTTTTAGACATAATCGAGTTAAAGATTAGATCGTGTATAAGATCATGGCAAGTTTTAGATTGAGCTTAATATCAGGTCAAGTTTAAGGCAGAATCGAGTTTAAGATTAGGTCAAGACTAAGACAGAATCGAGTTTAAGATTAGATCGATTTTTAGATCACATCAAGTTTTAAATCAAGTTTAAGACCATGTCAAGTTTAAGATAGAATTGAGTTTATGATTAAATCAAGTTTAAGACAGAATCGAGTTTAAGATTAGGTCAAGTATAAGAAAGACTCGAGTTTGAGATTAGATCGAGTTTAAGATCATGCCATGTTTTTGATCGAGTTTAAGATTAGTTCGAGTTTAAGACAAAATTGAGTTTTAGATTAGAATGAGTTTAAGGTCATATCAAGACTTAGATCGAGTTTAAGATCAGGTCAAGTTTAAGACAGAATTGTGTTTTAGATTAGGTCAAGTTTAAGACTGAATCGAGTTTAAGATTAGGTCAAGTTTAAGACAGAATTGAGTTTAAAATTAGATCGAGTTTAAGATCATATCAAATTTTAAATCTAGTTTAAGAATAGGTCGAGTTGAAGACATAATAGAGCTAAAGATTAGATCGTGTATAAAATCATGTCATGTTTTAGATTGAGTTTAAGATCATGTCAAGTTTAAGGTAGAATCGAGTTTAAGATTAGGTCAAGTCTAAGACAGAATCAAGTTTAAGATTAGGTCAAGTTTAAGATCACGTCAAGTTTTAGATTTCGAGTTTTAGATCAAGTTTATGATTAAGTCATGTTTAAGACATAATCGATCTTAAGATCAAGTCAAGTGTAAGATAGAATCGATTTTAAGATTAGGTCAAGTTTAAGACAGAATCGAGTTTAAGATTAGATCGAGTTTGATTTCACATCATGTTTTCGATCAAGTTTAAGATCATTACGAGTTTTAGATCATGTTTAAGATTAGGTCAAGTTTAAGACATAACCAAGTTAAAATGATACTAATTTTAAGATCATGTCAAGTTTTAGATCGAGTTTAAGATCAGGTCGAGTTTAAGACAGAATCGATTTTAAGATTTGGTGAAGTTGTGGACTGAATCGAGTTTAAGATTAGATAGAGATTAAGATCATGCCAGGTTTAGATCGAGTTTAAGATCAGGTCGAGTTTAAGAATCGGTCGAGTTAAGACCATGTCAAGTTTTAGATCGAGTTTAAGATCCGTTCGAGTTTAAGACAGAATCGAGTTTAAGATTAGAACGAGTTTAAGATTGTATCAAGTTTTAGATCGAGTTTAAGATCAAGTCAAGTTTAAGACAGAATTGAGTTTTAGATTAGGTCAAGTTTAAGACACAATCGAGTTTAAGATTAGGTTAAGTTTAAGACATAATTGTGTTTAAGACTAGATCGAGTTTAAGATCATATCAAGTTTTAGATCAAATTTTAGATCAGGTCGAGCTGAAGACATAATCGAGTTAAAGATTCGATCGTGTATAAAATCATGTCAAGTTTTAGATTGAGTTTAAGATCAGGTCAAGTTTGAAGCAGAACTGAGTTTTAGATTAGGTCATGTCTAAGACTGAATCGAGTTTAAGATTAGATTGAGTTTAAGATCACATCAAGTTTTAAATCAAGTTTAAGATCATGTCGAGTTTTAGATCAAGTTTTTGATTAAGTCATATTTAAGATAGAATAGAGCTTAAGATCAGGTCAAGTGTAAGATAGTATCGAGTTTAAGATTAGGTCAAGTTTAAGACAGAATCGAGTTTAAGATTAGATCGAGTTTAAGATCACATCAAGTTTTAAATCATGTTTAAGATCATGTTGAGTTTTAGATCATGTTTAAGATCGGGTCAAGTTTATGACAGAATCAAGTTTAAAATTATAGTGAGTTTAACATCATGTCATGTTTTAGATGGAGTTTAAGATCAGGTCAAGTTTAAGACAGAATCGAGTTTAAGATTAGGTCAAGTTGAGGATGGAATCGAGTTTAAGATTAGATCGAGATTAAGATCATGTTAAGTTTTGGATCGAGTTTAAGATCAGGTCAAGTTTAAGACAGAATCGAGTTTAAGATCAGGTCGAGTTTAAGATAGAATCGAGTTTAAGATCATATCATGTTTTAGATCTAGTTTAAGATTAGGTCAAGTTTAAGACAGAATCGATTTTAAGATTAGGTCATGTTTAAGACAAAATCGAGTTTAAGATTAGGATAAGTTTAAGATAGAATTGAGTTTAAGATTAGGTCAAGTTTAAGACTGATTCAAGTTTAAGATTAGGTCAAGTTTAAGATAGAATTGAGTTTAAGATTAGATAATGTTAGATAATGCCGAGCATTAGATCAAGTTTATGATCAAGTTATGTTTAAGACAGAATCGAGCTTAAGATCAGGTCAAGTTCAAGATCGAATTGAATTTAAGATTAGATCAAGTTTAAGACAGAATCGAGTTTAAGTTTAGGTCAAGTATAAGAAAGACTCGAGTTTAAGATTAGATCGAGTTTTAGATCATGCCAAGTTTTTGATCGAGTTTAAGATTAGTTCGAGTTTAAGATAAAATCGAGTTTTAGATTAGAACGAGTTTAAGATCATATCAAGTTTTAGATCGAGTTTAAGATCAGGTCAAGTTTAAGACAGAATTGAGTTTTAGATTAGGTCAAGTTTAAGACTGAATCGAGTTTGAGATTAGGTTAAGTTTAGGACAGAATTGAGTTTAAAATTAGATCGAGTTTAAGATCATATCAAGTTTTAGATCGAGTTTAAGAGTAGGTCGAGTTGAAGACATAATAGAGCTAAAGATTAGATCGTGTATAAAATCATGTCAAGTTTTAGATTGAGTTTAAGATCAGGTCAAGTTTAAGGCAGAATCAAGTTTAAGATTAGGTCAAGTCTAAGACAGAATCAAGTTTAAGATTAGGTCAAGTTTAAGATCGCGTCAAGTTTTAGATCAAGTTTATGATTAAGTCATGTTTAAGACAAAATCTAGCTTAAGATCAGGTCAAGTGTAAGATTGAATCGATTTTAAGATTAGGTCAAGTTTAAGACTAGACCGAGTTTAATATCACGTCATGTTTTCGATCAAGTTTAAGATCATGTCGAGTTTTAGATCATGTTTAAGATCAGGTCAAGTTTAACACTGAATCAAGTTAAAAATGATACTAAGTTTAAGATCATGTCAAGTTTTAGATCGAGTTTAAGATCAGGTCGAGTTTAAGACAGAATCGATTTTAAGATTAGGTGAAGTTGTGGACTGAATCGAGTTTAAGATTAGATCGAGATTAAGATCATGTCAAGTTTTAGATCGAGTTTAAGATCAGGTCGAGTTTAAGACAGAATCGAGTTTAAGATTAAAATGAGTTTACGATCATGTCAAGTTTACGATTGAGTTTACGATCTAGTCGAGTTTAAGACAGATTCAAGTTTAATATTAGGTCAAGTTTAAGATAGATTCGAGTTAAAGAATAGATTGTTTTTAAGGTCACGTCAAGTTTTAGATCAAGTATGAGATCATGTTGAGTATTAGATCTGGTTTTTGATCAAGTCCTGTTTAAGACAGAATCAAGCTTAAGATCAGGTCAAGTTCAAGATAGAATCGCGTTTAAGATTGGATCAAGTTTAACACAAAATCGAGTTTAGGATTAGGTCAAGTATAAAAAAGAAACGAGTATAAGATTAGATCAAGTTTAAGATCATGCCAAGTTTTTGATCGAGTTTAAGATCAGTTAGAGTTTAAGATAGAATTGAGTTTAAGATTGAAACGAATTTAAGATCATGCCAAGTTTTAGATCGAGTTTAAGATCCGGTCAAGTTTAAGGTAGAATCGAGCATAAGATTAGGTTAAGTTTAAGACAAAATCTAGTTTAAGATTAGGTCATGTTTAGGACAGAATTGAGTTTAAGATTAGATCGAGTTTACGATTATGTCGAGTTTTAGATTGAGTTTAAGATCAGGTCGAGTTAAAGATATAATCAAGTTTAAGAATAGATCGAGTATAAGATCATGTCAAGTTTTTGATTGAGTTTAAGATCAGGTAGAGTTTAAGAAAGATTCGAGCCTACGATTAGTTCAAGTTTAAGATAGAATCGAGTTTAAGATTAGATCGTGTTTCAGATCACGTCAAGTTTTAGATTAAATTTGAGATCATGCTGAGTATTAGATCAAGTTTTTGATCAAGTCATGTTTAAGACATAATCGAGTTTAAGATTAGGTTAAGAATACGAAAGAACCGAGTTTAAGATTAGATCGAGATTAAGATCTTGCCAATTTTTAGATCGAGTTTAAGATCAGTTCGAGTTTAAGAAAGAATCAAGTTTAAGATTAGAAAGAGATTAATATCATATCAAGTTTTAAATTAATTTTAAGATTAGGTCAAGTTAAAGACAGAATTGAGTTTAAGATTAGGTCAAGTTTAAGATTAGGTCATGTATAAGACAGAATTGAGTTTAAGATTAGGACAAGTTTAAGACTGATTCAATTTTAAGATTAGGTCAAGTTTAAGATAGAGTCGAGTTTAAGATAAGACCATGTTAGATAATGTCTAGTATTAGATCAAGTTTATGATCAAGTAATGTTTACGACAAAATCGAGCTTTAGATCAGGTCAAGTTCAAGATCGAATCAAGTTTAAGATTAGATCAAGTTTAAGACAGAATCAAGTTTAACATTAGGTCAAGTATAAGAAAGAATCGAGTTTAAGATTAGATCGAGTTTAAGATCATGCCATATTTTTGATCGAGTTTAAGATCAGTTCGAGTTTAAGGCAGAATCGAGTTTATGATTAGAACGAGTTTAAGATCATATCATGATTTAGATCGAGTTTAAGATCAGGTCAAGTTTAAGACAGAATTGAGTTTTAGATTAGGTCAAGTTTGAGACAAAATCGAGTTTATGATTAGGTTAAGTTTAAGAGAGAATTGAGCTTAAGATTAGATCGAGTTTAAGATCATATTAAGTTTTAGACCGAGTTTTAGATTAGTTCGAGTTGAAGACATAATCGAGTTAAAGATTAGATCGTGTATAAAATCAGGTCAAGTTTTAGATTGAGTTTAGGATCAGGTCAAGTTTAAGGCAGAATTGAGTTTTAGATAAGGTCAAGTCTAAGACTGAATTGAGTTTAAGATTAGATTGAGTTTAAGATCACATCATCTTTTAAATCAAGTTTAAGATCATGTCGAGTTTTAGATCAAGTTTTTGATTAAGTCATGTTTAAGACATAATTGAGCTTAAGATCAGGTCAAGTGTAAGATAGTATCGTGTTTAAGATTAGGTCAAGTTTAAGACAGAATTGAGTTTAAGATTAGATCGAGTTTAAGATCACACCAAGTTTTAAATCAAGTCTAAGATCATGTCGATTTTAAGATCATGTTTAAGATCAGGTCAAGTTTAAGACAGAATCAAGTTTAAAATTATACTGAGTTTAAGATCATGTCAAATTTAGATCGTGTTTAAGATCAGGTTAAGTTTAAGACAGAATCGAGTTTAAGATTAGGTCAAGTTGAGGACTAAATCGAGTTTTAGATTAGATCAAGATTAAGATCATATTAAGTTTTAGATCGAGTTTAAGATCAGGTTAAGTTTAAGACAGAATTGAGTTTAAGATTAGAATGAGTTTAACATCATGTCAAGTTTTAGACCGAGTTTAATATCCGGTCAAGTTTAAGACTGAATCGAGTGTAAGATTAGGTCAAATTTAAGACAAAATCTTGTTTAAGATTAGGTCAAGTTTAAGACAGAATTGAGGTTAAGATTAGATCGAGTTTACAATTATGTCATGTTTTCAATCGAGTTTAAGATCACGTCGAGTTTAAGATATAATCGAGTTTAAGAATAGATGGAGTATATGATCATGTCAAGTTTTAGAATGAGTTTACGATCTGGTCGAGTTTAAGACAGATTCAAGTTTAATATTAGGTCAAGTTTAAGATAGATTCGAGTTAAAGAATAGATTATTTTTAAGGTCACGTCAAGTTTTAGATCAAGTATGAGATCATGTTGAGTATTAGATCATGTTTTTGATCAAGTCCTGTTTAAGACAGAATCGAGCTTAAGATCAGGTCAAGTTCAAGATAGAATCGCGTTTAAGATTGGATCGAGTTTAACACAAAATCGAGTTTAGGATTAGGTCAAGTATAAGAAAGAAACGAGTATAAGATTAGATCAAGTTTAAGATCATGCCAAGTTTTTGATCGAGTTTAAGATCAGTTAGAGTTTAAGACAGAATTGAGTTTAAGATTGAAACGAATTTAAGATCATGTCAAGTTTTAGATCGAGTTTAAGATCCGGTCAAGTTTAAGGTAGAATCGAGCATAAGATTAGGTTAAGTTTAAGACAAAATCTAGTTTAAGATTAGGTCATGTTTAGGACAGAATTGAGTTTAAGATTAGATCGAGTTTGCGATTATGTCGAGTTTTAGATTGAGTTTAAGATCAGGTCGAGTTAAAGATATAATCAAGTTTAAGAATAGATCGAGTATAAGATCATATCAAGTTTTTGATTGAGTTTAAGATCAGGTAGAGTTTAAGAAAGATTCGAGCTAAGGATTAGGTCAAGTTTAAGATAGAATCGAGTTTAAGATTAGATCGTGTTTCGGATCACGTCAAGTTTTAGATCAAATTTGAGATCATGCTGAGTATTAGATCAAGTTTTTGATCAAGTCATGTTTAAGACAGAATCGAGCTTAAGATCAGGTCAAGTTCAAGATAGAATCGCGTTTAAGATTAGATCAAGTTTAAGACAAAATCGAGTTTAGGATTAGGTCAAGTATAAGAAAGAATCGAGTATAAGATTAGATCGAGTTTAAGATCGTGCCAAGTTTTTGATCGAGTTTAAGATCAGTTTGAGTTTAAGAAAGAATCAAGTTTAAGATTAGAAAGAGATTAAGATCATATCATGTTTTAGATCAGTTTTAAGATTTGTTCAAGTTTAAGACGGAATCGAGTTTAAGATTAGGTTAAGTTTATGAAAAATTGAGTTTAAGATTAGGTCCTTTTTGAGATAGAATTGAGTTTAAGATTAGGTCAAGTTTAAGACTGATTCAATTTTAAGATTAGGTCAAGTTTAAGTTAGAATCGAATTTAAGATTAGATCATGTTAGATAATGTCTCGTATTAGGTCAAGTTTACGATAAAGTAATGTTTAAGACAAAATCGAGCTTAAGATCTGGTCAAGTTCAAGATCGAATCGAGTTTAAGATTAGATCAAGTTTAAGACAGAATCGAGTTTAACATTAGGTCAAGTATAAGAAAGAATCGAGTTTAAGATTAGATTGAGTTTAAGATCATATCATGTTTTAGATCGAGTTTAAGATCAGGTCAAGTTTAAGAAAGAATTGAGTTTTAGATTAGGTCAAGTTTGAGACAAAATCGAGTTTAAGATTAGGTTAAGTTTAAGAGAGAATTGAGCTTAAGATTAGATTGAGTTTAAGATCATATTATGTTTTAGATCGAGTTTTAGATTAGTTCGAGTTGAAGACATAATCGAGTTAAAGATTAGATCGTGCATAAAATCAGGTCAAGTTTTAGATTGAGTTCAAGATCAGGTCAAGTTTAAGGCAGAATTGAGTTTTAGATAAGGTCAAGTCTAAGACTGAATCGTGTTTAAGATTAGATTGAGTTTAAGATCACATCATCTTTTAAATCAAGTTTAAGATCATGTCGAGTTTTAGATCAAGTTTTTGATTAAGTCATGTTTAAGACATAATTGATCTTAAGATCAGGTCATGTGTAAGATAGTATCGTGTTTAAGATTAGGTCAAGTTTAAGACAGAATTGAGTTTAAGATTAGATCGAGTTTAAGATCACATCAAGTTTTAAATCAAGTTTAAGATCATGTCGAGTTTAAAATCATGTTTAAGATCATGTCAAGTTTAAGACAGAATCAAGTTTAAAATTATACTGAGTTTAAGATCATGTCAAATTTAGATCGTGTTTAAGATCAGGTTAAGTTTAAGACAGAATTGAGTTTAAGATTAGGTCAAGTTGAGGACTAAATCGAGTTTTAGATTAGATCAAGATTAAGATCATATTAAGTTTTAGATCGAGTTTAAGATCAGGTCAAGTTTAAGACAGAATTGAGTTTAAGATTAGAATGAGTTTGACATCATGTCAAGTTTTAGAACGAGTTTAATATCCGGTCAAGTTTAAGACTGAATCGAGTGTAAGATTAGGTCAAATTTAAGACAAAATCTAGTTTAAGATTAGGTCAAGTTTAAGACAGAATTGAGGTTAAGATTAGATCGAGTTTACAATTATGTCATGTTTTCAATCGAGTTTAAGATCACGTCGAGTTTAAGATATAATCGAGTTTAAGAATAGATGGAGTATATGATCATGTCAAATTTTAGATTGAGTTTACGATCTGGTCGAGTTTAAGATAGATTCAAGTTTAATATTAGGTCAAGTTTAAGATAGATTCGAGTTAAAGAATAGATTGTTTTTAAGGTCACGTCAAGTTTTAGATCAAGTATGAGATCATGTTGAGTATTAGATCATGTTTTTGATCAAGTCCTGTTTATGACAGAATCGAGCTTAAGAACAGGTCAAGTTCAAGATAGAATCGCGTTTAAGATTGGATCGAGTTTAACACAAAATCGAGTTTAGGATTAGGTCAAGTATAAGAAAGAAACGAGTATAAGATTAGATCAAGTTTAAGATCACGCCAAGTTTTTGATCGAGTTTAAGATCAGGTAGAGTTTAAGACAGAATAGAGTTTAAGATTGAAACGAATTTAAGATCATGTTAACTTTTAGATCGAGTTTAAGATCCGGTCAAGTTTAAGGTAGAATCGAGCATAAGATTAGGTTAAGTTTAAGACAAAATCTAGTTTAAGATTAGGTCATGTTTAGGACAGAATTGAGTTTAAGATTAGATCGAGTTTACTATTATGTCGAGTTTTAGATTGAGTTTAAGATCAGGTCGAGTTAAAGATATAATCAAGTTTAAGAATAGATCGAGTATAAGATCATGTGAAGTTTTTGATTTAGTTTAAGATCAGGTAGAGTTTAAGAAAGATTCGAGCTTAGGATTAGGTCAAGTTTAAGATAGAATCGAGTTTAAGATTAGATCGTGTTTCGGATCACGTCAAGTTTTAGATCAAATTTGAGATCATGCTGAGTATTAGATCAAGTTTTTGATCAAGTCATGTTTAAGACAGAATCGAGCTTAAGATCAGGTCAAGTTCAAGATAGAATCGCGTTTAAGATTAGATCAAGTTTAAGACAAAATCGAGTTTAGGATTAGGTCAAGTATAAGAAAGAATCGAGTATAAGATTAGATCGAGTTTAAGATCGTGCCAAGTTTTTGATCGAGTTTAAGATCAGTTTGAGTTTAAGAAAGAATCAAGTTTAAGATTAGAAAGAGATTAAGATCATATCATGTTTTAGATCAGTTTTAAGATTTGTTCAAGTTTAAGACGGAATCGAGTTTAAGATTAGGTTAAGTTTATGAAAAATTGAGTTTAAGATTAGGTCCTTTTTGAGATAGAATTGAGTTTAAGATTAGGTCAAGTTTAAGACTGATTCAATTTTAAGATTAGGTCAAGTTTAAGTTAGAATCGAATTTAAGATTAGATCATGTTAGATAATGTCTAGTATTAGGTCAAGTTTACGATAAAGTAATGTTTAAGACAAAATCGAGCTTAAGATCTGGTCAAGTTCAAGATCGAATCGAGTTTAAGATTAGATCAAGTTTAAGACAGAATCGAGTTTAACATTAGGTCAAGTATAAGAAAGAATCGAGTTTAAGATTAGATTGAGTTTAAGATCATATCATGTTTTAGATCGAGTTTAAGATCAGGTCAAGTTTAAGAAAGAATTGAGTTTTAGATTAGGTCAAGTTTGAGACAAAATCGAGTTTAAGATTAGGTTAAGTTTAAGAGAGAATTGAGCTTAAGATTAGATTGAGTTTAAGATCATATTATGTTTTAGATCGAGTTTTAGATTAGTTCGAGTTGAAGACATAATCGAGTTAAAGATTAGATCGTGTATAAAATCAGGTCAAGTTTTAGATTGAGTTCAAGATCAGGTCAAGTTTAAGGCAGAATTGAGTTTTAGATAAGGTCAAGTCTAAGACTGAATCGAGTTCAAGATTAGATTGAGTTTAAGATCACATCATCTTTTAAATCAAGTTTAAGATCATGTCGAGTTTTAGATCAAGTTTTTGATTAAGTCATGTTTAAGACATAATTGAGCTTAAGATCAGGTCATGTGTAAGATAGTATCGTGTTTAAGATTAGGTCAAGTTTAAGACAGAATTGAGTTTAAGATTAGATCGAGTTTAAGATCACATCAAGTTTTAAATCAAGTTTAAGATCATGTCGAGTTTAAAATCATGTTTAAGTCAGGTCAAGTTTAAGACAGAATCAAGTTTAAAATTATACTGAGTTTAAGATCATGTCAAATTTAGATCGTGTTTAAGATCAGGTTAAGTTTAAGACAGAATTTAGTTTAAGATTAGGTCAATTTGAGGACTAAATCGAGTTTTAGATTAGATCAAGATTAAGATCATATTAAGTTTTAGATCGAGTTTAAGATCAGGTCAAGTTTAAGACAGAATTGAGTTTAAGATTAGAATGAGTTTAACATCATGTCAAGTTTTAGAACGAGTTTAATATCCGGTCAAGTTTAAGACTGAATCGAGTGTAAGATTAGGTCAAATTTAAGACAAAATCTAGTTTAAGATTAGGTCAAGTTTAAGACAGAATTGAGGTTAAGATTAGATCGAGTTTACAATTATGTCATGTTTTCAATCGAGTTTAAGATCACGTCGAGTTTAAGATATAATCGAGTTTAAGAATAGATGGAGTATATGATCATGTCAAATTTTAGATTGAGTTTACGATCTGGTCGAGTTTAAGATAGATTCAAGTTTAATATTAGGTCAAGTTTAAGATAGATTCGAGTTAAAGAATAGATTGTTTTTAAGGTCACGTCAAGTTTTAGATCAAGTATGAGATCATGTTGAGTATTAGATCATGTTTTTGATCAAGTCCTGTTTAAGACAGAATCGAGCTTAAGATCAGGTCAAGTTCAAGATAGAATCGTGTTTAAGATTGGATCGAGTTTAACACAAAATCGAGTTTAGGATTAGGTCAAGTATAAGAAAGAAACGAGTATAAGATTAGATCAAGTTTAAGATCACGCCAAGTTTTTGATCGAGTTTAAGATCAGGTAGAGTTTAAGACAGAATAGAGTTTAAGATTGAAACGAATTTAAGATCATGTTAACTTTTAGATCGAGTTTAAGATCCGGTCAAGTTTAAGGTAGAATCGAGCATAAGATTAGGTTAAGTTTAAGACAAAATCTAGTTTAAGATTAGGTCATGTTTAGGACAGAATTGAGTTTAAGATTAGATCGAGTTTACTATTATGTCGAGTTTTAGATTGAGTTTAAGATCAGGTCGAGTTAAAGATATAATCAAGTTTAAGAATAGATCGAGTATAAGATCATGTGAAGTTTTTGATTTAGTTTAAGATCAGGTAGAGTTTAAGAAAGATTCGAGCTTAGGATTAGGTCAAGTTTAAGATAGAATCGAGTTTAAGATTAGATCGTGTTTCGGATCACGTCAAGTTTTAGATCAAATTTGAGATCATGCTGAGTATTAGATCAAGTTTTTGATCAAGTCATGTTTAAGACAGAATCGAGCTTAAGATCAAGTCAAGTTCAAGATAGAATCGCGTTTAAGATTAGATCAAGTTTAAGACAAAATCGAGTTTAGGATTAGGTCAAGTATAAGAAAGAATCGAGTATAAGATTAGATCGAGTTTAAGATCGTGCCAAGTTTTTGATCGAGTTTAAGATCAGTTTGAGTTTAAGAAAGAATCAAGTTTAAGATTAGAAAGAGATTAAGATCATATCATGTTTTAGATCAGTTTTAAGATTTGTTCAAGTTTAAGACGGAATCGAGTTTAAGATTAGGTTAAGTTTATGAAAAATTGAGTTTAAGATTAGGTCCTTTTTGAGATAGAATTGAGTTTAAGATTAGGTCAAGTTTAAGACTGATTCAATTTTAAGATTAGGTCAAGTTTAAGTTAGAATCGAATTTAAGATTAGATCATGTTAGATAATGTCTAGTATTAGGTCAAGTTTACGATAAAGTAATGTTTAAGACAAAATCGAGCTTAAGATCTGGTCAAGTTCAAGATCGAATCGAGTTTAAGATTAGATCAAGTTTAAGACAGAATCGAGTTTAACATTAGGTCAAGTATAAGAAAGAATCGAGTTTAAGATTAGATTGAGTTTAAGATCATATCATGTTTTAGATCGAGTTTAAGATCAGGTCAAGTTTAAGAAAGAATTGAGTTTTAGATTAGGTCAAGTTTGAGACAAAATCGAGTTTAAGATTAGGTTAAGTTTAAGAGAGAATTGAGCTTAAGATTAGATTGAGTTTAAGATCATATTATGTTTTAGATCGAGTTTTAGATTAGTTCGAGTTGAAGACATAATCGAGTTAAAGATTAGATCGTGTATAAAATCAGGTCAAGTTTTAGATTGAATTCAAGATCAGGTCAAGTTTAAGGCAGAATTGAGTTTTAGATAAGGTCAAGTCTAAGACTGAATCGAGTTTAAGATTAGATTGAGTTTAAGATCACATCATCTTTTAAATCAAGTTTAAGATCATGTCGAGTTTTAGATCAAGTTTTTGATTAAGTCATGTTTAAGACATAATTGAGCTTAAGATCAGGTCATGTGTAAGATAGTATCGTGTTTAAGATTAGGTCAAGTTTAAGACAGAATTGAGTTTAAGATTAGATCGAGTTTAAGATCACATCAAGTTTTAAATCAAGTTTAAGATCATGTCGAGTTTAAAATCATGTTTAAGATCAGGTCAAGTTTAAGACAGAATCAAGTTTAAAATTATAATGAGTTTAAGATCATGTCAAATTTAGATCGTGTTTAAGATCAGGTTAAGTTTAAGACAGAATTGAGTTTAAGATTAGGTCAAGTTGAGGACTAAATCGAGTTTTAGATTAGATCAAGATTAAGATCATATTAAGTTTTAGATCGAGTTTAAGATCAGGTCAAGTTTAAGACAGAATTGAGTTTAAGATTAGAATGAGTTTAACATCATGTCAAGTTTTAGAACGAGTTTAATATCCGGTCAAGTTTAAGACTGAATCGAGTGTAAGATTAGGTCAAATTTAAGACAAAATCTAGTTTAAGATTAGGTCAAGTTTAAGACAGAATTGAGGTTAAGATTAGATCGAGTTTACAATTATGTCATGTTTTCAATCGAGTTTAAGATCACGTCGAGTTTAAGATATAATCGAGTTTAAGAATAGATGGAGTATATGATCATGTCAAATTTTAGATTGAGTTTACGATCTGGTCGAGTTTAAGATAGATTCAAGTTTAATATTAGGTCAAGTTTAAGATAGATTCGAGTTAAAGAATAGATTGTTTTTAAGGTCACGTCAAGTTTTAGATCAAGTATGAGATCATGTTGAGTATTAGATCATGTTTTTGATCAAGTCCTGTTTAAGACAGAATCGAGCTTAAGATCAGGTCAAGTTCAAGATAGAATCGCGTTTAAGATTGGATCGAGTTTAACACAAAATCGAGTTTAGGATTAGGTCAAGTATAAGAAAGAAACGAGTATAAGATTAGATCAAGTTTAAGATCACGCCAAGTTTTTGATCGAGTTTAAGATCAGGTAGAGTTTAAGACAGAATAGAGTTTAAGATTGAAACGAATTTAAGATCATGTTAACTTTTAGATCGAGTTTAAGATCCGGTCAAGTTTAAGGTAGAATCGAGCATAAGATTAGGTTAAGTTTAAGACAAAATCTAGTTTAAGATTAGGTCATGTTTAGGACAGAATTGAGTTTAAGATTAGATCGAGTTTACTATTATGTCGAGTTTTAGATTGAGTTTAAGATCAGGTCGAGTTAAAGATATAATCAAGTTTAAGAATAGATCGAGTATAAGATCATGTGAAGTTTTTGATTTAGTTTAAGATCAGGTAGAGTTTAAGAAAGATTCGAGCTTAGGATTAGGTCAAGTTTAAGATAGAATCGAGTTTAAGATTAGATCGTGTTTCGGATCACGTCAAGTTTTAGATCAAATTTGAGATCATGCTGAGTATTAGATCAAGTTTTTGATCAAGTCATGTTTAAGACAGAATCGAGCTTAAGATCAGGTCAAGTTCAAGATAGAATCGCGTTTAAGATTAGATCAAGTTTAAGACAAAATCGAGTTTAGGATTAGGTCAAGTATAAGAAAGAATCGAGTATAAGATTAGATCGAGTTTAAGATCGTGCCAAGTTTTTGATCGAGTTTAAGATCAGTTTGAGTTTAAGAAAGAATCAAGTTTAAGATTAGAAAGAGATTAAGATCATATCATGTTTTAGATCAGTTTTAAGATTTGTTCAAGTTTAAGACGGAATCGAGTTTAAGATTAGGTTAAGTTTATGAAAAATTGAGTTTAAGATTAGGTCCTTTTTGAGATAGAATTGAGTTTAAGATTAGGTCAAGTTTAAGACTGATTCAATTTTAAGATTAGGTCAAGTTTAAGTTAGAATCGAATTTAAGATTAGATCATGTTAGATAATGTCTAGTATTAGGTCAAGTTTACGATAAAGTAATGTTTAAGACAAAATCGAGCTTAAGATCTGGTCAAGTTCAAGATCGAATCGAGTTTAAGATTAGATCAAGTTTAAGACAGAATCGAGTTTAACATTAGGTCAAGTATAAGAAAGAATCGAGTTTAAGATTAGATTGAGTTTAAGATCATATCATGTTTTAGATCGAGTTTAAGATCAGGTCAAGTTTAAGAAAGAATTGAGTTTTAGATTAGGTCAAGTTTGAGACAAAATCGAGTTTAAGATTAGGTTAAGTTTAAGAGAGAATTGAGCTTAAGATTAGATTGAGTTTAAGATCATATTATGTTTTAGATCGAGTTTTAGATTAGTTCGAGTTGAAGACATAATCGAGTTAAAGATTAGATCGTGTATAAAATCAGGTCAAGTTTTAGATTGAGTTCAAGATCAGGTCAAGTTTAAGGCAGAATTGAGTTTTAGATAAGGTCAAGTCTAAGACTGAATCGAGTTTAAGATTAGATTGAGTTTAAGATCACATCATCTTTTAAATCAAGTTTAAGATCACGTCGAGTTTTAGATCAAGTTTTTGATTAAGTCATGTTTAAGACATAATTGAGCTTAAGATTAGGTCATGTGTAAGATAGTATCGTGTTTAAGATTAGGTCAAGTTTAAGACAGAATTGAGTTTAAGATTAGATCGAGTTTAAGATCACATCAAGTTTTAAATCAAGTTTAAGATCATGTCGAGTTTAAAATCATGTTTAAGATCAGGTCAAGTTTAAGACAGAATCAAGTTTAAAATTATACTGAGTTTAAGATCATGTCAAATTTAGATCGTGTTTAAGATCAGGTTAAGTTTAAGACAGAATTGAGTTTAAGATTAGGTCAAGTTGAGGACTAAATCGAGTTTTAGATTAGATCAAGATTAAGATCATATTAAGTTTTAGATCGAGTTTAAGATCAGGTCAAGTTTAAGACAAAATTGAGTTTAAGATTAGAATGAGTTTAACATCATGTCAAGTTTTAGAACGAGTTTAATATCCGGTCAAGTTTAAGACTGAATCGAGTGTAAGATTAGGTCAAATTTAAGACAAAATCTAGTTTAAGATTAGGTCAAGTTTAAGACAGAATTGAGGTTAAGATTAGATCGAGTTTACAATTATGTCATGTTTTCAATCGAGTTTAAGATCACGTCGAGTTTAAGATATAATCGAGTTTAAGAATAGATGGAGTATATGATCATGTCAAATTTTAGATTGAGTTTACGATCTGGTCGAGTTTAAGATAGATTCAAGTTTAATATTAGGTCAAGTTTAAGATAGATTCGAGTTAAAGAATAGATTGTTTTTAAGGTCACGTCAAGTTTTAGATCAAGTATGAGATCATGTTGAGTATTAGATCATGTTTTTGATCAAGTCCTGTTTAAGACAGAATCGAGCTTAAGATCAGGTCAAGTTCAAGATAGAATCGCGTTTAAGATTGGATCGAGTTTAACACAAAATCGAGTTTAGGATTAGGTCAAGTATAAGAAAGAAACGAGTATAAGATTAGATCAAGTTTAAGATCACGCCAAGTTTTTGATCGAGTTTAAGATCAGGTAGAGTTTAAGACAGAATAGAGTTTAAGATTGAAACGAATTTAAGATCATGTTAACTTTTAGATCGAGTTTAAGATCCGGTCAAGTTTAAGGTAGAATCGAGTATAAGATTAGGTTAAGTTTAAGACAAAATCTAGTTTAAGATTAGGTCATGTTTAGGACAGAATTGAGTTTAAGATTAGATCGAGTTTACTATTATGTCGAGTTTTAGATTGAGTTTAAGATCAGGTCGAGTTAAAGATATAATCAAGTTTAAGAATAGATCGAGTATAAGATCATGTGAAGTTTTTGATTTAGTTTAAGATCAGGTAGAGTTTAAGAAAGATTCGAGCTTAGGATTAGGTCAAGTTTAAGATAGAATCGAGTTTAAGATTAGATCGTGTTTCGGATCACGTCAAGCTTTAGATCAAATTTGAGATCATGCTGAGTATTAGATCAAGTTTTTGATCAAGTCATGTTTAAGACAGAATCGAGCTTAAGATCAGGTCAAGTTCAAGATAGAATCGCGTTTAAGATTAGATCAAGTTTAAGACAAAATCGAGTTTAGGATTAGGTCAAGTATAAGAAAGAATCGAGTATAAGATTAGATCGAGTTTAAGATCGTGCCAAGTTTTTGATCGAGTTTAAGATCAGTTTGAGTTTAAGAAAGAATCAAGTTTAAGATTAGAAAGAGATTAAGATCATATCATGTTTTAGATCAGTTTTAAGATTTGTTCAAGTTTAAGACGGAATCGAGTTTAAGATTAGGTTAAGTTTATGAAAAATTGAGTTTAAGATTAGGTCCTTTTTGAGATAGAATTGAGTTTAAGATTAGGTCAAGTTTAAGACTGATTCAATTTTAAGATTAGGTCAAGTTTAAGTTAGAATCGAATTTAAGATTAGATCATGTTAGATAATGTCTAGTATTAGGTCAAGTTTACGATAAAGTAATGTTTAAGACAAAATCGAGCTTAAGATCTGGTCAAGTTCAAGATCGAATCGAGTTTAAGATTAGATCATGTTTAAGACAGAATCGAGTTTAACATTAGGTCAAGTATAAGAAAGAATCGAGTTTAAGATTAGATTGAGTTTAAGATCATATCATGTTTTAGATCGAGTTTAAGATCAGGTCAAGTTTAAGAAAGAATTGAGTTTTAGATTAGGTCAAGTTTGAGACAAAATCGAGTTTAAGATTAGGTTAAGTTTAAGAGAGAATTGAGCTTAAGATTAGATTGAGTTTAAGATCATATTATGTTTTAGATCGAGTTTTAGATTAGTTCGAGTTGAAGACATAATCGAGTTAAAGATTAGATCGTGTATAAAATCAGGTCAAGTTTTAGATTGAGTTCAAGATCAGGTCAAGTTTAAGGCAGAATTGAGTTTTAGATAAGGTCAAGTCTAAGACTGAATCGAGTTTAAGATTAGATTGAGTTTAAGATCACATCATCTTTTAAATCAAGCTTAAGATCATGTCGAGTTTTAGATCAAGTTTTTGATTAAGTCATGTTTAAGACACAATTGAGCTTAAGATCAGGTCATGTGTAAGATAGTACCGTGTTTAAGATTAGGTCAAGTTTAAGACAGAATTGAGTTTAAGATTAGATCGAGTTTAAGATCACATCAAGTTTTAAATCAAGTTTAAGATCATGTCGAGTTTAAAATCATGTTTAAGATCAGGTCAAGTTTAAGACAGAATCAAGTTTAAAATTATACTGAGTTTAAGATCATGTCAAATTTAGATCGTGTTTAAGATCAGGTTAAGTTTAAGACAGAATTGAGTTTAAGATTAGGTCAAGTTGAGGACTAAATCGAGTTTTAGATTAGATCAAGATTAAGATCATATTAAGTTTTAGATCGAGTTTAAGATCAGGTCAAGTTTAAGACAGAATTGAGTTTAAGATTAGAATGAGTTTAACATCATGTCAAGTTTTAGAACGAGTTTAATATCCGGTCAAGTTTAAGACTGAATCGAGTGTAAGATTAGGTCAAATTTAAGACAAAATCTAGTTTAAGATTAGGTCAAGTTTAAGACAGAATTGAGGTTAAGATTAGATCGAGTTTAAAATTATGTCATTTTTTCAATCGAGTTTAAGATCACGTCGAGTTTAAGATATAATCGAGTTTAAGAATAGATGGAGTATATGATCATGTCAAATTTTAGATTGAGTTTACGATCTGGTCGAGTTTAAGATAGATTCAAGTTTAATATTAGGTCAAGTTTAAGATAGATTCGAGTTAAAGAATAGATTGTTTTTAAGGTCACGTCAAGTTTTAGATCAAGTATGAGATCATGTTGAGTATTAGATCATGTTTTTGATCAAGTCCTGTTTAAGACAGAATCGAGCTTAAGATCAGGTCAAGTTCAAGATAGAATCGCGTTTAAGATTGGATTGAGTTTAACACAAAATCGAGTTTAGGATTAGGTCAAGTATAAGAAAGAAACGAGTATAAGATTAGATCAAGTTTAAGATCACGCCAAGTTTTTGATCGAGTTTAAGATCAGGTAGAGTTTAAGACAGAATAGAGTTTAAGATTGAAACGAATTTAAGATCATGTTTACTTTTAGATCGAGTTTAAGATCCGGTCAAGTTTAAGGTAGAATCGAGCATAAGATTAGGTTAAGTTTAAGACAAAATCTAGTTTAAGATTAGGTCATGTTTAGGACAGAATTGAGTTTAAGATTAGATCGAGTTTACTATTATGTCGAGTTTTAGATTGAGTTTAAGATCAGGTCGAGTTAAAGATATAATCAAGTTTAAGAATAGATCGAGTATAAGATCATGTGAAGTTTTTGATTTAGTTTAAGATCAGGTAGAGTTTAAGAAAGATTCGAGCTTAGGATTAGGTCAAGTTTAAGATAGAATCGAGTTTAAGATTAGATCGTGTTTCGGATCACGTCAAGTTTTAGATCAAATTTGAGATCATGCTGAGTATTAGATCAAGTTTTTGATCAAGTCATGTTTAAGACAGAATCGAGCTTAAGATCAGGTCAAGTTCAAGATAGAATCGCGTTTAAGATTAGATCAAGTTTAAGACAAAATCGAGTTTAGGATTAGGTCAAGTATAAGAAAGAATCGAGTATAAGATTAGATCGAGTTTAAGATCGTGCCAAGTTTTTGATCGAGTTTAAGATCAGTTTGAGTTTAAGAAAGAATCAAGTTTAAGATTAGAAAGAGATTAAGATCATATCATGTTTTAGATCAGTTTTAAGATTTGTTCAAGTTTAAGACGGAATCGAGTTTAAGATTAGGTTAAGTTTATGAAAAATTGAGTTTAAGATTAGGTCCTTTTTGAGATAGAATTGAGTTTAAGATTAGGTCAAGTTTAAGACTGATTCAATTTTAAGATTAGGTCAAGTTTAAGTTAGAATCGAATTTAAGATTAGATCATGTTAGATAATGTCTAGTATTAGGTCAAGTTTACGATAAAGTAATGTTTAAGACAAAATCGAGCTTAAGATCTGGTCAAGTTCAAGATCGAATCGAGTTTAAGATTAGATCATGTTTAAGACAGAATCGAGTTTAACATTAGGTCAAGTATAAGAAAGAATCGAGTTTAAGATTAGATTGAGTTTAAGATCATATCATGTTTTAGATCGAGTTTAAGATCAGGTCAAGTTTAAGAAAGAATTGAGTTTTAGATTAGGTCAAGTTTGAGACAAAATCGAGTTTAAGATTAGGTTAAGTTTAAGAGAGAATTGAGCTTAAGATTAGATTGAGTTTAAGATCATATTATGTTTTAGATCGAGTTTTAGATTAGTTCGAGTTGAAGACATAATCGAGTTAAAGATTAGATCGTGTATAAAATCAGGTCAAGTTTTAGATTGAGTTCAAGATCAGGTCAAGTTTAAGGCAGAATTGAGTTTTAGATAAGGTCAAGTCTAAGACTGAATCGAGTTTAAGATTAGATTGAGTTTAAGATCACATCATCTTTTAAATCAAGCTTAAGATCATGTCGAGTTTTAGATCAAGTTTTTGATTAAGTCATGTTTAAGACATAATTGAGCTTAAGATCAGGTCATGTGTAAGATAGTATCGTGTTTAAGATTAGGTCAAGTTTAAGACAGAATTGAGTTTAAGATTAGATCGAGTTTAAGATCACATCAAGTTTTAAATCAAGTTTAAGATCATGTCGAGTTTAAAATCATGTTTAAGATCAGGTCAAGTTTAAGACAGAATCAAGTTTAAAATTATACTGAGTTTAAGATCATGTCAAATTTAGATCGTGTTTAAGATCAGGTTAAGTTTATGACAGAATTGAGTTTAAGATTAGGTCAAGTTGAGGACTAAATCGAGATTTAGATTAGATCAAGATTAAGATCATATTAAGTTTTAGATCGAGTTTAAGATCAGGTCAAGTTTAAGACAGAATTGAGTTTAAGATTAGAATGAGTTTAACATCATGTCAAGTTTTAGAACGAGTTTAATATCCGGTCAAGTTTAAGACTGAATCGAGTGTAAGATTAGGTCAAATTTAAGACAAAATCTAGTTTAAGATTAGGTCAAGTTTAAGACAGAATTGAGGTTAAGATTAGATCGAGTTTACAATTATGTCATGTTTTCAATCGAGTTTAAGATCACGTCGAGTTTAAGATATAATCGAGTTTAAGAATAGATGGAGTATATGATCATGTCAAATTTTAGATTGAGTTTACGATCTGGTCGAGTTTAAGATAGATTCAAGTTTAATATTAGGTCAAGTTTAAGATAGATTCGAGTTAAAGAATAGATTGTTTTTAAGGTCACGTCAAGTTTTAGATCAAGTATGAGATCATGTTGAGTATTAGATCATGTTTTTGATCAAGTCCTGTTTAAGACAGAATCGAGCTTAAGATCAGGTCAAGTTCAAGATAGAATCGCGTTTAAGATTGGATCGAGTTTAACACAAAATCGAGTTTAGGATTAGGTCAAGTATAAGAAAGAAACGAGTATAAGATTAGATCAAGTTTAAGATCACGCCAAGTTTTTGATCGAGTTTAAGATCAGGTAGAGTTTAAGACAGAATAGAGTTTAAGATTGAAACGAATTTAAGATCATGTTAACTTTTAGATCGAGTTTAAGATCCGGTCAAGTTTAAGGTAGAATCGAGCATAAGATTAGGTTAAGTTTAAGACAAAATCTAGTTTAAGATTAGGTCATGTTTAGGACAGAATTGAGTTTAAGATTAGATCGAGTTTACTATTATGTCGAGTTTTAGATTGAGTTTAAGATCAGGTCGAGTTAAAGATATAATCAAGTTTAAGAATAGATCGAGTATAAGATCATGTGAAGTTTTTGATTTAGTTTAAGATCAGGTAGAGTTTAAGAAAGATTCGAGCTTAGGATTAGGTCAAGTTTAAGATAGAATCGAGTTTAAGATTAGATCGTGTTTCGGATCACGTCAAGTTTTAGATCAAATTTGAGATCATGCTGAGTATTAGATCAAGTTTTTGATCAAGTCATGTTTAAGACAGAATCGAGCTTAAGATCAGGTCAAGTTCAAGATAGAATCGCGTTTAAGATTAGATCAAGTTTAAGACAAAATCGAGTTTAGGATTAGGTCAAGTATAAGAAAGAATCGAGTATAAGATTAGATCGAGTTTAAGATCGTGCCAAGTTTTTGATCGAGTTTAAGATCAGTTTGAGTTTAAGAAAGAATCAAGTTTAAGATTAGAAAGAGATTAAGATCATATCATGTTTTAGATCAGTTTTAAGATTTGTTCAAGTTTAAGACGGAATCGAGTTTAAGATTAGGTTAAGTTTATGAAAAATTGAGTTTAAGATTAGGTCCTTTTTGAGATAGAATTGAGTTTAAGATTAGGTCAAGTTTAAGACTGATTCAATTTTAAGATTAGGTCAAGTTTAAGTTAGAATCGAATTTAAGATTAGATCATGTTAGATAATGTCTAGTATTAGGTCAAGTTTACGATAAAGTAATGTTTAAGACAAAATCGAGCTTAAGATCTGGTCAAGTTCAAGATCGAATCGAGTTTAAGATTAGATCAAGTTTAAGACAGAATCGAGTTTAACATTAGGTCAAGTATAAGAAAGAATCGAGTTTAAGATTAGATTGAGTTTAAGATCATATCATGTTTTAGATCGAGTTTAAGATCAGGTCAAGTTTAAGAAAGAATTGAGTTTTAGATTAGGTCAAGTTTGAGACAAAATCGAGTTTAAGATTAGGTTAAGTTTAAGAGAGAATTGAGCTTAAGATTAGATTGAGTTTAAGATCATATTATGTTTTAGATAGAGTTTTAGATTAGTTCGAGTTGAAGACATAATCGAGTTAAAGATTAGATCGTGTATAAAATCAGGTCAAGTTTTAGATTGAGTTCAAGATCAGGTCAAGTTTAAGGCAGAATTGAGTTTTAGATAAGGTCAAGTCTAAGACTGAATCGAGTTTAAGATTAGATTGAGTTTAAGATCACATCATCTTTTAAATCAAGTTTAAGATCATGTCGAGTTTTAGATCAAGTTTTTGATTAAGTCATGTTTAAGACATAATTGAGCTTAAGATCAGGTCATGTGTAAGATAGTATCGTGTTTAAGATTAGGTCAAGTTTAAGACAGAATTGAGTTTAAGATTAGATCGAGTTTAAGATCACATCAAGTTTTAAATCAAGTTTAAGATCATGTCGAGTTTAAAATCATGTTTAAGATCAGGTCAAGTTTAAGACAGAATCAAGTTTAAAATTATACTGAGTTTAAGATCAAGTCAAATTTAGATCGTGTTTAAGATCAGGTTAAGTTTAAGACAGAATTGAGTTTAAGATTAGGTCAAGTTGAGGACTAAATCGAGTTTTAGATTAGATCAAGATTAAGATCATATTAAGTTTTAGATCGAGTTTAAGATCAGGTCAAGTTTAAGACAAAATTGAGTTAAAGATTAGAATGAGTTTAACATCATGTCAAGTTTTAAAACGAGTTTAATATCCGGTCAAGTTTAAGACTGAATCGAGTGTAAGATTAGGTCAAATTTAAGACAAAATCTAGTTTAAGATTAGGTCAAGTTTAAGACAGAATTGAGGTTAAGATTAGATCGAGTTTACAATTATGTCATGTTTTCAATCGAGTTTAAGATCACGTCGAGTTTAAGATATAATCGAGTTTAAGAATAGATGGAGTATATGATCATGTCAAATTTTAGATTGAGTTTACGATCTGGTCGAGTTTAAGATAGATTCAAGTTTAATATTAGGTCAAGTTTAAGATAGATTCAAGTTAAAGAATAGATTGTTTTTAAGGTCACGTCAAGTTTTAGATCAAGTATGAGATCATGTTGAGTATTAGATCATGTTTTTGATCAAGTCCTGTTTAAGACAGAATCGAGCTTAAGATCAGGTCAAGTTCAAGATAGAATCGCGTTTAAGATTGGATCGAGTTTAACACAAAATCGAGTTTAGGATTAGGTCAAGTATAAGAAAGAAACGAGTATAAGATTAGATCAAGTTTAAGATCACGCCAAGTTTTTGATCGAGTTTAAGATCAGGTAGAGTTTAAGACAGAATAGAGTTTAAGATTGAAACGAATTTAAGATCATGTTAACTTTTAGATCGAGTTTAAGATCCGGTCAAGTTTAAGGTAGAATCGAGCATAAGATTAGGTTAAGTTTAAGACAAAATCTAGTTTAAGATTAGGTCATGTTTAGGACAGAATTGAGTTTAAGATTAGATCGAGTTTACTATTATGTCGAGTTTTAGATTGAGTTTAAGATCAGGTCGAGTTAAAGATATAATCAAGTTTAAGAATAGATCGAGTATAAGATCATGTGAAGTTTTTGATTTAGTTTAAGATCAGGTAGAGTTTAAGAAAGATTCGAGCTTAGGATTAGGTCAAGTTTAAGATAGAATCGAGTTTAAGATTAGATCGTGTTTCGGATCACGTCAAGTTTTAGATCAAATTTGAGATCATGCTGAGTATTAGATCAAGTTTTTGATCAAGTCATGTTTAAGACAGAATCGAGCTTAAGATCAGGTCAAGTTCAAGATAGAATCGCGTTTAAGATTAGATCAAGTTTAAGACAAAATCGAGTTTAGGATTAGGTCAAGTATAAGAAAGAATCGAGTATAAGATTAGATCGAGTTTAAGATCGTGCCAAGTTTTTGATCGAGTTTAAGATCAGTTTGAGTTTAAGAAAGAATCAAGTTTAAGATTAGAAAGAGATTAAGATCATATCATGTTTTAGATCAGTTTTAAGATTTGTTCAAGTTTAAGACGGAATCGAGTTTAAGATTAGGTTAAGTTTATGAAAAATTGAGTTTAAGATTAGGTCCTTTTTGAGATAGAATTGAGTTTAAGATTAGGTCAAGTTTAAGACTGATTCAATTTTAAGATTAGGTCAAGTTTAAGTTAGAATCGAATTTAAGATTAGATCATGTTAGATAATGTCTAGTATTAGGTCAAGTTTACGATAAAGTAATGTTTAAGACAAAATCGAGCTTAAGATCTGGTCAAGTTCAAGATCGAATCGAGTTTAAGATTAGATCATGTTTAAGACAGAATCGAGTTTAACATTAGGTCAAGTATAAGAAAGAATCGAGTTTAAGATTAGATTGAGTTTAAGATCATATCATGTTTTAGATCGAGTTTAAGATCAGGTCAAGTTTAAGAAAGAATTGAGTTTTAGATTAGGTCAAGTTTGAGACAAAATCGAGTTTAAGATTAGGTTAAGTTTAAGAGAGAATTGAGCTTAAGATTAGATTGAGTTTAAGATCATATTATGTTTTAGATCGAGTTTTAGATTAGTTCGAGTTGAAGACATAATCGAGTTAAAGATTAGATCGTGTATAAAATCAGGTCAAGTTTTAGATTGAGTTCAAGATCAGGTCAAGTTTAAGGCAGAATTGAGTTTTAGATAAGGTCAAGTCTAAGACTGAATCGAGTTTAAGATTAGATTGAGTTTAAGATCACATCATCTTTTAAATCAAGCTTAAGATCATGTCGAGTTTTAGATCAAGTTTTTGATTAAGTCATGTTTAAGACATAATTGAGCTTAAGATCAGGTCATGTGTAAGATAGTATCGTGTTTAAGATTAGGTCAAGTTTAAGACAGAATTGAGTTTAAGATTAGATCGAGTTTAAGATCACATCAAGTTTTAAATCAAGTTTAAGATCATGTCGAGTTTAAAATCATGTTTAAGATCAGGTCAAGTTTAAGACAGAATCAAGTTTAAAATTATACTGAGTTTAAGATCATGTCAAATTTAGATCGTGTTTAAGATCAGGTTAAGTTTATGACAGAATTGAGTTTAAGATTAGGTCAAGTTGAGGACTAAATCGAGATTTAGATTAGATCAAGATTAAGATCATATTAAGTTTTAGATCGAGTTTAAGATCAGGTCAAGTTTAAGACAGAATTGAGTTTAAGATTAGAATGAGTTTAACATCATGTCAAGTTTTAGAACGAGTTTAATATCCGGTCAAGTTTAAGACTGAATCGAGTGTAAGATTAGGTCAAATTTAAGACAAAATCTAGTTTAAGATTAGGTCAAGTTTAAGACAGAATTGAGGTTAAGATTAGATCGAGTTTACAATTATGTCATGTTTTCAATCGAGTTTAAGATCACGTCGAGTTTAAGATATAATCGAGTTTAAGAATAGATGGAGTATATGATCATGTCAAATTTTAGATTGAGTTTACGATCTGGTCGAGTTTAAGATAGATTCAAGTTTAATATTAGGTCAAGTTTAAGATAGATTCGAGTTAAAGAATAGATTGTTTTTAAGGTCACGTCAAGTTTTAGATCAAGTATGAGATCATGTTGAGTATTAGATCATGTTTTTGATCAAGTCCTGTTTAAGACAGAATCGAGCTTAAGATCAGGTCAAGTTCAAGATAGAATCGCGTTTAAGATTGGATCGAGTTTAACACAAAATCGAGTTTAGGATTAGGTCAAGTATAAGAAAGAAACGAGTATAAGATTAGATCAAGTTTAAGATCACGCCAAGTTTTTGATCGAGTTTAAGATCAGGTAGAGTTTAAGACAGAATAGAGTTTAAGATTGAAACGAATTTAAGATCATGTTAACTTTTAGATCGAGTTTAAGATCCGGTCAAGTTTAAGGTAGAATCGAGCATAAGATTAGGTTAAGTTTAAGACAAAATCTAGTTTAAGATTAGGTCATGTTTAGGACAGAATTGAGTTTAAGATTAGATCGAGTTTACTATTATGTCGAGTTTTAGATTGAGTTTAAGATCAGGTCGAGTTAAAGATATAATCAAGTTTAAGAATAGATCGAGTATAAGATCATGTGAAGTTTTTGATTTAGTTTAAGATCAGGTAGAGTTTAAGAAAGATTCGAGCTTAGGATTAGGTCAAGTTTAAGATAGAATCGAGTTTAAGATTAGATCGTGTTTCGGATCACGTCAAGTTTTAGATCAAATTTGAGATCATGCTGAGTATTAGATCAAGTTTTTGATCAAGTCATGTTTAAGACAGAATCGAGCTTAAGATCAGGTCAAGTTCAAGATAGAATCGCGTTTAAGATTAGATCAAGTTTAAGACAAAATCGAGTTTAGGATTAGGTCAAGTATAAGAAAGAATCGAGTATAAGATTAGATCGAGTTTAAGATCGTGCCAAGTTTTTGATCGAGTTTAAGATCAGTTTGAGTTTAAGAAAGAATCAAGTTTAAGATTAGAAAGAGATTAAGATCATATCATGTTTTAGATCAGTTTTAAGATTTGTTCAAGTTTAAGACGGAATCGAGTTTAAGATTAGGTTAAGTTTATGAAAAATTGAGTTTAAGATTAGGTCCTTTTTGAGATAGAATTGAGTTTAAGATTAGGTCAAGTTTAAGACTGATTCAATTTTAAGATTAGGTCAAGTTTAAGTTAGAATCGAATTTAAGATTAGATCATGTTAGATAATGTCTAGTATTAGGTCAAGTTTACGATAAAGTAATGTTTAAGACAAAATCGAGCTTAAGATCTGGTCAAGTTCAAGATCGAATCGAGTTTAAGATTAGATCAAGTTTAAGACAGAATCGAGTTTAACATTAGGTCAAGTATAAGAAAGAATCGAGTTTAAGATTAGATTGAGTTTAAGATCATATCATGTTTTAGATCGAGTTTAAGATCAGGTCAAGTTTAAGAAAGAATTGAGTTTTAGATTAGGTCAAGTTTGAGACAAAATCGAGTTTAAGATTAGGTTAAGTTTAAGAGAGAATTGAGCTTAAGATTAGATTGAGTTTAAGATCATATTATGTTTTAGATAGAGTTTTAGATTAGTTCGAGTTGAAGACATAATCGAGTTAAAGATTAGATCGTGTATAAAATCAGGTCAAGTTTTAGATTGAGTTCAAGATCAGGTCAAGTTTAAGGCAGAATTGAGTTTTAGATAAGGTCAAGTCTAAGACTGAATCGAGTTTAAGATTAGATTGAGTTTAAGATCACATCATCTTTTAAATCAAGTTTAAGATCATGTCGAGTTTTAGATCAAGTTTTTGATTAAGTCATGTTTAAGACATAATTGAGCTTAAGATCAGGTCATGTGTAAGATAGTATCGTGTTTAAGATTAGGTCAAGTTTAAGACAGAATTGAGTTTAAGATTAGATCGAGTTTAAGATCACATCAAGTTTTAAATCAAGTTTAAGATCATGTCGAGTTTAAAATCATGTTTAAGATCAGGTCAAGTTTAAGACAGAATCAAGTTTAAAATTATACTGAGTTTAAGATCAAGTCAAATTTAGATCGTGTTTAAGATCAGGTTAAGTTTAAGACAGAATTGAGTTTAAGATTAGGTCAAGTTGAGGACTAAATCGAGTTTTAGATTAGATCAAGATTAAGATCATATTAAGTTTTAGATCGAGTTTAAGATCAGGTCAAGTTTAAGACAAAATTGAGTTAAAGATTAGAATGAGTTTAACATCATGTCAAGTTTTAAAACGAGTTTAATATCCGGTCAAGTTTAAGACTGAATCGAGTGTAAGATTAGGTCAAATTTAAGACAAAATCTAGTTTAAGATTAGGTCAAGTTTAAGACAGAATTGAGGTTAAGATTAGATCGAGTTTACAATTATGTCATGTTTTCAATCGAGTTTAAGATCACGTCGAGTTTAAGATATAATCGAGTTTAAGAATAGATGGAGTATATGATCATGTCAAATTTTAGATTGAGTTTACGATCTGGTCGAGTTTAAGATAGATTCAAGTTTAATATTAGGTCAAGTTTAAGATAGATTCAAGTTAAAGAATAGATTGTTTTTAAGGTCACGTCAAGTTTTAGATCAAGTATGAGATCATGTTGAGTATTAGATCATGTTTTTGATCAAGTCCTGTTTAAGACAGAATCGAGCTTAAGATCAGGTCAAGTTCAAGATAGAATCGCGTTTAAGATTGGATCGAGTTTAACACAAAATCGAGTTTAGGATTAGGTCAAGTATAAGAAAGAAACGAGTATAAGATTAGATCAAGTTTAAGATCACGCCAAGTTTTTGATCGAGTTTAAGATCAGGTAGAGTTTAAGACAGAATAGAGTTTAAGATTGAAACGAATTTAAGATCATGTTAACTTTTAGATCGAGTTTAAGATCCGGTCAAGTTTAAGGTAGAATCGAGCATAAGATTAGGTTAAGTTTAAGACAAAATCTAGTTTAAGATTAGGTCATGTTTAGGACAGAATTGAGTTTAAGATTAGATCGAGTTTACTATTATGTCGAGTTTTAGATTGAGTTTAAGATCAGGTCGAGTTAAAGATATAATCAAGTTTAAGAATAGATCGAGTATAAGATCATGTGAAGTTTTTGATTTAGTTTAAGATCAGGTAGAGTTTAAGAAAGATTCGAGCTTAGGATTAGGTCAAGTTTAAGATAGAATCGAGTTTAAGATTAGATCGTGTTTCGGATCACGTCAAGTTTTAGATCAAATTTGAGATCATGCTGAGTATTAGATCAAGTTTTTGATCAAGTCATGTTTAAGACAGAATCGAGCTTAAGATCAGGTCAAGTTCAAGATAGAATCGCGTTTAAGATTAGATCAAGTTTAAGACAAAATCGAGTTTAGGATTAGGTCAAGTATAAGAAAGAATCGAGTATAAGATTAGATCGAGTTTAAGATCGTGCCAAGTTTTTGATCGAGTTTAAGATCAGTTTGAGTTTAAGAAAGAATCAAGTTTAAGATTAGAAAGAGATTAAGATCATATCATGTTTTAGATCAGTTTTAAGATTTGTTCAAGTTTAAGACGGAATCGAGTTTAAGATTAGGTTAAGTTTATGAAAAATTGAGTTTAAGATTAGGTCCTTTTTGAGATAGAATTGAGTTTAAGATTAGGTCAAGTTTAAGACTGATTCAATTTTAAGATTAGGTCAAGTTTAAGTTAGAATCGAATTTAAGATTAGATCATGTTAGATAATGTCTAGTATTAGGTCAAGTTTACGATAAAGTAATGTTTAAGACAAAATCGAGCTTAAGATCTGGTCAAGTTCAAGATCGAATCGAGTTTAAGATTAGATCATGTTTAAGACAGAATCGAGTTTAACATTAGGTCAAGTATAAGAAAGAATCGAGTTTAAGATTAGATTGAGTTTAAGATCATATCATGTTTTAGATCGAGTTTAAGATCAGGTCAAGTTTAAGAAAGAATTGAGTTTTAGATTAGGTCAAGTTTGAGACAAAATCGAGTTTAAGATTAGGTTAAGTTTAAGAGAGAATTGAGCTTAAGATTAGATTGAGTTTAAGATCATATTATGTTTTAGATCGAGTTTTAGATTAGTTCGAGTTGAAGACATAATCGAGTTAAAGATTAGATCGTGTATAAAATCAGGTCAAGTTTTAGATTGAGTTCAAGATCAGGTCAAGTTTAAGGCAGAATTGAGTTTTAGATAAGGTCAAGTCTAAGACTGAATCGAGTTTAAGATTAGATTGAGTTTAAGATCACATCATCTTTTAAATCAAGCTTAAGATCATGTCGAGTTTTAGATCAAGTTTTTGATTAAGTCATGTTTAAGACATAATTGAGCTTAAGATCAGGTCATGTGTAAGATAGTATCGTGTTTAAGATTAGGTCAAGTTTAAGACAGAATTGAGTTTAAGATTAGATCGAGTTTAAGATCACATCAAGTTTTAAATCAAGTTTAAGATCATGTCGAGTTTAAAATCATGTTTAAGATCAGGTCAAGTTTAAGACAGAATCAAGTTTAAAATTATACTGAGTTTAAGATCATGTCAAATTTAGATCGTGTTTAAGATCAGGTTAAGTTTAAGACAGAATTGAGTTTAAGATTAGGTCAAGTTGAGGACTAAATCGAGATTTAGATTAGATCAAGATTAAGATCATATTAAGTTTTAGATCGAGTTTAAGATCAGGTCAAGTTTAAGACAGAATTGAGTTTAAGATTAGAATGAGTTTAACATCATGTCAAGTTTTAGAACGAGTTTAATATCCGGTCAAGTTTAAGACTGAATCGAGTGTAAGATTAGGTCAAATTTAAGACAAAATCTAGTTTAAGATTAGGTCAAGTTTAAGACAGAATTGAGGTTAAGATTAGATCGAGTTTACAATTATGTCATGTTTTCAATCGAGTTTAAGATCACGTCGAGTTTAAGATATAATCGAGTTTAAGAATAGATGGAGTATATGATCATGTCAAATTTTAGATTGAGTTTACGATCTGGTCGAGTTTAAGATAGATTCAAGTTTAATATTAGGTCAAGTTTAAGATAGATTCGAGTTAAAGAATAGATTGTTTTTAAGGTCACGTCAAGTTTTAGATCAAGTATGAGATCATGTTGAGTATTAGATCATGTTTTTGATCAAGTCCTGTTTAAGACAGAATCGAGCTTAAGATCAGGTCAAGTTCAAGATAGAATCGCGTTTAAGATTGGATCGAGTTTAACACAAAATCGAGTTTAGGATTAGGTCAAGTATAAGAAAGAAACGAGTATAAGATTAGATCAAGTTTAAGATCACGCCAAGTTTTTGATCGAGTTTAAGATCAGGTAGAGTTTAAGACAGAATAGAGTTTAAGATTGAAACGAATTTAAGATCATGTTAACTTTTAGATCGAGTTTAAGATCCGGTCAAGTTTAAGGTAGAATCGAGCATAAGATTAGGTTAAGTTTAAGACAAAATCTAGTTTAAGATTAGGTCATGTTTAGGACAGAATTGAGTTTAAGATTAGATCGAGTTTACTATTATGTCGAGTTTTAGATTGAGTTTACGATCAGGTCGAGTTAAAGATATAATCAAGTTTAAGAATAGATCGAGTATAAGATCATGTGAAGTTTTTGATTTAGTTTAAGATCAGGTAGAGTTTAAGAAAGATTCGAGCTTAGGATTAGGTCAAGTTTAAGATAGAATCGAGTTTAAGATTAGATCGTGTTTCAGATCACGTCAAGTTTTAGATCAAATTTGAGATCATGCTGAGTTTTAGATCAAGTTTTTGATCAAGTCATGTTTAAGACAGAATCGAGCTTAAGATCAGGTCAAGTTCAAGATAGAATCGCGTTTAAGATTAGATCAAGTTTAAGACAAAATCGAGTTTAGGATTAGGTCAAGTATAAGAAAGAATCGAGTATAAGATTAGATCGAGTTTAAGATCGTGCCAAGTTTTTGATCGAGTTTAAGATCAGTTTGAGTTTAAGAAAGAATCAAGTTTAAGATTAGAAAGAGATTAAGATCATATCATGTTTTAGATCAGTTTTAAGATTTGTTCAAGTTTAAGACGGAATCGAGCTTAAGATCAGGTCAAGTTCAAGATAGAATCGCGTTTAAGATTAGATCAAGTTTAAGACAAAATCGAGTTTAGGATTATGTCAAGTATAGGAAAGAATCGAGTATAAGATTAGATCGAGTTTAAGATCGTGCCAAATTTTGATCGAGTTTAAGATCAGTTCAAGTTTAAGAAAGAATCAAGTTTAAGATTAGAAAGAGATTAAGATCATATCATGTTTTAGATCAGTTTTAAGATTTTTTCAAGTTTAAGACGGAATCGAGTTTAAGATTAGGTTAAGTTTATGAAAAATTGAGTTTAAGATTAGGTCATTTTTAAGACAGAATTGAGTTTAAGATTAGGTCAAGTTTAAGACTGATTCAATTTTAAGATTAGGACAAGTTTAAGTTATAATCGAATTTAAGATTAGATCATGTTAGATAATGTCTAGTATTAGGTCAAGTTTACGATCAGGTAATGTTTAAGACAAAATCGAACTTAAGATCTGGTCAAGTTCAAGATCGAATCGAGTTTAAGATTAGATCAAGTTTAAGACAGAATCGAGTTTAACATTAGGTCAAGTATAAGAAAGAATCGAGTTTAAGATTAGATCGAGTTTAAGATCATATCATGTTTTAGATCGAGTTTAAGATCAGGTCAAGTTTAAGACAGAATTGAGTTTTAGATTAGGTCAAGTTTGAGACAAAATCGAGTTTAAGATTAGGTTAAGTTTAAGAGAGAATTGAGCTTAAGATTAGATCGAGTTTAAGATCATATTAAGTTTTAGATCGAGTTTTAGATTAGTTCGAGTTGAAGACATAATCGAGTTAAAGATTAGATCGTGTATAAAATCAGGTCAAGTTTTAGATTGAGTTTAAGATCAGGTCAAGTTTAAGGCAGAATTGAGTTTTAGATAAGGTCAAGTCTAAGACTGAATCGAGTTTAAAATTAGATTGAGTTTAAGATCACATCATCTTTTAAATCAAGTTTAAGATCATGTCGAGTTTTAGATCATGTTTTTGATTAAGTCATGTTTAAGACATAATTGAGCTTAAGATCAGGTCATGTGTAAGATAGTATCGTGTTTAAGATTAGGTCAAGTTTAAGACAGAATCGAGTTTAAGATTAGATCGAGTTTAAGATCACATCAAGTTTTAAATCAAGTTTAAGATCATGTCGAGTTTAAAATCATGTTTAAGATCAGGTCAAGTTTAAGACAGAATCAAGTTTAAAATTATACTGAGTTTAAGATTATGTCAAATTTAGATCGTGTTTAAGATCAGGTTAAGTTTAAGACAGAATTGAGTTTAAGATTAGGTCAAGTTGAGGACTAAATCGAGTTTTAGATTAGATCAAGATTAAGATCATATTAAGTTTTAGATCGAGTTTAAGATCAGGTCAAGTTTAAGACATAATTGAGTTTAAGATTAGAATGAGTTCAACATCATGTCAAGTTTTAGAACGAGTTTATTATCCGATCAAGTTTAAGAATTAATCGAGTGTAAGATTAGGTCAAATTTAAGACAAAATCTAGTTTAAGATTTGGTCAAGTTTAAGACAGAATTGAGGTTAAGATTAGATCGAGTTTACAATTATGTCATGTTTTCAATCGAGTTTAGGATCACGTCGAGTTTAAGATATAATCGAGTTTAAGAATAGATGGAGTATATGATCATGTCAAGTTTTAGATTGAGTTTACGATCTGGTCGAGTTTAAGACAGATTCAAGTTGATTATTAGGTCAAGTTTAAGATAGATTCGAGTTAAAGAATAGATTGTTTTTAAGGTCACGTCAAGTTTTAGATCAAGTATGAGATCATGTTGAGTATTAGATCATGTTTTTGATCAAGTCCTGTTTAAGACAGAATCGAGCTTAAGATCAGGTCAAGTTCAAGATAGAATCGTGTTTAAGATTGGATCGAGTTTAACACAAAATCGAGTTTAGGATTAGGTCAAGTATAAGAAAGAAACGAGTATAAGATTAGATCAAGTTTAAGATCATACCAAGTTTTTGATCGAGTTTAAGATCAGTTAGAGTTTAAGACAGAATTGAGTTTAAGATTTAAACGAATTTAAGATCATGTCAAGTTTTAGATCGAGTTTAAGATCCGGTCAAGTTTAAGGTAGAATCGAGCATAAGATTAGGTTAAGTTTAAGACAAAATCTAGTTTAAGATTAGGTCATGTTTAGGACAGAATTGAGTTTAAGATTAGATCGAGTTTACGATTATGTCGAGTTTTAGATTGAGTTTAAGATCAGGTCGAGTTAAACATATAATCAAGTTTAAGAATAGATCGAGTATAAGATCATGTGAAGTTTTAGATTAAGTTTACGATCTGGTCGAGTTTAAGACAGATTCAAGTTTAATATTAGGTCAAGTTTAAGATAGATTCGAGTTAAAGAATAGATTGTTTTTAAGGTCACGTCAAGTTTTAGATCAAGTATGAGATCATGTTGAGTATTAGATCATGTTTTTGATCAAGTCCTGTTTAAGACATAATCGAGCTTAAGATCAGGTCAAGTTCAAGATAGAATCGCGTTTAAGATTGGATCGAGTTTAACACAAAATCGAGTTTAGGATTAGGTCAAGTATAAGAAAGAAACGAGTATAAGATTAGATCAAGTTTAAGATCACGCCAAGTTTTTGATCGAGTTTAAGATCAGTTAGAGTTTAAGACAGAATTGAGTTTAAGATTGAAACGAATTTAAGATCATGTAAAGTTTTAGATCGAGTTTAAGATCCGGTCAAGTTTAAGGTAGAATCGAGCATAAGATTAGGTTAAGTTTAAGACAAAATCTAGTTTAAGATTAGGTCATGTTTAGGACAGAATTGAGTTTAAGATTAGATCGAGTTTACGATTATGTCGAGTTTTAGATTGAGTTTAAGATCAGGTCGAGTTAAACATATAATCAAGTTTAAGAATAGATCGAGTATAAGATCATGTGAAGTTTTTGATTGAGTTTAAGATCAGGTAGAGTTTAAGAAAGATTCGAGCTTAGGATTAGGTCAAGTTTAAGATAGAATCGAGTTTAAGATTAGATCGTGTTTCAGATCACGTCAAGTTTTAGATCAAATTTGAGATGATGCTGAGTATTAGATCATGTTTTTGATCAAGTCCTGTTTAAGACAGAATCGAGCTTAAGATCAGGTCAAGTTCAAGATAGAATCGCTTTTAAGATTGGATCGAGTTTAACACAAAATCGAGTTTAGGATTAGGTCAAGTATAAGAAAGAAACGAGTATAAGATTAGATCAAGTTTAAGATCATGCCAAGTTTTTGATCGAGTTTAAGATCAGTTAGAGTTTAACACAGAATTGAGTTTAAGATTGAAACGAATTTAAGATCATGTTAAGTTTTAGATCGAGTTTAAGATCCGGTCAAGTTTAAGGTAGAATCGAGCATAAGATTAGGTTAAGTTTAAGACAAAATCTAGTTTAAGATTAGGTCATGTTTAGGACAGAATTGAGTTTAAGATTAGATCGAGTTTACTATTATGTCGAGTTTTAGATTGAGTTTAAGATCAGGTCGAGTTAAAGATATAATCAAGTTTAAGAATAGATCGAGTATAAGATCATGTGAAGTTTTTGATTTAGTTTAAGATCAGGTAGAGTTTAAGAAAGATTCGAGCTTAGGATTAGGTCAAGTTTAAGATAGAATCGAGTTTAAGATTAGATCGTGTTTCGGATCACGTCAAGTTTTAGATCAAATTTGAGATCATGCTGAGTATTAGATCAAGTTTTTGATCAAGTCATGTTTAAGACAGAATCGAGCTTAAGATCAGGTCAAGTTCAAGATAGAATCGCGTTTAAGATTAGATCAAGTTTAAGACAAAATCGAGTTTAGGATTAGGTCAAGTATAAGAAAGAATCGAGTATAAGATTAGATCGAGTTTAAGATCGTGCCAAGTTTTTGATCGAGTTTAAGATCAGTTTGAGTTTAAGAAAGAATCAAGTTTAAGATTAGAAAGAGATTAAGATCATATCATGTTTTAGATCAGTTTTAAGATTTGTTCAAGTTTAAGACGGAATCGAGTTTAAGATTAGGTTAAGTTTATGAAAAATTGAGTTTAAGATTAGGTCCTTTTTGAGATAGAATTGAGTTTAAGATTAGGTCAAGTTTAAGACTGATTCAATTTTAAGATTAGGTCAAGTTTAAGTTAGAATCGAATTTAAGATTAGATCATGTTAGATAATGTCTAGTATTAGGTCAAGTTTACGATCAAGTAATGTTTAAGACAAAATCGAGCTTAAGATCTGGTCAAGTTCAAGATCGAATCGAGTTTAAGATTAGATCAAGTTTAAGACAGAATCGAGTTTAACACTAGGTCAAGTATAAGAAAGAATCGAGTTTAAGATTAGATCGAATTTAAGATCATATCATGTTTTAGATCTAGTTTAAGATCAGGTCAAGTTTAAGACAGAATTGAGTTTTAGATTAGGTCAAGTTTGAGACAAAATCGAGTTTAAGATTAGGTTAAGTTTATGAGAGAATTGAGCTTAAGATTAGATCGAGTTTAAGATTATATTAAGTTTTAGATCGAGTTTTAGATTAGTTCGAGTTGATGACATAATCGAGTTAAAGATTAGATCGTGTATAAAATCAGATCAAGTTTTAGATTGAGTTTAAGATCAGGTCAAGTTTAAGGCAGAATTGAGTTTTAGATAAGGTCAAGTCTAAGACTGAATCGAGTTTAAGATTAGATTGAGTTTAAGATCACATCATCTTTTAAATCAAGTTTAAGATCATGTCGAGTTTTAGATCAAGTTTTTGATTAAGTCATGTTTAAGACATAATTGAGCTTAAGATCAGGTCATGTGTAAGATATTATCGTGTTTAAGATTAGGTCAAGCTTAAGACAGAATCAAGTTTAAGATTAGATCGAGTTTAAGATCACATCAAGTTTTAAATCAAGTTTAAGATTATGTCGAGTTTAAAATCATGTTTAAGATCAGGTCAAGTTTAAGACAGAATCAAGTTTAAAATTATACTGTGTTTAAGATCATGTCAAATTTAGATCGTGTTTAAGATCAGGTTAAGTTTAAGACAGAATTGAGTTTAAGATTAGGTCAAGTTGAGGACTAAATCGAGTTTTAGATTAGATCAAGATTAAGATCATATTAAGTTTTAGATCGAGTTTAAGATCAGGTCAAGTTTAAGACATAATTGAGTTTAAGATTAGAATGAGTTTAACATCATGTCAAGTTTTAGAACGAGTTTAATATCCGGTCAAGTTTAAGACTGAATCGTGTGTAAGATTAAGTCAAATTTAAGACAAAATCTAGTTTAAGATTAGGTCAAGTTTAAGACAGAATTGAGGTTAAGATTAGATCGAGTTTACAATTATGTCATGTTTTCAATCGAGTTTAAGATCACGTCAAGTTTTAGATTAAGTTTACGATCTGGTCGAGTTTAAGACAGATTCAAGTTTAATATTAGGTCAAGTATAAGATAGATTCGAGTTAAAGAATAGATTGTTTTTAAGGTCACGTCAAGTTTTAGATCAAGTATGAGATCATGTTGAGTATTAGATCATGTTTTTGATCAAGTCCTGTTTAAGACAGAATCGAGCTTAAGATCAGGTCAAGTTCAAGATAGAATCGCGTTTAAGATTGGATCGAGTTTAACACAAAATCGAGTTTAGGATTAGGTCAAGTATAAGAAAGAAACGAGTATAAGATTAGATCAAGTTTAAGATCATGCCAAGTTTTTGATCGAGTTTAAGATCAGTTAGAGTTTAAGACAGAATTGAGTTTAAGATTGAAACGAATTTAAGATCATGTAAAGTTTTAGATCGAGTTTAAGATCCGGTCAAGTTTAAGGTAGAATCGAGCATAAGATTAGGTTAAGTTTAAGACAAAATCTAGTTTAAGATTAGGTCATGTTTAGGACAGAATTGAGTTTAAGATTAGATCGAGTTTACGATTATGTCGAGTTTTAGATTGAGTTTAAGATCAGGTCGAGTTTAAAGATATAATCAAGTTTAAGAATAGATCGAGTATAAGATCATGTGAAGTTTTTGATTGAGTTTAAGATCAGGTAGAGTTTAAGAAAGATTCGAGCTTAGGATTAGGTCAAGTTTAAGATAGAATCGAGTTTAAGATTAGATCGTGTTTTAGATCACGTCTAGTTTTTTATCAAATTTGAGATCAAGCTGAGTATTAGATCATGTTTTTGATCAAGTCCTGTTTAAGACAGAATCGAGCTTAAGATCAGGTCAAGTTCAAGATAGAATCGCGTTTAAGATTGGATCGAGTTTAACACAAAATCGAGTTTAGGATTAGGTCAAGTATAAGAAAGAAACGAGTATAAGATTAGATCAAGTTTAAGATCATGCCAAGTTTTTGATCGAGTTTAAGATCAGTTAGAGTTTAACACAGAATTGAGTTTAAGATTGAAACGAGTTTAAGATCATGTTAAGTTTTAGATCGAGTTTAAGATCCGGTCAAGTTTAAGGTAGAATCGAGCATAAGATTAGGTTAAGTTTAAGACAAAATATAGTTTAAGATTAGAAAGAGATTAAGATCATTTCATGTTTTAGATCAGTTTTAAGATTTTTTCAAGTTTAAGACCGAATCGAGTTTAAGATTAGGTTAAGTTTATGAAAAATTGAGTTTAAGAATAGGTCATTTTTAAGACAGAATTGAGTTTAAGATTAGGTTAAGTTTAAGACTGATTCAATTTTAAGATTAGGTCAAGTTTAAGTTAGAATCGAATTTAAGATTAGATCATGTTAGATAATGTCTAGTATTAGGTCAAGTTTACGATCAAGTAATGTTTAAGACAAAATCGAGCTTAAGATCTGGTCAAGTTCATGATTGAATCGAGTTTAAGATTAGATCAAGTTTAAGACAGAATCGAGTTTAACATTAGGTTAAGTATAAGAAAGAATCGAGTTTAAGATTAGATCGAGTTTAAGATCATGCCATGTTTTAGATCGAGTTTAAGATCAGTTCGAGTTTAAGACAGAATCGAGTTTAAGATTAGAACGACTTTAAGATCATATGAAGTTTTAGATCGAGTTTAAGATCATGTCAAGTTAAAGACATAATTGAGTTTTAGATTAGGTCAAGTTTAAGACAAAATCAAATTTAAGATTAGGTCAAGTTTAAGACAGAATTGAGTTTAAGATTAGATCGAGTTTAAGATCATATCACTAAGTCGAGTTGAAGACATAATCGAGTTAAAGATTAGATCGTGTATAAAATCATGTCAAGTTTTAGATTAAGTTTAAGATCAGGTCAAGTTGAAGGCAGAATTGAGTTTTAGATTAGGTCAAGTCTAAGACTGAATCGAGTTTAAGATTAGATTGAGTTTAATATCACATCAAGTTTAAGATCATGTCGAGTTTTAGATCAAGTTTTTGATTAAATCATGTTTAAGACAGAATCGAGCTTAAGCTCAGGTCAAGTGTAAGATAGTATCGAGTTTAAGATTAGGTCAAGTTTAAGACAGAATTGAGTTTAAGATTAGATCGAGTTTAAGATCACATCAAGTTTTAAATCAAGTTTAAGATCATGTCGAGTTTAAGATAGAATTGAGTTTAAGATTAGATCATGTTAGATAATGCCGAGTTTTAGATCAAGTTTTTGATTAAGTCATATTTAAGACATAATTGAGCTTAAGATCAGGTCAAGTGTAAGATAGTATCGAGTTTAAGATTAGGTCAAGTTTAAGACAGAATTGAGTTTAAGATTAGATCGAGTTTAAGATCATATCAAGTTTTAGATCGAGTTAAAGATTAGATCGTGTATAAGATCATGGCAAGTTTTAGATTGAGCTTAATATCAGGTCATGTTTAAGGCAGAATCGAGTTTAAGATTAGGTCAAGTCTAAGACAGAATCGAGTTTAAGATTAGATCGATTTTTAGATCACATCAAGTTTTAAATCAAGTTTAAGACCATGTCAAGTTTAAGATAGAATTGAGTTTATGATTAAATCAAGTTTAAGACAGAATCGAGTTTAAGATTAGGTCAAGTATAAGAAAGACTCGAGTTTGAGATTAGATCGAGTTTAAGATCATGCCATGTTTTTGATCGAGTTTAAGATTAGTTCGAGTTTAAGACAAAATCGAGTTTTATATTAGAACGAGTTTAAGATCATATCAAGACTTAGATCGAGTTTAAGATCAGGTCAAGTTTAAGACAGAATTGAGTTTTAGATTAGGTCAAGTTTAAGACTGAATCGAGTTGAAGATTAGGTCAAGTTTAAGACAGAATTGAGTTTAAAATTAGATCGAGTTTAAGATCATATCAAATTTTAAATCGAGTTTAAGAATAGGTCGAGTTGAAGACATAATAGAGCTAAAGATTAGATCGTGTATAAAATCATGTCATGTTTTAGATTGAGTTTAAGATCATGTCAAGTTTAAGGCAGAATCGAGTTTAAGATTAGGTCAAGTCTAAGACAGAATCAAGTTTAAGATTAGGTCAAGTTTAAGATCACGTCAAGTTTTAGATTTTGAGTTTTAGATCAAGTTTATGATTAAGTCATGTTTAAGACATAATCGATCTTAAGATCAAGTCAAGTGTAAGATAGAATCGATTTTAAGATTAGGTCAAGTTTAAGACAGAATCGAGTTTAAGATTAGATCGAGTTTGATTTCACATCATGTTTTCGATCAAGTTTAAGATCATTACGAGTTTTAGATCATGTTTAAGATTAGGTCAAGTTTAAGACATAACCAAGTTAAAATGATACTAAGTTTAAGATCATGTCATGTTTTAGATCGAGTTTAAGATCAGGTCGAGTTTAAGACAGAATCGATTTTAAGATTTGGTGAAGTTGTGGACTGAATCGAGTTTAAGATTAGATAGAGATTAAGATCATGCCAAGGTTTAGATCAAGTTTAAGATCAGGTCGAGTTTAAGAATCGGTCGAGTTAAGATCATGTCAAGTTTTAGATCGAGTTTAAGATCCGTTCGAGTTTAAGACAGAATCGAGTTTAAGATTAGAACGAGTTTAAGATTGTATCGAGTTTTAGATCGAGTTTAAGATCAAGTCAAGTTTAAGACAGAATTGAGTTTAAGATTAGATCAAGTTTAAGACACAATCGAGTTTAAGATTAGGTCAAGTTTAAGACATAATTGTGTTTAAGACTAGATCGAGTTTAAGATCATATCAAGTTTTAGATCAAATTTTAGATCAGGTCGAGCTGAAGACATAATCGAGTTAAAGATTAGATCGTGTATAAAATCATGTCAAGTTTTAGATTGAGTTTAAGATCAGGTCAAGTTTGAAGCAGAACTGAGTTTTAGATTAGGTCATGTCTAAGACTGAATCGAGTTTAAGATTAGATTGAGTTTAAGATCACATCAAGTTTTAAATCAAGTTTAAGATCATGTCGAGTTTTAGATCAAGTTTTTGATTAAGTCATATTTAAGATAGAATCGAGCTTAAGATCAGGTCAAGTGTAAGATAGTATCGAGTTTAAGATTAGGTCAAGTTTAAGACAGAATCGAGTTTAAGATTAGATCGAGTTTAAGATCACATCAAGTTTTAAATCATGTTTAAGATCATGTTGAGTTTTAGATCATGTTTAAGATCAGGTAAAGTTTATGACAGAATCAAGTTTAAAATTATAGTGAGTTTAACATCATGTCATGTTTTAGATGGAGTTTAAGATCAGGTCAAGTTTAAGACAGAATCGAGTTTAAGATTAGGTCAAGTTGAGGATGGAATCGAGTTTAAGATTAGATCGAGATTAAGATCATGTTCAGTTTTGGATCGAGTTTAAGATCAGGTCAAGTTTAAGACAGAATCGAGTTTAAGATCAGGTCGAGTTTAAGATAGAATCGAGTTTAAGATCATATCATGTTTTAGATCTAGTTTAAGATTAGGTCAAGTTTAAGACAGAATCGATTTTAAGATTAGGTCATGTTTAAGACAAAATCGAGTTTAAGATTAGGATAAGTTTAAGATAGAATTGAGTTTAAGATTAGGTCAAGCTTAAGACTGATTCAAGTTTAAGATTAGGTCAAGTTTAAGATAGAATTGAGTTTAAGATTAGATAATGTTAGATAATGCCGAGCATTAGATCAAGTTTATGATCAAGTTATGTTTAAGACAGAATCGAGCTTAAGATCAGGTCAAGTTCAAGATCGAATCAAATTTAAGATTAGATTAAGTTTAAGACAGAATCGAGTTTAAGTTTAGGTCAAGTATAAAAAAGACTCGAGTTTAAGATTAGATCAAGTTTAAGATCATGCCAAGTTTTTGATCGAGTTTAAGATCAGTTAGAGTTTAACACAGAATTGAGTTTAAGATTGAAACGAGTTTAAGATCATGTTAAGTTTTAGATCGAGTTTAAGATCCGGTCAAGTTTAAGGTAGAATCGAGCATAAGATTAGGTTAAGTTTAAGACAAAAAATAGTTTAAGATTAGAAAGAGATTAAGATCATATCATGTTTTAGATCAGTTTTAAGATTTTTTCAAGTTTAAGACCGAATCGAGTTTAAGATTAGGTTAAGTTTATGAAAAATTGAGTTTAAGATTAGGTCATTTTTAAGACAGAATTGAGTTTAAGATTAGGTTAAGTTTAAGACTGATTCAATTTTAAGATTAGGTCAAGTTTAAGTTAGAATCGAATTTAAGATTAGATCATGTTTGATAATGTCTAGTATTAGGTCAAGTTTACGATCAAGTAATGTTTAAGACAAAATCGAGCTTAAGATCTGGTCAAGTTCATGATTGAATCGAGTTTAAGATTAGATCAAGTTTAAGACAGAATCGAGTTTAACATTAGGTCAAGTATAAGAAAGAATCGAGTTTAAGATTAGATTGAGTTTAAGATCATATCATGTTTTAGATCGAGTTTAAGATCAGTTCGAGTTTAAGACAGAATCGAGTTTAAGATTAGCACGACTTTAAGATCATATGAAGTTTTAGATCGAGTTTAAGATCATGTCAAGTTAAAGACATAATTGAGTTTTAGATTAGGTCAAGTTTAAGACAAAATCAAATTTAAGATTAGGTCAAGTTTAAGACAGAATTGAGTTTAAGATTAGATCGAGTTTAAGATCATATCACTAAGTCGAGTTGAAGACATAATCGAGTTAAAGATTAGATCGTGTATAAAATCATGTCAAGTTTTAGATTAAGTTTAAGATCAGGTCAAGTTGAAGGCAGAATTGAGTTTTAGATTAGGTCAAGTCTAAGACTGAATCGAGTTTAAGATTAGATTGAGTTTAATATCACATCAAGTTTAAGATCATGTCGAGTTTAAGATCAAGTTTTTGATTAAATCATGTTTAAGACAGAATCGAGCTTAAGCTCAGGTCAAGTGTAAGATAGTATCGAGTTTAAGATTAGGTCAAGTTTAAGACAGAATTGAGTTTAAGATTAGATCGAGTTTAAGATCACATCAAGTTTTAAATCAAGTTTAAGATCATGTCGAGTTTAAGATAGAATTGAGTTTAAGATTAGATCATGTTAGATAATGCCGAGTTTTAGATCAAGTTTTTGATTAAGTCATATTTAAGACATAATTGAGCTTAAGATCAGGTCAAGTGTAAGATAGTATCGAGTTTAAGATTAGGTCAAGTTTAAGACAGAATTGAGTTTAAGATTAGATCGAGTTTAAGATCATATCAAGTTTTAGATCGAGTTAAAGATTAGATCGTGTATAAGATCATGGCAAGTTTTAGATTGAGCTTAATATCAGGTCATGTTTAAGGCAGAATCGAGTTTAAGATTAGGTCAAGTCTAAGACAGAATCGAGTTTAAGATTAGATCGATTTTTAGATCACATCAAGTTTTAAATCAAGTTTAAGACCATGTCAAGTTTAAGATAGAATTGAGTTTATGATTAAATCAAGTTTAAGACAGAATCGAGTTTAAGATTAGGTCAAGTATAAGAAAGACTCGAGTTTGAGATTAGATCGAGTTTAAGATCATGCCATGTTTTTGATCGAGTTTAAGATTAGTTCGAGTTTAAGACAAAATCGAGTTTTATATTAGAACGAGTTTAAGATCATATCAAGACTTAGATCGAGTTTAAGATCAGGTCAAGTTTAAGACAGAATTGAGTTTTAGATTAGGTCAAGTTTAAGACTGAATCGAGTTGAAGATTAGGTCAAGTTTAAGACAGAATTGAGTTTAAAATTAGATCGAGTTTAAGATCATATCAAATTTTAAATCGAGTTTAAGAATAGGTCGAGTTGAAGACATAATAGAGCTAAAGATTAGATCGTGTATAAAATCATGTCATGTTTTAGATTGAGTTTAAGATCATGTCAAGTTTAAGGCAGAATCGAGTTTAAGATTAGGTCAAGTCTAAGACAGAATCAAGTTTAAGATTAGGTCAAGTTTAAGATCACGTCAAGTTTTAGATTTTGAGTTTTAGATCAAGTTTATGATTAAGTCATGTTTAAGACATAATCGATCTTAAGATCAAGTCAAGTGTAAGATAGAATCGATTTTAAGATTAGGTCAAGTTTAAGACAGAATCGAGTTTAAGATTAGATCGAGTTTGATTTCACATCATGTTTTCGATCAAGTTTAAGATCATTACGAGTTTTAGATCATGTTTAAGATTAGGTCAAGTTTAAGACATAACCAAGTTAAAATGATACTAAGTTTAAGATCATGTCATGTTTTAGATCGAGTTTAAGATCAGGTCGAGTTTAAGACAGAATCGATTTTAAGATTTGGTGAAGTTGTGGACTGAATCGAGTTTAAGATTAGATAGAGATTAAGATCATGCCAAGGTTTAGATCAAGTTTAAGATCAGGTCGAGTTTAAGAATCGGTCGAGTTAAGATCATGTCAAGTTTTAGATCGAGTTTAAGATCCGTTCGAGTTTAAGACAGAATCGAGTTTAAGATTAGAACGAGTTTAAGATTGTATCGAGTTTTAGATCGAGTTTAAGATCAAGTCAAGTTTAAGACAGAATTGAGTTTAAGATTAGATCAAGTTTAAGACACAATCGAGTTTAAGATTAGGTCAAGTTTAAGACATAATTGTGTTTAAGACTAGATCGAGTTTAAGATCATATCAAGTTTTAGATCAAATTTTAGATCAGGTCGAGCTGAAGACATAATCGAGTTAAAGATTAGATCGTGTATAAAATCATGTCAAGTTTTAGATTGAGTTTAAGATCAGGTCAAGTTTGAAGCAGAACTGAGTTTTAGATTAGGTCATGTCTAAGACTGAATCGAGTTTAAGATTAGATTGAGTTTAAGATCACATCAAGTTTTAAATCAAGTTTAAGATCATGTCGAGTTTTAGATCAAGTTTTTGATTAAGTCATATTTAAGATAGAATCGAGCTTAAGATCAGGTCAAGTGTAAGATAGTATCGAGTTTAAGATTAGGTCAAGTTTAAGACAGAATCGAGTTTAAGATTAGATCGAGTTTAAGATCACATCAAGTTTTAAATCATGTTTAAGATCATGTTGAGTTTTAGATCATGTTTAAGATCAGGTAAAGTTTATGACAGAATCAAGTTTAAAATTATAGTGAGTTTAACATCATGTCATGTTTTAGATGGAGTTTAAGATCAGGTCAAGTTTAAGACAGAATCGAGTTTAAGATTAGGTCAAGTTGAGGATGGAATCGAGTTTAAGATTAGATCGAGATTAAGATCATGTTCAGTTTTGGATCGAGTTTAAGATCAGGTCAAGTTTAAGACAGAATCGAGTTTAAGATCAGGTCGAGTTTAAGATAGAATCGAGTTTAAGATCATATCATGTTTTAGATCTAGTTTAAGATTAGGTCAAGTTTAAGACAGAATCGATTTTAAGATTAGGTCATGTTTAAGACAAAATCGAGTTTAAGATTAGGATAAGTTTAAGATAGAATTGAGTTTAAGATTAGGTCAAGCTTAAGACTGATTCAAGTTTAAGATTAGGTCAAGTTTAAGATAGAATTGAGTTTAAGATTAGATAATGTTAGATAATGCCGAGCATTAGATCAAGTTTATGATCAAGTTATGTTTAAGACAGAATCGAGCTTAAGATCAGGTCAAGTTCAAGATCGAATCAAATTTAAGATTAGATCAAGTTTAAGACAGAATCGAGTTTAAGTTTAGGTCAAGTATAAAAAAGACTCGAGTTTAAGATTAGATCAAGTTTAAGATCATGCCAAGTTTTTGATCGAGTTTAAGATCAGTTAGAGTTTAACACAGAATTGAGTTTAAGATTGAAACGAGTTTAAGATCATGTTAAGTTTTAGATCGAGTTTAAGATCCGGTCAAGTTTAAGGTAGAATCGAGCATAAGATTAGGTTAAGTTTAAGACAAAAAATAGTTTAAGATTAGAAAGAGATTAAGATCATATCATGTTTTAGATCAGTTTTAAGATTTTTTCAAGTTTAAGACCGAATCGAGTTTAAGATTAGGTTAAGTTTATGAAAAATTGAGTTTAAGATTAGGTCATTTTTAAGACAGAATTGAGTTTAAGATTAGGTTAAGTTTAAGACTGATTCAATTTTAAGATTAGGTCAAGTTTAAGTTAGAATCGAATTTAAGATTAGATCATGTTAGATAATGTCTAGTATTAGGTCAAGTTTACGATCAAGTAATGTTTAAGACAAAATCGAGCTTAAGATCTGGTCAAGTTCATGATTGAATCGAGTTTAAGATTAGATCAAGTTTAAGACAGAATCGAGTTTAACATTAGGTTAAGTATAAGAAAGAATCGAGTTTAAGATTAGATCGAGTTTAAGATCATGCCATGTTTTAGATCGAGTTTAAGATCAGTTCGAGTTTAAGACAGAATCGAGTTTAAGATTAGAACGACTTTAAGATCATATGAAGTTTTAGATCGAGTTTAAGATCATGTCAAGTTTAAGACATAATTGAGTTTTAGATTAGGTCAAGTTTAAGACAAAATCAAGTTTAAGATTAGGTCAAGTTTAAGACAGAATTGAGTTTAAGATTAGATCGAGTTTAAGATCATATCACTAAGTCGAGTTGAAGACATAATCGAGTTAAAGATTAGATCGTGTATAAAATCACGTCAAGTTTTAGATTAAGTTTAAGATCAGGTCAAGTTGAAGGCAGAATTGAGTTTTAGATTAGGTCAAGTCTAAGACTGAATCGAGTTTAAGATTAGATTGAGTTTAATATCACATCAAGTTTAAGATCATGTCGAGTTTTAGATCAAGTTTTTGATTAAGTCATGTTTAAGACAGAATCGAGCTTAAGCTCAGGTCAAGTGTAAGATAGTATCGAGTTTAAGATTAGGTCAAGTTTAAGACAGAATTGAGTTTAAGATTAGATCGAGTTTAAGATCACATCAAGTTTTAAATCAAGTTTAAGATCATGTCGAGTTTAAGATAGAATTGAGTTTAAGATTAGATCATGTTAGATAATGCCGAGTTTTAGATCAAGTTTTTGATTAAGTCATATTTAAGACATAATTGAGCTTAAGATCAGGTCAAGTGTAAGATAGTATCGAGTTTAAGATTAGGTCAAGTTTAAGACAGAATTGAGTTTAAGATTAGATCGAGTTTAAGATCATATCAAGTTTTAGATCGAGTTAAAGATTAGATCGTGTATAAGATCATGGCAAGTTTTAGATTGAGCTTAATATCAGGTCATGTTTAAGGCAGAATCGAGTTTAAGATTAGGTCAAGTCTAAGACAGAATCGAGTTTAAGATTAGATCGATTTTTAGATCACATCAAGTTTTAAATCAAGTTTAAGACCATGTCAAGTTTAAGATAGAATTGAGTTTATGATTAAATCAAGTTTAAGACAGAATCGAGTTTAAGATTAGGTCAAGTATAAGAAAGACTCGAGTTTGAGATTAGATCGAGTTTAAGATCATGCCATGTTTTTGATCGAGTTTAAGATTAGTTCGAGTTTAAGACAAAATCGAGTTTTATATTAGAACGAGATTAAGATCATATCAAGACTTAGATCGAGTTTAAGATCAGGTCAAGTTTAAGACAGAATTGAGTTTTAGATTAGGTCAAGTTTAAGACTGAATCGAGTTTAAGATTAGGTCAAGTTTAAGACAGAATTGAGTTTAAAATTAGATCGAGTTTAAGATCATATCAAATTTTAAATCGAGTTTAAGAATAGGTCGAGTTGAAGACATAATAGAGCTAAAGATTAGATCATTTATAAAATCATGTCATGTTTTAGATTGAGTTTAAGATAATGTCAAGTTTAAGGCAGAATCGAGTTTAAGATTAGGTCAAGTCTAAGACAGAATCAAGTTTAAGATTAGGTCAAGTTTAAGATCACGTCAAGTTTTAGATTTTGAGTTTTAGACCAAGTTTATGATTAAGTCATGTTTAAGACATAATCGATCTTAAGATCAAGTCAAGTGTAAGATAGAATCGATTTTAAGATTAGGTCAAGTTTAAGACAGAATCGAGTTTAAGATTAGATCGAGTTTGATTTCACATCATGTTTTCGATCAAGTTTAAGATCATTACGAGTTTTAGATCATGTTTAAGATTAGGTCAAGTTTAAGACATAACCAAGTTAAAATGATACTAAGTTTAAGATCATGTCAAGTTTTAGATCGAGTTTAAGATCAGGTCGAGTTTAAGACAAAATCGATTTTAAGATTTGGTGAAGTTGTGGACTGAATCGAGTTTAAGATTAGATAGAGATTAAGATCATGCCAAGGTTTAGATCAAGTTTAAGATCAGGTCGAGTTTAAGAATCGGTCGAGTTAAGATCATGTCAAGTTTTAGATCGAGTTTAAGATCCGTTCGAGTTTAAGACAGAATCGAGTTTAAGATTAGAACGAGTTTAAGATTGTATCAAGTTTTAGATCGAGTTTAAGATCAAGTCAAGTTTAAGACAGAATTGAGTTTTAGATTAGGTCAAGTTTAAGACACAATCGAGTTTAAGATTAGGTCAAGTTTAAGACATAATTGTGTTTAAGACTAGATCGAGTTTAAGATCATATCAAGTTTTAGATCAAATTTTAGATCAGGTCGAGCTGAAGACATAATCGAGTTAAAGATTAGATCGTGTATAAAAAATCATGTCAAGTTTTAGATTGAGTTTAAGATCAGGTCAAGTTTGAAGCAGAACTGAGTTTTAGATTAGGTCATGTCTAAGACTGAATCGAGTTTAAGATTAGATTGAGTTTAAGATCACATCAAGTTTTAAATCAAGTTTAAGATCATGTCGAGTTTTAGATCAAGTTTTTGATTAAGTCATATTTAAGATAGAATCGAGCTTAAGATCAGGTCAAGTGTAAGATAGTATCGAGTTTAAGATTAGGTCAAGTTTAAGACAGAATCGAGTTTAAGATTAGATCGAGTTTAAGATCACATCAAGTTTTAAATCATGTTTATGATCATGTTGAGTTTTAGATCATGTTTAAGATCAGGTAAAGTTTAAGACAGAATCAAGTTTAAAATTATAGTGAGTTTAACATCATGTCATGTTTTAGATGGAGTTTAAGATCAGGTCAAGTTTAAGACAGAATCGAGTTTAAGATTAGGTCAAGTTGAGGATGGAATCGAGTTTAAGATTAGATCGAGATTAAGATCATGTTCAGTTTTGGATCGAGTTTAAGATCAGGTCAAGTTTAAGACAGAATCGAGTTTAAGATCAGGTCGAGTTTAAGATAGAATCGAGTTTAAGATCATATCATGTTTTAGATCTAGTTTAAGATTAGGTCAAGTTTAAGACAGAATCGATTTTAAGATTAGGTCATGTTTAAGACAAAATCGAGTTTAAGATTAGGATAAGTTTAAGATAGAATTGAGTTTAAGATTAGGTCAAGTTTAAGACTGATTCAAGTTTAAGATTAGGTCAAGTTTAAGATAGAATTGAGTTTAAGATTAGATAATGTTAGATAATGCCGAGCATTAGATCAAGTTTATGATCAAGTTATGTTTAAGACAGAATCGAGCTTAAGATCAGATCAAGTTCAAGATCGAATCGAATTTAAGATTAGATCAAGTTTAAGACAGAATCGAGTTTAAGTTTAGGTCAAGTATAAAAAAGACTCGAGTTTAAGATTAGATCGAGTTTTAGATCATGCCAAGTTTTTGATCGAGTTTAAGATTAGTTCGAGTTTAAGACAAAATTGAGTTTTAGATTAGAACGAGTTTAAGATCATATCAAGTTTTAGATCGAGTTTAAGATCAGGTCAAGTTTAAGACAGAATTGAGTTTTAGATTAGGTCAAGTTTAAGACTGAATCGAGTTTGAGATTAGGTTAAGTTTAAGACAGAATTGAGTTTAAAATTAGATCGTGTTTAAGATCATATCAAGTTTTAGATCGAGTTTAAGAGTAGGTCGAGTTGAAGACATAATAGAGCTAAAGATTAGATCGTGTATAAAATCATGTCAAGTTTTAGATTGAGTTTAAGATCAGGTCAAGTTTAAGGCAGAATCAAGTTTAAGATTAGGTCAAGTCTAAGACAGAATCAAGTTTAAGATTAGCTCAAGTTTAAGATCGCGTCAAGTTTTAGATCAAGTTTATGATTAAGTCATGTTTAAGACAGAATCTAGCTTAAGATCAGGTCAAGTGTAAGATTGAATCGATTTTATGATTAGGTCAAGTTTAAGACCAGACCGAGTTTAATATCACGTCATGTTTTCGATCAAGTTTAAGATCATGTCGAGTTTTAGATCATGTTTAAGATCAGGTCAAGTTTAACACTGAATCAAGTTAAAAATGATACTAAGTTTAAGATCATGTCAAGTTTTAGATCGAGTTTAAGATCAGGTCGAGTTTAAGACAGAATCGATTTTAAGATTAGGTGAAGTTGTGGACTGAATCGAGTTTAAGATTAGATCGAGATTAAGATCATGTCAAGTTTTAGATCGAGTTTAAGATCAGGTCGAGTTTAAGACAGAATCGAGTTTAAGATTAAAATGAGTTTAAGATCATGTCAAGTTTTAGATCGAGTTTATGATCTGGTCGAGTTTAAGATAGAATCGAGTTTAAGAATCGGTCGAGTTTAAGATCATGTCAGGTTTTAGATTGAGTTTAAGATCTCGTTGATTTAAGACAGATTCAAGTTTAGGATTAGGTCAAGTTTAAGATAGAATCGAGTTTATGATTAGATCGTGTTTAAGATCACGTCATGTTTTAGGTCAAGTTTGAGATCGTGTCGAGTTTTAGATCAAGTTTATGATCAAGTCATGTTTTGTAGCACCCATAATTTTCTAGAAATTCCACGTAGGAATATAAGATTAGTGACAGATGACGTTACCATGGTACGGCTACAGAAGATCCCTTAGGATGGCCTTAGCTAGAAATCCTTATTAGGATCCTATAATTAGCAACTTAACGACGACGATAGGATTCTTATTCTAGTACTAAGAATATATAGTCGTAGTCTCGACGTTTATAACAATTATAGTAGAATCCTTAGACATGCTTAAACTTAGACTCGTACTTAGCCCTGTGCGCACATGTTTTAGGATTCATAGTCTTATTCACAGTTGAACACGCGAACCTAGGCACTTGTGCACACTTGGGTACCCAACCCGAGAGTTGGACCCACACCATTTCTGATGGTCATGTGGACCCCACCTGTGTCTACCCTTAGAAACACACAACACACATACATAGTTATACATTGGTGCACCCACTATACACAACCAAACCCTCTCGCATTTTCTATATATATATACACACACCCCCCCCCCCCCCTTACCCTATCATTTTATCACCCTCACCACTCCACAATCTGCCTGTGCGGATGGTATAGAGAGAGAGCACAATCTCCCTCACCCTCGGTGTATACACACGCCCCCCCTACATTGTGTACACAACCACCACCATCTCTGTCCATCTCTTCCCAGCACACACACTACACTCTCTCCCTGTGCTCTCCCTACCTCTCACTGTACACACATACACATACACGCAGAAGAGAAGGAAAACAAAGAAGAAGAGAGAGATCGGAGAAGATTGAGACCTTCTTGAGGTAAGCCAGCCTCTCCTTACTCCCTAAACCTTTGCATGTCACTTAGGCACTCCCTAGGATTCACATGCAAGCTGTCAAACAGAGCCTAAGGCTCACTGTGAACCTCCAGCAGCCATTAAAGCTTCTTCAAGGAGCTTGATTTTGAAATCAGAACCAAAGCTCCTAAAACCCATATCATTGTGACCCCCTTGGTCCCAGAAGAACCCCATTGTAGCAGGTTTTGATTTGGGGCAAGTTTGGATGGCCATGCAGGCCATTATTCTTTTTTTCGGTCCAAACGATAATCCTCTGGTATGCCTATAATGAATAAACCAGGATATGGGCTTATAGTATGCTGTAGAGGGGGGGATTCCGGTCAGTTTGCCGTTGATCTCATCCATTTTCATAGGGAGATGAGAGAGATATGAGGTCTGGAAGTTTCCTGGCGAGCCCCGACTTTTCGGCGGCAATGCATTGCCGGAGAAGATGAAAAAACCTGTTTGGGTTTCGGGTTATAAGACCCAGGCTCGGGTCGGGTCTGGTTAGGGTTGGTCTAAGTGTGTAAGTGGGTTAGGGTAGCGGGTCGGGTTAGGATTTAATTAACTCGTGGGCCTTTTAAGTGGGACAACGCCGTTTTGGGCGTTGGGTTAGAGTTCGGGTTGGGCTGGGTAAATGGGTGGGTCAGCCTGAGAGTTCAGATGGGCAAGGGTCTGGATTTGGTTCGGACCAAGTAGGACCCGTTGGTCCTTTAAGTGACACGGCGTCGTTTTGATGCCGGGTCTTGTTCGGGTAGGGTTTCGGGTTTCTGGGTTGGGTCACGTTGAGTCTGTTAGTGGGTTATGGGTATGGTTCGGGTTTGGTTTAGGGTTTGGTTTATGGGTAGGTTTAGATTGTGTGTGTAATTGGGTTTCGGTTCCGGGTTTGGTTTGACCCGATTAGGCTTCTGGGTTGGGTTTAGTTTTGAGTTCATATGCATAGTCCGTTTAGAGTTTGGTTGGGTCTGGTCTGACCCACCGGGTCCCGCGTTTGGGTCCCCTTGAGAGTGTATTCGGGTAACCCATAGGGGCTCGGTTCGGTTCGGGTTAACCAATAGGGTCTGAGAATATTATTATTATCATTATTATTAGTTTTAATTAGTATAAAAGGTTTTTAATTGTTTTAATAATTATAAATAGTTTATAATTATACCACTAAGATTTTATATTATAGAATTTTATTTTAATATTCTGTATATCATTATTATATTATACATATTATATATATTTATTATTTATATGGTTAATATAAATAATAAATATCAATTTTTAAATAGTTTTAAATAGTTAATAAATACATATGTGTATTTATAAATTCTAGAAAATTAGGGTAATGACCCTGGGACTATTTTATTACATAATGTAAGTTATAAAGCTATAATATTATAGTCTATTATTTTTAATAATTAATAAGGAGCTATGTTATGAGTATATTAATTATTAAAAATACCAAACGAGCTCCGAAAATTATGAAATAAATACTGGTGGTGTATTTTAATATCTAGTATTTAATAAAAAAATATTTCTAAGTACTTATTTCTTTGTATAATTATAATTACATATTTAAATTCCATTTCGGGTATTTTCTCGTATATATTATTTTCAATAATTCATAATAAATAATCTAGGACTCCGAAAATTACGCGGTCAGTTCTCAGAATCTTATAATAATGTCTAGAACATTCCCTTAAAGTTTGGTGACTTTTCGACTCGGTCAAAAATACAACCTGTCTTTTAGGGCTCGCATTATTATAGTAAGTCCTACCTTTTACCTCGTAAAACGCGATGGACTCTGATTTGAATCTAGTCAATGGTGTTGGACTTAGAATGACACATAGATCGCTATCTTGAGGTTTATGACTTCATTTGGTAAAATTACCATTTTGCCCCTATAGTTGTACTCGTACATTATTACTGTTTATTCCGTTTATTGTTGTAGAACTTGACGGTTATTTGCTTTTTGAGGATCGGTGACTCGAGGTGAGTTTCCTAACCTCACTCTAATCCTAATAAAATTAATATAAGATGTTTAAAAGCTACCTGTATAATATTTCGTATAAGTGATAAGCTGAATTATGATGTTACGTGTATTCCAATAATTATAAGACTATGTAAAGCATGTTATAGTAGTGCTATCGCATACGTGAGCATGTCAAGGGTTTTATCTATATGATTATCGGTATCAAATCCATGTTATGTGATCCATGCTCTATATGTTACGTTTCTGCTGCTAACTGTTAAATGCACATTTTACGATATTGCTGACTGGAATAGATAACGCATGTCATGTTAATAATAAAGAGAAGGAAAGTGGTTTTGCATATGGGTATCGGTAGTGGACTCACTTGCATTTCATGACATGTGTCAGTATACGTTGTGTGAGAAAGATAAATGTTTGATGAGAATGTGAATGAGATGAGATATGTGAATGTGAAAGAGATGTGATTTCTAGATCTGATGGATCAACGGCTGACGAGCCGGGTGGACATGAACTGTTAGGGTTCCTAGCGCGCCTCTCGCCGTTGAAGACGTCCGGTGATGCGCATATGTGGTTGAAGATGTCGCATGTATCGTTGAAGACGTCCGGCTAGTGCTCTAATATACTTCTCAGCCGTGTAGACGACCGGTGAGAGTATACACATGGTTGAAGACACCCCATGTGCCAGTATCATTGTTACAGATAGTGTGCACCGTGAAGACGTCCGGTGGCCTATCAAGGGATGAGTATGACTTGGCTATGATAGCAGGTTGTCATCCTTGATATACCACGTGTTGTCAAGTGGATGAAAAAGAGAAAGTGAATGATGAGATTGAATTGATGAGCAAAAAGGGTTTAGTTCAAATGATTTGGTTTTTTGGAAAGTTTTGGTTTTAAAATGAAATGGTTTTGAAAAAGTATTTGTTTTTAAAAGAAAGAGTTGGGAGTGAGTCGCATTGGTCATGCATTTGCACGCACGAGGATATAATAAGGAGAATGTATTCTATGATGTTATGCTTATCTGTTTACCTGTCTTGTTGAGACCTCTGCTATGCCCGTGGTGAGAATGCGTCTTTTGATAAGAGAATAACCATACCTTAAAGTATTAAACTATGACGTGAGTTGAGAAATGTTCCGTATTTATTGATTATTGTGCGGTTGAGACTCTCACTCAGCCTTGTTCCAAGGCTGATGGCATGTTACGCCCTGGGCATTCGTATGCCCAGAGTGTTGCAGGTTTGGAGATAGAAAGAAGAGTTCAGGATGCAGTACCGTGGAGACAAGGAGAATAAAACCCTGCCCAAGATCTGATAGACAGTTTCTCAAGTTTAAGATTATATAAATTGTTTAGTATGGCCTCTTGTATTAGGATTGAAGTTATTGTAACCTTTGTTTAATTTTCGCTGCTGTATTTATACTCTGATAAGTTTAGATCATTCTTATGCTCTAGCATTTCCCTTTTTGATTGCACGGTGCGGAGTTAGAAGGACAGGACGGTTAACAAACTAGTCACGTGTCTACGGACCCATAAAGGAAAATTTTTATTTTTCCCTATTTTTGGCTTACTCCGGGGTGTAGACACGCGGAATCCGTCGTCCACTCCCGGTTTTTGTTTTCGGGGTTTCGGAATTGATTTTCCTTTGTTTTGAAATTGATTTGAAAGAGAAAAAGAGGTTTGTTTGAAAATGAAAGAAAAGGTCTGTTGAAAACAGATACAGAGTGGCCACTTGGTCTTTAAGGAACCAAGAAACCTAATTTTGACTCACCCAAACGGATAAAGGGCACCGGCCCTTCATAACCAAAGAACTTGGCTCGGGGTTTTGGTACGAGAGAGGAAGGAGCCTTTGTCGCGACTAAAACACCCTCAACTCGCCCCGTCTTTCGACGGGCCTCAATTAGCATCCAAATAATCATCTTATACTATGTATGGTTCGACAATCAATACTATGATAGTATATTACATCACATAAGAAACTTGAAATGGAAGATTTAAAGATAAGATATCATTCATAAGATCTAAGCCAAATACCACACAATGTAAAGTGAATAATCACACAAATAAACCTAGGGAAAAATTGTCTAATCATGTATCAAGTAATTAAGTTTCCCTAATCTAATGGGGACATAAATTGTTCTTGAAACAAAATAATCAAAGAAATCAAAATATGCTTAGCAAGCTAGCATGATGCATGTTAATCTTTGAGAAAAGAAGACCTCTCAATCCCCGGGACGGATGAGAAAGGATGATTAGATCGAGGGAAAGCATGGACGTGTGATCATGTTCATTCCTTATAATCTTCTTCGATTAGGAGTCACCAAAGCCCCAAATCTTTGCATGGATGCAATGTATGTATCTAGAATGTGCCATGTTTGTAGTGTGCTTTGTGTTCATGGATTCCTAAAATGACTTAGAAGTCTATAATGTGTATGAATGAATGAAAGATATCATTATGAGATATGTACAAATGTAGTATGAACTTCTTCCTAAAACATGAGATAATTTGGAATGCATGTAAGCATCAAATCAAAGAATGAAAGTTAAAAAGTGCTTGCTGTGAATAGTGGACAGAACAGTAACATGATCTTTTGGAAATTGAAAAGAGGGGTTAGAAATGTTTTCAATGCATTCTTGTTTATGGAGATCTTCCTTATTGTGTCTAGAACACAACCCAAAAAGCCAATCTTTAATAACTATCACAGATTGAGAGAAATCATAAAAACAATAGAGGTCACTAAGAAATAGAGTCCGTACTATCGACTGAAATGTTAAAACATATTAAAAAATGGAAACAAATGATCTAGAGGCCCATTTTATACAGAAGGTTCCCTCAGACATTGAAGTTTAAGGGAAAAATAAGTTAGGACCACCCCTGTTGGAAAGGTTTTCTGAAAAAGAAGTTGGAAGTGGACCTAGCTGTTGTGACAACAAAAATAGAATGTCTGGAAGGAATGTTTGGGTCCAAATGGACAGTTTCCAAGTACTTCCAAGTCAAACCAAAAATCGTGGGTGTTTTCCAATGAGTTAGGAAGACTTTCCAAGTGGCCTTGCATCCATATGTTGAGTATTGAGTTCTAGAAAAATCTTTGAACTCAGATTACTCACTGTTTTGAAAATTTTGGGAAAAAACTAGAGTTTTCTTTCTTGAGATCAAAATGAGGGGTTTTAAGAGGGGTTTTGAAGTAGAGGTTTTGAAAGCATATTTTCAATACTCAATAAAGATTATAGCCACTTAAAATGTCAACATCAAACTCATCATCAAGAACCTCCAAGATTGTTGGAGAGATTTATTTTTATTTTGAACATAACTTCAAGAATACCTTGGAGGCATGGAAGTTATGATCATCATCTATCAAACATGTTTTTGAGGTCAAGAGCTACTATCCATAAGAATTCACTCACCTCAAACTTCATGTCATCATCTAGATGATGATGGACTAGTAAGTAAATGAAGAAAATCTAAAAGAAGTGAGATGAGAGGAGATGAACATTATATAAGCAAACAAGTAAATAGATAGCAATCAATAGTTGATATTCATGATGTATAGAACTTGTAGTTTGGTGTTTCACTCATATGTAATGACATTGGACATGGAAGAAGCTTCCACTCTCTTAAATGCTCACTAAAATGGTGGTTGGGTGTATTGAATGTTGAAGTAAATGGGAGTAATGAAGTAAAAACAAAGTTTAGAACTCACTTTTGTTTTGAAAATCAAAGAAGGAAGCTTCTTTTCTCTCTATTATAACCTTATCTCTACAACTTTTTCTCCCAAACATTTTCTAAGCTTTCATTTGATACCCCCAAAATGAAGAGTAATGGGGGGTTTAAATAGGCCATATTGGGGTGGTTTTGGGGTTTTAGAATTGTTGCCATTGGTCCCAAACATATGAAATCATTGAACTACGTCGTTTTGGTTTTTAATTAATCAAAATGAATCCCCAAGAAAAATTACAAAAATACACTATTCTGGAGGAGAGTGCCGCGGCAGCAGTGGGCCAGTGCCGCGGCGGCACTGCTCTTCCTTCGTTCAGATAATGCTGTTTAGGCCCCCAGAGGTTCCGGTATTCGCAAAAAGGCCCTATTTCGTCCAAAATTCACAGAAAATGCGTACGAACTCCAAATTGAAGTTGTGATATACCGTTGGAAAGGTAATGGAGTCTACTTTACATAAAAAATAGTTCGGGGATAGGTCACTTTGAAATGTTTTGCGGTATTTGCGATAAAAGCTAATTTGATCGCCTTTTTTGCCTTCGGAATAGACTCGTTTTAAATCCAAAAATTATGTGCGATATACCATTGGAAAGCTATTGACCTCTAGTATCCATGAAAAATATTTGAAAATTGTTACGGTGCCCCGGTTTTAAAGTCAAATTCTGGTCAAACTGGTCAAACCTAGGATTCCCGGGAAGTTCTGGAAACTTCTGGGAGTTCCCAAGAGCAGACGTTTTCGCTCGATTTTCTTTTAAAACTCATTTTAATACTTTTCTTATGATCTAAAATGATTCCGATGAATTCGGACGATTTTGGTAAAACTTGGTGAAACTTGGTCAAACTTTGGTCAAACCTTGGTCAAACCGGTTAACGGGGACTTTCCGGGAACTTCTGGGACTTCAGGGGGTCTCTGGGAGCTGATCATCCAATTTTCTTAAAAACTCATTTTATCACTTTTCTTACGACGTAGCATGTTTCCAGAACTTTGGGACCAAATCTGGGAGTTTGCGGGCTTTCAGGGACATTTTGGTCATTCTAAACATTCTGAGAGATAAAGCTGAATTCCAAGAGTCCTTTTGAGTCTTTTACGATCATTGTGAACCACCAAGCTATGGGTCTCTTAAATCTGATAGCCGACAAAATGGGGTGTCTATAGTTTGCCCCTCTTTGGCATGAACTTGCGAGGCAACGCATGTCGCAAGCAAGTGCCAAAGTTTTGAAGAGACAGGACTTTTGGAGGCTATAGATTTAGGATAAAAGAGTTGCAAAAGATACAATGATGCTGAGGTCTAGTTTTGGTCGTGCTCTGAATGAGCTGCCTACGTATCCCAGGGGGAATCAGACCAGGGCGTAGTTCAGGCACGAAGGGGACAATCACGTATGCACAACGAGATAGGCATATGCTATATTATGAGGAGGATATGCGATGCATGGATGAATTGTGTCATGAGTCCTATTATATCTATTGTTATGATCCTAGTATGAGCAGGTGCTGTAGGGTATGCCACTTTGAGTGGGCTTTGTGCTGGTGATTGCGATGTGGATGACTCGGATGAGGACACCAAAGGTTTAGAAGGCTCCGGGTCTAGGGGCAAACTTCTGAATTTTGGGAAGTGTGCTTCATAAGCGAACGTAATTAGACGTGGGGTCCCGGAGGACTATAATCGGAGATGCCATTTGACAGTTAACCGACGGACACGGAAGCCCTAGAAATTAAGAGACGGACACAGAAGTCAAGTGATGGACATGAAATCCCGAGATGTCAAGCGATGAACATGGAAGCCCTAAGATTTTGAATGAACACGGCATATTTTGAATGAGAGCGACGGTAAACTAATGATGATTAATGAACCGACGATGTACGAACCGAGATGATGACTCGACAATGGACTACTGTGACTATCATGGATCGGATCAAATAGTCGGGATAACCGTAACCGGAAAAAGTGTGGATGCACGAATCGAGATGATGAGTCAATAGTGAACAACTGTGACTATCATGATTGAACTGTACGAATCGATATGTCTGCTGGGGATTAAACTGAATCTGCTGGGGATGAAGCGACTCTTTCTGGGATCTCTCTTTAACTACTTCTCTTGATCGGGATTCAAATTCGAATCCATCAAAATCTTTTGGTGCTCAACCCAAGAGGGCCGGTCGGGGCCTTCGGGAGCTGGTATCTTGGTTTCTGTCCTCGAGGGATGATTTAGGGTTCTCGGAAAATCTCTTTTCTTGATCGGGTACCAGGACCCATCTCTGAATCTCTCACGGTTGATCAAATCTTTCGGCGCTCAATCCAAGAGGGCCGATCGGGGCTTCCGAGAGCTGGTTATCTGTCTGTTTCTGTCTTCGGGGGATGATGTAGGGTTCTCGGAGAATCTCTTTGGTTTCGAGAACCAGGACCCATCTCTGAATCTCTCACGGTTGATCAAATCTTTCGGCGCTCAATCCAAGAGGGCCGGTCAGGGCCTCCGGGAGCTGGTATCTTGGTTTCTGTCCTCGACGGATGATGTAGGGTTCTCGGAGAATCTCTTTTCGTTGATCGGTAACCCGGACCCATCTCTGAATCTCTCACGGTTGATCAAAATTTGCGACGGTTGTCCCGAAATAGCCGATTCGGGTCTTCGAGAGTCAATTTTTCTCAATTTCTGCCTATTGGAGGTAGCCCTGACAACTTTTGGATTTTTTGGGGTAAAACCCCATAATTCTTGACCGAAATGGGCCACCGGGGCTGATCGGGGCCAAAAATGGGCTGAAAAAGGCCAAAACGGGTCAAAACAGAGCGAAGCAGGGCCCGCGGGGAGCAGTGCTGCGGCGGCATTGGGTGGCCGGACTCCATTTTTGTATATCTCTGGTTTTTGAGCTTTTCAAGCTCATTCTTGGCCATTTTGGGGTATTTTTGGAGCCAAAATCTGTCAAAACGCAGCTTGTGCGCGCTCAGTTGAGTAATATTTCCCTGTAGTTGGAATTTTGATTGGTGTTTTGGTTTCCTCAAATTTTCAAGAAGAAAGTTTAACTTTGACTTCCATTTTCTTTGTAGATCTATGGCTTCGAGCTCGAGGAGACCGTCTCAGAAGGCCAAGCAACGGATGAAGGCTGAGATGCAAACCCCGGACTTGATTTTACGGGACCCCCAACGTCATCTTTTGATTATGGCTTTAGCGAGCTTGGTATGTGAAACCTTCGACATTTTAGGACTATTTTCATGTATTGTGCTAGTTTTGTGAACCGTAGTGTGCACCTAGAGATCGTTAGAAATCCGATTTGTGCTCAAGCGTTGATTTTGTGAATTTGGAGCTCGGGTTGTGAATAGTGATTTTGCGCATCATTTTTGTCGTCTTTGTTATGTGCAGGTTCCAGAAGTGACATTGAAGGGTCACGGTAGCCTCGCTCATGCTTTCCTATGGTATACTCAACTCTCGCCCACTGTCAAGAGGATGGTAGACGACGCCGGGTTTGGAGGCTTCGTCCGTCTGGTTTCAAAGAGTAGCAACAATTTGGCACATTTCTATGCTCTGGATGAGATATGGTGGGACACCACCAATACTTTCCACCTGCCATTTGGTGAGATGACCATGACGCCCTTCGACTTCTCTATGATTACCGGTTTGAGGGTAGGCGGGAAACGCCTGGTTCTGGATTATTTCTATGAGATCGACCCTGAGGCTGTCAAGATGTTGATCAGGGCTGTTCCCCCTAATCTAGAGAGGCACTGGTTTCCTTGTGCCTAGCTTTACCGGGCCTATGGCAGAGGGAATCATAACCTGAACAATTTCCAGCTTTTAAGGGTATATCTTCTGTATGTCCTTGGCTATTCGATCTTTGCGACACGGAATGACCGGGTGAGCTTGAGACTCCTTTCTTGCCTGGCGACCATTGATGAGATCCCCTCCTACGATTGGGGCGGTGCTGCCTTGGCCCATCTTTACAAGCATATGGGTGAGGTTTCTTAGGGCGATGTTAAATCGACAGGGGGATTATGGCGAGCTTGGGAGGTATGTACTGCATCTTCTTTTATCTTTTGGCTTTTCTATTTTGGTACCCTTTCTGACTTTCTCATTTGTCTGTGCAGCTTTGGAGCTTTGAGTACCTGAAGATGCTAGCTCCTTCCCCTGCAGATGAATCAGGTGAAGACGAGGATGGCATGGCTCCTGTGCCTCAGTTCCCACGAGGCTTGAGATGGCGGAGGGATGTTGTCGGGGTGAAGAGCGGCACCCACCGGATTGTTTTGCTCAGAAACTTCTTAACCGAGTTGACGGCTGCTAGTGTTGATTGGACGCCTTGGGAGCGCGTTGCCTATGCTGCCCCAGTGGAGATTCAAGCGGTCAAACCTCTTTCCTCTTGCTAACTCCTGATGGAGAGACCGAGTGCAGGCAGTGGTTCCTCGACGAGCGAGTGTCCCGACAGGTGGTTGGTGGTTCCAAGTATCGCGTCCCTCATAATCCCCCTGCGATGGATGCTAGTGACCTTTCTGGTGATGCTCTACTGGCGGCCTTAGCTGACACCGACGTTTGGGACCATTTTTTCTCTGAGACTGGCTATGAGGCTTATCGTGGCCGCTTCTTGATGCCTAACTTCCCACTCCTGGAGGTGAGTTTCCTTTACGTTTTTGTCTCTATCTGTTGCCTATGTTTTTGACTCATCTTTTTCCTAATTTGTTTTGTGCCTACAGCTTCGCGAGATGTACAGGAGATAGGCTCCTCCGGCTTCCGATCCTATCCCTCCTTGGGATTGGACTGTCAATGTTCTAGGCGCTGATGGCACTCCCCAAGTGATGGAGGTGCCACGAGTCACATGCGGGTACCCTACTCAGCCAGCGGGCGTCCTCAACGTTCTTTGGAGTTACGCTGAGGAGGGTCACGCCTTGGCGGCTAGCTTACGGTCCTTGGTCCTTACACGAGACCATCGGGTATGTCTCTTATTTTGCACTTTCTTAAGGTCATGAAGTTCTAACCCTGGATTTTACCCTTTGACAGATGGATGGTATGCGGCAATTCGCCACTAGCCAGATGGCGTCCTTGGTAAGTTTCTGACTCGACTCTGTTTTGTACTTTCATTATTTCCCTACTGACTGTTTCCATTTTGTGTGTGCAGTATTGTGGAGGCGGGGCTGGCTCATCAAGGACTGGTCCGAAGTGCAAAGGTGGTAGGAGGAGGCCGTCGCCGACATACACTCTGGGTGGTCCGACAGAGGACGAAGAAGAGGAGGACTGAGGCCTCCTAAGCGGGAATTTTGTTTTATTTTCTTTTCATGTTTTCGATTGGGTTGTACTGGTGATGTGACTATTTTGACAGTGTGGGTGATGTGTGGAATAGTTTGTGACATTTGACAGAGTATTATGATGTATTGCCTTTTAGGCCATATAGCTTCCAGTTTGAAGGCTCTGTTGTGTACTTGTTTTAGTTGATGATCGTGTGATGATGCATGTGCACTGTGATTGTTGGGTGTTACTGCGATGGGCAGTTTTGTGATAGTGAGTGTTTTTGCCTTACAGGTGGGATAGTCCGTGAAACGGGGAGCTGTTGCCAAAATTTTGAATTTTGCTAGAGCCGCGACTGAAAACATGGCTTTGTATGATCCCGCTCAACTCACAGCTTGGCTGAACATCACAGATGGTGTGGAACGGATCAACCTCTTTAGCTACGGCCTGACCGAGCTATTCTCTCTTCGCCAGATGACCCTGAACACTGAGTTCTTGCGTGCTGCTATTGCTCACTAGGACCCGGTGAACCATGTCTTCAATTTCAATGGCTTGGAGATATGCCCCTTATTTAAGGAGTTCTGTGCTATCCTTGGCTATGATTCTGATTCGGACCTGATTCTCCATTCTGCTGATACCCTCAGTCCTACGCGAGGCTTGGCTAAATATCTAAATTGTTCCATCACTATTTCCCGCCGGCTGATTCAAGGTGAGGTTCTTGACATTGCTTCCATAATTGCTCGATATGCCAGTCCTGGGAATCTCAGCGTGTATGATGCTACTTGTGGGGTTGCTCTGATTCTGTGTATGACTTCACACTTCTTGTTCTCGAGTACTTCTAGCGACTTAGTGCATGTATGTCTCGGACTGAAGGCAGGTAAGAACCCCATGGCCATGGTTCTGGCTGAGACCCTGAATGGTTTAGATCGCGCTTCAAGTCAGAGAACACGTCTACTTTCTGGGGCGCTTTTGGTGTTACAGGCTTGGCTCTACGAGCGTCTTCAGTTATGGACAGGTAATGTGCCGCCAGTATATTTTTGCAGAGCTATGCTTTATACTCATTTTACTTCTGCTGATTGGGTGGGTATGATGGGCGCCTTATCTGAGGCTGACATTTGCTAGATCGTGAGGCGTTGGGGCCTTTATACTCTGACCACTAGTCTTGGGGATTTCCAGAGGGTGTGGATGATGGGACTGAGAGAGACCTCCTTCTATCATCCTCGTCGATTGGCCAGACAGTATGGGCAGGTTCAAGAGGTCCCCCGGGGGTTTACTGAGAGGGTCTTTGCTTCCAGAGTCAGAGCCACTACCACTGTTGCTTTCATCAGGGGCTGGGCCAGTCGAGCAAGGGCCTATTTCTAAAGACCTTTGAAGAAATAAAAGACACAAAGATAAAACTAGACCTGACTGATTCTGCTCATTCCTCCAAGTGTCTTTGAACATGTGTGATTGCTTTTTGAAAGACTTTTATTTTTTGATCTTTCCTGCTTATGTAATATTCAGAGTTTGTTTATCGGTGAACCTTGGTTACTTTGGGAATCTCATTCTATGCATTTTAGCTTTCTAAAAATATTTTGTAACCGAGATTTCAATTAGATGTTAATTTTGGTACTTGCTTGGGCATGATAGGACGATTAGAGGCAAATGAGGCAGGTGGCCGAAGTTTGCCCCTAGTTTGGGATATATATGATTGTGAGGCAAACGAGGTAGACGATCGACGTTTGCCCCTAGTTTAGAAGAGGTTCAGGCAAACGATGCGAGTGGCCAAAGTTTGCCCCTAGTGTGGAGGGTGATTTCTGGGTTATGGTAAGGACCGCTACTTTATTCTCTCAAATGCTCATAACTTTTGCCTAGGCACCAGTGAGGTGACCTAGCGAGCTCTTTTCTCTCTTTTGTTATTGCTCACCTTGGATTTAGCTCTAACTTTTGCCTAGGCGTCATTTCAGATTTTCAACCTAGCGAGCCATCCCTTTTTTTTTTTGAAAGTCTGCCTACGTACCCCCGAACGGTGTAGACACCCAATTTTGACCACACTGATAGGATTTAGGGTGAACAACGTCTTGGAGGATTCGATGATGAAAAGTACCCCGTGGAAGGTACTGGATTCCACACAATCAGAAGATCGGACTTCGGAAAGTGACTTCAAGCTCAGAAAAGCCCTTTTCCATGGATAAATCCCGGTTTTGTCAAAATCATCTCTCAGAATTCATATTCTCTCAGGGTTATATGAACATTAAGTGTTCTAAACGCAGTATTCTAGGTATCCAGAGATTCAATTTTAAAGAAAAGTTCGAAATCGACGCACATTTGAAAGCAATTTTGGAAAAGACGTCATTTGATTTCAAAAAGACGACGAAAGTTCCGGAGGACTTCCGGACTTCAATTGGACTTCAATTCTCATTATAAAACCTCTGGAAATATTTTTATATTGAAATTCAACCTGACAGCTTTCCAACGGTACGTAAACGGACGATTTCGGACACCAAAAAGCATTTTTACAGAAATCTGGAAAAGCAGTGCGCATGGAATTTGAAACAGAGCTTGTGGGTGACCAGAGGGACCCAAATAGTAAATGGCGGTTTTGGGTATGGGGGTGGCGGGTCCCACCATAACCGCCACTTCCATTTGTGTCCTCCACGGAGCTTTTTGAGTTCCAGACCCTTCTAGAAGCTTCCCACTGCGAGGAAATTGCCTGGAAATTGCGTTTAGGCTCCGAAATGGCCATTTTAACCCTCTTTTAAGCTCTAAAAATCCTGTTTTAACCCTGAAACTTAAGAGCTAAGTCTTCAAAACTCTATATAAGATCTCATACATCTCATATGAGAGCACATCTTAACACACTAGACACTTGGAAGAGATACACTTGAATATACTTGGAGATACAAACACACATAGAAGCACATACAAGAGAGATAAGTATACTTTGAATATACTTTCAATTTAGGTGAATTCTAGAGAGAGAAAATTATGAATTGAATTTAGATTAACTTAGGCTAATTAGACCACAATTTGAACAACAATTGCCTCCCTCAACTTCCATGGATGAGTGCTTGAAGAACACTTGAATAACACTTGAAGAAGAAGATCTTCAAATCAATTTTGGTCTTGTAATTGAGAATCCTCCAAGAGGTAAACACTATAGTTCATCTCTAATTCCTACTTTGTATATATAGATCTATAAGATTTGGATCTAACTTAGTTCTATTTCTACTTATTAGAACACTCATCTTCTTCCTCTCATGTTCTTCACACACTCACATAGTTAGATCCAAATCTCTTTGATTTTTATTGATAATTTACAATTAGAGATTGTTTTTCACTTTGATTTTCAATTTTGGTTTCATTCTTCAATTTTAGTTTAGATTCATGCATACATGATTATATATATATACATATATCTATTTTGAATTCCATGATGGTTTGGAAATATGATCTATGAGAAGGATGATTTCTATGTTCATACCTATCTCTTGATTATTCCTATTACCTAGAATTCCTATTGAATTTCATCTCCAACATGATATTTATAAGTCCCTTTGATCCTTGATCTAAAAGTTCTTCATAGAACTTGAGGGCTAAATTGATTGGGAATCATGATAATTAAGTTGATCTATGAGTTTGATCTCTCTAATAAGCTTCAACTATCACTAAAATGTTTTCCTCACACTTTAAAATGAACTAGATAAAAATTCAGCAAAGCAGATTGGTTTTGTCCATTAGATTTGGTCCATCAAAACCCATAGTTTGATGGATTTCAAATTTTCTGGGTAAACTTTGATGAATTAGCTTTCATCCGGTCCGTTTTGAGAGCTTTTAGGATTCATATACTATTTTTAGAAATTGTTGAGAAATCGGTTGACAGATTTGAACATCGTCTCTTTGTGCTTGAATTTCAGAAAATCTATAATAGTTATCGACGTTCCGCTTTTTGGGGATGATTCCTAACTCATATATCTATATGCCGATGTAAAATCGTGAGCATACGATCGAGTTAGGATCGTTTTCTAAGCATTTAAAGTTGATACAACTATTCTGGAATTTTCTAAGTTTAATTACAAATATGATTATGTATACAAAATGGTCACACCTTGATCACTCAACAACAATTGATGAATAAAACTTGGTTTAGAAATCACCTAGGATAAATGGATGAGAGATCAAAAGCTTAAATCAACTTGGTTAACATGATTCATGAACTTCTATTATACTTCTATTATGTTTTGCATTCATTTGTCAAATGATACCAAATTTCCAGAATAACAGAGTCTGTTTAAAACACTTTTTCAGAAACCTTGTGATTACAGAATGTCCATGGGTTTATTTTTATCATATACTACAATGAAATAGCTTTCTTTTGACACCAAATAGAGCTTCATATGATTTTTGTAGATTTAATTATGATTTTTACAAGAACAGTGGACAGTCCTGATCCACTGTTCCCAAAACATTTATTTCTCAAACAATAAAATTGATATTGAGGTCCCACTTTTTGGAGAAGTTCCCTAAGACATGTATCTAACTTTCTGTAAAAGGGTTTTTATCCAGCTCATGTTTAAGACCACTTTTGATAGGATTCATTAGAGGTTGCTGAATCTGGAAATTTGATTGATGACATGTTTTCTTTATTTATCATGCATATCATTTGTTTGCTTGTATTTTTGCAATGCTTTGGGTATTCTTTGGTGTCTTAGTGCAGAGAATTAAGTGCCTCGGACCCGGACTTCGATTTGTGGTTTGCCTCGTCTACATGTGGCTTAGTGCCCATGTATCATGTACTATCTCTATCCTTTCTCTTAGAATTTTTCTAGGTTTACAACTTTGATTTCAACGACACATTTCCTTTAGGATAAGTCTCCGTTTATATGATTATTTGTTAGAGACATCTTATCTAGGATTGTTGCATGATTGCATTGCACGTTTACATTCTTTTTGCTTTCGCGACTCCGCTTGAGTCAACCAATGTAAGTCTTCTCGTTCCCTTTGCATATCATGACATGTTTACTTTATTTGCATCGGTCCCGGGCGGGACTAGCCACTGTGAGTATACTTCTCCCTTGTATTGCATGAGCATCCGCTTTCTACTTGATTTAGTCTCTTGAAATGATTTTCATTAGATGTTTCTTTTTGCCATGTATATATCTATCTAGTATGTTTGAGGAAACAACATCTATTATGAATTAATAACAAGGATATTTGAATCAAGGCCTACCATTCGGTAGGGCGAGGAGGGGGTGCTTTAGTCCTGCTTGGGCTCCTTCCCCTCTCGTACCAAGACCCCCGAACCTTGTTTCTGGTAATGAAGGGCGAGTAACCTTATTCAATTTTGGGCGAGTCAAGCTTGGGTTTCCTAATTCCCGATAAAAATTAGGTGGCGACTCTTTGTCTCTAGGATCGCGTGAGGAAGTCCTAGTTTTCCCTGAAGTGTGCTCCTTGGGATCCGTCCCGGGACACTATCGAGGGAGAGCGTCAGGACCTCCTCCTCCATTCGCGACGGTCCACAATCTGGCGACTCCACTGGGGATATGTAGGCAACCTGCTCGGTTCGGTCACTGCTCCTGAAACCCTCAACCATACTTTCTTTCAAGACCTGGCCGAACTACTTTGGACCTGATTCCCACTTGGGGATAAGTAGGCGAGCTTCCCTGGTTCTCGGTCCCTGAACCTTGCAAACTAGGGGCAAACTTTCAAGTTTGCCCAAAGCCTCAAGATATCACTGCCACACTAGGGGCAAACTGCGTTTGCCCAAACTTCCATTTATCTCTATCAACTAGGGGCAAACTGTCGTTTGCCCATACCTCGCTACCTGTCCTCTCTGGATCACTTGGCTATCAGAATTAAAGCACCTAAGTGAAAAATCTGGTAATTCTTGATATTAAGTTGAAAAGTTTTTTAGCAATCTAAAGATGTGAATCTAATGTCAAGACTGAAACATTATGTGGAAAATTTTCAAAAGCTTCAAGATTACATGCAAAGCCAACACAATATCCTGCTACAAGATAAAATCTCATTTTCAAAACATGCAAATCCTTAGAAAATTCAAATATCCAAGTCAAAAGACATTGTCAAGAAAGAGGAATCGTCAGAAATTTCCTTTCCCTGTAAAATCGAGTCCTGTGTGTCAGTGTGCAAAGTGTCAATCAAATCAGTCTCGTGATAAGGGATGCAAAGCGAAACAGAAGGATAGCATAAAGCAGCATCAAACAAAGTCAAGAGTACAAGCCCATCAAGACAGAATACATCAACATCAGTCTCAGCACAGAAAGCAAGAAAAACAGAAAGATAGTCATGGGTGCATATGATCATCATCAGCGACGACGAGTAGCCCGTGGGTACCGAGCAGGCATATCTGAGGCCGTAGAGCTATCATCATCTTCAATTTGGCGCCTTCGCCTAGACCCACCAGCCCCACCAGAAGGGCCTGCATTCATCCGCTCCAACTGTGATTGAAGCTGCCTAACTTGACCCACCTGTGGAAGAAAAGAATCAGTATAGGGGTTTGAAAAAGCAATGAGATAAGAAGAAAAGGTCAAGAAATTTACCAGGGCCGCATCACGGTCTATGTAAGTCTGGCACATGCCATCCCACTGCAAAGAGAAGGAAGATATGGTCAGAAAGATCAGAAGAATCAGAGGTAATGAGTTCAGAAATTACTTACATGTCCCTCACGAGCAAGGCTCCAAGCCCTCAGATTCTGTGCATAAGCTCGCTCTTCATTGAAAACGGCTCGGGGAACGGACTCATGTTGTTCTGAAACTAGCTGAGGCTCTACAAGATCACGGGGGATCTCTACAGAAGATATAACTCCGCGCAGCATGGTCGAGGCTCGCCAATCACAAGGAGGAATGAGAGGTAGAGGTCGACCAGGGCCATCCACAAAAGAACTCCCCTGCAAATGATGATGAGAAATAAGATAAAGCAAGCATTCGATCAGAAATGAAGAAGTCGTGAAATACCTGCGGGTCATCCGAGAGCGGGAAATTAGGCATCAGATGAGTAACCCTGAAGACGTCATAGTTCTCCTCAAACAGAGTAAAAGAGGCTGAAAGAATTCCGTTCAAAGCATTAATAAGATCTTCATCTTCCAAATTCTGCGCCGACCTCATACAAGAAGGCGGATCCTGTGGCACTAAGAGACGATCCTCCAAATCAGTCTGAGGAGCTACTCTCTCTCCAAGATACCACTCAAGAACAGAGGGACCCTCAAGAAGAATCCTCTCTCCAGTCATCTGTCTAGCTAAGCCAATCTCAGTCACATCTCCATTTGTCACCCAAGGATGCCAGTTAACTTGGGTGAATCTGAGACGGGTAAGAAAATCCCGGCAAGAAATAACATTATGAGCATCATTCTTGGTACCTACGGCTTGGCGACGCCACTTCAGAGCCCGTGGAAAAATATGAATCTCTTCCTCCCGGAATGATGGAGCCGTCATGGAGAAATACTCAAAGGCCCACACCTACAAGAGAAAATAAAGCAGTGGTCAAAACAGCAGAACATCAAATGATAAAAACTGGAAATGAAAATATTTTCAGTACCTCCCAAGCTCTCCAGAATCCGCCGAATCCAGGGGATTTGCCTCGAGAATGCTCCCCCATATGACTATACAGAATGGCTAAACCAGCAGAGCCCCAATCAAAATCTGCAATCTCCTCAAGATTTCGAAGACTATCAAGCATATTCAATGTAATCCGCTCAGCTCGAGTAGAAAGAAGAGAGCAACCAAGCAAATACAAGATGAAAGCACGGGTAAGCTGCATATCGGTAAATTGAGCCGCTCTTTCAGAAGGCCTGAAGTTGTTGATGAACCATGTGATGCCTACGCTCGATCCGTGAAGATCTCTCTGGGATGGGATGATGCCTAGGAGACGCTCAATGATAGTAGGATGTCTATGGATGTTCTTTGCAAAAGGCAAGACGATGCCCGCCAAATGAGATGCCGGTTATCATTGCAAAATCAAGAGGGGTCATGGTTATCTCCCCAAAAGGCATGTGAAAAGTATTTGTGGAATCCCACCACCTTTCAGCAAGAGCTTGAATCATGGCCAAATCATTAGTCGATCTCTCCAATAAGGTTACAAACGACCCAAAGCCCGCTTGCTTGATATTGGCTACTACTTGGGGACGCGACTCCGACAATTCATTAAACCATTCAAGGCATTTTCCATGGCTACCATGACCTCTAAGATGACCAACCACATTCTAAAAAGAAAAAGGATGATTTCTAAGGAATCGCAAGAATAAAGAGACACGTATGAAGATGTGAAACAAAGGAGTAATTAAAGAATGGGTTACCTCTTGACGAAAGGCCCTCCTAGAGATATGATTTAGTGGATTTTTCATGGTTGCATACTCCATGGCTTGAGTTGATGAAGCTCCACTAGCTTGAAATTGGCTTCTACGTGTTCTAGAACTTTCACCTTGTCCATGGGAACTCATGGTTGTTGATGCTTGAAGCTTGAAGATAAGAGGTTGAAGATGATGAATAGTAAAAACCTTGGTACTTGAATCCCCTAGAATAGGGAGGAGTTGATGAAATCAACAAAGTTTTTGGAGGTTTTAATGCAAGAAATCACTCAAAACATCAAGAAATTGCAAGATTTGAGCACCTTAGAAGGAAGAGGTGATGCATTGAAGAAGAAATGAATGAAGAACAAAGAAGAAAATGGGTTTAAAACCCCAAAGTTGCGGCTGGCGGTTCCCAAGGGGGTGTGGGGAACCGCCATTTACTATTCACTTCCTGCCATTTCCCCATTTTGCTCTATATTCGCGTTTTGACCTCCGGAACTCTTGATTTGATCCCGGATTGGTCCATTTTTGATATATAAGCCTTGAGAGTGCTTAAAACTTGTTGGAATTGGTCTAGAGGACCTCTGGAGATTTGAATCTTGGTAAAAATCCATTCAAGAATTGAAAAAAAAAAAAAAAAAAAAAAAAAAAGTCCCCCAGATGAGAAGAATCAAAGGCACCGCAGCCTGAAAGTGGCCGAGAAACGGCAAACTCCCGTCGTTTTGGGATTGATTATGAGTTGTCTTAGAAAATGGACATTTGAGTCTACTGTCGCTTGAGAATTACATCCAGAAAGGACTTTCAGAAGATGGGTCAGAATGCAAGATGTTCAGAAAGGGTTAGAGTAAGCCTGACGTGTTGCAAGAATGATTGCATTGGTCGAAGCACCAATATGAGTCTCAGAAAGAATCAGCAGGGCCTCCAGAAAATGTGCTCGCGTCCCAGAAACCTCAGATATCTCCTCAAGCAGAGAATTTCCAGATATTGTCAAGGTATACAGAATTCGTGCATCTCTCAGAATCATAGGATCTCCCCAGTAGAGAACTTTCAGAATTAAGTTTCTCACAAGCATCATGTATCCACGGGTTGCCTCCAGATAAAGGGTATCTCTCAGAATTTGAGCATCAAAATCGCCACCAGAATACAAGGTTTATGCCAAGCATCATGTATCCAGGGTTGCCTCCAGAATGTAGGGTTTCTCTCAGAATCGTGGGTTGCCTCCAGAATGTAGGGTTTCTCTCAGAATCAGAATCGTGTATCCAGGGTTGCCTCCAGAATGTAGGGTTTCTCTCAGAATCATGTATTTCTCAGCATCGCATATCAGGGTTGCCTCCAGAATGTAGGGTTTCTCTCAAAATCAGAATCGTGTATCCGTGGGTTGCTCTCAGAAGAAGGGTCATCTCTCAGAATTTGTGTATCTCTCAGAATCCGTGCATCAGAACAGAAGATTTGTCCTCAGAAGAAGGGCCTGTTTCAGAAGAACAGAGGATTTGTCTCCGGCAGAGAGACCTGTTTCAGAAGATTTGTTTCTAGACCTGCCACAGAAGATTTGTCCTCGGAAAAAGGGCCTGTTTCAGAAGAACAGAAGATTTGTCTCCGGCAGAGAGACCTATTTCAGAAGACTTGTTTCCAGACCTGTTACAGAAGATTTGTCTAGAAGAAAGACCTGTTTCAGAAGAGCAGAAGATTTGTCTCCGGCAGAGAGACCTGTTTCAGAAGATTTGTCCCCAGCAAAAGGACTCTACATCAGCAATCGTCCCCAGCAAAAGGACTCTACATCAGCAATCGTCCCCAGCAGAAGGACTCTACACCAGCAATCGTCCCCAGCAAAAGGACTCTACATCAGCAATCGTCCCCAGCAGAAGGACTCTACATCAGCAATCGTCCCCAGCAGAAGGACTCTACACCAGCAATCGTCCCCAGCAAAAGGACTCTACATCAGCAATCGTCCCCAGCAGAAGGACTCTACATCAGCAATCGTCCACAGAAGAAGGACCTATTTCAGCAATCGTCCCCAGCAGAAGGACTCTACATCAACAATCGTCCCCAGCAGAAGGACTCTACATCAGTAATCGTCCCCAGCAGAAGGACTCTACACCAGCAATCGTCCAGTTGTTTGACATGACTCAGAATTCATCCAAGATACTTCACTATTTCAAGAGTCGTCCAGGATACAGATGACGCCTACGAGCCTTAAGATCAGAAGAATAACTTTGACAAAAACCTCGAGAATCATCCAAGATACCTTTAGCATATTCGACTGTGAGAGAGAGTCGTTGCATCCTTTGCATTAGATTTTGCATCTAGGGAACCCTTGAGGATGATTCCTCCAGCACTTTCACATTTCATGTTTTCATATTGCACCAGCATCCTAGGATAGGAGCATTTCATCCGCATTGTTGTTGTTTGTTTGTTTTCCGTCTTCTCGCGCGCTTGAACTACGCCCTGGTCTGATTCCTGGAAAGGATACGTAGGCAGCTCCAGCGGAGCACGACCAGCATCAGCTTCAACTTAGCCGCCTCTACCCAGCATTGCATTGCATTCTTGCATTTGTAATTTCTTGATTTTTTTTCAGATTTTGAATTTCTTGATTTTGCGGATTTTTGTTTTTCCTAAAACCTCTCAGTATGGTTATTTGGGTGCCTTCAAGGCTTTGGCACTCACTTGCAGTTCACGTTGTTCACAACAAGCTCTGCCAAAGAGGGGCAAACTGTAGACACCCAATTTTGACCACACTGATAGGATTTAGGGTGAACAACGTCTTGGAGGATTCGATGATGAAAAGTACCCCGTGGAAGGTACTGGATTCCACACAATCAGAAGATCGGACTTCGGAAAGTGACTTCAAGCTCAGAAAAGCCCTTTTCCATGGATAAATCCCGGTTTTGTCAAAATCATCTCTCAGAATTCATATTCTCTCAGGGTTATATGAACATTAAGTGTTCTAAACGCAGTATTCTAGGTATCCAGAGATTCAATTTTAAAGAAAAGTTCGAAATCGACGCACATTTGAAAGCAATTTTGGAAAAGACGTCATTTGATTTCAAAAAGACGACGAAAGTTCCGGAGGACTTCCGGACTTCAATTGGACTTCAATTCTCATTATAAAACCTCTGGAAATATTTTTATATTGAAATTCAACCTGACAGCTTTCCAACGGTACGTAAACGGACGATTTCGGACACCAAAAAGCATTTTTACAGAAATCTGGAAAAGCAGTGCGCATGAAATTTGAAACAGAGCTTGTGGGTGACCAGAGGGACCCAAATAGTAAATGGCGGTTTTGGGTATGGGGGTGGCGGGTCCCACCATAACCGCCACTTCCATTTGTGTCCTCCACGGAGCTTTTTGAGTTCCAGACCCTTCTAGAAGCTTCCCACTGCGAGGAAATTGCCTGGAAATTGCGTTTAGGCTCCGAAATGGCCATTTTAACCCTCTTTTAAGCTCTAAAAATCCTGTTTTAACCCTGAAACTTAAGAGCTAAGTCTTCAAAACTCTATATAAGATCTCATACATCTCATATGAGAGCACATCTTAACACACTAGACACTTGGAAGAGATACACTTGAATATACTTGGAGATACAAACACACATAGAAGCACATACAAGAGAGATAAGTATACTTTGAATATACTTTCAATTTAGGTGAATTCTAGAGAGAGAAAATTATGAATTGAATTTAGATTAACTTAGGCTAATTAGACCACAATTTGAACAACAATTGCCTCCCTCAACTTCCATGGATGAGTGCTTGAAGAACACTTGAATAACACTTGAAGAAGAAGATCTTCAAATCAATTTTGGTCTTGTAATTGAGAATCCTCCAAGAGGTAAACACTATAGTTCATCTCTAATTCCTACTTTGTATATATAGATCTATAAGATTTGGATCTAACTTAGTTCTATTTCTACTTATTAGAACACTCATCTTCTTCCTCTCATGTTCTTCACACACTCACATAGTTAGATCCAAATCTCTTTGATTTTTATTGATAATTTACAATTAGAGATTGTTTTTCACTTTGATTTTCAATTTTGGTTTCATTCTTCAATTTTAGTTTAGATTCATGCATACATGATTATATATATATACATATATCTATTTTGAATTCCATGATGGTTTGGAAATATGATCTATGAGAAGGATGATTTCTATGTTCATACCTATCTCTTGATTATTCCTATTACCTAGAATTCCTATTGAATTTCATCTCCAACATGATATTTATAAGTCCCTTTGATCCTTGATCTAAAAGTTCTTCATAGAACTTGAGGGCTAAATTGATTGGGAATCATGATAATTAAGTTGATCTATGAGTTTGATCTCTCTAATAAGCTTCAACTATCACTAAAATGTTTTCCTCACACTTTAAAATGAACTAGATAAAAATTCAGCAAAGCAGATTGGTTTTGTCCATTAGATTTGGTCCATCAAAACCCATAGTTTGATGGATTTCAAATTTTCTGGGTAAACTTTGATGAATTAGCTTTCATCCGGTCCGTTTTGAGAGCTTTTAGGATTCATATACTATTTTTAGAAATTGTTGAGAAATCGGTTGACAGATTTGAACATCGTCTCTTTGTGCTTGAATTTCAGAAAATCTATAATAGTTATCGACGTTCCGCTTTTTGGGGATGATTCCTAACTCATATATCTATATGCCGATGTAAAATCGTGAGCATACGATCGAGTTTGGATCGTTTTCTAAGCATTTAAAGTTGATACAACTATTCTGGAATTTTCTAAGTTTAATTACAAATATGATTATGTATACAAAATGGTCACACCTTGATCACTCAACAACAATTGATGAATAAAACTTGGTTTAGAAATCACCTAGGATAAATGGATGAGAGATCAAAAGCTTAAATCAACTTGGTTAACATGATTCATGAACTTCTATTATACTTCTATTATGTTTTGCATTCATTTGTCAAATGATACCAAATTTCCAGAATAACAGAGTCTGTTTAAAATACTTTTTCAGAAACCTTGTGATTACAGAATGTCCATGGGTTTATTTTTATCATATACTACAATGAAATAGCTTTCTTTTGACACCAAATAGAGCTTCATATGATTTTTGTAGATTTAATTATGATTTTTACAAGAACAGTGGACAGTCCTGATCCACTGTTCCCAAAACATTTATTTCTCAAACAATAAAATTGATATTGAGGTCCCACTTTTTGGAGAAGTTCCCTAAGACATGTATCTAACTTTCTGTAAAAGGGTTTTTATCCAGCTCATGTTTAAGACCACTTTTGATAGGATTCATTAGAGGTTGCTGAATCTGGAAATTTGATTGATGACATGTTTTCTTTATTTATCATGCATATCATTTGTTTGCTTGTATTTTTGCAATGCTTTGGGTATTCTTTGGTGTCTTAGTGCAGAGAATTAAGTGCCTCGGACCCGGACTTCGATTTGTGGTTTGCCTCGTCTACATGTGGCTTAGTGCCCATGTATCATGTACTATCTCTATCCTTTCTCTTAGAATTTTTCTAGGTTTACAACTTTGATTTCAACGACACATTTCCTTTAGGATAAGTCTCCGTTTATATGATTATTTGTTAGATACATCTTATCTAGGATTGTTGCATGATTGCATTGCACGTTTACATTCTTTTTGCTTTCGCGACTCCGCTTGAGTCAACCAATGTAAGTCTTCTCGTTCCCTTTGCATATCATGACATGTTTACTTTATTTGCATCGGTCCCGGGCGGGACTAGCCACTGTGAGTATACTTCTCCCTTGTATTGCATGAGCATCCGCTTTCTACTTGATTTAGTCTCTTGAAATGATTTTCATTAGATGTTTCTTTTTGCCATGTATATATCTATCTAGTATGTTTGAGGAAACAACATCTATTATGAATTAATAACAAGGATATTTGAATCAAGGCCTACCATTCGGTAGGGCGAGGAGGGGGTGCTTTAGTCCTGCTTGGGCTCCTTCCCCTCTCGTACCAAGACCCCCGAACCTTGTTTCTGGTAATGAAGGGCGAGTAACCTTATTCAATTTTGGGCGAGTCAAGCTTGGGTTTCCTAATTCCCGATAAAAATTAGGTGGCGACTCTTTGTCTCTAGGATCGCGTGAGGAAGTCCTAGTTTTCCCTGAAGTGTGCTCCTTGGGATCCGTCCCGGGACACTATCGAGGGAGAGCGTCAGGACCTCCTCCTCCATTCGCGACGGTCCACAAACGGGGATCAGGTCCAACGTAGTTCGGGCCAAAGCTTGAAAGAAATCAGTTATTTTTTGTGAGTGGAGCGACCGAACCGATGTGATTGCCTACGTATCCCCGAGTGGGAATCAGGTCGAGCGTAGTTCAGGCCGAGGTTTGAAAGAAAATGGTTATGGGGAAATGGTCAAGCATAGTACTTTTTGAGGCGATCCATGTTGATTGGTTCTTTGAATTCGACACCGTCGAGGTCCATGAGATAAGTTGCTCCTCCGGAAAGAATGTTCTTGACGATGTAAGGGCCGACCCATTTAGGTTTAAACATTCCACGGGGATCAAAGATCGGAGCTCGCAATTCCTTAAGGACAAGGTCGCCCTTGACAATCTTCCTCCGACGAACCCTTTTGTTGAAAGCACGGGCTATCCTCTTTTGATAGATTCGGACATGTTCGACTGCCGCTAGGCGCTTTTCATCTATGAGAGCTAATTCTTCGTATCTTTCTCTTAACCACTGTGATTCTGAAATTTCACATTCTGTCATTACGCGCAGGGACGGTAGTTCTATCTCGACCGAAAGTACTGCTTCCATCCCATACACTAGTGAGTAAGGGGTTGCTCCCGTGGACGTCCTTATCGACGTTATGTATCCCCATAGTGCAAACGGTAGCTTTTCATGCCAGTCCTTATAGGTATCGGCTGATTTCTGCAGTATGGCCTTGACATTCTTATTTGCAGCTTCGACTGCCCCATTAGTCTGTGGTCTGTACGGTGATGACTTGTGATAAGTGATTTTGTATTCCTCGAAAAAATCCCTGACTTCCGCTTTGAAATGACTTCCGTTGTCCGAAATAATCTCATGGGGACTCCATAACGGCAGATGAGATTTCTCTTGATGAATTTGGCCACTTCCTTGGCCCCCAACTTGGTGTAGGATGCGGCTTCTACCCATTTTGTGAAGTAGTCGATAGCCACCAAAATGTACCGATTTCCTTTTGAGGCTTTCGGAATGATTTCACCTATGATATCGATTCCCCAGGTTGAGAATGGCCAAGGTGAGGTCATGCTGTATAGGAGGGATGGTGGTATATGCATCATGTTTGCATAGATCTGGCACTTGTGACACCTTCTTACTTATTTGCAATAATCTTTCTCCAATGTTGTCCAGTAGTACCCTTGTCTTATAATTTTCTTGGCCAGCATGTGACCGTTCATGTGCGGACCGCATACCCCCTCGTGTATTTCTTCCATCATTCTTCTGGAGCTTTTCCCAAATAAGCAAGTCAGGTTGTGACCGTTGTGCCCTTTCGTCAACAATTTCCCACCGCAAATGATGAATTGTGCTGAGAATCTTCGAATGACCCTTTTGTCTTTCTCTGTAGACTCTTGGGGGTACATCCCCTTTTCTATGAAATCCCAGACATCCTGATACCATGGTGTTTCATTCTCTTCTTCTTCGATTGCGGCGATTATGTTGAACGAAGGCTCGTACCTTTGTTCAATTACCAAAGGCATCATCCTGACTCCCACAGGAATTTTGACCATGGAGGCTAAGGTAGCCAATGAATCTGCTAGCTGGTTTTCTTCCCTAGGCAAGTAGAGGAACATGACGTTCTTGAACTGCCTCTTGAGTTGGTCGAGATGATCATGATAGGGCTTCAACCTTTCTTATTTTACTTTCCATTCTCCCCTAGCTTGTGATATAATGAGGTTTGAGTCCCCGAAGACGTCCAACTTCCGAACTTTCAATTCTAGGGATGCTTCCATTCCCAGAATGCACGCTTCGTATTCAGCGGTGTTGTTGGTGGAGTTATAATTAAGCTTGACTGCCAATGGAGTATGGTCCCCACTTGGTGATACTAGGATTATTCCTACTCCGTATCCTTTCATGTTGGCTGCTCCATCAAAGTACAACTTCCACTGTTCTTCCTTGATTTCCATGATATTCTCGTCCAGAAATGGAAAGTCCCCACTTTCTTCGGAGTCGATGGCATGTTCTGCGAGAGGCTCAGCTATGGTTCTTCCTTTTACTGATTTGCCTGTAACATACTTGATATCGAATTCGGATAGTAGGAGTAACCAACGGGATATGTGACCAGTCAGGACGGGTTTTTCGAGAAGGTATTTTAGAGGATCCGTGCGGGATATGAGCACAACCGGGAAGGCTAGCATGTAGTGCCTCAATCGGTGGGTGCACCAAACCAAGACCCAACCCATTTTTTTGAGGGTAGAGTAGTTGAGCTCATACCCAGTCATATTTTGCTGAGGTAGTATATGGCTTTTTTAAAGTGGCTTTCATCTCCTTCTTGGGCTAGCATGCAACCCATGGCGTTTCCAGAGACAGATAGGTGATGAAATAAGGGCTTATGGGGAATAGGTGGTGAAAGGACAGGCGGATTTTGAAGGTAGGCCTTTATTTTGTCAAAAGCGGCTTGGCATTGGTCATCCCATTGGAAATTTTCTCCTTTTCTCAACAATCGGAACAAAGGATCGCATGTAGTTGTGAGCTTAGAAATGAAGCGGCTGATAAACTGAATTCTTCCGAGAAACCCTCTCACTTCCTTTTCACTCCACGGTGGGGCCATTTCTAGGATTGCCTTGATTTTAGAGGGATCCACCTCTATTCCCCTTTGTGTGATGACAAAACCCAGGAGTTTACCGGAGGTCACACCAAATGTGTATTTCTTTGGATTCAACCTCATCTTGTATTTGCGCAACCTTTCGAAAAACTTTTCCAGTGCTACCAGGTGTCCTTCTCTGTCCTTGGACTTCACGATCATGTCATCTACATACACTTCTACTTCCTTGTGAATCATGTCATGCAGCAGAGTGGTGGCGGCTCTTTGGTAGGTAGTCCCAAAATTCTGGAGTCCGAAAGGCATTACTCTATAACAGTAGGTTCCCCAAGGGGTGGTGAATGTCATCCTTTCCCGATCTTCTGGCGCCATTAGAATCTGATTGTATCCGGAGAAGCCGTCCATGAATGAAAGTAGCTCATGTCCCGCGGTGTTGTCCACCAAGACATCAATGTAGGGAAGCGGGAAGTCATCCTTGGGACTGGCTTTGTTTAGACGGAAGTCAACGCACACACGAACTTTTCCATCTTTCTTGGGGACTGGCACGATATTGGCAACCCATTCCAGATACTCAGTGACGATGATGAACCCTGCCTTGAATTGGTTCTCCACTTCTTCTTTAATCTTGAGTGTCCATTCTGGCCTCATGTGCCTCAGTTTCTTCTTGACCGATTTAGAATTGGCGAGGAGGGGAATATGATGTTGGACAATGTCGGGATTGACCCCAGGCATGTCCTCATAAGACCATGCAAAAACATCTTTGAATTCTCTTAGCAAGAGGGTTAATTTTTCTTTTTCTTCTTTATTAAGAGTTAAGCCAATTTGCACAATTTGTGGATTATCTGTTTCACCCAGGTTAATTGATAAACTATCTTCGATTATTTCATAAGCAGGTGGTTTTTCAATTAGTTGCTTAAGTTCGATTAGGAGATCCTTGGAGGGATCTGTGCATTCACAATTATTAGACACAGAGGAGTAAGCAGAATCGTCTTTCATTTCATTCATGACAGGTGAAGTGATTACATTGGACAGTGGTGGGCTTACTGTAGTCAACTCTGGTACAGACTCGATAATTGGTAGAGACTCTGGGGGAGTAGGGGATTGGGAGACACAGATAGATGACTCTATAGCCTGGTTTCTCAGACCCTCCTCAGTTGGCTTGATCTGATCATCTTGGCTCTTGGCCCTCTTTTCTTCCTTCTTTTTAGCGAATTCCTCCCACATTTTCTCGATGGCTTTAGTGTCCAGGTATTTCAACCAGTCTTCCTTTGGGGTTTTCACAACTTCTTTGGGATAGAACGGATCTTGATAGGGGGGCCTTTCGCAGTCAGTGTAGATTTCAAGTCCGGGGTGCCTTTTCCTAGTGGTTTGATGAATCCAGGGTTTGGGGAATCCGAAGTAGGGGAAATCATCCCCTTCTTTGATAAATTGTCCATTTAAGGTTTTGCAGTATGGTGGGAGACCGTTTACCCTTTTCTTCCATGGCCTCTGTAGCTCGACGTCTTCTTCAGTGGGCTTGTACCCCAACCCAAAAGTGCCTTGTTGCCCTTTGATCTGAGGGAACTCACGAATCCCTTGCTGGCGTCGGCCCAATCCCCTTCCGGGGAAGTAGTTCATTTTGCGGACAATGTTGACAACTGCGGAGTGGACCTCGGGGAACCTGTCTTCGTCATTGATCATGTGGACTTCTTCCATGAAGAATCCCCTGATTTCTCCTTCTTCTAGCTCAGGTATTTGGATTTCGAAAATGGGAGCGTAGTTCGGGAAAGCTTCATTACCCCAACTATTACCGAGAATGATTTTCACTTGCTTCTCATGAATGTACTTGATCATTTAATGAACAGTGGGTGATACTACTTTGTTGGCATGCAACCAGGGCCTTCCGATCAACAAGTTGAACGAGGCAGGTATGTCCATAACTTGAAAGACTTCGGTGCTTACCAAGGATACTACCCGGATTTGGAGAGAAACAGTTCCCATCACATTCCTCTTGGTGTTATCGTAGGCCCTCATGGATTGCGCAGATGGTGTGATGTCAAGGACATCGACCCCCAAGGCGGTGGCAGTCCTTAAGGCACAAATATTTAAGGCAGAACCTGTATCGACCAGACAAAATGGCACCTGCTGTCCCTTACATCCGACAATGATGTACAATGCTTTATTATGTGCAGATCCTTCCGGTGGCAGGTCTTCATCAGAAAATGTAATGATCGGGTCAGGGGTAAGTGCGCCCAAGAAAGCCACCTTGTCTTCCGGTGCGGCGTCAATGGGGACTTTAATTCCAGCCAAGGCATTCAACACGGCTTGCCTATGCTTGTAGGATGTTACCATGATGTCCCACATCGAGAGATGTGCTTGGGTTTTCTTTAGCTGTTTTATCAACTCATTATCTTCTTCGATGATCTCATCCATCTTACCCTTCCCCTTGTCTTTGACCGGACCTTTCTCAGTTGCTTCGGTGGTAGGCTGTGGAGGCTGATAATGACGTCCTGACCTGGTCAAATGATCAATCTCGGCGGGAGTAGGCCCTTCTGCAGTCCCATCTTCTTTGAACCAGTCACAATCCGCTCTCACAAATGGTTTTTCAGGCTCGTCCCAGATAGAAGCATCACTTTCATTGTTGGGATCATACCATTTGAGGTCTACCACCCCTAGATCATGCTCCTCCAGAAAGAACAAGTCTTGCTCATCGTCTAGCTGTTGCTACCACTCGTCATTCTCCTCTTCAATCAGATGAATTCCCGCAGAGTCCGGGATGTCAATGAGGGGTAAGGGTTGTCCTAGGGGGGTGATATAGGTAGCAGGGTTGAAGGATACATGGCTGGACTCGATGAGGCTGACATTTTGGTGGTTAGGTAGAGGATTCTGAGTGATATGGGGCTGCTTTGGAGGCGACTCAATGATATTCTGGTCAATGAGGTCCTGGATATCATGGCGGAGGCGCATGCAATCATCGGTGTTGTGGCCAGGGGCTTGGTGGTAGGTACATCGTTTGGACATATCACAGTTAGGTGGGGGAAGGGTATTCCGAGGCTAGAGTAGTTGGAGATGGCCCTTTTTGAGGAGGCGGTCTAAGGCTGAGGAGAGAGAGATTTCTAACTTGGCGAAGTTGCGAGGGGGCTTTTTCTGGAAAGGGCGATTGGAGGAATTTGCCTGGTTGGAGGGTTGGTATGGCCTAGGAGGGTACGCCATAGGTTGGCTGCTAAGGGCATTGACATCCGGGGGATTCTGGGAGTAGTTTAGCCTTCTTGACTGACTCGAAGACTCTTCCTTTTTGATCTTCCCTTCCCTGATAGCGTCTTGAATTCGAGTTCCAACTTCAAACAGCTCCTCAAAGGTGGAGATGGACTGGTAGAACAATTTCTCATGGTAGAGCGGCTGCAGATTTTGGATTAGCATTCTCACTTGTTCCTTCTCAATCGGCCGGTGGGTCATTTGGGTTACCTTGTTCCTCTATCTGCTTAGAAATGCAGCGAAGGATTCATTATTGTTCTGTCGGGTTGTTTCCAAATCCCTGGTAGTGACATCTAGCTCTTGATTGTAGGAGTAATGATCAACGAAGACTCGAACAATGTCTTCCCATGCCCGGGTTTTGGTGGCCTCCAAGGTTAGGAACCATGATAGTGCAGACTTTGCAAGAGTTTGCGGGAACAACATCGCAATGTGCTCATGGGTATACAACTCATGGACTGGAAGATACTCATACATAGCTTCACATGACTTTTCGAATTCCCAGTTCAGTCAAAACGGTCAATGGCAGGCATCTTGAAATTCTCTGGTAGTTTCAGCTTAATAGGCTCAAAGAGGCCTTCCAGGTCCAGCATGTAATCATCGACCCCCTTGCTTTTCCTCAGTACGCTTTCCAACTTGTCAACCTTATCCATTTTCTCTTGAAGCTTCTTCTCGTACGCAAACGGTGGGACCCCTTGAAACCAGTCTTCCTCCCCATTATTCTCAGGCGGGGGTGGTTCAAACTCCGGTGGTGGAAACCCGGGCAGAGGTTGCGGCTGCCGCTGCTTCAATTCTTCCATGAACTTTAGAACTTGGGCTAGGCTGTCGGACTGCTGGCTTATGGTTGCTCCCAACTCGGTAACCTTGTTTTCCAACTCTTCTCGATTCATGCTGAAGTAAGCTGTCGGACTGATTCTGACCAAGCGGTTATCTGAACTCCTAACCCAAGACAAGGATCCCAGCTGCTGATTCTGGGAATCTATACTGACCTGACAGATTTTGAGAGGACTAGATCAGATTTTGACAGTGATGGTTTCAGACAGACAAAGACAGTGATGTTTAACAAACGTGGACTAACTTGTGTATGAATGGTCGAGACAGTACGTGCAGATTGATGGGAATGGTGTATGCAAATGAGACAAGCATGCAGATATAAGCCCTAATCTATATGACGCTCCTATTTCTAACAGATAGTAGTTAAACAAATAAGGTCCTAGCCATACAGAGTGTGCTAACCTTACTTTCCAGTATGACCACCAAGAGATAGCAGGGATTTCCGGGATACTTCGGGAATTTTGGACAGAGTCTCTGGGAGAAACGGGGACTTTGGGTATTTTTTTAAGAAATTTGGATAAAGTTTCTGGGAAAAACTGGTTAATGTTGTTATATCTGGGATATCTGGGCAGAGTTTCTGGAAGAAACTTGGTTAATATGGTTATATCTGGGATATTTGGACAGAGTTTTCGTGAAAAACTGGTTAATATGGTTATATCTGGGGAATCTGGACAAACTGGTTAGTATGGTTATATCTGGGATATCTGGACAGAGTTTTTGGGAAAAACTGGTTAGTATGGTTATATCTGGGATATCTAGACAGAGTTTCTGGGAAAAACAGGTTAGTATGGTTATATCTGGGATATCTGGACAGAGTTTCTGGAAAAAACTGGTTAATATGGTTATAGTGATCATACTGTCTAGCAGGTTTTCATACTCCTATGTCTTAAGACCGACAAACAAGGTTTGCGGTGTATATCTTTGTGAGCATGGAGCAGACATCCTTGTCATGGTGTCTAGGCAGGTCAACTCGATGTGGTCACATGTGAGCGATTTCCTTGGGGATCATAAGAAAGAGGTTCTGTTCTATGCCACATAAGCGTCTACACCGTTCAGGTAATCCCATCAGGGCATACATCAGTTATATCACATTGTCCTATCTGAAAAGATAAATGAACAGTCCTATGAGAGGTTCTACAGGAATCTATATGCAAAGGCTGGGTTTAGTCAAAGAGGGTCCGTTAACGAGAGTTCCAATATACCGTCAGGGAGACAGTATGGAGGTTTTTACTCTTTTTGATATACCTTGGAAGGTATAGTATCGACGGTGACTAGTGCCCTGGCACAGCAAGACCTGAACAATGTCAGCGCCGCGTTTCAGACACAGTCTGAGGGAGGAAATGCAAGAGTGCAATGCGGTGAACCAAACACAGTAAAAAGATGATTTTAAGGATGCTTCTTATGAGTCAAACCTCTATATTATTTTGTTTTAAAATAAAAATCCCCAGCAGAGTCGCCAGATTGTGGACACGCGGAATCCGTCGTCCACTCCCGATTTTTGTTTCCGGGGTTTCGGAATTGATTTTCCTTTGTTTTGAAATTGATTTGAAAGAGAAGAAGAGGTTTGTTTGAAAAGGAAAGAAAAGGTCTGTTGAAAACAAATACAGAGTCGCCACTTGGTCTTTAAGGAACCAAGAAACCTAATTTTGACTCACCCAAACGGATAAAGGGCACCGGCCCTTCATAACCAAAGAACTTGGCTCGGGATTTTGGTACGTGAGAGGAAGGAGCCTTTGTCGCAACTAAAACACCCTCAACTCGCCCCGTCTTTCGACGGGCCTCAATTAGCATCCAAATAATCATCTTATACTATGTATGGTTCGACAATTAATACAATGATAGTATATTACATCACATAAGAAACTTGAAATGGAAGATCTAAAGATAAGATATCATTCATAAGATCTAAGCCAAATGTCACACAATGTAAAGTGAAAAATCACACAAATAAACCTAGGGAAAAATCGTCTAATCATGTATCAAGTAATTAAGTTTCCCTAATCTAAAGGAGACATGAATTGTTCTTGAAACAAAATAATCAAAGAAATCAAAATATGCTTAGCAAGCTAGCATGATACATGTTAATCTTTGAGAAAAGAAGACCTCTCAATCCCCGGGACGGATGAGAAAGGATGATTAGATCGAGGTAAAGCATGGACGTGTGATCATGTTCATTCCTTATAATATTCTTAGATTATGAGTCACCAAATCCCCAAATCTTTGCATGGATGCAATGTATGTATCTAGAATGTGCCAAGGTTGTAGTGTGCTTTGTGTTCATGGATTCCTAAAATGACTTAGAAGTCTATAATGTGTATGAATGAATGAAAGAAATCATTATGAGATATGTACAAATGTAGTATGAACTTCTTCCTAAAACATGAGATAATTTGGAATGCATGTAAGCATCAAATCAAAGAATGAAAGTTAAAAAGTTCTTGCTGTGAATAGTGGACAGAACAGTAACATGACCTTTTGGAAATTGAAAAGAGGGGTTAGAAATATTTTCAATGCATGATATTTTATGGAGATCTTCTTATTGTGTCTAGAACACAACCCAAAAAGCCAATCTTTAATAACTATCACAGATTGTGAGAAATCATATAAACAATAGTGGTCACTCAGAAATAGAGTCCGTACTGTCGACTGAAATGTTAAAACATCTTAGAAAATGGAAACAAATGATCTAGAGGCCCATTTTATACAGTACGTTCCCTAAGACATTGAAGTTTAAGGGAAAAATAAGTTAGGACCACCCCTTTTGGAAAAGGTTTCTGAAAAAGAAGTTGGAAGTGGACCTAGCTGCTGTGATAGCAAAAATAGAATGTCTGGAAGGAATGTTTGGGTCCAAATGGACCATTTCCAAGTACTTCCAAGTCAAACCAAAAATCATGGGTGTTCTCCAATGAGTTAGGAAGACTTTCCAAGTGGCCTTGCATCCATATGTTGAGCATTGAGTTGTAGAAAAATCTTTGAACTCAGATTACTCACTGTTTTGACTTACTGTTTTGAAAATTTTGGGAAAAAACTAGAGTTTTCTTTCTTGAGATCAAAATGAGGGGTTTTAAGAGGAGTTTTGAAGTAGAGGTTTTGAAAGCATATTTTCAATACTCAATAAAGACTATAGACATTTAAAATGTCAACATCAAACTCATCATCAACAACCTCCAAGATTGTTGGAGAGATTTATTTTTATTTTGAACATAACTTCAAGAATACCTTGGAGGCATGGAAGTTATGATCATCATCTATCAAACATGTTTTCGAGGTCAAGAGCTACTATCCATAAGGATTCACTCACCTCAAACTTCATGTCATCATCTAGATGATGATGGACTAGTAAGTAAATAAAGAAAATCAAAAAGAAATGAGATGAGAGGAGATGAACATTATATAAGCAAACAAGTAAATAGATAGCAATCAATAGATGATATTCATGATGTATATAACTTGTAGTTTGGTGTTTCACTCATATGTAATGCCATTGGACATGGAAGAAGCTTCCACTCTCTTAAATGCTCACTAAAATGGTGGTTAGGTGTATTGAATGTTGAAGTAAATGGGAGTAATGAAGTAAAAACAAAGTTTAGAACTCACTTTTGTTTTGAAAATCAAAGAACGAAGCTTCGTTTCTCTCTATTCTTACCTTATCTCTACAACTTTTTCTCCCAAACTTTTTCTAAGCTTTCATTTGATACCCCAAAAATGAAGAGCAATGGGGGGTTTAAATAGGCCATCTTGGGGTGGTTTTGGGGTTTTAGAAGTGTTCCCATTGGTCCCAAACATCTGAAATCATAGAACTACAATGTTTTGGTTTTCAATTAATCAAAATGAACCCCCAAGAAAAATTACAAAAATACACTATTCTGGAGGAGAGTTCCGCGGCGTTCAGATAATGCTTTTTAGGCCCCCAGAGGTTCCGGCATTCGCAAAAGGCCCTATTTCGTCCAAAATTCACAGAAAATGCGTACAAACTCCAAATTGAAGTTGTGATATACCGTTGATAAGGTAATGGAGTCTACTTTACATAAAAAATAGTTTGGGGATAGGTCACTTTGAAAAGTTTTGCGGTATTTGCGATAAAAGATGATTTGATCGCCTTTTTCGCCTTCAAAAATTCATAATAGACTCGTTTTAAATCCGAAAATTATGTGCGATATACCGTTGGAAAGCTATTGACCTCTAGTATCCATGAAAAATATTTAAAAATTGTTACGGTGCTCCGATTTTAAAGTCAAATTCTGGTCAAACTGGTCAAACCTGGGATTCCTAGGAAGTTTTGGAAACTTCTGGGAGTTCCCAAAAGCTGACGTTTTCGCTCGATTTTCTTTTAAAACTCATTTTAATACTTTTGTCATGATCTAAAATGATTCCAGTGAATTCGGACGATTTCGGTAAAACTTGGTCAAACTTTGGTCAAACCTTGGTAAACCGGTCAACGGGGACTTTCCGGGAACTTTCGGGACTTCCGGGGGTCTCTGGGAGCTGATGATTTCATCCAATTTTCTTAAAAACTCATTTGATCACTTTTCTTACGACGTAGCATGTTTCCCGAACTTTGGGACCAAATCTGGGAATTTTCGGGCTTTTAGGGGCATTTTGGTCATTCTGAGCATTCTGCGAGATAGAGCTGACTTCCAAGAGTCCTTTTGAGTCTTTTACGATCATTGTGAACCACCAAGCTATGGGTCTCTTAAATCTGATAGCCGACAAAATGGGGTGTCTACACGGGGCGTGACATGTTTAAGACAGAATCAAGCTTAAGATCAGGTCAAGTTCATGATAGAATCGAGTTTAATATTAGGTCAAGTTTAAGACAAAATAGAGTGTAAGATTAGGTCAAGTTTAATATAGAATCCAGTTAAAGATTAGATCGTGTAAAAGATCATGTCAAGTTTTAGATTGAGTTTAAGATCAGGTCAGGTTTAAGACAGAATCGAGTTTAAGATTAGGTCAATTCTAAGACAGAATCGAGTTTAAGATTTGCTCAATTCTAAGACAAAAATGAGTTTAAGATTATGTCGAGTTTTAGATCATGTTTAAGATCATGTCGAGTTTTAGATCTAGTTTATGATCAAGTCAAGTTTAAAGACAGAATCGAGCTTAAGATCAGGTCAAGTGTAAGATAGAATTGAGTTTAAGATTAGGTCAAGTTTAAAATAGAATTCAGTTTAAGATTAGATCGAGTTTAAGATCACGTCATGTTTTAAATCAAGTTTAAGATCATGTCGAGTTTTAGATCATGTTAAGATTAGGTCAAGTTTAAGACAGAATCAAGTTTAAAATTATATTCACTTTAAGATCATGTCAAGTTTCAGATCGAGTTTAAGATCAGGTGGAGTTTTAGAAAGAATCGAGTTTAAGATTAGGTCAAGTTCAGGACTAAATTAGTTTAAGATTAGATCGAGTTTAAGATCATGTCTAGTTTTAGATCTAGTTTAAGATTAGGTCGAGTTTAAGATAGGATCGAGTTTAAAGATTAGAACGTGTTTAAGATCATGTCAAGTTTTAGATCATGTTTAAGATCAGGTCAAATTTAAGACTGAATTGAGTTTAAGATTAGGTAATGTTTAAGAAAAAATCGAGTTTAAGATTAGGTCAAGTTTAAGACAGAATAGAGTTTAAGATTAGCTCGAGTTTAAGATCATATAAAGTTTTAGATCGTTTTTAAGATCATATCGAGTTTAAGACAGAATCGAGTTGAAGATTACATCGTGGATAAGATCATGTTATATTTTAGATTGAGTTTAAGATCAGGTCAAGTTTGTGACAGAATCGAGTTTAAGATAGAAATGAGTTTAAGATTCGATCGAGTTTAAAATTACGTCAAGTTTTAGATCAAGTTTAAGTTTATGTCAAGTTTTAGATGAAGTTTATGGCCAGGACATGTTTAAGACATAATCGAGCATGAGATCAGGTCAGGTTTAAGATAGAATCGAGTTTAATATTAGGTCAAGCTTAAGACAGAATCGAGTTTAAGATTAGTTCGAGTTTAAGATCACGTCATGTTTTAGATCAATTATAAGATCATGTCGAGTTTTTGATCATGTTTAAGATCAGGTCAAGTTTAAGACAGAATTGAGTTTAAGATTTAGTTTAGGATCATGTCAAGTTATATATTGAGTTTTAGATCAGGTCGAGTTTAAGATCAGGTCAAGTCTAAGACAGAATCAAGTAAAAGATTAGGTCAAGTTTAAGAAAAATCGAGTTTAAGATTAGGTCAAGTTTAAGCCTGAATTGAGTTTAAGATTAGATCAAGTTTAAGATAATGTCAAGTTTTAGATCGAGTTTAAGATATTGAAGAGTTTACGATGGAATCGAGTTGAAGATCATGCCAAGTTTATGATTAGGTCAAGTTTAAGACAGAATCGAGTTTAGGATTAGATCGAGTTTAAGATAAGTCAAGTTTTAGATCGAGTTTAAGATCATGCCGAGTTTAAGATCAAGCTTAAGATCAGTTCAAGTTTAAGACATAATCGAGTTTAAGATCAAGTCATGTTTAAGAGAGAATCGAGTTTAAGATTAGGTAAAGTTTAAGACAGAATCGAGTTTAAGATTAGATCGAGTTTAAGATCACGTCAAGTTTCATATCAAGTTTAAGATCATGTCAAGTTTTAGATCAAGTGTAAGATTAGGTTAAGTTTAAGACAGAATCGAGTTGAAGAATAGATCGAGTTTAAGATTAAGTAATGTTTTAGATCGAGTTTAAGATCATGTCGAGTTTTTGATCAATTTTAAGATATGTCAAGTTTAAGACAGAATTGAGTTTAAGATTAGATCAAGTTTAAGATCAGGTCAATTTTTAGATCGAGTTTAAGATCATGTCGAGTTTGAGATAAAGTATAAGATTTGGTCAAGTTTAAGACAGAATCGAGTTTAAGATTGGATCGAGATTATGATAAAGTCAAGTTTAAAACAGAATCTGGTTTAAGATTAGATCGAGTTTAAGATCACGTCATGTTTTAAATCAAGTTTAAGATCATGTCGAGTTTTAGATCATGTTAAGATCAGGTCAAGTTTAAGACAGAATCAAGTTTGAAATTATATTGACTTTAAGATCATGTCAAGTTTCAGATCGAGTTTAAGATCAGGTGGAGTTTTAGAAAGAATCGAGTTTAAGATTAGGTCAAGTGCAGGACATAATTAGTTTAAGATTAGATCGAGTTTAAGATCTTGTCTAGTTTTAGATCAAGTTTAAGATTAGGTAGAGTTTAAGATAGGATCGAGTTTAAAGATTAGAACGTGTTTAAGATCATGTCAAGTTTTAGATCATGTTTAAGATCAGGTCAAATTTAAGACAGAATCAAGTTTAAGATTAGGTAATGTTTAAGACAAAATCGAGTTTAAGATTAGGTCAAGTTTAAGATAGAATAGAGTTTAAGATTAGCTCGAGTTTAAGATCATATAAAGTTTTAGATCGTGTTTAAGATCATGTCGAGTTTAAGACAGAATCGAGTTTAAGATTAAATCGTGGATATGATCATGTTAAATTTGAGATTGAGTTTAAGATCAGGTCAAGTTTGTGATAGAATCGAGTTTAAGATTTGATCGAGTTTAAAATTACGTCAAGTTTTATGACACGTGAAAAATCTTGTGCGCTCTTGTGCAACACCCAAGTTTAGGTGGACGTGCAAGTAGTAACTGGTAAGACCAGGTCGATCCCACAGGGAAGGTGTTGACCTATTGAATTAGACTATCCTCAAAAAGAAAGCAAAACAAACTGAATAAAATTAAACGATGGTGCGGAACACAAAGTTCCACAACTAAAATTACATATGAAAATAATTCAGATTAAATTAACGATCTAACTAACTAGTTAAAACAGTACTCTAAATTAGGATGTTTAACTTTAAAAAGAAATTGTTGGGATTACACGAATCCACAGTAATCTAGCTATCTACCATGCATTTGCCTTGAAGCACAAAGGAGTACATTACCCACAGTTTTCCGTATTCCTCTAAAGATGGAGAATCCATGGCCCTTTCATGACCGGGACCATATCATCACAGTTAAATTAAAATACATGAAAGCGGTTTAATCCAATAGTTAAGACTCGCACTCTCAATGGTGTTAGCATTGAAGGTGGTTTGCAAAATGTATTGAAAGAAAATGCCTTAGGGCCTTAGTTTTAAAAACTATTTTGACAAACTGAGCATTTTTTGGGACAGAATGATAACAAATCTTAAAACAAAAAGGTCCTGGAATACTGCAGGGAACATCCTCAAGAATCAGGGAGTTCGATCGATCGACGCTCTTACAATCGATCGAAGACCTTCATCCCTCAATCGATCGAACTGGCTTCGATCGCTTGACTGTCTCTGGTTCGATCGATCGAACTAACTCCGATCGATCGAACACAACGATTATTCTGCTGCATGGCAGAAGCTAGAGATCACTGTTTCATCGTGTTCTCCCAACCTGGGACTACTCAAACATTGTCTGGAGTGTCACAGATTGATATTTAACGTAAGAAAACATTAAAGCCTTGTTTGGTTGCGAGTTTTTCATGGAAAATATAAAAACTATGGTTTTGAAGATATTTAGCATGTAATACTACAAGATGAACGAGTAAGCTACGACTACAAAGTGCAGAATTTAAATGGACAGTATATAAATAACCTGGAACGCAGAATACTTGTATTAAACTAGAGAAATCCAATGCACACAGTAAACTCCCAAAGAAAAACCTACAAAACCAAACACAAAACCTCTATCTCTCTCTCTAAAACTGTAAAAAATAAAAATGTGGGCGTCCCTTAGGACGTATACAATACACATATATATAAGAAACCTAAGAAACTAGGGTTGAAAACCCGCATCTGCTGCGCGCACGAATGTTACTGGAAATACCACGTTCGATCGATCGAACTGCTCTCGATCGATCGTACCCTTAAGCCTCAAGCGCTTCAACACTCTTTAAGCGATCGAACGCTCGATCGATCGAACTGGGTTAGATCGATCGAACTCCAAATTTCAGCTTTGACTTCTCTTGTTTTCATTCCAGCATTCCATTTATCCTGATGTCCATCTGTTTAGTCCACACAGTAGTGATCTGCACAAACAACAGCTAAAACAATACACTTTATCATAGATTAATCATATTGTATGAAAATTAGCCTTGCAATGCAAATTGCAGATAAAACGGGAAGTTGTGATAAAAGCTAATACAATTCTTCCTTTTAGCGCGGTTGCATTTTACAAATACCCCCGCTTTGCACAACCCCCAACTAGCTTATTGCTAGTCCCTAGCGATAAAGCAAAAATAAAATAAATTAAAAACTCCTAACCTAATACTACAACGACTAAGAAAACAAAGGAAAACTAAAAACAACCTAAACTAAGATAGAAAGAAAGATCCTAACTCACTTTCGCAGGAATCGCGGTTGCATTTAGCGAATGCAACAAGCCGTTAAACCCCTAGGTTCCCCCTAGTGGACGAGTGTTGTCTCGTGAGGGTTTACAGTGAATATACCCACAAAATTCTCCAATTTTAAGCTCAAAAAGATTTAGAATAACTTGTAGAATTCCCCCTTCCATTAGATTGTTAATTCAGCTCTACAATAATATACTATCCTCTGTCAATCCCATGAAAGAGATCCACATGCTCCCCTATATCACCAAGTAAAATATAACAAATGTATTACCATTATGCACCCGTGTGTGTGTGAATTTAACAACCATGCGTCCAACCCTATTAAGAGTTATTTAGACTATTATACCTTGAAAAACTTGCAGTTTTAGCTCAATTCTCACATTGGTCACACTCGAAAAGAACGTCTCTCAGAAACTTGCTTTACAATGATCGCACATCGTATGAAAGCTTTGATACAGATGATATTCTAAATGCTAATGCTTTCATACTTGACTCTATGAAAAATGGACATTTAAGAGTGTATAGTCTCATGAATGGAACACTACTTACTAGAGAAGCGAAATACCGCGGATAACTCAACTCACACTTCCATGTTCAAATCAATTGTTGAGAATCTTCAAGACTTTGAATTGCGGCTTTGATTTAGTAGGTGGGAGTGTTGTAGAGAAGAGTGTGCTTTGTAGTATGTGATGGAATTTCAACTTCTCTTTTTATTCTTTATTCTTTTCTCCACCCAATCTCCCATTCATTTCATATGCTCTTTTTCTCTTCTCCTTCATTCATCATATTTTTTTTTTTTTAAATGTCCCACAACTACTTCCTTCCATTTCACATACTTTGATGACTCATTCTCAACAAATACATCAAACGGCTCAATGAGGTCAAGGTATAGATCAAGGATTTGGATTCTTGTGATTACATTGGAAATATTTAATTGGTGTGGGATCAGGGATGAAACAATTCAATGAATGTAAGTGAAAGCGATATCAGGTAAAAGAATGGGTAAACGATGGCTTGAATCATTTTCTCAACTTTCAATTTTTCGCACTTAAGTGTTCATTGAGTGTAATTGGTAAATCCTGAACGTTCTCCTCTAACAAGCAGTCAAAACTTTTAAAGAAAACTGAGACTTAACAACGAATTCACCAAGTATATGCAAGAAAGACCATTCGACAATGTATGAGAATCCCCTCAGAAATGACGATTGGCTCAATAGCTCACAAAGGGTTATTAGCTTCCACTACTTGTTCTTTTCGCACAATATTCATATTAACTCAATTTTCAGGTTTTCTACATATCTGCCAATTAGTGCGCAAAAGTATTGGGTACATAATAGCTTCACAAATGCAATTCATTTCAGTGATACAGAAAACGCGTGGATTTAATCCATAAAAAGATGAGAATACTACAAATGTGTCATTGTCTAATTAACAAGCAGGAGAGATTATTCAGAGTTATTCTATCAATACGATTCAATAATAAAAATTTTCAAATTTTCAAAATTTTAACAGACTGTGTTCTCATTAGATTTAAAACATATCCAAGTGCAAAAACTCCGGGTGTATACCGATCTATTGTCTCCTACCTCCAACTGAAAACAACAAAGTCCGCAGAAGTTGATTTTCAATAAATAAAATAGATGGGTATCACCTGTATGGAGCAAATTGATGATCGCAAGCATAGCAACCTAGCATAGAAAAGTAGAACACAATCTCCAAAACAACCAGGATCAATAGATAAAAGTAACACAATAAAAACCATGATCCAAACAATCGAAACTACTGTAATATGAACAGAATAAAATACAAGCAGTGAGAAATAATGTCCATACAGAACCAACCAACCAAATAAATCCAACCAAAATAACCAACATATCCAACCAACCAAAACCATAACCAAAATCAGTACAATAACTAACCAAAAATATATAAACACCACCTCCACAACTAAAACTAATCGACAGCGAACGGCGCATCATCAGCTACATCAGAAGGGATGTCAATGGGAGCTGGTGGCAACAGCGTAGTAGCAGGGGCGGCAGCAGATGGATCGGCAGCAGCGGAAGAAAAAGGATCGACAGCAGAAGAATCCGGGGCAGCAGAAAATGATGGATCAGTAGTCGGTGGTGCAGACGGGGCCATCGGTGGATGCTGAGTAGAGTGAACAGACGAATCAACCCCAATATGAATCAATATGGACTCTAGCAAGGTCTGCAGATGATCCATCCGACCCTCGAGTCTAATCCTGGCCTCTCTCTCCTCCAATAGCAGCTCGTGAACCGTCGGGAGAGGCACAGAGGAAGAAGACTCTCCCTGGGCCTGAGTCTGCGACCGCTGTCGCAGCTCAAACTGCCAAACCGCAGCAACCGGATCATCCTCATCATCATCGGAATCAAGCTCCTCCACCTCGGTGGGTGTCCCTGAAGCTCCCGCCTCCGTGTCCGTCCCACCATGCCTCTTCTTCTTCCCCCTCACCCGCGATTTCCCTTTTCCCTTTCGCTTCCTCTTCTGACCGTCGGAGCGGCGAGCCGCCGCCTCGCTGAAACGGTGGGGGGAAGGGCGAACATCATCTCCAGCAAGCTCGGGGAAACCGGCATCAGCCATAACCCTGTGAATAGCCCAAGCACCCTTCAGGTGCTTTTTGGACGAGATAAAACGGGTGGGGTGGATCATAAAGTCAATATAGAGGCGTGGTATACAAACCGGCTGTCCCGTCCCCACTGCATATAAGACTCGCGCATACCACGCCGCGATCTTCTCTCGATAGGAGGTCACTAGGAGGCAGTTGCTGAGGACCAGGTGGATCATGTGGTAGCCATCAGTGAGAAAGTGGTCCTCAATCAAAGCATCGCCATCCCAAGACGGAACGGCGCCTCCAGTGAGCTCACGGATAATGGTGGATGGTGGGGTCTCTGGTGCATCAGGCCGGTGGGGGCAAACATAATCTGGTACCTCTGGTACCCCCAACGCGGCTGAAACGGTAGCGGGACTGATGATGAACGGGCGACTCCGGAAGAAAGCATGGTATGTGAATGGTGCAACCGGGTCGCGGATCATAGTCGCACACGCACCTCGAATCCAGGATAGATTGACACTCTTGGCCAATGAAAGGAGATGGAACCAGTGAGGCATAGAGCGGATCCGTGTCAGGAACCATGGGCTCTCTGTCCAGACGTACTCAATAGGGCGCTCGATCATCACCATCCTCGTCTGAAAGTGCCGCTCGTACCATAGCCTGTCCTCGTCATTCCGGAACCCATGTGCGGGTACCGGATCTGGTATAAAAAGGCTGAGGGGCTTGGACTTATGGTAGCCCGTCACTGGATTCATGTGGAAGCCTTGAAAAATAGACATGACATGACACAGATTAGAACAGAAGAAAAGAAGAAAGAAACTGCCACTACTGGAGTTCGATCGATTGAACTAGGTTCGATCGATCGAATTGTGGGTCTTTGATCGCTTAAACAATAGTCGATCGATCGAACTTTCATATTCTTCGATCGCTTGATCTATCTTCGATCGCTCGCACTGTAGGGCTTCGATCGCTCGAAGTCAGTTCAAGCGATCGAGCACAGCGATGTGCAGCGATCGCAGAAACGCAAAGGAAACCAAAAGTGCACAAACAATGAACTATCAAAAGAAAATCCTAAGACCAAGGGGACACCCCCTTGGGATTTTCTAACACAATCATTAAGGAAATGAAAGACAAAAACATGTGGAGCCTACCTCGTGTAGAAACACGCAGTGGAGGTGGAGGGGATGATGAGATGACGATGAGGATGATTAGAGGGGTGATCTAGGCGTCTTATTGAGTGCAAGGACACGAAAATTGCCGAGTCGCCCCCCCCCCCTCTGTGCTCGAGCACTTGAGAGTGAGAGTGAGGGAAGTGAAAAAATGTTCTGATGACGCCTCGTTTAAAAGCTGCGTTCGATCGATCGAACTATGGTCGATCGATCGAAAGAAAATCCCTCAATCGATTGAACAGAAAATACAAGCGCTTGAACATTCAGGTTTCGATTGATCGGAATGGGTTCGATCGATCGAACACAAAAATTTCAGAATTCAATGGGAAATATAAACCACATCACCCCCAACTATCAGAAACAAATCTGGACATGCAAAGAGACTAAAAAGAAGTTGAAGTACAGGCATGTAGGACAGAAATTCAACCTCAGAAATAGAAAATAGCAATTTATATAGAAATAAAACTTTATAATTGCATCCAAATTGCAACATTATTACCCCCAACTGTGTTTAAGACCTCATTTAACTAAAGAAACCAAAAATAAAACTAAAACCAATAAAATTCTGTCAAGGATTACACTCCAGTTGATAAACAAAAGATGAAATGAACAGAAACAACTGAAATGCAGCACTAATCTTCGAGTATAAAGATTTCCTCTTCCACAATCTCTTCATAACCCGCCGAATTTTCAGAAGTGAAGTCCAAACTCGATGATTCCCTTTCCCAGAACAAACGAAAGGCAGCAAGGACATCATCAAACAAGTCTAGCGTCTCCAAAGAATTGAAAGCCCATGCAAGAGGTGATCCGGACGGAGATAAGGGTAAAGGAGTGTAATTTCGCAACGGACTGTCCTCTCGCGGCGGAGTGTGTGGGGGCCTTATGTAAGGCCCAAAACCATGAACCAGTTGATGTGGCAGGAATACTGGAATACCATTTAGAAACATAGTGATAATCCTGGACAAAAGACAACAAACCGAAATCAAAATAACAGAACACAAGAAACACGGATTAACACAAAGAGAAAAACAATGAACAGAAACAAAAATACAAAGAAATGTGACAAGTTCCAACCTCACTATTGGCATAGGTTCCCAAAATGCACTGGCTGGTAAGGGGCATTGGAGCCTGAATAGCAGGAAGCTCAGGTGCACATAGCGGTATGGGACCAACTCAGGAACGAGGAAATCATCCACGAAAACAAAGACGGCATTATGGCGGTCTGGGACGACATCCTGGAGGTCATGATCTTCCCATGGCTCCCACATATCATCATTTTCCCATTGTGCCATGAGTGCATCATCCACCATTCTCCCCATGTACAGGTCGTCTTCCTCATCCACATCGTCGTCATCCTGAAATCCCATATTTTCGTATGGATTGATGTCCAGGAGGGCTGGTGGGTATGGAATGTACCCTTGAGCAGCATCAATGAGAGAATGAGCTTCAGGGTCTTGATGAAGCAAAGGGCAGGGTGTGATTTCACCCTCAGTCCAGGTGCCACAACGACATTCTGAATCAGCCCAAGAACCGATAGAATGAACATCATCACCTCGCATTTATGCACCTGTAACAGAGTGGTTCAAGGTATAATGGATTAGAACTAGGTCACAAACATAAAAGAACGAACAAAAACTTAAAAACAAAAAGAGAGAAACTAAAATGCAGGGAAAGAAAAGAAATACAACAACAATTTGGGACTCCACTTTGAATTTTTAAGTGGAAGAATAGCTGGGCTCATCCAGCTGGATGTGCTCAACTTCAGTGTGGAAGTTCTCCAAGAACGGTTTCAATCTTTGGCCATTGACCTTGAAACAATCATCGTTCTTTGGGTTGACGATCTCAACCGCCCCATGTGGAAAAACAGTTTTTACGATGAACGGGCCTGTCCAACGGGAACGGAGCTTTCCTTGGAAAAGGTGGAGGCGAGAGTCATACAGCAAGACTTTCTGCCCTGGCTCAAATAATTTACGACAAATCGTACTATCGTGGCGAGCCTTCAACCTTTCCTTATGCAACTTCGCAGAGTCATACGCATCTCGTCGTATTTCCTCTAGCTCTGCAAGTTAGAGCTTGCGTAGCTGACCTCCCTCTTGAATATCAAAGTTCATTGAGCGTGTTACCCAGTAAGCTTTATGTTCAATTTCAACAGGAAGGTGGCAAGCTTTCCCGTAAACCAGTCTATACGGGGACATGCCAAGATTCGTCTTATAAGCAGTACGGTATGCCCATAACGCGTCAGTCAATTTGTATGCCCAGTCTTTTCGATTGGAGCTAACCGTCTTTTCGAGAATGTGCTTGATTTCTCGGTTAGCCAATTCTGCTTGCCCATTTGACTGTGGATGATAAGCAAGAGCGATTTTATGATGGACTCCGTATTTCTTGAGAAGTGACTCCAAAGGCCTGTTGCAGAAGTGCTTGCCTTGGTCACTTAGTAAAGCTTTCGGAGTACCAAAACGAGACAAGATATGCTCTCTTAGGAAGGACATGACCGTTCTGTGGTCATTGCGTCTCGTTGGTATTGCTTCTACCCATTTCGACACATACTCCACAGCAAGGAGTATGTATTCACAGTTATTAGACTTGGGAAATGGACCCATAAAATCTATGCCCCAACAATCAAATATCTCAATTGTGATGATAGGGGTTAAAGGCATAGAATTCCTTTTAGAAATAGTTCCAAGATTTTGACAGCGTTGGCATGTCTTACAAAAGGAATAAGCATCTTTGAAGACTGTGGGCCAGTAAAAACCGCTTTGTAGGACTTTTTGTGCGGTCTTCTATGACGCGAAGTGGCCATCGCATGCCTCAGAATGGCATGACGCTAATATTACGGTTATATCCTCATTGGGGACGCAGCGCCTGATGACCTGATCAGCACAGTACTTGAAAAGGTATGGGTCATCAAAGAAGAAGTGACGCGTGAACGAGAGGAACCGTTTTCTGTCTTGGTTCGACCAATGAGTCGGTGTTTCACCCGTGACAAGGTAGTTTACAATATCCGCATACCAAGGCAGACTACTTACTGCAAGTAGCTGTTCGTCTGGGAACTCATCCTTAATGGATTGGGATTCAGTGTTGTCAACAAAAGTTAACCGGGACAAATGATCCGCAACCACGTTCTCTACTCCTTTCTTGTCTTTGATTGTTAGATCAAACTCTTGGAGTAAGAGTATCCAGCGAATAAGCCGTTGTTTAGCGTCTTTCTTTGACAGCAGATACTTGAGGGCCGAATGATCTGTAAAACAGACGATTGGTGACCCTATCAAATAAGACCTAAACTTGTCCAGGGCGAATACTACAGCCAGCAGCTTCTTTTCAGTGGTAGTGTAATTCATTTGACCTTCATTCAAAGTTCGGCTGGCATAGTATATCACATATGGCTTATTGTCCTTTCTCTGGCCTAGGACTGCGCCAATGGCGTAATCACTAGCATCGCACATTAATTCAAAAGGCAAACTCCAGTCGGGTGCCTGTATTATAGGTGCGGAGGTGAGAAGCTTTTTTAGATCCTCAAAGGACTTTTGGCAACTCTCTGACCACTCAAATGGTGCATCCTTAACAAGAAGTTGACAAAGGGGTCAAGAGATTGCACTGAAATTCTGGATAAACCGACGATAAAAACCTACATGCCCGAAGAATGAACGGATGTCTCTCACTGTACGGGGGACAGGTAGATTTGAAATTATGTCGATTTTAGCCTTATCCACTTGGATTCCTTCATCGGATATTATGTGGCCGAGGACTATTCCCTTGGTCACCATAAAGTGACACTTTTCCCAATTCAAGACTAGGTGTTTGTCCTCACACCGCATTAAAACCTGCTCGAGATTGCTGAGGCAATCTTCAAAGCTATGGCCAAACACTGAAAAATCATCCATGAAGACTTCAAGGATGTTTTCGACCATGTCACTGAATATGCTTAGCATGCACCGCTGAAAGGTAGCCGGTGCATTACATAAGCCAAACGGCATTCGTCGGTAGGCAAATGTACCAAATGGACAACTGAACGTGGTTTTCTCCTGATCTTCAGGAGCAATTTCAATTTGATTATATCCACTGTATCCATCCAAAAAGCAGTAATACTTGTGACCCGCCACACGTTCTAGCATTTGATCCATGAATGGCAAAGGAAAATGGTCCTTTCGAGTCACAGTATTTAACTTCCTGTAGTCAATACACATCCTCCATCCAGTGGGGACACGTGTTGGTACTAATTCACCATCTTTGTTTGGGATGACCGTTATGCCTACTTTCTTTGGAACTACCTGGGTTGGACTGACCCAAGGACTATCAGATATCGGATAAATCATCCCAACATCAAGTAGTTTAAGCACTTTCTTTTTAACTACTTCTTGCATGTTGGGATTCAGACGCCTTTGCATTTGCCTTGAGGGTTTAGCGTCTTCCTCCAGATATATCTTATGCGTGCATATGGATGGGCCTATGCCTTTGAGGTCAGCAATCGTCCATCCCATAGCATCCTTATGCTTGGTCAGCATTTGCACTAGCCTACCTTCATGTTCATGAGTTAAAGCAGATGAGATGATCACATGATAAGTTTTTCCAATCCCTAGAAATGCGTATTTCAGCTCTTTGGGAAGCTCCTTCAATTGTAACTCCGGAAACTGGAAACTAGAAGGCATTACCAACTTGGTTTTCGGAGGCAATTGTTCATATGGCATTACCCACATGCATTCTGCTCTATCCTCCTCTATCGTATCCATCATAAGACATGTCTGGTTCAGATCAGCATCCAATGGAGTTGACTCCACAGGTTGATAGTTATTGCCAAATTGAGTCATCACAACTTCCAAAGGATCTTTGTAGTCGACCAAGTCAACTTCATCTTCAATGACTGTGTCAATATAATGGATTTCTTCCTCATCATCGTATTCTTCAGGTCGGGGATTAGAAAAGATCTTGACATTCAATGTCATGTTCCCGAATACGATAGTCATGATACCACTTCTGATCTTGATTGTGGCATCAATGGTGTTGAGGAAGGGACGTCCAAAGATAACCGGGATATGTGCACCAGGATTAGACACAGGTTCTGTGTCCAATATTACGAAATCAACCGGAAAGACAAAAGAGTCTATTCAGACAAGGACGTCCTCTAACACTCCTCTAGGGTACTTCACAGATCTGTCTGCCAATTGCAAAGCGACTCTGGTGGGTTTGAGTTCACCCAACCCTAGCTGTTTATAGACTGAATATGGCAGCAGGTTCACGCTTGCTCCTAAATCGAGGAGTGCGTTATCTATCTTTTGATTCCCAATTCTGCATGAGACAGTAGGTGTACCGGGATCTTTGAGTTTTGGAGGCAACTCATTTTGAATGATCGCACTGGCTTGGCACGCGACATAAGCATGTTTCTTCACGCTTTGCCTCCTCTTGACCGTGCATAGATCTTTGAGATACTTAGCATAGGCCGGCACTTGCTTGATAGCATCTAGGAGTGGAAGGTTAATTTGAACTTACTTAAACAATTCCAGAAACTCCTGATTCTTCGTCTCATTCTTGGGTTTCTTCAACCGTTGAGGATAAGGTGCAGGAAAAGGGCATTTTGGTGGTTCCTCCTTAACAGACTCCTTTCCAGGCCTTCGCTCAACTTCTTCCTCTACTCTAGGAGCTTCAATGTTTGCCTTCATTGGTTCGTCATTAGTAGACGGCTCCTCCTCTCGAGTAGACGGTTGCTCAACTTCTTCACCCACCACTTCCTCCTCTTTGTACACCTCGGGAGTGGACAGAGGCATGCTTTTCTCTATGATTTTTCCACTTCTCAGTGTAGTCACAGCTTTAGCATGTTCTTGATTGTTAGGACCATTGTTATGTCCCTTGGGGTTCGGAAGTGGTTGGGCAGGGAATGTTCCTCCTGAACCTTCTTGCCGTGCATCTATTCTCTCTAATGTGGCAGACATTCTACTCATCATCTGTATGAGTTGCTGTGTTAGATTGGCATTAGCAAGTGGCTCTTCTTCTTGTACCTTCTTGTGCGGTGGCACATAGGTATTGGGCTGTGGTGTATTGGAGGGTTGAGCTTGGTTGTAGTTATTGGTTTTGTTTTGATTGTAGTGCTGGAACGGCCTATTGTTTTGCCCTTGATATTGATTGTTGTTGTAGGGCTGCTGTTGATATTGATTTTGGGTCCCAACATTATTTCTCCAATCAAAACCGGAGTGATTCCATCTATTGTTACTTTGAAAGTTATTGTTGGAATTCCCCGCCCCTCGAAAACCTTGCATGGCATTCATCTCTATAGGGGCTTGCTCTTGAAAATATGGCACATTAGGACAATATTGAGTTGTATGTCCCAACATGTTGCATGTGCCACATGGTTCCTCAGGCATGACTTGCCTAGAGCTCTCTCCTTTCATGCTTAACTCCTCTACCTTCTTTGCTAGCTCTGCATACTTAGTCATGAGGTGATCTTCACTGGTTAGCTTGTATAGGCTTTTCTCCTCTACACAGGATATCTGTGAGCGTGAGACATTGTCAGAATTTGACCATTCGTGAGCGTATTCAGCTAACCATTCGAAATGGGCTTCAGCCTCTTCAGTGTTTTTACGCAGAAATGGTCCAGAGCTCATCGTTTCCACCAACTTCTTTGTTTCACCATTCAATCCTTGATAAAAAGAAGCTGATAGTTCGCCATTTCTCAAATCCATGGTGTGGGCATGAGAGAAGCAAATCTTTGAAATGCTCCCACGCTTGTGTGAAGGTTTCATTGCTCTTTTGTTTATAGGAATTGATTTGACGCTGAAGGTCTGTGGTCATGCGAGTAGGATAGAATTTCTTTAGAAACGCGGTGCTCATCGCATGCTAGGTGAAAATTGAATTAGGTTTTAGGGAGTAGAGCCACACCTTCACTTTATCTTTCAAAGTGAAGGGGAATAACATTAGATGCGTCACCTCCCTTGGACAATTTTGCGAGAATGTTTTGCAAACATCCTCGAAATCAGTGACATGTAAATACGCCTTCTCACTTTCCATCCCATGAAAGGTGGGAAGCAATTGAATCATCCCATTGCGAAACTGAAATTCGCCATTATGCGGTGGGATTTGAATGCAAGAGGGCGTAGGTGCATGTTCTGGTTACATGAGATCGCAAAGAGGACGTAGCGCCTCATCAATTGGCATCACAACATTGTCACCATTTTCACTCTGATGATCATCCATTGATTCAGTTGGAGTGGCTGTCGGGTTGATGGAACTATCAGAGTCAGAGCGGTAGAATGGATTTCCAAAAATTCCTTCAATAGAATTATTGGACATGAACTAGGAGAGTCCCTAGGGTGAGATCTTACCCAAAAGAACTGAAAAGAAGAGAAAGTAAAAAATAGAAAGAGATGAAGAGTGACTGAGGTAATCTAAGGAATTGATCGTCGCCTTCCCCGGCAACGGCGCCAAAAACTTGACACGTGAAAAATCTTGTGCGCTCTTGTGCAACACCCAAGTGTAGGTGGACGTGCAAGTAGTAACTGGTAAGACCAGGTCGATCCCACAGGGAAGGTGTTGACCTATTGAATTAGACTATCCTAAAAAAGAAAGCAAAACAAACTGAATAAAATTAAACGATGGTGCGGAACACAAAGTTCCACAACTAAAATTACTAATGAAAATAATTCAGATTAAATTAACGATCTAACTAACTAGTTAAAACAGTACTCTAAATTAGGATGTTTAACTTTAAAAAGAAATTGTTGGGATTACACGAATCCACAGTAATCTAGCTATCTACCATGCATTTGCCTTGAAGCACAAAGGAGTACATTACCCACAGTTTTCCGTATTCCTCTAAAGATGGAGAATCCATGGCCCTTTCATGACCGAGACCATATCATCACAGTTAAATTAAAATACATGAAAGCGGTTTAATCCAATAGTTAAGACTCGCACTCTCAATGATGTTAGCATTGAAGGTGGTTTGCAAAATGTATTGAAAGAAAATGCCTTAGGGCCTTAGTTTTAAAAACTGTTTTGACAAACTGAGCATTTTTTGGGACAGAATGATAACAAATCTTAAAACAAAAAGGTCCTGGAATACTGCAGGGAACATCCTCAAGAATCAGGGAGTTCGATCGATCGACGCTCTTTCGATCGATCGAAGACCTTCATCCCTCAATCGATCAAACTGGCTTCGATCTCTTGACTGTCTCTGGTTCGATCGATCGAACTAACTGCAAAGCGGGGGTATTTGTAAAATACAACCGCGCTAAAAGGAAGAATTGTATTAGTTTTTATCACAACTTCCCGTGTTATCCGCAATTTGCATTGCAAGGCTAATTTTTATACAATATGATTAATCTATGATAAGTTGTATTGTTTTAGCTGTTGTTTGTGCAGATCACTGCTGTGTGGACTAAACAGATGAACATCAGAATAAATGGAATGCTGGAATGCAAACAAAAGAAGTCAAAGCTGAAATGTGGAGTTCGATCGCACTAAGAAGGTTCGATCGATCGAGAGTTCGATCGCTTGAAGAGTGTTGAAGCGCTTGAAGATCAAGGGTTCGATCGATCGAAAGCAGTTCGATCGATCGAACGGGGTATTTCCAGTAACATTTGCGTGCGCAGCAGAATACGGGTTTTAACCCTAGTGCCTTAGGTTTTCTATTTATATGCGTTTTGTACACGTCCATAAGGACGCCCACTTTTACATTTTAACAGTTTAGAAGGAGAGATAGAGAGTTGGCTTGGTTTTTTGTAGGTTTTTCATTGAACATTCGTATTGTGGATTGGATTTCTTGAAGTTTATACAAGTATTCTTCATTCCAGGTTAACTATATATCACGTATTTACATTCTGCAGTTCGTAAGTGTAGTTTTATTGTTCATATCGTAGTATTGCATGCTAAATATTGTCAAAACCATTGTTTTTAGATTTTTAATGAAAAACTCGCAACCAAACAGGGTATTAATGTTTTCTTACGTTAAAACTAATTCTGTGACACTCCAGACGATGTCTGAGTAGTCCCAGGTTGGGAGATCACGATGAAACAGTGATCTCCAGCCTCTGCCATGCAGCAGAATAATCGCTGTGTTCGATCGATCGAAGTTAGTTCGATCGATCGAACCAGAGACAGTCAATCGATCGAAGTCAGTTCGATCGATTGAGGGATGAAGGTCTTCGATCGATCGAAAGCGCGTCGATCGATCGAACTCTCGGATTCTTGAGGATGTTCCCTGCAGTATTCCAGGACTTTTTGTTTTAGGACTTGTTATCATTCTGTCCCAAATAAATGCTCAGTTTGTCAAAACAGTTTTAAAACTAAGGCCCTAAGGCATTTTCTTTCAATACATTTTGCAAACCATCTTCAATGCTAACACCATTGAGGATGCGAGTCTTAACTATTGGATTAAACCGCTTTTGTGTATTTCAATTTAACTGTGATGATATGGTCCCGGTCATGAAAGGGCCATGGATTCTTTATTTTTAGAGGAATACGGAAAACTGTAGGTAATATGCTCCATTGTGCTTCAAGGTAAATGCATGGTAGATGGCTAGGTTACTGCGAATTCGTGTAATCCCAACACTTTCTTTTTAAAGTTAAACACCCTAATTTTAAGTACTGTTTTAATTAGCTAGTTAGATTGTTTAGTTAATTTTAATTATTTTCATTAGTAATCCTAGTTTGTGGAACTTTGTGTTCCGCATTATCATTCAATCTTAGTTATTTTATTTTGTTTTCTTTAGAGGTTAGTCTAATTCGATAGGTCAACACCTTCCCTGTGGGATCGACCTGGTCTTACCAGATATTACTTGCACGTCTACCTACACTTGGGTATTGCACAAGAGCGCACAAGAAAATTCTCGTGTCAAGTTTTTGGCACCGTTGCCGGGGAAGGCGACGATCAATTCCTTAGATTACCTCAGTCTCTCTTCATCTCTTTCTTTTTTTTTTATTTTTTATTTTCTCTTCTTTTCAGTTCTTTTGGGTAAGTTCTCACCCTAGGGACCCTCTCAGTTCATGTCCGAGAATTCCATTGAAGGAATTTTTGGAAATCCTTTCTATCTGTCTGACTCTGAAAGCTCCATCAACCCCATAGTCACTCCAACTGCATCAATGGATGATCATCAGAGTGAAAATGGTGACAATGTTGTGGTACCAATCGATGAGGCACTCCGTCCTCTTTGCGATCTCATGCAACCAGAACATGCACCTACGCCCTCTTGCATTCAAATCCCACCGCACAATGGCGAATTCCAGTTTCGCAATGGGATGATTCAACTGCTTCCCACTTTTCATGGGATGGAAAGCGAGAAGGCGTATTTACATGTCACCGATTTCGAGGATGTTTGCAAAACATTCTCGCAAACTTGTCCTAGGGAGGTGACGCATTTAATGCTATTCTCCTTCACTTTGAAAGATAAAGCAAAGGCGTGGCTCCACTCCCTAAAACCTAATTCAATTTTCACCTGGCATGCGATGCGCACCGCATTTTTGAAGAAATTCTATCCTACTCGCATGACCACAGACCTTCAGCGTCAAATCAATTCCTATAAACAAAAGAGCAATGAAACCTTCACACAAGTGTGGGAGCGTTTCAAAGATTTGCTTCTCTCGTGCCCACATCATGGGTTTGAGAAATGGCGAACGATCAGCTTCTTTTATCAGGGATTGAATGGTGAAACAAAGAAGTTGGTGGAAACGATGAGCTCGGGACCATTTCTGCGTAAAAACACTGAAGAGGCCGAAGCCCATTTCGAATGGTTAGCTGAATACGCTCATGAATGGTCAAATTCTGACAATATCTCACGCTCACAGATATCCTGTGTAGAAGATAAAAGCCTATACCAGCTAACCAATGAAGATCACCTCATGACTAAGTATGCAGAGCTGGCAAAGAAGGTAGAGGAGTTAAGTATGAAAGGAGAGAGCTCTAGGCAAGTCTTGCCTGAAGAACCATGTGGCACATGCAACATGTTGGGACATCCAACTCAATATTGTCCTAATGTGCCACATTTTCAAGAGCAAGCCCCTATAGAGATGAATGCCATGCAAGGTTTTCGAGGGGCGGGGAATTCCAACAATAATTTTCAAAATAACAATAGATGGAATCACCCCGGTTTTGATTGGAGAAATAATGCTGGGGCCCAAAATCAATATCAACAGCAGCCCTACAACAATAATCAATATCAAGGGCAAAACAATAGGCCAGCCCAGCAGTACAATCAAAACAGAACTAATAATTACAATCAAGCTCAACCCTCCAATGCACCACAAACCAATGCCTATGTGCCCCCGCACAAGAAGGTACAAGAGGAGGAGCCACTTGCTAATGCCAATCTAACGCAGCAACTCATCCAAATGATGAGTAGAATGTCTGCTACACTAGAGAGGATAGATGCACGGCAAGAGAGCTCAGGAGGAACATTCCCTGCTCAACCACTTCAGAACCCCAAGGGACATAACAATGGTCCTAACAATCAAGAACATGCTAAAGCTGTGACTACACTGAGAAGTGGAAAAATCATAAAGAAAGGCATGCCTCTGTCCACTCCCGAAGTGTACGATGAGGAGGAAGTGGTGGATAAGGATGTTGAGCTACCATCTACTCAAGAGGAGGAGCAGTCTACCAATGACGATCCTATCAAGGCAAACATTGCAGCTCCTGGAGTAGAGGAAGAAGTTGAGCGAAGGCCTGGGAAGGAGTCTGTTAAGGAGGAACCACCAAAATGCCCCTTCCCTGCACCTTATCCTCAGCGGTTGAAGAAACCCAAGAATGAGACGAAGAATCAGGAGTTTCTGGAACTGTTTAAGCAAGTTAAGATTAACCTTCCACTCCTAGATGCTATCAAGCAAGTGCCGGCCTATGCTAAGTATCTCAAAGATCTATGCACGGTCAAGAGGAGGCAAAGCGTGAAGAAACATGCTTATGTCGCATGTCAAGCCAGTGCGATCATTCAAAATGAGTTGCCCCCAAAACTCAAAGATCCCGGCACACCTACGGTCTCATGTAGAATTGGGAATCAAAAGATAGACAACGCACTCCTCGATTTAGGAGCAAGCGTGAACCTGCTGCCATACTCAGTCTATAAACAGCTAGGGTTGGGTGAACTCAAACCCACCCGAGTTGCTTTGCAATTGGCAGACAGATCTGTAAAGTACCCTAGAGGGGTATTGGAGGACGTCCTTGTCCAAATAGACACTTTTGTATTTCCGGTTGATTTCGTGATATTGGACACAGAACCTGTGTCTAATCCTGGTGCACATATCCCGGTTATTTTTGGACGTCCATTCCTCAACACCATTGATGCCACAATCAAGATTAGAACTGGTATCATGACTATCGTATTCGGGAACATGACGTTGAATATCAAGATCTTCTCTAATCCCCGACCTGAAGAATACGATGACGAGGAAGAAATCCATTATATAGACACGGTCATTGAAGATGAAGTTGACTTGGTCGACTATAAAGATCCTTTGGAAGTTGTGATGACTCAATTTGGCGATATTTATCAGCCTGCAGAGTCCACCCCATTGGATGCTGACTTGAACCAGACGTGTCTTATGATGGATACGAAAGAGGAGGATAGAGATGATTGCATGTGGATACAGCCATATGAACAACTGCCTCCTAAAACCAAGTTGGTAATGCCCTCTAGTTTCCAGTTCCCGGAATTAGAATTGAAGGAGCTCCCCAAAGAGCTAAAATACGCATTCCTAGGGACTGGAAAAACTTATCCTGTGATCGTTTCATCTGTTTTAACTCATGAACAGGAAAGTAAGCTAGTGGAAATGCTTACCAAGCATAAGGATGCTATGGGATGGACAATTGCTGACCTCAAAGGCATAAGCCCATCCATATGCACGCATAAGATATATCTGGAGGAAGACGCTAAACCCTCAAGGCAAATGCAAAGGCGTCTGAACCCCAACATGCAAGAAGTAGTTAAAAAGGAAGTGCTTAAACTACTTGATGTTGGGATGATATATCCTATATCTGATAGTCCTTGGGTTAGTCCTACCCAAGTAGTTCCAAAGAAAGCAGGCATAACGGTCATCCCGAACAAAGATGGTGAATTGGTACCAACACGTGTTCCCACTGGATGGAGGATGTGTATTGATTACAGGAAGTTAAATACTGTGACCCGAAAGGACCATTTTCCTTTGCCATTTATGGATCAAATGCTAGAACGCGTGGTGGGTCACAAGTATTATTGCTTCTTGGATGGATACAGTGGATATAATCAAATTGAGATTGCTCCTGAAGATCAGGAGAAAACCACATTCACGTGTCCATTCGGTACTTTTGCCTACCGACGAATGCCGTTTGGCCTATGCAATGCACCGGCTACCTTTCAGCGGTGCATGCTGAGTATATTCAGTGACATGGTCGAAAACATCCTTGAAGTTTTCATGGATGATTTTTCAGTAATCGGCCATAGCTTCGAAGATTGCCTTAGCAATCTCGAGCAGGTTTTAATGAGGTGTGAGGACAAACACCTAGTCTTGAATTGGGAGAAGTGCCACTTTATGGTGACCAAGGGTATAGTTCTAGGCCACATAATATCTGATGAAGGCATTCAAGTGGATAAGGCTAAGATCGACATAATCTCAAATCTACATATCCCCCGTACAGTGCGAGACATTCGTTCATTCTTGGGGCACGCAGGTTTTTATCGTCGATTTATCCAGAATTTCAGTGCAATCTCTCGACCCCTTTGTCAACTTCTTGTCAAAGATGCACCTTTCGAGTGGTCAGAGAGTTGCCAAAAGTCCTTTGAGGATCTAAAAGATCTCCTCACCTCCGCACCTATAATACAGGTACCCGACTGGAGTTTGCCTTTTGAATTAATGTGCGATGCTAGTGATTACGCCATTGGCGTAGTCCTAGGCCAGAGAAAGGACAATAAGCCACATGTGATATACTACGCCAGCCGAACCTTGAATGACGCTCAAATAAATTACACTGCCACCGAGAAGGAGCTACTGGCTGTAGTATTCGCTCTGGACAAGTTTAGGTCTTACCTGATAGGGTCGCCAATCGTCTGTTTTACAGATCATTCGGCCCTCAAGTATCTTTTGTCAAAAAAAGACGCTAAACAACGGCTTATTCGCTGGATACTCTTACTCCAAGAGTTTGATTTAACAATCAAGGACAAGAAAGGAGTAGAGAATGTGGTTGCGGATCATTTATCCCGGTTGACTTTTACCGATAACACTGAATCCCAATCCATTAAAGATGAGTTCCCAGATGAACAGCTACTGGCAGTAAGTAGTCTGCCTTGGTATGCTGATGTTGTAAACTACCTCGTCACGGGTGAAACACCAACTCAGTGGTCGAACCGGGATAGGAAACGGTTCCTCTCGTTCGCGCGTCACTTCTTCTTTGATGACCCATACCTTTTCAAGTACTGTGCTGATCAGGTCATCAGGCGCTGCGTCCCTAATGAGGATATAACCGTCATATTAGCGTCATGCCATTCTGAGGCATGCGGTGGCCACTTCGCGTCACAAAAGACCGCACAAAAAGTCTTACAGAGCGGTTTTTACTGGCCTACAGTCTTCAAAGATGCTTATTCCTTTTGCAAGACATGCCAACGCTGTCAAAAGCTTGGAACCATTTCTAAAAGGAATTCTATGCCTTTAACCCCTATCATCACAATTGAGATATTTGATTGTTGGGGCATAGATTTTATGGGCCCATTTCCCAAGTCTAACAACTGTGAATACATACTCCTTGCTGTCGAGTATGTATCCAAATGGGTAGAAGCGATACCAACGAGACGAAATGACCACAGAACGGTCATGTCATTTCTAAGAGAGCATATTTTGTCTCGTTTTGGTACTCCGAAAGCTTTATTAAGTGACCAAGGCAAGCATTTCTGTAACAGGCCCTTGGAGTCACTTCTCAAGAAATACGGGGTCCATCATAAAATCGCTCTTGCCTATCATCCACAGTCAAATGGGCAAGCAGAATTGGCTAACCGAGAAATCAAGCATATTCTCGAGAAGACGGTTAGTTCCAATAGAAAAGACTGGGCATACAAATTGACCGACGCGTTATGGGCATACCGTACTGCCTATAAGACGAATCTTGGTATGTCCCCGTACAGATTGGTTTACGGGAAAGCTTGCCATCTTCCTGTTGAAATTGAACATAAAGCTCACTGGGCAACGCGCTCATTGAACTTTGATATTCAAGGAGGTCAGCTACGCAAGCTCCAACTTGCAGAGCTAGAGGAAATACGACGAGATGCGTATGACTCTGCAAAGTTACATAAGGAAAAGTTGAAGGCTCGACACGATCGTACGATTTTTCGTAAATCATTTGAGCCGGGGCAGAAAGTATTGTTGTATGACTCTCGCCTCCACCTTTTCCCAGGAAAACTCCGTTCTCGTTGGACAGGCCCGTTCATCGTAAAAACTGTTTTTCCACATGGGGCGGTCGAGATTGTTAATCCCAAGAACGATGATTGTTTCAAGGTCAATGGCCAAAGATTGAAGCCGTTCTTGGAGAATTTCCACTCTGAAGTTGAGCACATCCAGCTGGATGAGCCCAGCTATTCTCACGTTTAAAAATCCGAAGTGGAATTCCAAATTGTTGTTGTATTTCTTTTCTTTTCTTGCACTTTAGTTTCTCTCTCTTTTGCTTCTTTTTGGCTTTCGTTCTTTATTTCGTGTTTGTGATCTAGATCTAATCCATTATACCTTAAACCACTCTGTTGCAGGTGCATAGATGCGAGGTGATGATGTTCACTCTGTCGGTTCTTGGGCTGATTCAGAATGTCGCTGTGGCACCTGGATTGAGGGTGAACTCATACCCTGCCCCTTGCTTCATCAGGACCCTGAAGCTCATTCTCTTATTGATGCTGCTCAAGGGTACATTCCATATCCACCAGCCCTCCTGGATATCAATCCCTACGAAAATATGGGATTTCAGGATGATGATGATGTGGAGGAGGATGATGAACTGTACATGGGACGCATGGTGGATGATGCACTCATGGCCCAGTGGGAGAACGATGACATGTGGGAGCCATGGGAGGATCATGTCCTTCAGGATGTCGTCCCAGAACGCCGCAATGCTGTCTTTGTTTTCGTGGACGATTTCCTCGTGCTTGAGTTGGTCCCATACCGCTACGTGCACTTGAGCTACTTGCTATTCAGGCTCCAATGCCCCTTACCAGCCAGTGCATTTTGGGAACCAATGCCAATAGTGAGGTTGGAACTTGTCACATTTCTTTGTATTATTGTTTCTTTTCTTTGTTTTTCTTTTTGTGTTAACTTGTGTTTCTGGTGTTCTGTTGTTTAATTTCAGTTTGTTGTCTTTTGTCCAGGATTGTCACTATGTTCCTAAATGGCATCCCGGTATTCCTTCCACATCAACTGATTCATGGTCTTGGGCCCTACATAAGGCCCCCACTCACTCCGCCGCAAGAGGAGGGTCCGTTGCGCAATCATACTCCGTTATCCTTGTCTCCGTCCGGATCACCTCTTGCATGGGCTTTCAATTCTGTGGAGACGCCAGACTTGTTTGATGATGTCCTTGCTGCTTTTCGATTGTTCTGGAGAAGGGAATCATCAAGTTTGGACTTCGCGTCTGAAGATTCGGCGGATTACGAAGAGATCGTGGAAGAGGAAATTTTTATACTCGAAGACTAGTGCTACATTTCAGTGTTTCTGTTCAATTTCAATTCTTGTTTAGCAACTGGAATGTAATCCTTGACAAAATGTTTTTAGTTTTAGTTTTAGTTTTACTTTTGGTTTTCTTTAGTTAAATAAGGTTTTAACCACAGTTGGGGATGATAATGTTGCAATTTGGATGCACTTATAAAGTTTTATTTTTATATATAAATTGCAATTTTCTATTCTGAGGATGAATTCCTGTCATACATGCTTGTACTTCAACTGTTTTTCAGTCTCTCTGTATGTTCAGAATTGTTTCTGATAGTTGGGGGTGATGTGGTTCATGCCCCAATAGAATTCTGGAATTTTTGTGTTCGATCGATCGAACTCAGTTCGATCGATCGAAACCTGGTTGTTCAAGCGCTTGTAGCTTATGTTCAATCGATTGAGGGATTTGTGTTCGATCGATCGAACATAGTTCGATCGATCGAACGAGGCATTTAAACGAGGCGTCTTCAGGACACCACTTCATTTCCCTCACTCTCATTTTCAATCGCTCGAAGACAGAGGGGGGTGCGACTCGACAAATTTCGATTTCTGGCATCCAAAAGGAAGCCCTGATCAATCTTCTGATCATCCTCATCGTCATCTCATCATCCTCTCCATCTCCACTGCAGGTTCTTCACCGAGGTAGGCCCCATTCGTTTGTGTTCTCCTTTTCCTTCTTGTTTGTGTTAGAAAATCCCAAGGGGGTGTCCCCTTGGTCTTAGGATCGTTTTTTGTTAGTATAACTTTGGTTTTCTTTTCGTTTCTGCGATTGCTGAACACCGCTGTGTTCGATCGCTCGAACAAAGTTCGAGCGATCGAAGGGAAGTTGTTCGATCGATCGAACAAAGTTCAAGCGATCGAAGTCTACTCCAGTTCGATCGATCGAACCCAGTTCAATCGATCGAACACCAGCAGTGTTTGTTTTGTTTCTTTTTTCTTCCTGTTCTTATCTGTATCTTGTGTGGTCTTATTTTCAGGACTGCCAGATGAATCTAATGACGGGCTATCATAAGTCCAAGCCCCTCGACCGTACTATACCAGATCCGGTACCCGTTCACGGGTTCCGGAATAACGAGGATAGGGTTTGGTTCGAGCGGTATTTTCAGACACGGATGGTTATGATTGAGCGCCCTATTGAGCACATCTGGACTGAGAGCCCATGGTTCCTCACACGGATCCGCGCTATGCCTCACTGGTTCGATCTCCTGTCGTTGGCCAAGAGGGTCAACCTATCCTGGATTAGAGGTGCGTGTGCGACTATGATCAGCGACCCGTTTACACCATTCACCTACCATGCCTTCTTTCGGAGTCGCTCATTCATCATCAGTCCCGCGACCGTTTCCGCCGCGTTGGGGGTACCAGAGGTACCAGATTATGTTTGCCCCCACCGGCCTGATGCACCAGTGACCCCACCATCCGCTATTATCAGGGAGCTCACTGGAGGCGCTGTTCCGTCTTGGGATGGCGATGCTTTGATCGAGGACCACTTTCTCACCGATGACTACCACATGCTTCATTTGGTCCTCAGCAATTGCCTCCTAGTGACGTCCTATCGAGAGAAGATCGCGGCTTGGTATGCGCGAGTCTTATATGCTGTGGGGACGGGACAGTCTGTTTGTATACCACGCCTATATATTGATTTTATGGTCCACCCCACCCGTTATATCTCGTCCAGGAAGCACCTGAAGGGTGCTTGGGCTATTCAGAGGGTCATGGCCGATGCCGGATTCCTCAAGCTCGCTGGAGATGATATCCGCCCTTCTCCCCGCCGATTTAGCGAGGCGGCTGCTCGCCGCTCCGATGCCCAGAAGAGGAAGCGCAAGGGGAAAGGGACAGCGAGGGTGAGGGGGAGGAAGAAGAGGTGTGGCGGTACAGACACGGAGGCCGGAGCTTCAGGGACACCCACCGAGGTGGAGGAGCTTGATTCGGATGATGAGGATGATCCAGTTGCTGCGGTTCAGCAGTTTGAGCTGCGACAGCGGTCGCAGTCTCGTGCCCAGGGAGAGTCTTCTTCTTCTGTGCCTCTCCCGACAGTTCGCGAGCTATTATTGGAGGAGAGAGAGGCCAGGATTAGACTCGAGGGCCGGATGGATCAGATCCAGACCTTGCTGGAGTCCATTTTGATTCAGATAGGGGTTGATCAGGCTGTTCACTCTGCTCACCATCCCACAGCCACCCCTCCTGCCCCGCCTGCTGCTGATCCATCGCATGTTGCTACTCCTACAGATCCACCACTTACTGATCCATCATCTGCTGCCCCAGCTGCTGAGGCTACTGATCCGGTTTCGACCACTGCTTCCGAGCCATCTACTACTCCTACTACTACTGTATTGCCGCCTGCTCCCATCGACATCCCTTCTGATATAGCCGATGATACGCCATCTGGGGTCGATTAGTTTTAGTCGGGGAGGTGGTATTTATGTATTTTTTTTTTGGTTGGTTGTATATGTTGGTGGTTTTTGGGTGTATTATTTGGTTAGTTGGTATTGTATGGACAGTATTTATCACTGCTTGTATTTTATTTTATTCTGTTCATATTCCAGTGGTTTCGATTGATTGGATCATGGTTTTATTGTATTATTGTTATCTTTTGATCCTGTCTGTTTTGGAGATTGTGTTCTACTTTTCTATGCTAGGTTGCTTTGCTTGCGATCATCATTTGCTCTATACAGGTGATACCCATCTCTTTTATTTATTGAAAATCAACTTCTGGGGACTTTGTTGTTTTCAGTTGGGGGTAGGAGACAATAGATAGGTATACACCCGTAATAATCAGGTTTTGCACTTAGATATGTTTTAAATTTAATGAGAACACAGTCTGTTAAAATTTTGAAAATTTTTGAAGTATATTGATAGAATAACTTTGAATAACCTCTCCTGCTTCTTAATTAGACAATGATACATCTGTAGTATTCTTATCTTTTTATGGATTAAATCCACGCGTTTTTTCTGTATCACTGAAATAAATTGCATTTGTAAAGCTATTATGTACCCAACACTTTTGTGCACTAATTGGCAGCCATGTAGAAAACCTGAAAGTTGAGTTAATATGAATATTGTGTGAAAAGAACAAGTAGTGGAAGCTAATAACCCTTTGTGAGCTATTGAGCCAATCGTCATTTCTGAGGGGATTCTCATACATTGTCGAATGGTCGTTTCTTGCATATACTTCGCAAATTCGTTGTTAAGTCTCAGTTTTCTTTAAAATTTTGACTGCTTGTTAGAGGAGAACGTTCAGGATTTACCAATTAAACTCGATGAACACTTAAGTGCTAAAAATTGAAAGTTGAGAAAATGATTCAAGCCATCGTTTACCCATTCCTTTACCTAATATAGCTCACCCTCATTCATTGAATCGTTTCACCCCTGATCCCACCTCAATTAAATATTTCCAATAAAATCACAAGAATCCAAATCTTTGATCTATACCTTGACCTCATTGAACCGTTTGATGAATTTGTTGAGAATGAGTCATCAAAGTATGTGAAATGGAATGAAGTTGTTGTGGGGATGTCCAGGTTAAAAAAAAAAAAATATGTATATATATATATATATGAAATGAATGGGAGATTGGGTGGAGAAAAGTATAAATAATAAAAAGAGAAGAAATTCCATCACATACTAAAAAGCACACTCTTCTCTACAACACCCCCACCTACTAAATAAAAGCCGCAAGTCAAAGTCTTGAAGATTCTCAATAATTGATTTAAACATGGAAGTGTGAGTTGAGTTCTCCACGGTATTTCGCTCCTCTAGTAAGTAGTATTCCATTCATGAGACTGTACACTCTTAAATGTTCGTTTTTCATAGAGTCCAGTATGAAAGCATTAGCACTTAGAATATCATTCTTATCAAAGCTTTCATACGATGTGCGATCATTGTAAAGCAAGTTTCTGAGAGATTTTCTTTTTGAGTGTGACCAATGTGAGAATTGAGCTAAAACTGCAAGTTTCCAAAGTACAATGGTCTAGATAACTCTTAATAAGGGTTGGACGCATGGTTGTTAATTTCACACACACACGGGTACATGATGGTAATACATTTGTATATTTTACTTGGTGATATGGGGGAGCATGTGGATCTCTTTCATGGGTTGATAGAGGATATTATATTATTGTAGAGTTGAATTAACAGTTTAATGGAAGGGGAAATTCTATAAGTTGTTCTAAATCTTTTTTGAGCTTAAAATTGGAATTTTGTGGGTATATTCACTGAAAACCCTCACGAGACAACACTCGTCCACTAGGGGGAACCTAGGGGTTTAACGGCTTGTTGCATTCGCTAAATGCAACCGCGATTCCTGCGAAAGTGAGTTAGGATTTTTCTCTCTATCTTAGTTTAGGTTGTTTTTAGTTTTTCTTTGTTTCTTAGTCGTGGTAGTATTAGTTTAGGAATTTTTATTTTATTTTTATTTTCGCTTTATCGCTAGGGACTAGCAATAAGCTAGTTGGGGGTTGTGCAAAGCGGGGGTATTTGTAAAATACAACCGCGCTAAAAGGAAGAATTGTATTAGTTTTTATCACAACTTCCCGTGTTATCCGCAATTTGCATTGCAAGGCTAATTTTTATACAATATGATTAATCTATGATAAGTTGTATTGTTTTAGCTGTTGTTTGTGCAGATCACTGCTGTGTGGACTAAACAGATGAACATCAGAATAAATGGAATGCTGGAATGCAAACAAAAGAAGTCAAAGCTGAAATGTGGAGTTCGATCGCTCTAAGAAGGTTCGATCGATCGAGAGTTCGATCGCTTGAAGAGTGTTGAAGCGCTTGAAGATCAAGGGTTCGATCGATCGAAAGCAGTTCGATCGATCGAACGGGGTATTTCCAGTAACATTTGCGTGCGCAGCAGAATACGGGTTTTAACCCTAGTGCCTTAGGTTTTCTATTTATATGCGTTTTGTACACGTCCATAAGGACGCCCACTTTTACATTTTAACAGTTTAGAAGGAGAGATAGAGAGTTGGCTTGGTTTTTTGTAGGTTTTTCATTGAATATTCGTATTGTGGATTGGATTTCTTGAAGTTTATACAAGTATTCTTCATTCCAGGTTAACTATATATCACGTATTTACATTCTGCAGTTCGTAAGTGTAGTTTTATTGTTCATATCGTAGTATTGCATGCTAAATATTGTCAAAACCATTGTTTTTAGATTTTTAATGAAAAACTCACAACCAAACAGGGTATTAATGTTTTCTTACGTTAAAACTAATTCTGTGACACTCCAGACGATGTCTGAGTAGTCCCAGGTTGGGAGATCACGATGAAACAGTGATCTCCAGCCTCTGCCATGCAGCAGAATAATCGCTGTGTTCGATCGATCGAAGTTAGTTCGATCGATCGAACCAGAGACAGTCAATCGATCGAAGTCAGTTCGATCGATTGAGGGATGAAGGTCTTCGATCGATCGAAAGCGCGTCGATCGATCGAACTCTCGGATTCTTGAGGATGTTCCCTGCAGTATTCCAGGACTTTTTGTTTTAGGACTTGTTATCATTCTGTCCCAAATAAATGCTCAGTTTGTCAAAACAGTTTTAAAACTAAGGCCCTAAGGCATTTTCTTTCAATACATTTTGCAAACCATCTTCAATGCTAACACCATTGAGGATGCGAGTCTTAACTATTGGATTAAATCGCTTTTGTGTATTTCAATTTAACTGTGATGATATGGTCCCGGTCATGAAAGGGCCATGGATTCTTTATTTTTAGAGGAATACGGAAAACTGTAGGTAATATGCTCCATTGTGCTTCAAGGTAAATGCATGGTAGATGGCTAGGTTACTGCGAATTCGTGTAATCCCAACACTTTCTTTTTAAAGTTAAACACCCTAATTTTAAGTACTGTTTTAATTAGCTAGTTAGATTGTTTAGTTAATTTTAATTATTTTCATTAGTAATCCTAGTTTGTGGAACTTTGTGTTCCGCATTATCATTCAATCTTAGTTATTTTATTTTGTTTTCTTTAGAGGTTAGTCTAATTCGATAGGTCAACACCTTCCCTGTGGGATTGACCTGGTCTTACCAGATATTACTTGCACGTCTACCTACACTTGGGTATTGCACAAGAGCGCACAAGAAAATTCTCGTGTCACTAACTCCGATCGATCGAACACAGCGATTATTCTGCTGCATGGCAGAAGCTAGAGATCACTGTTTCATCGTGTTCTCCCAACCTGGGACTACTCAGACATCGTCTGGAGTGTCACAGATTGATATTTAACGTAAGAAAACATTAAAGCCTTGTTTGGTTGCGAGTTTTTCATGGAAAATATAAAAACTATGGTTTTGAAGATATTTAGCATGTAATACTACAAGATGAACGAGTAAGCTACGACTACAAAGTGCAGAATTTAAATGGACAGTATATAAATAACCTGGAACGCAGAATACTTGTATTAAACTAGAGAAATCCAATGCACACAGTAAACTCCCAAAGAAAAACCTACAAAACCAAACACAAAACCTCTATCTCTCTCTCTAAAACTGTAAAAAATAAAAATGTGGGCGTCCCTTAGGACGTATACAATACACATATATATAAGAAACCTAAGAAACTAGGGTTGAAAACCCGCATCTGCTGCGCGCACGAATGTTACTGGAAATACCACGTTCGATCGATCGAACTGCTCTCGATCGATCGAACCCTTAAGCCTCAAGCGCTTCAACACTCTTTAAGCGATCGAACGCTCGATCGATCGAACTGGGTTAGATCGATCGAACTCCAAATTTCAGCTTTGACTTCTCTTGTTTTCATTCCAGCATTCCATTTATCCTGATGTCCATCTGTTTAGTCCACACAGTAGTGATCTGCACAAACAACAGCTAAAACAATACACTTTATCATAGATTAATCATATTGTATGAAAATTAGCCTTGCAATGCAAATTGCAGATAAAATGGGAAGTTGTGATAAAAGCTAATACAATTCTTCCTTTTAGCGCGGTTGCATTTTACAAATACCCCCGCTTTGCATTTTAGATCAAGTTTAAGATCATGTCGAGTTTTAGATCAAGTTTATGGCCAGGACATGTTTAAGACATAATCGAGCATAAGATCAGGTCATGTTTAAGATAGAATCAAGTTTAAGATTAGGTCAAGCTTAAGACAGAATCGAGTTTAAGATTAGATCAAGTTTAAGATCACGTCAAGTTTTAGATCAAGTATAAGATCATGTCGAGTTTTTGATCATGTTTAAGATCAGGTCAAGTTTAAGACAGAATTGAGTTTAAGATTAGACCTAGTTTAGGATCATGTCAAGTTATATATTGAGTTTCAGATCAGGTCGAGTTTAAGACAAAATCGAGTTTAAGATTAGATCGAGTTTAAGATCAGGTCAAGTCTCAGACAGAATCAAGTTAAAGATTAGGTCAAGTTGAAGAAAAAATTGAGTTTAAGATTAGGTCAAGTTTAAGACTGAATTGAGTTTAAGATTTGATCAAGTTTAAGATAATGTCAAGTTTTAGATCGAGTTCAAGAACTTGAAGAGTTTAAGATGGAATCGAGTTTAAGATCATGTCAAGTTTATGATTAAGTCAAGTTTAAGACAGAATCGAGTTTAGGATTAGGTCGAGTTTAAGATCAAGTCAAGTTTTAGATCGAGTTTAAGATAATGCCGAGTTTAAGATCAAGCTTAGGATCAGGTCAAGTTTAAGACAGAATCGAGTTTAAGTTCAAGTCATGTTTAAGAGAGAATCGAGTTTAAGAGTAGTTAAAGTTTAAGACAAAATCGAGTTTAAGATTAGATCGAGTCTAAGATCACGTCAAATTTCATATCAAGTTTAAGATCATGTCAAGTTTTAGATCAAGTTTCAAATTAGGTTATGTTTAAGACAGAATCGAGTTTAAGATTAAGTAAAGTTTTAGATCGAGTTTAAGATCTTGTCGAGTTTTTGATCAAGTTTAAGCTATGTCAAGTTTAAGACAGAGTTGAGTTTAAGATTAGATCAAGTTTAAGATCAAGTGTAAGATTTGGTCAAGTTTAAGACAGAATCGAGTTTAAGATTGGATCGAGATTATGATAAAGTCAAGTTTAAGACATAATCTAGTTTAAGATTAGATCGAGTTTAAGATCGTGTGGAGTTATGGATCAAGCTTAAGATCAGTTCAAGTTTAAGACAAAATTTAGTTTAAGATCACGTCAAGTTTAAGACAGAATTAAGTTTCAGATCAGATCGAGTTTAAGATCACATCAAGTTTTAGATCAGGTTAAGTTTAAGACAGAATTGAGTTTAAGATTGGAACGAGATTATGATCAAGTCAAGTTTAAGACAGAATCTAGTTTAAGATTAGATCGAGTTTAAGATCGTGTCGAGTTTGAGATCAAGTTTAAGATTAGGTCAAGTTTAAGACTAAATTGAGTTTAAGATCAAGTCAAGTTTGTGATAGAATTGAGTTTAAGATTAGGTATAGTTTAAGACAGAATCGAGTTTAAGATTAGATCGAGTTTAAGATCACATCAAATTTTAGATCAAGTTTAAGATCATGTGGAGTTTTAGATCAAGTTTTAGATGAGGTCAAGTTTAAGACAAAATTGAGTTTAAGATTGGAACGAGATTATGATCAAGTCGAGTTTAAGACACAATCTAGTTTAAGATTTGATCGAGTTTCAGATCGCGTTGAGTTTGAGATCAAGTTTAAGACCAGGTCAAGTTTAAGACTAAATTGAGTTTAAGATCTCAAGTTTGAGACAAAATCGAGTTTAAGATTAGGTCAAGTTTAAGACAAAATTGAGTTTAAGATTATATCGAGTTTAAGATCATATCAAGTTTTAGATCGAGTTTAAGACCAGGTTGAGTTTAAGACATAATCGTGTTAAAGATAAGATCGTGTATAAGATGATCATGTCATGTTTTAGATTGAGTTTAAGATCAGGTCAAGTTCAAGGCAGAATCAAGTTTAAGATTAGGTCAAGTCTAAGACAGAATCGAATTTAAGATTAGATCGAGTTTAAGATCACGTCATGTTTTAGATCAAGTTTAAGATCAGATCAAGTTTTAGATAAAGTTTGTGATCAAGTCATGTTTAAGACAGAATCGAGCTTAAGATCAGGTCAAGTGTAAAATAGAATCGAGTTTAAGATTAGGTCAAGTTTAAGATAGAATTTAGTTTAGGATTAGATCGAGTTTAAGATCACATCAAGTTTTAAATCAAGTTTAAGATCATGTCGAGCTTTCGATCATGTTTAAGATCAGGTCAAGTTTAAGACAGAATCAAGTATAAAATTATACTGAGTTTATGATCATGTCAAGTTTTAGATCGAGTGTAAGATCAGGTCGAGTTTAAGACAAAATTGAGTTTAAGATTTGGTCAAGTTCAGGACTGAATCGAGTTTAAGATTACATCAAGATTAAAATCATGTCAAGTTTTAGATCGAGTTTAAGATTAGGTCGAGTTTAAGACATTATCAAGTTTATTATTAAAATGAGTTTAAGATCATGTCAAGTTTTAGATCGAGTTTAAGATAGAATCGAGTTTAAGAATCGGTCGAGTATAAGATCATGTCAAGTTTTAGATTGAGTTTAAGATCTGGTTAATTTAAGATAGATTCAAGTTTAAGATTAGGTCAAGTTTAAGATGGAATCGAGTTTATGATTAGATCGTGTTTAAGATCACGTCATGTTTTAGTTCAAGTTTGAGATCCTGTCGAGTTTTAGATCAAGTTTATGATCAAGTCATTTTTAAGACAGAATCAAGCTTAAGATCAAGTCAAGTTCATGATAGAATCGAGTTTAATATTAGCCCAAGTTTAAGACAAAATCAAGTTTAAGATTAGGTCATGTTTCAGATAGAATCAAGTTAAAGATTAGATCGTGTAAAAGATCATGACAAGTTTTGGATTGAGTTTAAGATCAGGTCATGTTTAAGGCAGAATCGAGTTTAAGATTTGGTAAATTCTAAGACAGAATCGAGTTTAAGATTTGGTCAATTCTAAGACGGAATTGAGTTTAAGATTACGTCGAGTTTTAGATTATGTTTAAGATCTTGTCGAGTTTTAGATCTAGTTTATGATCAAGTTATGTTTAAGACAGAATCGAGCTTAAGATAAGGTCAAGTGTAAGATAGAATTGAGTTTAAGTTTGGGTCAAGTTTAAGATAGAATTCAGTTTAAGATTGGATCGAGTTTAAGATCACGTCATGTTTTAAATCAAGTTTAAGATCATGTCGAGTTTTAGATCATGGTAAGATCAGGTCAAGTTTAAAACAGAATCAAGTTTAAAATTATATTGACTTTAAGATCATGTCAAGTTTTAGATCGAGTTTAAGATCAGGTGGAGTTTTAGAAAGAATCGAGTTGAAGATTAGGTCAAGTTCAGGACTGAATTTGTTTAAGATTAGATCGAGTTTAAGATCATGTCAAGTTTTAGATCGAGTTTAAGATTAGGTCCAGTTTAAGATAGGATCGAGTTTAAAGATTAGAACGTGTTTAAGATCATGTCAAGTTTTAGATCATGTTTAAGATCAGGTCAAATTTAAGACAGAATTGAGTTTAAGATTAGGTCATGTTTAAGACAAAATCGAGTTTAAGATTAGGTCAAGTTTAAGACAAAATTGAGTTTAAGATTAGGTCATGTTCAGGACTGAATCGAGTTTATGATTACATCAAGATTAAGATCATGTTAAGTTTTAGATCGAGTTTAAGATCAGGTCGAGTTTAAGACAGAATCAAGTTTAAGATTAAATTGAGTTTGAGATCATGTCAAGTTTTAGATCGAGTTTAAGATTCAGTCAAGTTTAAGATAGATTAGGTCAAGTTTAAGATAAAATCTAGTTTAAGATTAGGTCATGTTTAAGACAGAATTGAGTTTAAGATTAGATTGAGTTTACGATTATGTCATGTTTTAGATCGAGTTTAAGATCAGGTCGATTTTATGACAGAATCGTGTTTAAGATTAGGTAAAGTTCAGGATTGAATCGAGTTTAAGATAGAATCGAGTTTAAGATCATATCAAGTATTTGATCAAGTTTATGATTAGGTCAAGTTTAAGACAAAATCGAGTTTAGGATTAGATCGAGTTTAAGATCATGCTGAGTTTAAGATCAAGCTTAAGATCAGGTCAAGTTTAAGACAGAATCGAGTTTAAGATCAAGTCATGTTTAAGAGAGAATCGAGTTTAAGATTTGGTAATGTTTAAGACAGAATCAAGTTTAAGACTAGATCGAGTTTAAGATCACGTCAAGTTTCAGATCAAGTTTACGATCATGCCAAGTTTTAGAACAAATTTATGATTAGGTCAAGTTTAAGACAGAATCGAGGTTAAGATTAGATCAAGTTTAAGATCAAGTAAAGTTTTAGATCGAGTTTAAGATCATATCAAGATTTTGATCAAGTTTAAGATATGTCAAGTTTGAGACATAATCGAGTTTAAGATTCGATCAAGTTTAAGATCAAGTCAAATTTTAGATCGAGTTTAAGATCATGTCGAGTTTGAGATCATGTGTAAGATTTGGTCAAGTTTAAGACAGAATCGAGTTTAAGATTGGAATAAAATTATGATCAAGTCACTTTTAAGACAGAATCTAATTTAAGATTAGATCGAGTTTAAGATCGTGTCGAGTTATAGATAAAGTTTAAGATCAGTTCATGTGTTAAGACAGAATTGAGTTTAAGATCAAGTCAAGTTTAAGCCAGAATTAAGTTTCAGACCAGATCGAGTTTAAGATCACATCAAGGTTTAGATCAAGTTTAAGATCATACAGAGTTTTAGATCAAGTTTTAGATCAGGTCAAGTTTAAGACAGAATCGTGTTTAAGAATGGAATGAGATTATGATCAAGTCAAGTTTAAGACAGAATCTAGTTTAAGATTTGATCGAGTTTAAGATCGTGTCGAGTTTGAGATCCATTTTAAGATCAAGTCAAGTTTAAGACTAAATTGAGTTTAAGATCGAGTCATGTTTGAGACAAAATGGAGTTTAAGATTAGGTATAGTTTATGACAGAATCGAGTTTAAGATCACATCAAGTTTTAGATCAAGTTGAAGAACATGTGGAGTTTTAGATCATGTTTTTGATCTGGTCAAGTTGAAGACAAAATTGTGTTTAAGATTGGAACTGGATTATGATCAAGTCAAGAATAAGACACAATCAAGTTTAAGATTCGATCAAGTTTAAGGTTGTGTTGAGTTTGAGATCAAGTTTAAGATCAGGTGAACTTCAAGACGAAATTGAGGTTAAGATCAAGTCAAGTTTGAGACAAAATGGAGTTTAAGATTAGGTCAAGTTTAAGACAGTATTGAGTTTAAGATTATATCGAGTTTAAGATCAGGTTGAGTTTAAGACATAATCGTGTTAAAGATAAGATCGTGCATAAGATCATGTCATGTTTTAGATTGAGTTTAAGATCATGTCAAGTTTAAGGTAGAATCAATTTTAAGATTAGGTGAAGTCTAAGACAGAATCGAGTTTAAGATTAGATCGAGTGTAAGATCACGTCAAGTTTTAGATCAAGTTTAAGATCAGGTCGAGTTTTAGATAATGTTTGTGTTCAAGTCATGTTTAAGACAGAATCGAGCTTGAGATCAGGTCAAGTGTAAGACAGAATCGAGTTTAAGATTAGGTCAAGTTTAAGACAGAATCGAGTTTAGGATTTGATCGAGTTTAAGATCACATCAAGTTTTAAATTAAGTTTAAGATCATGTCGAGCTTTAGATCATGTTTAAGATCAGGTTAAGTTTAAGACAGAATCAAGTTTAAAATTATACTGAGTTTAAGATCATGTCAAGCTTTAGATCGAGTTTAAGATCCGGTCGTGTTTAAGACAGAATTGAGTTTAAGATTAGGTCATGTTCAGGACTGAATCGAGTTTATGATTACATCAAGATTAAGATCATGTCAAGTTTTAGATCGAGTTTAAGATCAGGTCGAGTTTAAGACAGAATCAAGTTTAAGATTAAATTGTGTTTTAGATCATGTCAAGTTTTAGATCGAGTTTAAGATTCGGTCAAGTTTAAGATAGATTAGGTCAAGTTTAAGATAAAATCTAGTTTAAGATTAGGTCATGTTTAAGACAGAATTGAGTTTACGATTATGTCATGTTTTAGATCGAGTTTAAGATCAGGTCGATTTTATGACAGAATCGAGTTTAAGATTAGGTAAAGTTCAGGACTGAATCGAGTTTAAGATTAGATCGAGATTTATATAATGTCAAGTTTTAGATCAAGTTTAAGATCATGTCGAGTTTAAGGCAGAATCGAGTTTAAGATTTGAATGAGTTTAAGATCATGTTAAGTTTTAGATCGAGTTTAAGATCCGGTCAAGTTTAAGATAGAATCGAGTGTAAGATTAGGTCAAGTTTAAGACAAAATCTAGTTTAAGATTAGGTCATGTTTTAGACAGAATTGAGTTTAAGATTAGATCGAGTTTACGATTATGTCATGTTTTAGATCGAGTTTAAGATCAGTTCGAGTTTAAGAATAGATCGAGTATAAGATCATGTCAAGTTTTAGATTGAGGTTAATATCAGGTCGAGTTTAAGACAGATTCGAGTTTAAGATTTGGTCATGTTTAATATAGAATCGAGTTTAAGATTAGATTATGTTTAAGATCACGTCCTGTTTTAGATCACATTTGAGATCATGCTGAGTATTAGATCAAATTTATGATCAAGTCATGTTTAAGACAGAATTGAGCTGAAGATCAGGTCAAGCTCAAGATAGAATTGAGTTTAAGATTAGATCAAGTTTAAGTTAGAATCGAGTTTAAGATTAGGTTAATTATACGAAAGAATTGAGTTTAAGATTAGATCGAGTTTATGATAATGCAAAGTCTTAGATTGAGTTCATGATCAGTTCGAGTTTAAGGCAGAATCGAGTTTAAGATTAGGTCAATTCTAAGACAGAATCGAGTTTAAGATTAGATCAAGTTTAACATCACGTCAAGTTTTAGATCAAGTTTAAGATCATGTCGGGTATTAGATCAAGTTTGTGATCATGTCATGTATAAGATAGAATCGAGCTTAAGATCAGGTCAAGTTTAAGATGGAATCAAGTTTAAGATTAGGTTAAGTTTAAGACAGAATAGAGTTTAAGATTAGATCGAATTTAAGATCACATCATGTTTTAGATCAAGTTTAAGATCACGTCGAGCTTTTGATCTTGTTTAAGATCAGGTCAAGTTTAAGACAGAATTGAGTTTAAGATTAGACCAAGTTTAAGATCATGTCAAGTTTTAGATTAAATTTCAGATTAAGTCGAGTTTAAGACAGAATTGAGTTTAAGATTAGATCGAGTTTAAGATTAGGTCAAGTTTAAGATAGAATTGAGTTAAGATTGGGTCAAGTTTAAGAAAAAAAGTGAGTTTAACAACAGGTAATGTTGAAGATAGAATTGACTTTAAGATTAGATCAAGTTAAAGATCATGTCAAGTTTTTGATATAGTTTATGAATAGGTCAAGTTTAAGACAGAATCGAGTTTAGGATTAGATCGAGTTTAAGATCAAGTCAAGTTTTAGATCGAGTTTAAGATCATGTCGAGTTTTAGATCATGTTTAAGATTAGGTCAAGTTTAAGACAAAATTGAGTTTAAGATTTTGATCAAGTCAAGTTTAAGACAGAATCTATTTTAAGATTAGATCGAGTTTAAGATCGTGTCGAGTTACAGATCAAGTTTAAGATCAGTTCAAGTTTAAGACAGAATTGAGTTTAAGATCAAGTCCAGTTTAAGACATTATTAAGTTTCAGATCTGATCGAGTTTAAGATCACATCATGTTTTAGATCAAGTTTAAGATCATATGGAGTTTTAGATCAAGTGTTTGATCAGGTCAAGTTTAAGACAGAATCGAGTTTAAGATTGGAATGAGATTATGTTCAAGTTAAGTTTAAGATAGAATCTAGTTTAAGATTAGATCGAGTTTAAGATCGCGTCGAGTTTGAGATCAAGTTTAAGATCAGGTCAAGTTTAAGACTAAATCGAGTTTAAGATCAAGTCAAGTTTGAGACATAATTGAGTTTAAGATTAGGTATATTTTAAGACAGAATCGAGTTTTAGATTAGATCGAGTTTAAGATCACATCAGGTTTAAGATCATATGGAGTTTTAGATCAAGTCAAGTTTAAGACAAAATCGAGTTTAAGATTGGAACGAGATTATGATCAAGTCAAGTTTAAGACCCAATCAAGTTTAAGATTCGATCGAGTTTAAGATCTTGTTGATTTTGAGATCAAGTTTTTAAGACAAAATCGAGTTTAAGATCAAGTCAAGTTTAAGACAAAATCGAGTTTAAGATTAAGTAAAGTTTAAGACAGAATCGAGTTTAAGATTAGGTCAAGTCTAACACAGAATCGAGTTTAAGATTAGATCGAGTTTAAGATCACATCAAGTTTTAGATCAAGTTTAAGATCAGGTCGAGTTTTAGATAAAGTTTTTGATCAAGTCATGTTTAAGACATAATCGAGATTAAGTTCAGGTCAAGTGTAAGATAGAATCAAGTTTACAGAATTGAGTTTAGGATTAGATCGAGTTTAAGATCACATCAAGTTTGAAATCAAGTTTAAGATCATGTCGAGCTGTAGATCCTGTTTGATATCATATCGAGTTTAAGACAGAATCAAGTTTAAAATTATACTCAGTTTAAGATCATGTCAAGTTTTAGATCGAATTTAAGATCAGGTCGAGTTTAAGACAGAATTGAGTTTTAGATTAGGTCAAGTTCAGCACTGAATCGAGTTTAAGATTACATCAAGATTAAGATCATGTCATGTTTTAGATCGAGTTTAAGATCAGGTCGAGTTTAAGACATAATTGAGTTTAAGATTAAAATGAGTTTAAGATCATGTCAAGTTTTAGATCAAGTTAGAGATTCGGTCATGTTTAAGATAGATCAGGTCAAGTTTAAGATAAAATCTTGTTTAAGATTAGGTCATGTTTAAGACAGAATTGAGTTTAAGATTAGATCGAGTTTACAATTATGTCATTTTTTAGATCGAGTTAAAGATCAGGTCAATTTTATGACAGAATCACGTTTAAGAATAAGTCAAGTTCAGGACTGAATCGAGTTTAAGATTAGATTGAGATTAAGATCATGTCAAGTTTTAGAACGAGTTTAAGATTAGTTCGAGTTTAAGACAGAATCGAGTTTAAGATTAGAATGAGTTTAAGATCATGTCAAGTTTTAGATCGAGTTTAAGATCAGGTCAAGTTTAAGATAGAATCGAGTGTAAGATTAGGTGAAGTCTAAGACCAAATCTAGTTTAAGTCAGGTCATGTTTAAGACAGAATTGAGTTTAAGATTAGATCGAGTTTATGATTATGTCATAATTTAGATCGAGTTTAAGATCAGGTCGAGTTTAAGATAGAATCGAGTTTAAGAATAGATCGAGTATAAGATCATGTCAAGTTTAAGATCGAGTTAAAGATCATGCCGAGTTTTAGAACAAGTTTAAGATTAGGTCAAGTTTAAGACAAAATTGAGTTTAAGGTTAGATCGAGTTTAAGATTAGTTCAAGTTTAAGACAGAATAAAGTTTAAGATTAGGTCAACTCTAAGGCAGAATCGAGTTTAACATTAGAACGATTTTAAGATCATGTCAAGTTTTAGATCAAGTTTAAGATCATGTCGAGCATTAGATCAAGTTTATGATCAGGTCATGTTTAAGATAGAATCGAGCTTAAGATTAGGTCAAGTTTAAGATAGAATCGAGTTTAAGATTACGTCAAGTTTACGACATAATCGAGTTTAAGATTAGATCGAGTTTATGATCACGTCAAGTTTTAGATCAAGTTTAAGATCATGTCGAGTTTATGATCATGTTTAAGATCAAGTCAAGTTTAAGACAGAATTGAGTTTAAGATTAGACTAAGTTTAAGATCATATCAAGTTTTAGATTGAGTTTCAGATCAGCTCGAGTTTAAGACAGAATCGAGTTTAAGATTAGATCGAGATTAAGACAGAATTGTGTTTAAGATTAGAATGAGTTTAAGATCATGTCAAGTTTTAGATAGAATCGAGCTTAAGATCAGGCCAAGTTTAAGATAGAATCGAGTTTAAGATTACGTCATGTTTAAGACATAATCGAGTTTAAGATTAGATCGAGTTTATGATCACGTCAAGTTTTAGATCAAGTTTAAGATCATGTCGAGTTTATGATCATGTTTAAGATCAAGTCAAGTTTAAGACAGAATTGAGTTTAAGATTAGACTAAGTTTAAGATCATATCAAGTTTTAGATTGAGTTTCACATCAGCTCGAGTTTAAGACAGAATCGAGTTTAAGATTAGATCTAGTTTATGATCAGGTCAACTTTAAGATAGAATTGAGTTAAGATTAGGTCAAGTTTAAGAAAAAAATGAGTTTAACATTAGGTCATGTTTAAGATAAAAATGAGTTTAAGATTAGATCAAGTTAAAGATCATGCCAAGTTTTAGATCAAGTTTAAGATTATGTCGAGTTTAAGACATAATCGAATTTAAGATCATGTCAAGTTTTTGATCTAGTTTATGATTAGGTCAAGTGTAAGACAAAATCGAGTTTAGGATTAGATCGAGTTTAAGATTAAGTCTAGTTTTAGATCGAGTCTAAGATCATGCCAAGTTTTAGATCAAGTTTAAGATTAGGTCAAGTATAAGAAAAAATTGAGTTAATATTAGATCGAGTTTAAGATCAAGAATGTTTTATATCGAGTTAAAATCATGTCAAGTTTTTTATCAAGTTTAAGATTAGGTCAAGTTTAAGACAGAATCGAGTTTAAGATTAGATCGAGTTTAAGATTAAGCCAATTTCTAGATCGAGTTTAAGATCATGTGGAGTTTGAGATCAAGATTAAGATTTGGTCACGTTTAAGACAGGATCGAGTTTATGATTGGATCGAGATTATGATCAAGTCATGTTTAAGAGAGAATCTAGTTTAAGATTAAATCAAGTTTAAGATCGTGTCGAGTTTTAGATCAAGTTTAAGATCATGTGGAGTTTAGGATTAGATCGAGTTTAAGATCACATAAAATTTTAGATCAAGTTTAAGATCATGTGGAGTTCGAGATCAAGTTTAAGATCAGGTCAAGTTTAAGACAAAATCGTGTTTAAGATCAAGTCAAGTTTAAGACAAAATCGAGTTTAAGATTAGGTCAAGTTTAAGACAGAATCGAGTTTAAGATTATATCGAGTTTAACATAATATCATGTTTTAGATCGAATTTAAGATCAGGTTGAGTTTAGGACACTATCGTGTTAAAGTTTAGTTCATCTATAAGATCATGTCATGTTTTAGATTGAGTTTAAGATCAGGTCAAGTTTAAGGCAGAATCAAGTTTAAGATTAGGTCAAGTCTAAGACAGAATCGAGTTTAAGATTAGATCAAGTTTAAGATCACGTCAAGTTTTAGATCAAGTTTAAGATTAGGTCGAGTTTTAGATAAAGCTTATGATCAATTCATGTTTAAGGCAGAATCGAGCTTAATATCTGGTCAAGTATAAGATAGAATCGAGTTTAACATTAGGTCAAGTTTAAGACGGAATCCAGTTTAGGATTAGATCGAGTGTAAGATCACATCAAGCTTTAAATCAAGTTTAAGATCATGTCGAGCTTTAGATCATGTTTAAGATCAGGTCAAGTTTAAGACAGAATCAGGTTTAAAATTATACTGAGCTTAAGATCATGTCATGTTTTAGATTGAGTTTAAGATCATGTCAAGTTTAAGACAAAATCGAGTTTAAGATTAAGTCAAGTACAAGACTGAATCGAGTTTAAGATTAGATCAAGATTGAGATCATGTCATGTTTTAGATCGAGTTTAAGATCAGGTCGAGTTTAAAACAGAATCGAGTTTAAGATTAAAATGAGTTTAAGATCATGCCAAGTTTTAGATCGAGTTAAAGATCCGGTCAAGTTTAAGATAAAATCGAGTTTAAGATTTGGTCATGTTTAAGACAGGATTGAGTTTAATATTAGATCGAGTTTACAATTATGTCAAGTTTTAGATCGTGTTTAAGATCAGGTCGATTTTATGACAGAATCGAGTTTAAGATTAGGTCAAGTTTAGGATTGAATCATGTTTATGATTAGATCGAGATTAAGATCATGTCAAGTTTTAGATCGAGTTTAAGATCAGGTCAAGTTTAAGACAGAATCGAGTTTAAGATTAGAATGAGTTTAAGATCATGTCAAGTTTTAGATCAAATTTAAGATCCGGTCAAGTTTAAGATAGAATCGAGTGTAAGATTAGGTCAAGTTTAAGACAAAATCTAGTTTAAGATTAGGTCATGTTTAGGGTAGAATTGAGTTTAAGATTAGATCGAGTTTACGATTATGTCATGTTTTAGATCGAGTTTAGGATAGAATCGAGTTTAAGAATTGATCGAGTATAAGATCATGTCAAGTTTTAGATTGAAATTAAGATCAGGTCGAGTTTATGACAGATTCGAGTTTAGGATTTGGTCAAGTTTAAGATAGAATCGAGATTAAGATTAGATCTTGTTTAAGATGACGTTATGTTTTAGATCAAGTTTGAGATCATGTCGAGTTTTAGATCAAGTATATCATCAAGTCATGTTTAAGATAGAGTCTTGCTTAAGATCAGATCAAGTTCAAGACAGAATCGAGTTTAATATTAGGTTAAGTTTAAGACAAAATCGAGTTTAAGATTAGGTAAAGTTTAAGATAGAATCGAGTTAAAGATTAGATCGTGTATAAGATCATGTCAATTTTTAAATTGAGTTTAAGATCATGTCAAGTTTGAGACCGAATTGAGTTTAAGATTAGATCGAGTTTATGATTATGTCATGTTTTAGATCGAGTTTAAGATCAGGTCGAGTTTAAGATAGAATCGAGTTTAAGAATAGATCGAGTATAAGATCATGTCAAGTTTTAGATTGAGTTTAAGATTAGGGCGAGTATATGACAGATTCGAGTTTAAGATTTGGTCAAGTTTAAGATAGAATCGAGTTTAAGATTAGATCCTGTTTAAGATCACGTCATGTTTTAGATCACGTTTGAGATCATGCCGAGTATTAGATCAAGTTTATGATCAAGTCATGTTTAAGACAGAATCGAGCTTAAGATCAGGTTAAGCTCAAGATAGAATTGAGTTTAAGATTAGATGAAGTTTAAGACAGAATCGAGTTGAAGATTAGGTTAAGTATAAGAAAGAATCGGGTTTAAGGTTAGATCAAGTCTAAGATCATGCAAAGTTTTACATTGAATTCAAGATTAGTTCGAGCTTAAGACAGAATCGAGTTTAAGATTAGGTCAATTCTAAGACAGAACCGAGTTTAGGATTAGATCGAGTTTAAGATCACGTCAAGTTTTAGATCAAGTTTAAGATCATGTCGAGTATTAGATGAAGTTTATGATCAGGTCATGTTTAAGATAGAATCGAGCTTAAGATCAGGTCAAGTTTAAGATAGAATCGACTTTAAGATTAGGTCAAGTTTAAGACAGAATCGAGTTTAAGATTAGATCGAGTTTAAGATCACGTCAAGTTTTAAATCAAGTTTAAGATCATGTCGAGTTTTTGATCTTCTTTAAGATTAGGTCAAGTTTAAGACAGAATTGAGTTTAAGATTAGACAATGTTTAAGATCACGTCAAGTTTAAGATTGAGATTCAGATCAGGTCGAGTTTAAGACAAAATGAAGTTTAAGATTAGAACGAGTTTAAGATCAGGTCAAGTTTAAGACAGAATTGAGTTAAGATTAGGTCAAGTTTAAGAAAAAATTGAGTTCAACATTAGGTCATGTTTAAGACAGAATTGAGTGTAAGATTAGATCGAGTTTATGATTATGTCATATTTTAGATCGAGTTTAAGATCAGGTCGAGTTTAAGATAGAATCGAGTTTAAGAATAGATCGAGTATAAGATCATGTCAAGTTTTAGATCGAGTTTAAGATCATGCCGAGTTTTAGAACAAGTTTAAGACAAAATTGAGTTTAAGGTTAGATCGAGTTTAAGATTAGTTCAAGTTTAAGATAGAATAAAGTTTAAGATTAGGTCAATTCTAAGACAGAATCGAGCTTAAGATCAGGTCAAGTTTAAGATAGAATCGAGTTTAAGATTACGTCAAGTTTAAGACATAATCGAGTTTAAGATTAGATCGAGTTTATGATCACGTCAAGTTTTAGAGCAAGTTTAAGATCATGTCGAGTTTATGATCATGTTTAAGATCAAGTCAAGTTTAAGACAGAATTGAGTTTAAGATTAGACTAAGTTTAAGATCATATCAAGTTTTAGATTGAGTTTCACATCAGCTCGAGTTTAAGACAGAATCGAGTTTAGGATTAGATCTAGTTTATGATCAGGTCAACTTTAAGATAGATTTGAGTTAAGATTAGGTCAAGTTTAAGAAAAAATTGAGTTTAACATTAGGTCATGTTTAAGATAAAAATGAGTTTAAGATTAGATCAAGTTAAAGATCATGCCAAGTTTTAGATCGAGTTTAAGATCATGTCGAGTTTAAGACATAATCGAATTTAAGATCATGTCAAGTTTTTGATCTAGTTTATGATTAGGTCAAGTGTAAGACAAAATCGAGTTTAGGATTAGATCGAGTTTAAGATTAAGTCTAGTTTTAGATCGAGTCTAAGATCATGCCAAGTTTTAGATCAAGTTTAATCTTAGGTCAAGTATAAGAAAAAATTGAGTTAATATTAGATCGAGTTTAAGATCAAGAATGTTTTATATCGAGTTAAAATCATGTCAAGTTTTTGATCAAGTTTAAGATTAGGTCAAGTTTAAGACAGAATCGAGTTTAAGATTAGATCGAGTTTAAGATTAAGCCAATTTCTAGATCGAGTTTAAGATCATGTGGAGTTTGAGATCAAGATTAAGATTTGGTCACGTTTAAGACAGGATCGAGTTTAAGATTGGATCGAGATTATGATCAAGTCATGTTTAAGAGAGAATCTAGTTTAAGATTAAATCAAGTTTAAGATCGTGTCGAGTTTTAGATCAAGTTTAAGATCATGTGGAGTTTAGGATTAGATCGAGTTTAAGATCACCTAAAATTTTAGATCAAGTTTAAGATCATGTGGAGTTCGAGATCAAGTTTAAGATCAGGTCAAGTTTAAGACAAAATCGTGTTTAAGATCAAGTCAAGTTTAAGACAAAATCGAGTTTAAGATTAGGTCAAGTTTAAGACAGAATCGAGTTTAAGATTATATCGAGTTTAACATAATATCATGTTTTAGATCGAATTTAAGATCAGGTTGAGTTTAGGACATAATCGTGTTAAAGATTAGTTCATGTATAAGATCATGTCATGTTTTAGAATGAGTTTAAGATCAGGTCAAGTTTAAGGCAGAATCAAGTTTAAGATTTGGTCAAGTCTAAGACAGAATCGAGTTTAAGATTAGATCAAGTTTAAGATCACGTCAAGTTTTAGATCAAGTTTAAGATCAGGTCGAGTTTTAGATAAAGCTTATGATCAATTCATGTTTAAGGCAGAATCGAGCTTAATATCTGGTCAAGTATAAGATAGAATCGAGTTTAACATTTGGTCAAGTTTAAGACGGAATCGAGTTTAGGATTAGATCGAGTGTAAGATCACATCAAGCTTTAAATCAAGTTTAAGATCATGTCGAGCTTTAGATCATGTTTAAGATCAGGTCAAGTTTAAGACATAATCAGGTTTAAAATTATACTGAGCTTAAGATCATGTCATGTTTTAGATTGAGTTTAAGATCATGTCAAGTTTAAGACAAAATCGAGTTTAGGATTAGGTCAAGTACAAGACTGAATTGAGTTTAAGATTAGATCAAGATTGAGATCATGTCATGTTTTAGATCGAGTTTAAGATTAAAATGAGTTTAAGATCATGCCAAGTTTTAGATCGAGTTAAAGATCCGGTCAAGTTTAAGATAGATTAGGTCAAGTTTAAGGTAAAATCGAGTTTAAGATTTGGTCATGTTTAAGACAGGATTGAGTTTAATATTAGATCGAGTTTACGATTATGTCAAGTTTTAGATCGTGTTTAAGATCAGGTCAATTTTATGACAGAATCGAGTTTAAGATTAGGTCAAGTTTAGGATTGAATCGAGTTTAAGATTAGATCGAGATTAAGATCATGTAAAGTTTTAGATTGAGTTTAAGATCAGGTCATGTTTAAGACAGAATCGAGTTTAAGATTAGAATGAGTTTAAGATCATGTCAAGTTTTAGATCGAATTTAAGATCCGGTCAAGTTTAAGATAGAATCGAGTGTAAGATTAGGTCAAGTTTAAGACAAAATCTAGTTTAAGATTAGGTCATGTTTAGGATAGAATTGAGTTTAAGATTAGATCGAGTTTACGATTATGTCATGTTTTAAATCGAGTTTAGGATAGAATCGAGTTTAAGAATTGATCGAGTATAAGATCATGTCAAGTTTAAGATTGAAATTAAGATCAGGTCGAGTTTATGACAGATTCGAGTTTAAGATTTGGTCAAGTTTAAGATTAGATCTTGTTTAAGATGACGTTATGTTTTATATCGAGTTTATGATCAAGTCTTGTTTAAGATAGAATCTTGCTTAAGATCAGGTCAAGTTCAAGACAGAATCGAGTTTAATATTAGATTAAGTTTAAGACAAAATCGAGTTTAAGATTAGGTAAAGTTTAAGATAGAATCGAGTTAAAGATTAGATCGTGTATAAGATCATGTCAATTTTTAGATTGAGTTTAAGATCAGGTCAAGTTTGAGACAGAATTGAGTTTAAGATTAGATCGAGTTTATGATTATGTCATATTTTAGATCGAGTTTAAGATCGGGTCGAGTTTAAGATAGAATCGAGTTTAAGAATAGATCGAGTATAAGATCATGTCAAGTTTTAGATTGAGTTTAAGATCAGGGCGAGTTTATGACAGATTCGAGTTTAAGATAAAATCGAGTTTAAGATTAGATCCTGTTTAAGATCACGTCATGTTTTAGATCACGTTTGAGATCATGTCGAGTATTAGATCAAGTTTATGATCAAGTCATGTTTAAGACAGAATCGAGCTTAAGATCAGGTTAAGCTCAAGATAGAATTGAGTTGAAGATTAGGTTAAGTATAATAAAGAATCGGGTTTAAGATTAGATCTAGTTTAAGATCATGCGAAGTTTTACATTGAGTTCAAGATTAGTTCGAGCTTAAGACAGAATCGAGTTTAAGATTAGGTCAATTCTAAGACAGAACCGAGTTTAAGATTAGATCGAGTTTAAGATCACGTCAAGTTTTAGATCAAATTTAAGATCATGTCGAGTATTAGATGAAGTTTATGATCAGGTCATGTTTAAGATAGAATCGAGCTTAAGATCAGGTCAAGTTTAAGATAGAATCGACTTTAAGATTAGGTCAAGTTTAAGACAGAATCGAGTTTAAGATTAGATCGAGTTTAAGATCACGTCAAGTTTTAAATCAAGTTTAAGATCATGTCGAGTTTTTGATCTTATTTAAGATCAGGTCAAGTTTAAGACAGAATTGAGTTTAAGATTAGACAATGTTTAAGATCATGTCAAGTTTAAGATTAAGTTTCAGATCAGGTCGAGTTTAAGACAGAATCAAGTTTAAGATTAGAACGAGTTTAAGATCAGGTCAAGTTTAAGTCAGAATTGAGTTAAGATTAGGTCAAGTTTAAGAAAAAATTGAGTTCAACATTAGGTCATGTTTAAGACAGAATTGAGTGTAAGATTAGATCAAGTTAAAGATCATGCCAAGTTTTAGATCGAGTTAAAGATCATGTCGAGTTTAAGACAGAATCGAGTTTAAGATCATGTCAAGTTTTGATTGCGTTATCAAGAATCATTAAGGATTAGACAATTCGGCTTTTATTTAGTAAGATAGAAAAATAAGAGGGGTAAGAAATTGCACATCCTTAGCATTTGATTGCGTTAACTTCTTATTCATTCCAACCATCCTCTATTTTCATATATATATATATATATATATATTTATTGATTTTTATTTTTTTGACATCTCCTTGCATATTTTCTTTTTACACACTCCCTTCCACAACTGCTCCCCTCTCATCACATTCCTCAACAAAATTTTTTTTTTTTCCTTTTTTTTTTTTTTTTTTTTTTTTGTTTTTTTACGGAACCTTAGATGTGCAATCGGGTTTATAACGGCTAAAGTATAAGATGAGGGGTTTTAGGCTTTCATATTGGCAATATTCAATCAGTGTGAGGTTAGAAGGTTCTTGGATGTTGATATCGGTATAAACAAAATGAATAACGATGGCATAAATCATTTTCTTAACTTCTTAGTTTTAACACTTCAGTGTTCATTGAGTTTTAATTGGTAAATCCTGAACGTTCTCCTCTAATAAACAGCCTAAATGAAGAATTTTGAGACTATTCAACGAATTTACAGTATATTCAAGAAAAACAATTCGAATTAATGTGACAATTCCCTCAGAATTGAAGATTGGGTTCAAAAGCTAACTAAGGGTCATTAGTCTCCACTATTTATTCTTTGAAGCATAAAAGTCGTATCAACTCTATTTTCAGTTTTCTGCATAGCTATTAACACGTGCAAATGGATTTGGATACAAGAATAGTCAACACATGCATTCCTCTTAGTGAAACTAGAAAAAACGCGTGAACTTAAGTCATAAATGGATGAGATGAATATGAATATGTCATTGCTTGATAACAGCTAAATAGGAGAGACAATTCAAAATTTTCTATCAATTTTTGTTCCAAAATTTGAATTATAATGGAGATTTGCAATAGATGGAGTGATACAGATTGCTAAATATAGATATGCACAGGTGATGGTCTATCTACATCCTACCCCCAAATGAAAATTGCGATGACCTCAGAAGTTGATTTTCAAATAGATAGATAGAGTGATATCACCTGATAAAGCAACGTAACAATTGCCCACATAATAATCTGTAAAGAAGCAAACAAACTCTAAGCAGACCGGATCAAAAGAAAAATAAACAGATATATAAAGCACAAGATCCATATATAATAACATAACTAATCACTGTGAAGATAAAACAAAGAAACTAAAAGAGCATTGATTAGGGAAGTACAACCAAATCAAACTACAGTAATCTTGCAGTGTCCAAAAACCTCCAATAAAAACATAACAAAGAACAATATCCCAAACAAACCCATAACATCCAAAAATCTACCCAAAATACACCCAATGACTACCCCTCATCGGGAGCATCAGACAAAATCTCTATCAATAAATCGGGAGCATCCATAACTCCACCCTCGACCCCCGTAGTAGCGGTTGCCGGATCGCTCGTCGTGGCAACTGTAGTAGTGACTGATGTGTTGGCCATGACAGGAGTAAGTGGAAGTGATGTCTCCAAAGCAGTGGGTGCAGCTAATGTCGATGGGGCAGAAGAATCAACCGGGGGATCAGTGGGAGAGGGATCAGTAGGTGCAGAAGAAAATGGGCCAGTAGTGGGTGGTGGAGGTGCAAATGGTGTGGAAGATGGGGGTACGATAGGGTCAAACCCTAGCTGCACCAGGAGAGTAGTAAGCATCGAGGATATGTGATCAACCTTGCCCTCGAGTCTCATCCGGGCTGCCCTCTCCTCTAAAAGAAAATCGTGAATAGTCGGAGGAGGTGCGGATAAAGACTCTCCCTGGGCTGGAGCCTGAGATCTCTGTCTCAGCTCAAAACGTGCTACCTCCTGAACGGGATCGTCCTCCTCGTCTGAATCATGCTCCTCAGCCTCAGTGGGCGTCCCAGAAGCGGCTCCCTCTGTGTCCGTTCCGCCCCCACGTCTCCTTTTCACCCTCATTAGCGCCATACCCTTTACTTTTCTCTTTTTCTGAGCATCAGAACGGCGTGCCGCTGTCTCCCCAAATCGACTAGAGGCCTGAAGAATGGAATCTGTGGCCAACGGGACTAGTCCGGCCTGCTCAATAACCCTATGTATAGGCCAAGCACCCTTCAGATGGCGCTTGGCGGCAATGTACCGCGTAGGCTGAACGAAAAAGTCGATATACAGGCGAGACAAACAGACACGCTGTCCTGTCCCGATGGAGTACAGAGCACGGGCATACCACGGCGCAAACTTCTCGTGGTAGGACGTCATCAGAATACAGTTGACAAATGCCAGGTTTTAGATTGAGTTTAAGATTAGACCGAGTTTAAGATCATGTCAAGTTTTAGATTGACTTTAAGATCAGGTCGAGTTTAAGACAGAATCGAGTTTGAGATTAGATCGAGTTTAAGATCTGGTCAACTTTAAGACAGAATTGTGTTAAAGATTAGGTCAAGTTTAAGAAAATATTGAGTATAAGCTTAGGCCAAGTTTAAGACATAGTTGAGTTTAAGATTAGATCAAGTTTAAGATAATGTCAAGTTTTAGATCGAGTTTAAGATCATATCAATTTTTTGATCAAGTTTATGATTAGGTCAAGTTTAAGACAGAATCAAGTTTATGATTAGGTCGAGTTTAAGATCATATCAATTTTTTGATCAAGTTTATGATTAGGTCAAGTTTAAGACAGAATCAAGTTAATGATTTGATCGAGTTTAAGATCAAGTCAAGTTTTAGATCGAGTTTAAGATCATGCCGAGTTTGAGATCAAGTTTAAGATTAGGTCAAGTTTAAGACAGAATCGAGTTTAAGATTTGATCAAGTTTAAGATCAAGTAAAGTTTTAGATCGAGTTTAAGATAATGTCGAGTTTTTTTTATTAAGTTTAAGATTAGGTCAAGTTTAAGACAGAATCGAGTTTAAGATCAAGTTAATTTTTAGATCGAGTTTAAGATCATGTCAAGTTTGAGATCAAGTTTAAGATTTGATCAAGTTTAAGACATAATCGAGTTTAAGATTGGTTTGAGATTATGATCAAGTCAAGTTTAAGACAGAATCTAGTTTAAGATTAGATTGAGTTTAAGATCGTGTCGAGTTTTAGATCAAGTTTATGATCAGTTCAAGTTTAAGACAGAAATGAGTTTAAGATTAAGTCAAGTTTAAGACAGAATTGAGTTTAAGATTAGATCAAGTTTAAGATCATGTCAAGTTTTTGATCAAGTATAAGATCATGTGGAGTTTTAGATGAAGTTTTAGATCAGGTCAAGTTTAAGACAAAATCGAGTTTAAGAATGCAACGAGATTATGATCAAGTCAAATTTAAGACAGAATCTATATTAAGATTAGATCAAGTTTAAGATCGTGTCGAGTTTGAGATCAAGTTAAAGATTAGGTAAAGTTTACAACAAAATCGAGTTTAAGATCAAGTCAAGTTTGAGATAGAATCGAGTTTAAGATTAGGTAGAGTTTAAAACACAATCGAGTTTAAGATTAGATCGAGTTTAAGATCACATCAAGTTTTAGATCAAGTTTTAGATCATGTGGAGTTTTAGATCAAGTTTGTGAACAGGTCAAGTTTAAGACAAAATAGAGTTTAAGATTGGAACGAGTTTATGATCAAGTCATGTTTATGACAGAATCGAGCTTAAGATCAGGTCAAGTGTACGATAGAATCGAGTTTAAGATTAGGTCAAGTTTACGACAGAATCGAGTTTAGGATTAGATCGAGTTTAAGATCACATCATGTTTTAAATCAAGTTTAAGATCATGTCAAGCTTTAGATCATGTTTAAGATCAGGTCAAATTTAAGACAGAATTTATTTTAAAATTATACCGAGTTTAAGATCATGTCAAGTTTTAGATCGAGTTTAAGATCAGGTTGAGATTAAGGAATAATCGAGTTTAAGATTAGGTCATGTTCAGGACTGAATCGAGTTTAAGATTAGATCATGATTAAGATCCTGTCAAGTTTTAGATCGAGTTTAAGATCAGGTCGTGTTTAAGACAGAATCGAGTTTAAGATTAGAATGAGTTTAAGATCATGTCAAGTTTTAGATCGAGTTTAAGATCCGGTCAAGTCTAAGATAGATTAGGTCAAGTTTAAGACAAAATAAAGTTTAAGATTAGGTCATGTTTATGACAGAATTGAGTTTAAGATTAGATCAAGTTTACGATTATGTCAAGTTTTAGATCGAGTTTAAGATCATGTGGGGTTTATGGCAGAACCGAGTTTAAGATTAGGTCAAGATCAGGACTGAATCGAGTTTAAGATTAGATCAAGAGTAAGATCATGTCAAGTTTTCGACCGAGTTTAAGATCAGGTCGAGTTTAAGACAGAATCGAGTTTAAGAATAAATCAAGTATAAGATCATGTCAAGTTTTAGATCGAGTTTAAGATCCGGTCAAGTTTAAGATAGATTAGGTTAAGTTAAAAACAAAATAAAGTAGAAGATTAGGTCATGTTTATGACAGAATTGAGTTTAAGATTAGATCAAGTTTACGATTATGTCATGTTTTAGATCGAGTTTAAGATCAGGTCAAGTTTATGGCAGAATCTAGTTTAAGATTAGGTCAAGTTCTGGACTGAATCGTGTTTAAGATTAGATAGAGATTAAGATCGTGCCATATTTTAGATTGAGTTTAAGATCATGTCGAGCTTAAGACAGAATTGAGTTTAAGATTAGAATGAGTTTAAAATCATGTCATGTTTTAGATCGAGTTTAAGATTCGCTCAAGTTTAAGATATAATTGAGTGTAAGATTAGGTCAAGTTAAAGACAAAATCTTGTTGAAGATTAAGTCTTGTTTAAGACAAAATTGAGTTTAAGATTAGATCGAGTTTATAATTAGGTCAAGTTTTAGATCTAGTTTAAGATCCGGTTGAGTTTAAGATTGAATAGAGTTTAAGAATAAATCGAGTATAAGATCATGTCATGTTTTGGATTGAGTTTAAGATCAGGTTGAGTTTAAGACAGATTCGAGTTTAGGATTACCTCAAGTTTAAGATAGAATCGAGTTTAAGATTAGATCTTGTTTAAGATCACGTCATGTTTTAGATCAAGTTTGCGATCATGTCGAGTTTTGGATCAAGTTTCTGATCAAGTCATGTTTAAAACAGAATCTAGCTTAAGATCAGGTCAAGTTCAAGACACAATAAAATTTAATATTAGGTCCAGTTTAAGACAAAATCGAGTTTAAGATTAGGTCAAGTTTGAGGTAGAATCGAGTTAAAGATTAGATCGTGTATAAGTTCATGTCAAGTTTTAGATTAAGTTTAAGATTAAGTCAAGTTTAAGACAAAATCGAGTTTAGGATTAGGTCAATTCTAAGACAGAATCGAGTTTAAGATCAGGTCAAGTTTTAGATCAATTTTAAGATCATGACGAGTATTAGATCAAGTTTGTGATTAGGTCATGTTTAAGACAGAATTGAGGAAAAGATCATGTCAAGTTTAAGATAGAATCGACTTTAAGATTAGGTCAAGTTTAAGACAGAATCGAGTTTAAGATTAGATCGAGTTTAAGATCACATCAAGTTTTAGATCAAGTTTAAGATCATGTCGAGGTTTTGATCATGTTTAAGATCAGGTCAAGTTAAGATAGAATTGAGTTTAAGATTAGACCGAGTTTAAGATCATGTCAAGTTTTAGATTGAGTTTCAGATCAGGTCGAGTTTAAGACATAATCGATTTTAATATTAGATCGAGTTTAAGATCAGGTCAAGTTTAAGATAGAATCGTGTTAAAGATTAGGTCAAGTTTAAGAAAATATTGAGTATATGCTTAGGTCAAGTTTAAGACAGAATTGAGTTTAAGATTAGATCAAGTTTAAGATCATGTCAAGTTTTAGATCGAGTTTAAGATCATGTCGAGTTTAAGATAGAATCGAGTTTAAGATCATATCAATTTTTTAATAATGTTTATGATTAGGTTAAGTTTAAGATAGGATCAAGTTTATGATTTGATCGAGTTTAAGATCAAGTCAAGTTTTAGATCTAGTTTAAGATCATGCTGAGTGTGAGATCAAGTTTAAGATTAGGTCAAGTTTAAGATAGAATCAAGTTTATGTTCAAGCCAAGTTTAAGACAGAAACGAGTTTAAGATTAGGTACACTTTAAGACAGAATCGAGTTTAAGATTAGATCTAGTTTAAGATCACGTCAAGTTTCAGATCAAGTTTAAGATTATATAGAGTTTTAGATCAAGTTTAAGATTAGGTCAAGTTTAAGATAGAATCGAGTTTAAGATTAGATCGATTTTAGGATCAAGTAAAGTTTTAGATCGAGTTTAAGATCATGTCGAGTTTTTTTATCAAGTTTAAGATTAGGTCAAGTTTAAGACATAATCGAGTTTAAGATTAGATCGAGTTTAAGATCAAGTCAATTTTTGGATTGAGTTTAAGATCATGTCGAGTTTGAGATCAAGTTTTAAGATTAGGTCAAGTTCAAGACAGAATTGAGATTATTATTAGATCGAGATTATGATCAAGTTAAGTTTATGTCAGAATCTAGTTTAAGATTAAATCAAGTTTATGATCATGTTGAGTTATTTTATCAAGTTTAAGATTTGGTCAAATTTAAGATAGAATTGAGTTTAAGATTAGATCTAGTTTAAGATCAAGTCAATTTTTAGATCGAGTTTAAGATCATGTCGAGTTTAAGATCAAGTTTAAGATCATGTCGAGTTTAAGATCATGTCGAGTTTGAGATCAAGTTTAAGACTTGGTCTAGTTTAAGACCAAATCGAGTTTAAGATCAAGTCGAGTTTTAGATCGAGTTGAGGATCATGCCGAGTTTGAGATCAATTTAAGATCAGGTCAAGTTTAAGACAGAATGAAGTTTAAGATCAAGTCAAGTTTAAGACAGAATCAAGTTTTAGATTATTTAAAGTTTAAAACAGAATCGAGTTTAAGATTAGATCGAGTTTAAGATCACGGCAAGTTTTAGATTAAGTTTAAGATCATGTCGAGTTTTAGACCAAGTTTAAGACAGAATTGAGTTTAAGATTAGATCGAGTTTAAGATCAAGTAAAGTTTTAGATCGAGTTTAAGATAATGTCGAGTTTTTTATCAAGTTTAAGATTAGGTCAAGTTTAAGACAGAATCGAGTTTAAGATTAGATCGAGTTTAAGATCAAGTAAATATTTAGATCGAGTTCAAGATCATGTCCAGTTTGAGATCAAGTGTAAGATTTGATCAAGCTTAAGACATAATCGAGTTTAAGATTGGATCGAGATTATGATCAAGTCAAGTTTAAGATTAGATCGAGTTTAAGATCGTGTCGAGTTTTAGATCAAGTTTAAGATCCGTTCAAGTTTAAGACATAATCGAGTTTAAGATTAGTTAAAGTTTAAGACAGAATCGAGTTTAAGATTAGATCAAGTTTAAGATCACATCAAGTTTCAAATCAAGTTTAAGATTATATGAAGTTTTAAATCAAGTTTAAGATTAGGTCAAGTTTAAGACAGAATTGAGCTTAAGATAAGATCGATTTTAAGATCAAGAAAGTTTTAGTTCGAGTTTAAGATCATGTCAAGTTTTTTTTATCAAGTTTAAGATTAGGTCAAGTTTAAGACAGAATCAAGTTTAAGATTAGATCGAGTTTAAGATCAAGTCAATTTTTGGATCGAGTTTATGGTCATGTCGAGTTTGAGATCAAGTTTAAGATTTGGTCAAGTTTAAGGCAAAATTGAGATTCAGATTAGATCGAGATTATGATTAAGTCAAGTTTAAGTCAGAATCTAGTTTAAGATTAAATCAAGTTAATGACCACGTCGAGTTTTTGAACAAGTTTAAGATTAGGTCATGCTTAAGATAGAATTGAGTTTAAGATTTGATCAAGTTTAAGACAAGTCAATTTTTAGATCGATTTTAAGATCATGTCGAGCTTGAGAACAAGTTTAAGAATTTGTCAAGTTTATGATAGAATTGAGTTTAAGATTAGATCGAGATTATGATCAAGTCAAGTTTAAGACAAAATCCGGTTTAAGATTAAATCAAGTTTAAGATTGTGTCGAGATTTAGATCAAATTTAAGATCAGGTCAATATTAAGACAGAATCGAGTATAAGGTGAAGTCAAGTTTAAGACAGAATTAGATTTAAGATTAGATCGAGTATAAGATCACATCAAGTTTCAAATCAAGTTTAAGTTCATGTGAAGTTTTAGATCATGTTTTAGATCAGGTCAAGTTTAAGACAAAATCGAGTTTAAGATTAGAATGAGTATAAGATCGAATCTATTTTAAGATTAGATCAACTTTAAGATCGTGTCGAGTTTAAGATCAAGTCAAGTTTGAGACAGAATCGAGTTTAAGATTAGGTAAAGTTTAAGATATAATCGAGTTTAGGATTAAATCGAGTTTAAGTTAACGTATAGTTTTAGATCAAGTTTATGATTATGTCAAGTTTTAGATCAAGTTTAAGATCATATCGAGTTTTATGTCAAGTTTAAGATCATGACGAGTATTGGATCAAGTTTATGATCAGGTCATGTTTAAGATAGAATCGAGCTTATGATCAGGTCAAGTTTAAGATAGAATCGAGTTTAACATTAGGTCAAGTTTAAGATAGAATCGAGTTTATGATTAGATTGAGTTTATGATCACGTCAAGTTTTAGATCAAGTTTTACATCATGTTAGGTTTAAGATAGGTCAGGTTTAAGATCAGGTCAAGTTTTAGATTGAGTTTCAAATCTGGTCGAGTTTTAGATCTAGTTTAAAGTTTAAGATTAGATCGAGTTTAAGATTAGATCAAGTTTACGACAGAATCGAGTTAAAGACAAGGTCAAGTTTAAGAAAAAATTGAGTTTAAGATTAGGTCAAGTTTATGACAGAATTGAGTTTAGGATTAGATCATGTTTAAGATCATGTCAAGTTTTAGATTGAGTTTAAGATCATGTCGAGTTTAAGATAGAATCGAGTTTAAGATCATACCAAGTTTTTGATCAAGATTATGATTAGGTCAAGTTCAAGACAGAATCGAGTTTAGGCTTAGATCTAGTTTACGATCAAGACAAGTTTTAAATCGAGTTTAAGATATTACGGAGTTTGAGATCAAGTTTAAGATCAGGTGAAGTTTAAGACAGAATCGAGTTCAAGATTAAGTCAAGTTTAAGACAGAAACGAGTTTAAGATTAGGTAAAGTTTAAGACAGGATCAAGTTTAAGATTAGATCGAGTTTAAGATCACGTCAAGTTTCTGATCAAGTTTAAGATCATGTCTAATTTTAGATCAAGTTTAAGATTAGGTAAAGTTTAAGACAGAATCGAGTTTAAGATTAGATCGAGTTTAAGATCAAGTAAAGTTTTAGAACGAGTTTAAGATCATGTCGAGTTTTTGATCATGTTTAAGATTAGGTCAAGTTTAAGACCGAATCGAGTTTAAGATCAAGTCAATTTTTAGATTGAGTTTAAGATCATGTCGAGTTTGATATCTAGTTTAAGATTTGGTCATGTTTAAGACATAATCGAGTTTAAGATTAGATCGAGATTATGATCAAGTCAAGTTTAAGACAGAAACTAGTTTGAGATTTAATTGAGTTTATGATCGTGTCGTGTTTTAGATCAAGTTTAAGATCAGGTAAAGTTTAAGACAGAATCGAGTTTAAGAGTAGATCGAGTTTAAGATAACGTGAAGTTTTAGATCAAGTTTAAGATCATGTCGAGTTTTAGATCAAGTTTAAGATTAGGTCGTGTGAAAGACAGAATCGAGCTTAAGACAAGGTTATGTTTAAGATAGAGTCGATTTTACGATTAGGTCAAGCTTAAGATTAGATCGAGTTTAAGATCACGTCAAGTTTTAGATCAAGTTTAAGATCATGTCGAGTTTGAGATCATGTTTAAGATCAGGTCAAGTTTAAGATAGAATCGAGTTTATGACTAGATCAAGTTTAAGATCATTTGAACTTTTAGATTGAGTTTGAGATCAGGTCGTGTTTAAGATTGAATCGAGTTTTAGATTAGATCGAGTATAAGATCATGTCAAGTCTTAGATCAAGTGTAAGATCTGGTCGAGTTTATGACAGAATCGAGTTTATGATCAGATTGAGTTTAAAATCATGTCAAGTTTTAGATCGAGTTTAAGATACGGTCAAGCTTATGATAAAATTGAGTGTAAGATTAGGTCAAGTTAAAGACAAAATCTAGTTGAAGATTAAGTCATGTTTAAGACAGAATTGAGTTTAAGATTAGATCGAGTTTACAATTAGGTCAAGTTTTAGATCTAGTTTAAGATCAGGTTGAGTTTAAGATTGAATCGAGTTTAAAAAAAATCGAGTATAAGATCATGTCAAGTTTTAGATCAAGTTTAAGATCCGGTCAAGTTTAAGATAGATTAGGTTAAGTTAAAGACAAAATAAAGTATAAGATTAGGTCATGTTTATGACAAAATTGAGTTTAAGATTAGATCAAGTTTACGATTATGTCAAGTTTTAGATCGAGTTTAAGATCAGGTCGAGTTTATGGTAGAATCTAGTTTAAGATTAGGTCAAGTTCTGGACTGAATCGTGTTTAAGATTAGATAGGGATTCAGATCATGCCATATTTTAGATTGAGTTTAAGATCATGTCGAGCTTAAGACAGAATTGAGTTTAAGATTAGAATGAGTTTAAGATCATGTCATGTTTTAGATTGAGTTTAAGATTCGCTCAAGTTTAAGATAATTGAGTGTAAGATTAGGTCAAGTTAAAGACAAAATCTAGTTGAAGATTAAGTCATGTTTAAGACAAAATTGAGTTTAAGATTAGATCGAGTTTACAATCAGGTCAAGTTTTAGATCGAGTTTAAGATCAGGTTGAGTTTAAGATTGAATCGAGTTTAAGAATAAATTGAGTATAAGATCATGTCAAGTTTTAGATTGAGTTTAAGATCAGGTTGAGTTTAAGACAGATTCGAGTTTAGGATTACCTCAAGTTTAAGATAGAATCGAGTTTAAGATTAGATCTTGTTTAAGATCACGTCATGTTTTAGATTAAGTTTGCGATCATGTCGAGTTTTAGATCAAGTTTTTGATCAAGTCATGTTTAAAACAGAATCTAGCTTAAGATCAGGTCAAGTTCAAGACACAATCGAATTTAATATTAGGTCAAGTTTAAGACAAAATCGAGTTTAAGATTAGGTCAAGTTTAAGATAGAATCGAGTTAAAGATTAGATCGTGTATAAGTTCATGTCAAGTTTTAGATTAAGTTTAAGATTAAGTCAAGTTTAAGACAGAATCGAGTTTAGGATTAGGTCAATTCTAAGACAGAATCGAGTTTAAGATTAGGTCAAGTTTTAGATCAATTTTAAGATCATGACGAGTATTAGATCAAGTTTGTGATTAGGTCATGTTTAAGACAGAATCGAGGAAAAGATCAGGTCAAGTTTAAGATAGAATCGACATTAAGATTAAGTCAAGTTTAAGACAGAATCGAGTTTAAGATTAGATCGAGTTTAAGATCACGTCAAGTTTTAGATCAAGTTTAAGATCATGTCGAGTTTTTGATCATGTTTAAGATCAGGTCAAGTTTAAGATAGAATTGAGTTTAAGATTAGACCGAGTTTAAGATCATGTAAATTTTTAGAATGAGTTTCAGATCAGGTCGAGTTTAAGACAGAATCGATTTTAATATTAGATCGAGTTTAAGATCAGGTCAAGTTTAAGATAGAATCGTGTTAAAGATTAGGTCAAGTTTAAGAAAAAATTGAGTATAAGCTTAGGTCAAGTTTAAGATAGAATTGAGTTTAAGATTAGATCAAGTTTAAGATCATGTCAAGTTTTAGATCGAGTTTAAGATCATGTCGAGTTTAAGATAGAATCGAGTTTAAGATCATATCAATTTTTTGATAAAGTTTATGATTAGGTCAAGTTTAAGACAGAATCGAGTTTAGGATTAGGTCAATTCTAAGACAAAATCGAGTTTAAGATCAGGTCAAGTTTTAGATCAATTTTAAGATCATGACGAGTATTAGATCAAGTTTGTGATTAGGTCATGCTTAAGACAGAATCGAGGAAAAGATTAGGTCAAGTTTAAGATAGAATCGACTTTAAGATTAGGTGAAGTTTAAGACAGAATCGAGTTTAAGATTAGATCGAGTTTAAGATCACGTCAAGTTTTAGATCAAGTTTAAGATCATGTCAAGTTTTTGATCATGTTTAAGATAAGGTCAAGTTTAAGATAGAATTGAGTTTAAGATTAGACCGAGTTTAAGATCATGTAAATTTTTAGAATGAGTTTCAGATCAGGTCGAGTTTAAGACAGAATCGATTTTAATATTAGATCGAGTTTAAGATCAGGGCAAGTTTAAGATAGAATCGTTTTAAAGATTAGGTCAAGTTTAAGAAAATATTGAGTATAAGATTAGGTCAAGTTTAAGACAGAATTGAGTTTAAGATTAGATCAAGTTTAAGACAGAATCGAGTTTAGGATTAGGTCAATTCTAAGACAGAATCGAGTTTAAGATTAGGTCAAGTTTTAGATCAATTTTAAGATCATGACGAGTATTAGATCAAGTTTGTGATTAGGTCATGTTTAAGACAGAATCGAGGAAAAGATCAGGTCAAGTTTAAGATAGAATTGACTTTAAGATTAGGTCAAGTTTAAGACAGAATCGAGTTTAAGATTAGATCGAGTTTAAGATCACGTCAAGTTTTAGATCAAGTTTAAGATCATATCGAGTTTTTGATCATGTTTAAGATCAGGTCAAGTTTAAGATAGAATTGAGTTTAAGATTAGACCGAGTTTAAGATCATGTAAATTTTTAGAATGAGTTTCAGATCAGGTCGAGTTTAAGACAGAATCGATTTTAATATTAGATCGAGTTTAAGATCAGGTCAAGTTTAAGATAGAATCGTGTTAAAGATTAGGTCAAGTTTAAGAAAAAATTGAGTATAAGCTTAGGTCAAGTTTAAGACAGAATTGAGTTTAAGATTAGATCAAGTTTAAGATCATGTCAAGTTTTAGATCGAGTTTAAGATCATGTCGAGTTTAAGATAGAATCGAGTTTAAGATCATATCAATTTTTTGATAAAGTTTATGATTAGGTCAAGTTTAAGACATAATCGAGTTTAGGATTAGGTCAATTCTAAGACAGAATCGAGTTTACGATCAGGTCAAGTTTTAGATCAATTTTAAGATCATGACGAGTATTAGATCAAGTTTGTGATTAGGTCATGTTTAAGACAGAATCGAGGAAAAGATTAGGTCAAGTTTAAGATAGAATCGACTTTAAGATTAGGTGAAGTTTAAGACAGAATCTAGTTTAAGATTAGATCGAGTTTAAGATCACGTCAAGTTTTAGATCAAGTTTAAGATCATGTCAAGTTTTTGATCATGTTTAAGATCAGGTCAAGTTTAAGATAGAATTGAGTTTAAGATTAGACCGAGTTTAAGATCATGTAAATTTTTAGAATGAGTTTCAGATCAGGTCGAGTTTAAGACAGAATCGATTTTAATATTAGATCGAGTTTAAGATCAGGGCAAGTTTAAGATAGAATCGTTTTAAAGATTAGGTCAAGTTTAAGAAAATATTGAGTATAAGATTAGGTCAAGTTTAAGACAGAATTGAGTTTAAGATTAGATCAAGTTTAAGACAGAATCGAGTTTAGGATTAGGTCAATTCTAAGACAGAATCGAGTTTAAGATTAGGTCAAGTTTTAGATCAATTTTAAGATCATGACGAGTATTAGATCAAGTTTGTGATTAGGTCATGTTTAAGACAGAATCGAGGAAAAGATCAGGTCAAGTTTAAGATAGAATCGACTTTAAGATTAGGTCAAGTTTAAGACAGAATCGAGTTTAAGATTAGATCGAGTTTAAGATCACGTCAAGTTTTAGATCAAGTTTAAGATCATATCGAGTTTTTGATCATGTTTAAGATCAGGTCAAGTTTAAGATAGAATTGAGTTTAAGATTAGACCGAGTTTAAGATCATGTAAATTTTTAGAATGAGTTTCAGATCAGGTCGAGTTTAAGACAGAATCGATTTTAATATTAGATCGAGTTTAAGATCAGGTCAAGTTTAAGATAGAATCGTGTTAAAGATTAGGTCAAGTTTAAGAAAAAATTGAGTATAAGCTTAGGTCAAGTTTAAGACAGAATTGAGTTTAAGATTAGATCAAGTTTAAGATCATGTCAAGTTTTAGATCGAGTTTAAGATCATGTCGAGTTTAAGATAGAATCGAGTTTAAGATCATATCAATTTTTTGATAAAGTTTATGATTAGGTCAAGTTTAAGACAGAATCGAGTTTAGGATTAGGTCAATTCTAAGACAGAATCGAGTTTAAGATCAGGTCAAGTTTTAGATCAATTTTAAGATCATGACGAGTATTAGATCAAGTTTGTGATTAGGTCATGTTTAAGACAGAATCGAGGAAAAGATTAGGTCAAGTTTAAGATAGAATCGACTTTAAGATTAGGTGAAGTTTAAGACAGAATCGAGTTTAAGATTAGATCGAGTTTAAGATCACGTCAAGTTTTAGATCAAGTTTAAGATCATGTCAAGTTTTTGATCATGTTTAAGATCAGGTCAAGTTTAAGATAGAATTGAGTTTAAGATTAGACCGAGTTTAAGATCATGTAAATTTTTAGAATGAGTTTCAGATCAGGTCGAGTTTAAGACAGAATCGATTTTAATATTAGATCGAGTTTAAGATCAGGGCAAGTTTAAGATAGAATCGTTTTAAAGATTAGGTCAAGTTTAAGAAAATATTGAGTATAAGATTAGGTCAAGTTTAAGACAGAATTGAGTTTAAGATTAGATCAAGTTTAAGACAGAATCGAGTTTAGGATTAGGTCAATTCTAAGACAGAATCGAGTTTAAGATTAGGTCAAGTTTTAGATCAATTTTAAGATCATGACGAGTATTAGATCAAGTTTGTGATTAGGTCATGTTTAAGACAGAATCGAGGAAAAGATCAGGTCAAGTTTAAGATAGAATTGACTTTAAGATTAGGTCAAGTTTAAGACAGAATCGAGTTTAAGATTAGATCGAGTTTAAGATCACGTCAAGTTTTAGATCAAGTTTAAGATCATATCGAGTTTTCGATCATGTTTAAGATCAGGTCAAGTTTAAGATAGAATTGAGTTTAAGATTAGACCGAGTTTAAGATCATGTAAATTTTTAGAATGAGTTTCAGATCAGGTCGAGTTTAAGACAGAATCGATTTTAATATTAGATCGAGTTTAAGATCAGGTCAAGTTTAAGATAGAATCGTGTTAAAGATTAGGTCAAGTTTAAGAAAAAATTGAGTATAAGCTTAGGTCAAGTTTAAGACAGAATTGAGTTTAAGATTAGATCAAGTTTAAGATCATGTCAAGTTTTAGATCGAGTTTAAGATCATGTCGAGTTTAAGATAGAATCGAGTTTAAGATCATATCAATTTTTTGATAAAGTTTATGATTAGGTCAAGTTTAAGACAGAATCGAGTTTAGGATTAGGTCAATTCTAAGACAGAATCGAGTTTAAGATCAGGTCAAGTTTTAGATCAATTTTAAGATCATGACGAGTATTAGATCAAGTTTGTGATTAGGTCATGTTTAAGACAGAATCGAGTAAAAGATTAGGTCAAGTTTAAGATAGAATCGACTTTAAGATTAGGTGAAGTTTAAGACAGAATCGAGTTTAAGATCATATCAATTTTTTGATAAAGTTTATGATTAGGTCAAGTTTAAGACAGAATCGAGTTTAGGATTAGGTCAATTCTAAGACAGAATCGAGTTTAAGATCAGGTCAAGTTTTAGATCAATTTTAAGATCATGACGAGTATTAGATCAAGTTTGTGATTAGGTCATGTTTAAGACAGAATCGAGTAAAAGATTAGGTCAAGTTTAAGATAGAATCGACTTTAAGATTAGGTGAAGTTTAAGACAGAATCGAGTTTAAGATTAGATCGAGTTTAAGATCACGTCAAGTTTTAGATCAAGTTTAAGATCATGTCGAGTTTTTGATCATGTTTAAGATCAGGTCAAGTTTAAGATAGAATTGAGTTTAAGATTAGACCGAGTTTAAGATCATGTAAATTTTTAGAATGAGTTTCAGATCAGGTCGAGTTTAAGACAGGATTGGTTTTTACAATTAGATCGAGTTTAAGATCAGGGCAAGTTTAAGATAGAATCGTGTTAAAGATTAGGTCAAGTTTAAGCAAAATATTGAGTATAAGATTAGGTCAAGTTTAAGACAGAATTGAGTTTAAGATTAGATCAAGTTTAAGACAGAATCGAGTTTAGGATTAGGTCAATTCTAAGACAGAATCGAGTTTAAGATTAGGTCAAGTTTTAGATCAATTTTAAGATCATGACGAGTATTAGATCAAGTTTGTGATTAGGTCATGTTTAAGACAGAATCGAGGAAAAGATCAGGTCAAGTTTAAGATAGAATCGACTTTAAGATTAGGTCAAGTTTAAGACAGAATCGAGTTTAAGATTAGATCGAGTTTAAGATCACGTCAAGTTTTAGATCAAGTTTAAGATCATATCGAGTTTTTGATCATGTTTAAGATCAGGTCAAGTTTAAGATAGAATTGAGTTTAAGATTAGACCGAGTTTAAGATCATGTAAATTTTTAGAATGATTTTCAGATCAGGTCGAGTTTAAGACAGAATCGATTTTAATATTAGATCAAGTTTAAGATCAGGTCAAGTTTAAGATAGAATCGTGTTAAAGATTAGGTCAAGTTTAAGAAAAAATTGAGTATAAGCTTAGGTCAAGTTTAAGACAGAATTGAGTTTAAGATTAGATCAAGTTTAAGATCATGTCAAGTTTTAGATCGAGTTTAAGATCATGTCGAGTTTAAGATAGAATCGAGTTTAAGATCATATCAATTTTTTGATAAAGTTTATGATTAGGTCAATTTTAAGACAGAATCGAGTTTAGGATTAGGTCAATTCTAAGACAGAATCGAGTTTAAGATCAGGTCAAGTTTTAGATCAATTTTAAGATCATGACGAGTATTAGATCAAGTTTGTGATTAGGTCATGTTTAAGACAGAATCGAGGAAAAGATTAGGTCAAGTTTAAGATAGAATCGACTTTAAGATTAGGTGAAGTTTAAGACAGAATCGAGTTTAAGATTAGATCGAGTTTAAGATCACGTCAAGTTTTAGATCAAGTTTAAGATCATGTCGAGTTTTTGATCATGTTTAAGATCAGGTCAAGTTTAAGATAGAATTGAGTTTAAGATTAGACCGAGTTTAAGATCATGTAAATTTTTAGAATGAGTTTCAGATCAGGTCGAGTTTAAGACAGGATTGGTTTTTACAATTAGATCGAGTTTAAGATCAGGGCAAGTTTAAGATAGAATCGTGTTAAAGATTAGGTCAAGTTTAAGAAAATATTGAGTATAAGATTAGGTCAAGTTTAAGACAGAATTGAGTTTAAGATTAGATCAAGTTTAAGACAGAATCGAGTTTAGGATTAGGTCAATTCTAAGACAGAATCGAGTTTAAGATTAGGTCAAGTTTTAGATCAATTTTAAGATCATGACGAGTATTAGATCAAGTTTGTGATTAGGTCATGTTTAAGACAGAATCGAGGAAAAGATCAGGTCAAGTTTAAGATAGAATCGACTTTAAGATTAGGTCAAGTTTAAGACAGAATCGAGTTTAAGATTTGATCGAGTTTAAGATCACGTCAAGTTTTAGATCAAGTTTAAGATCATATCGAGTTTTTGATCATGTTTAAGATCAGGTCAAGTTTAAGATAGAATTGAGTTTAAGATTAGACCGAGTTTAAGATCATGTAAATTTTTAGAATGAGTTTCAGATCAGGTCGAGTTTAAGACAGAATCGATTTTAATATTAGATCGAGTTTAAGATTAGGTCAAGTTTAAGATAGAATCGTGTTAAAGATTAGGTCAAGTTTAAGAAAAAATTGAGTATAAGCTTAGGCCAAGTTTAAGACAGAATTGAGTTTAAGATTAGATCAAGTTTAAGATCATGTCAAGTTTTAGATCGAGTTTAAGATCATGTCGAGTTTAAGATAGAATCGAGTTTAAGATCATATCAATTTTTTGATAAAGTTTATGATTAGGTCAAGTTTAAGACAGAATCGAGTTTAGGATTAGGTCAATTCTAAGACAGAATCGAGTTTAAGATCAGGTCAAGTTTTAGATCAATTTTAAGATCATGACGAGTATTAGATCAAGTTTGTGATTAGGTCATGTTTAAGACAGAATCGAGGAAAAGATTAGGTCAAGTTTAAGATAGAATCGACTTTAAGATTAGGTGAAGTTTAAGACAGAATCGAGTTTAAGATCACGTCAAGTTTTAGATCAAGTTTAAGATCATGTCAAGTTTTTGATCATGTTTAAGATCAGGTCAAGTTTAAGATAGAATTGAGTTTAAGATTAGACCGAGTTTAAGATCATGTAAATTTTTAGAATGAGTTTCAGATCAGGTCGAGTTTAAGACAGAATCGATTTTAATATTAGATCGAGTTTAAGATCAGGGCAAGTTTAAGATAGAATCGTTTTAAAGATTAGGTCAAGTTTAAGAAAATATTGAGTATAAGATTAGGTCAAGTTTAAGACAGAATTGAGTTTAAGATTAGATCAAGTTTAAGACAGAATCGAGTTTAGGATTAGGTCAATTCTAAGACAGAATCGAGTTTAAGATTAGGTCAAGTTTTAGATCAATTTTAAGATCATGACGAGTATTAGATCAAGTTTGTGATTAGGTCATGTTTAAGACAGAATCGAGGAAAAGATCAGGTCAAGTTTAAGATAGAATCGACTTTAAGATTAGGTCAAGTTTAAGACAGAATCGAGTTTAAGATTAGATCGAGTTTAAGATCACGTCAAGTTTTAGATCAAGTTTAAGATCATATCGAGTTTTTGATCATGTTTAAGATCAGGTCAAGTTTAAGATAGAATTGAGTTTAAGATTAGACCGAGTTTAAGATCATGTAAATTTTTAGAATGAGTTTCAGATCAGGTCGAGTTTAAGACAGAATCGATTTTAATATTAGATCGAGTTTAAGATCAGGTCAAGTTTAAGATAGAATCGTGTTAAAGATTAGGTCAAGTTTAAGAAAAAATTGAGTATAAGCTTAGGTCAAGTTTAAGACAGAATTGAGTTTAAGATTAGATCAAGTTTAAGATCATGTCAAGTTTTAGATCGAGTTTAAGATCATGTCGAGTTTAAGATAGAATCGAGTTTAAGATCATATCAATTTTTTGATAAAGTTTATGATTAGGTCAAGTTTAAGACAGAATCGAGTTTAGGATTAGGTCAATTCTAAGACAGAATCGAGTTTAAGATCAGGTCAAGTTTTAGATCAATTTTAAGATCATGACGAGTATTAGATCAAGTTTGTGATTAGGTCATGTTTAAGACAGAATCGAGGAAAAGATTAGGTCAAGTTTAAGATAGAATCGACTTTAAGATTAGGTGAAGTTTAAGACAGAATCGAGTTTAAGATTAGATCGAGTTTAAGATCACGTCAAGTTTTAGATCAAGTTTAAGATCATGTCAAGTTTTTGATCATGTTTAAGATCAGGTCAAGTTTAAGATAGAATTGAGTTTAAGATTAGACCGAGTTTAAGATCATGTAAATTTTTAGAATGAGTTTCAGATCAGGTCGAGTTTAAGACAGAATCGATTTTAATATTAGATCGAGTTTAAGATCAGGGCAAGTTTAAGATAGAATCGTTTTAAAGATTAGGTCAAGTTTAAGAAAATATTGAGTATAAGATTAGGTCAAGTTTAAGACAGAATTGAGTTTAAGATTAGATCAAGTTTAAGACAGAATCGAGTTTAGGATTAGGTCAATTCTAAGACAGAATCGAGTTTAAGATTAGGTCAAGTTTTAGATCAATTTTAAGATCATGACGAGTATTAGATCAAGTTTGTGATTAGGTCATGTTTAAGACAGAATCGAGGAAAAGATCAGGTCAAGTTTAAGATAGAATTGACTTTAAGATTAGGTCAAGTTTAAGACAGAATCGAGTTTAAGATTAGATCGAGTTTAAGATCACGTCAAGTTTTAGATCAAGTTTAAGATCATATCGAGTTTTCGATCATGTTTAAGATCAGGTCAAGTTTAAGATAGAATTGAGTTTAAGATTAGACCGAGTTTAAGATCATGTAAATTTTTAGAATGAGTTTCAGATCAGGTCGAGTTTAAGACAGAATCGATTTTAATATTAGATCGAGTTTAAGATCAGGTCAAGTTTAAGATAGAATCGTGTTAAAGATTAGGTCAAGTTTAAGAAAAAATTGAGTATAAGCTTAGGTCAAGTTTAAGACAGAATTGAGTTTAAGATTAGATCAAGTTTAAGATCATGTCAAGTTTTAGATCGAGTTTAAGATCATGTCGAGTTTAAGATAGAATCGAGTTTAAGATCATATCAATTTTTTGATAAAGTTTATGATTAGGTCAAGTTTAAGACAGAATCGAGTTTAGGATTAGGTCAATTCTAAGACAGAATCGAGTTTAAGATCAGGTCAAGTTTTAGATCAATTTTAAGATCATGACGAGTATTAGATCAAGTTTGTGATTAGGTCATGTTTAAGACAGAATCGAGTAAAAGATTAGGTCAAGTTTAAGATAGAATCGACTTTAAGATTAGGTGAAGTTTAAGACAGAATCGAGTTTAAGATCATATCAATTTTTTGATAAAGTTTATGATTAGGTCAAGTTTAAGACAGAATCGAGTTTAGGATTAGGTCAATTCTAAGACAGAATCGAGTTTAAGATCAGGTCAAGTTTTAGATCAATTTTAAGATCATGACGAGTATTAGATCAAGTTTGTGATTAGGTCATGTTTAAGACAGAATCGAGTAAAAGATTAGGTCAAGTTTAAGATAGAATCGACTTTAAGATTAGGTGAAGTTTAAGACAGAATCGAGTTTAAGATTAGATCGAGTTTAAGATCACGTCAAGTTTTAGATCAAGTTTAAGATCATGTCGAGTTTTTGATCATGTTTAAGATCAGGTCAAGTTTAAGATAGAATTGAGTTTAAGATTAGACCGAGTTTAAGATCATGTAAATTTTTAGAATGAGTTTCAGATCAGGTCGAGTTTAAGACAGGATTGGTTTTTACAATTAGATCGAGTTTAAGATCAGGGCAAGTTTAAGATAGAATCGTGTTAAAGATTAGGTCAAGTTTAAGCAAAATATTGAGTATAAGATTAGGTCAAGTTTAAGACAGAATTGAGTTTAAGATTAGATCAAGTTTAAGACAGAATCGAGTTTAGGATTAGGTCAATTCTAAGACAGAATCGAGTTTAAGATTAGGTCAAGTTTTAGATCAATTTTAAGATCATGACGAGTATTAGATCAAGTTTGTGATTAGGTCATGTTTAAGACAGAATCGAGGAAAAGATCAGGTCAAGTTTAAGATAGAATCGACTTTAAGATTAGGTCAAGTTTAAGACAGAATCGAGTTTAAGATTAGATCGAGTTTAAGATCACGTCAAGTTTTAGATCAAGTTTAAGATCATATCGAGTTTTTGATCATGTTTAAGATCAGGTCAAGTTTAAGATAGAATTGAGTTTAAGATTAGACCGAGTTTAAGATCATGTAAATTTTTAGAATGATTTTCAGATCAGGTCGAGTTTAAGACAGAATCGATTTTAATATTAGATCAAGTTTAAGATCAGGTCAAGTTTAAGATAGAATCGTGTTAAAGATTAGGTCAAGTTTAAGAAAAAATTGAGTATAAGCTTAGGTCAAGTTTAAGACAGAATTGAGTTTAAGATTAGATCAAGTTTAAGATCATGTCAAGTTTTAGATCGAGTTTAAGATCATGTCGAGTTTAAGATAGAATCGAGTTTAAGATCATATCAATTTTTTGATAAAGTTTATGATTAGGTCAATTTTAAGACAGAATCGAGTTTAGGATTAGGTCAATTCTAAGACAGAATCGAGTTTAAGATCAGGTCAAGTTTTAGATCAATTTTAAGATCATGACGAGTATTAGATCAAGTTTGTGATTAGGTCATGTTTAAGACAGAATCGAGGAAAAGATTAGGTCAAGTTTAAGATAGAATCGACTTTAAGATTAGGTGAAGTTTAAGACAGAATCGAGTTTAAGATTAGATCGAGTTTAAGATCACGTCAAGTTTTAGATCAAGTTTAAGATCATGTCGAGTTTTTGATCATGTTTAAGATCAGGTCAAGTTTAAGATAGAATTGAGTTTAAGATTAGACCGAGTTTAAGATCATGTAAATTTTTAGAATGAGTTTCAGATCAGGTCGAGTTTAAGACAGGATTGGTTTTTACAATTAGATCGAGTTTAAGATCAGGGCAAGTTTAAGATAGAATCGTGTTAAAGATTAGGTCAAGTTTAAGAAAATATTGAGTATAAGATTAGGTCAAGTTTAAGACAGAATTGAGTTTAAGATTAGATCAAGTTTAAGACAGAATCGAGTTTAGGATTAGGTCAATTCTAAGACAGAATCGAGTTTAAGATCAGGTCAAGTTTTAGATCAATTTTAAGATCATGACGAGTATTAGATCAAGTTTGTGATTAGGTCATGTTTAAGACAGAATCGAGGAAAAGATTAGGTCAAGTTTAAGATAGAATCGACTTTAAGATTAGGTGAAGTTTAAGACAGAATCGAGTTTAAGATTAGATCGAGTTTAAGATCACGTCAAGTTTTAGATCAAGTTTAAGATCATGTCGAGTTTTTGATCATGTTTAAGATCAGGTCAAGTTTAAGATAGAATTGAGTTTAAGATTAGACCGAGTTTAAGATCATGTAAATTTTTAGAATGAGTTTCAGATCAGGTCGAGTTTAAGACAGGATTGGTTTTTACAATTAGATCGAGTTTAAGATCAGGGCAAGTTTAAGATAGAATCGTGTTAAAGATTAGGTCAAGTTTAAGAAAATATTGAGTATAAGATTAGGTCAAGTTTAAGACAGAATTGAGTTTAAGATTAGATCAAGTTTAAGACAGAATCGAGTTTAGGATTAGGTCAATTCTAAGACAGAATCGAGTTTAAGATCAGGTCAAGTTTTAGATCAATTTTAAGATCATGACGAGTATTAGATCAAGTTTGTGATTAGGTCATGTTTAAGACAGAATCGAGGAAAAGATTAGGTCAAGTTTAAGATAGAATCGACTTTAAGATTAGGTGAAGTTTAAGACAGAATCGAGTTTAAGATTAGATCGAGTTTAAGATCACGTCAAGTTTTAGATCAAGTTTAAGATCATGTCGAGTTTTTGATCATGTTTAAGATCAGGTCAAGTTTAAGATAGAATTGAGTTTAAGATTAGACCGAGTTTAAGATCATGTAAATTTTTAGAATGAGTTTCAGATCAGGTCGAGTTTAAGACAGGATTGGTTTTTACAATTAGATCGAGTTTAAGATCAGGGCAAGTTTAAGATAGAATCGTGTTAAAGATTAGGTCAAGTTTAAGCAAAATATTGAGTATAAGATTAGGTCAAGTTTAAGACAGAATTGAGTTTAAGATTAGATCAAGTTTAAGACAGAATCGAGTTTAGGATTAGGTCAATTCTAAGACAGAATCGAGTTTAAGATTAGGTCAAGTTTTAGATCAATTTTAAGATCATGACGAGTATTAGATCAAGTTTGTGATTAGGTCATGTTTAAGACAGAATCGAGGAAAAGATCAGGTCAAGTTTAAGATAGAATCGACTTTAAGATTAGGTCAAGTTTAAGACAGAATCGAGTTTAAGATTAGATCGAGTTTAAGATCACGTCAAGTTTTAGATCAAGTTTAAGATCATATCGAGTTTTTGATCATGTTTAAGATCAGGTCAAGTTTAAGATAGAATTGAGTTTAAGATTAGACCGAGTTTAAGATCATGTAAATTTTTAGAATGATTTTCAGATCAGGTCGAGTTTAAGACAGAATCGATTTTAATATTAGATCAAGTTTAAGATCAGGTCAAGTTTAAGATAGAATCGTGTTAAAGATTAGGTCAAGTTTAAGAAAAAATTGAGTATAAGCTTAGGTCAAGTTTAAGACAGAATTGAGTTTAAGATTAGATCAAGTTTAAGATCATGTCAAGTTTTAGATCGAGTTTAAGATCATGTCGAGTTTAAGATAGAATCGAGTTTAAGATCATATCAATTTTTTGATAAAGTTTATGATTAGGTCAATTTTAAGACAGAATCGAGTTTAGGATTAGGTCAATTCTAAGACAGAATCGAGTTTAAGATCAGGTCAAGTTTTAGATCAATTTTAAGATCATGACGAGTATTAGATCAAGTTTGTGATTAGGTCATGTTTAAGACAGAATCGAGGAAAAGATTAGGTCAAGTTTAAGATAGAATCGACTTTAAGATTAGGTGAAGTTTAAGACAGAATCGAGTTTAAGATTAGATCGAGTTTAAGATCACGTCAAGTTTTAGATCAAGTTTAAGATCATGTCGAGTTTTTGATCATGTTTAAGATCAGGTCAAGTTTAAGATAGAATTGAGTTTAAGATTAGACCGAGTTTAAGATCATGTAAATTTTTAGAATGAGTTTCAGATCAGGTCGAGTTTAAGACAGGATTGGTTTTTACAATTAGATCGAGTTTAAGATCAGGGCAAGTTTAAGATAGAATCGTGTTAAAGATTAGGTCAAGTTTAAGAAAATATTGAGTATAAGATTAGGTCAAGTTTAAGACAGAATTGAGTTTAAGATTAGATCAAGTTTAAGACAGAATCGAGTTTAGGATTAGGTCAATTCTAAGACAGAATCGAGTTTAAGATCAGGTCAAGTTTTAGATCAATTTTAAGATCATGACGAGTATTAGATCAAGTTTGTGATTAGGTCATGTTTAAGACAGAATCGAGGAAAAGATTAGGTCAAGTTTAAGATAGAATCGACTTTAAGATTAGGTGAAGTTTAAGACAGAATCGAGTTTAAGATTAGATCGAGTTTAAGATCACGTCAAGTTTTAGATCAAGTTTAAGATCATGTCGAGTTTTTGATCATGTTTAAGATCAGGTCAAGTTTAAGATAGAATTGAGTTTAAGATTAGACCGAGTTTAAGATCATGTAAATTTTTAGAATGAGTTTCAGATCAGGTCGAGTTTAAGACAGGATTGGTTTTTACAATTAGATCGAGTTTAAGATCAGGGCAAGTTTAAGATAGAATCGTGTTAAAGATTAGGTCAAGTTTAAGAAAATATTGAGTATAAGATTAGGTCAAGTTTAAGACAGAATTGAGTTTAAGATTAGATCAAGTTTAAGACAGAATCGAGTTTAGGATTAGGTCAATTCTAAGACAGAATCGAGTTTAAGATCAGGTCAAGTTTTAGATCAATTTTAAGATCATGACGAGTATTAGATCAAGTTTGTGATTAGGTCATGTTTAAGACAGAATCGAGGAAAAGATTAGGTCAAGTTTAAGATAAAATCGACTTTAAGATTAGGTGAAGTTTAAGACAGAATCGAGTTTAAGATTAGATCGAGTTTAAGATCACGTCAAGTTTTAGATCAAGTTTAAGATCATGTCGAGTTTTTGATCATGTTTAAGATCAGGTCAAGTTTAAGATAGAATTGAGTTTAAGATTAGACCGAGTTTAAGATCATGTAAGTTTTTAGAATGAGTTTCAGATCAGGTCGAGTTTAAGACAGAATCGATTTTAATATTAGATCGAGTTTAAGATCAGGGAAAGTTTAAGATAGAATCGTGTTAAAGATTAGGTCAAGTTTAAGAAAATATTGAGTATAAGATTAGGTCAAGTTTAACACAGAATTGAGTTTAAGATTAGATCAAGTTTAAGATCATGTCAAGTTTTAGATCGAGTTTAAGATCATGTCGAGTTTAAGATAGAATCTAGTTTAAGATCATATCAATTTTTTGATAAAGTTTATGATTAGGTTAAGTTTTAGATAGAATCAAGTTTATGATTTGATCGAGTTTAAGATCAAGTCAAGTTTTAGATCGAGTTTAAGATCATGCCGAGTTTGAGATCAAGTTTAAGATTAGGTCAAGTTTAAGACAGAATCAAGTTGATGTTCAAGCCAAGTTTAAGACAGAAACGAGTTTTAGATTAGGTAAACTTTAAGACAGAATCGAGTTTAATATTAGATCTAGTTGAAGATCACGTCAAGTTTCAGATCAAGTTTAAGATTATATCGAGTTTTAGATCAAGTTTAAGATTAGGTCAAGTTTAAGATAGAATCGAGTTTAAGATTAGATCGATTTTAGGATCAAGTAATGTTTTAGATCGAGTTTAAGATCATGTCGAGTTTTTTTATCAAGTGTAAGATTAGGTCAAGTTTAAGACATGATCGAGTTTAAGATTAGATCGAGTTTAAGATCAAGTGAATTTTTGGATCGAGTTTAAGATCATGTCGAGTTTGAGATCAAGTTTAAGATTTGGTCAAGTTTAAGACAGAATTGAGATTATTATTAGATCGAGATTATGATCAAGTTAAATTTATGTCAGAATCTAGTTTAAGATTAAATCAAGTTTATGATCATGTCGAGTTTTTTTATCAAGTCGAGTTTTAGATCGAGTTGAGGATCATGCCGAGTTTGAGATCAATTTAAGATCAGGTCAAGTTTAAGACAGAATGAAGTTTAAGATCAAGTTAAGTTTAAGACAGAATCGAGTTTAAGATTATTTAAAGTTTAAAACAGAATCGAGTTTAAGATTAGATCGAGTTTAAGATCACGGTAAGTTTTAGATCAAGTTTAAGATCATGTCGAGTTTTAGATCAAGTTTAAGATTAGGTCAAGTTTAAGACAGAATCGAGTTTAAGATTAGATCAAGTTTAAGATCAAGTAAAGTTTTAGATCGAGTTTAAGATAATGTCGGGTTTTTTATCAAGTTTAAGATTAGGTCATGTTTAAGACATAATTGAGTTTAAGATTAGATCGAGTTTAAGATCAAGTAAATTTTTTGATCGAGTTCAAGATCATGTCAAGTTTGAGATCAAGTTTAAGATTTGATCAAGCTTAAGACATAATCGAGTTTAAGATTGGATCGAGATTATGATCAAGTCAAGTTTAAGACTGAATCAAGTTTAAGATTAGATCGAGTTTAAGATCGTGTCGAGTTTTAGATCAAGTTTAAGATCTGTTCAAGTTTAAGACCTAATCGAGTTTAAGATTAGTTAAAGTTTAAGACACAATCGAGTTTAAGATTAGATCAAGTTTAAGATCACATCAAGTTTCAAATCAAGTTTAAGATCATATCGATTTTTAAATCAAGTTAAAGATTAGGTCAAGTTTAAGATAGAATCGAGTTTAAGATTAGATCGATTTTAGGATCAAGTAAAGTTTTAGATCGAGTTTAAGATCATGTCGAGTTTTTTTATCAAGTTTAAGATTAGGTCAAGTTTAAGACATAATCGAGTTTAAGATTAGATCGAGTTTAAGATCAAGTCAATTTTTATATCGAGTTTAAGATCATGTCGAGTTTAAGATCAAGTTTAAGATCATGTCGAGTTTGAGATCAAGTTTAAGATTTGGTCTAGTTTAAGACAGAATCGAGTTTAAGATCAAGTCGAGTTTTAGATCGAGTTGAGGATCATGCCGAGTTTGAGATCAATTTAAGTTAAGGTCAAGTTTAAGACAGAATGAAGTTTAAGATCAAGTCAAGTTTAAGACAGAATCGAGTTTAAGATTATTTAAAGTTTAAAACAGAATCGAGTTTAAGACTAGATCGAGTTTAAGATCACGGCAAGTTTTAGATCAAGTTTAAGATCATGTCGAGTTTTAGGTCAAGTTTAAGATTTGGTCAAGTTTAAGACAGAATCGAGTTTATGATTAGATCGAGTTTAAGATCAAGTAAAGTTTTAGATCGAGTTTAAGGTAATGTCGGGTTTTTTATCAAGTTTAAGATTAGGTCATGTTTAAGACAGAATCGAGTTTAAGATTAGATCGAGTTTAAATCAAGTAAATTTTTAGATCGAGTTCAAGATCATGTCAAGTTTGAGATCAAGTTTAAGATTTGATCAAGCTTAAGACATAATCGAGTTTAAGATTGGATCGAGATTATGATCAAGTCAAGTTTAAGACTGAATCAAGTTTAAGATTTGATCGAGTTTAAGATCGTGTCCAGTTTTAGATCAAGTTTAAGATCCGGTCAAGTTTAAGACATAATCGAGTTTAAGATTAGTTAAAGTTTAAAACAGAATCGAGTTTAAGATTAGATCAAGTTTAAGATCACATCAAGTTTCAAATCAAGTTTTAGATCATATCGAGTTTTAAATCAAGTTTAAGATTAGGTTAAGTTAAAGATAGAATCGAGTTTAAGATTAGATCGATTTTAGGATCAAGTAAAGTTTTAGATCGAGTTTAAGATCATGTCGAGATTTTTTTATCAAGTCTAAGATTAGGTCAAGTTTAAGACATAATCGAGTTTAAGATTAGATCTAGTTTAAGATCAAGTCAATTTTTGGATTGAGTTTAAGATCATGTCAAGTTTGAGATCAAGTTTATGATTTGGTCAAGTTTAAGGCAGAATTGAGATTATTATTAGATCGAGATTATGATCAAGTTAAGTTTATGTCAGAATTTGGTTTAAGATTAAATCAAGTTTATGATCATGTCGAGTTTTTTTATCAAGTTTAAGATTAGGTCAAATTTAAGATAGAATTGAGTTTAAGATTAGATCGAGTTTAAGATCAAGTCAATTTTTAGATCAAGTTTAAGATCATGTCGAGTTTAAGATCGAGTTTAAGATCGTGTCGAGTTTTAGATCAAGTTTAAGATCTGTTCAAGTTTAAGACCTAATCGAGTTTAAGATTAGTTAAAGTTTAAGACACAATCGAGTTTAAGATTAGATCAAGTTTAAGATCACATCAAGTTTCAAATCAAGTTTAAGATCATATCGATTTTTAAATCAAGTTAAAGATTAGGTCAAGTTTAAGATAGAATCGAGTTTAAGATTAGATCGATTTTAGGATCAAGTAAAGTTTTAGATCGAGTTTAAGATCATGTCGAGTTTTTTTATCAAGTTTAAGATTAGGTCAAGTTTAAGACATAATCGAGTTTAAGATTAGATCGAGTTTAAGATCAAGTCAATTTTTATATCGAGTTTAAGATCATGTCGAGTTTAAGATCAAGTTTAAGATCATGTCGAGTTTGAGATCAAGTTTAAGATTTGGTCTAGTTTAAGACAGAATCGAGTTTAAGATCAAGTCGAGTTTTAGATCGAGTTGAGGATCATGCCGAGTTTGAGATCAATTTAAGTTAAGGTCAAGTTTAAGACAGAATGAAGTTTAAGATCAAGTCAAGTTTAAGACAGAATCGAGTTTAAGATTATTTAAAGTTTAAAACAGAATCGAGTTTAAGACTAGATCGAGTTTAAGATCACGGCAAGTTTTAGATCAAGTTTAAGATCATGTCGAGTTTTAGGTCAAGTTTAAGATTTGGTCAAGTTTAAGACAGAATCGAGTTTATGATTAGATCGAGTTTAAGATCAAGTAAAGTTTTAGATCGAGTTTAAGGTAATGTCGGGTTTTTTATCAAGTTTAAGATTAGGTCATGTTTAAGACAGAATCGAGTTTAAGATTAGATCGAGTTTAAATCAAGTAAATTTTTAGATCGAGTTCAAGATCATGTCAAGTTTGAGATCAAGTTTAAGATTTGATCAAGCTTAAGACATAATCGAGTTTAAGATTGGATCGAGATTATGATCAAGTCAAGTTTAAGACTGAATCAAGTTTAAGATTTGATCGAGTTTAAGATCGTGTCCAGTTTTAGATCAAGTTTAAGATCCGGTCAAGTTTAAGACATAATCGAGTTTAAGATTAGTTAAAGTTTAAAACAGAATCGAGTTTAAGATTAGATCAAGTTTAAGATCACATCAAGTTTCAAATCAAGTTTTAGATCATATCGAGTTTTAAATCAAGTTTAAGATTAGGTTAAGTTAAAGATAGAATCGAGTTTAAGATTAGATCGATTTTAGGATCAAGTAAAGTTTTAGATCGAGTTTAAGATCATGTCGAGATTTTTTTATCAAGTCTAAGATTAGGTCAAGTTTAAGACATAATCGAGTTTAAGATTAGATCTAGTTTAAGATCAAGTCAATTTTTGGATTGAGTTTAAGATCATGTCAAGTTTGAGATCAAGTTTATGATTTGGTCAAGTTTAAGGCAGAATTGAGATTATTATTAGATCGAGATTATGATCAAGTTAAGTTTATGTCAGAATTTGGTTTAAGATTAAATCAAGTTTATGATCATGTCGAGTTTTTTTATCAAGTTTAAGATTAGGTCAAATTTAAGATAGAATTGAGTTTAAGATTAGATCGAGTTTAAGATCAAGTCAATTTTTAGATCAAGTTTAAGATCATGTCGAGTTTAAGATCGAGTTTAAGATCATGTCGAGTTTGAGATCAAGTTTAAGATTTGGCCTAGTTTAAGATCAAGTCGAGTTTTAGATCGAGTTGAGGATCATGCCGAGTTTGAGATCAATTTAAGATCAGGTCAAGTTTAAGATGAAGTCAAGTTTAAGACAGAATCGAGTTTAAGATTATTTAAAGTTTAAAATAGAATCGAGTTTAAGATCACGGCAAGTTTTAGATCAAGTTTAAGATCATGTTGAGTCTTAGATCAAGCTTAAGATTAGGTCAAGTTTAAGACAGAATCGAGTTTAAGATCAAGTAAAGTTTTAGATCGAGTTTAAGATAATGTTGATTTTTTTATCAAGTTTAAGATTAGGTCAAGTTTAAGACAGAATCAAGTTTAAGATTAGATCGAGTTTAAGATCAAGTAAAGTTTTAGATCGAGTTTAAGATAATGTCAATTTTTTTATCAAGTTTAAGATTAGGTCAAGTTTAAGACAGAATCAAGTTTAAGATTAGATCGAGTTTAAGATCAAGTCAATTTTTGGATCGAGTTTATGATCCTGTCGAGTTTGAGATCAAGTTTAAGATTTGGTCAAGTTTAAGACAGAATTGAGATTAAGATTAGATCGAGATTATGATTAAATCAAGTTTAAGTCAGAATCTAGTTTAAGATTAAATCGAGTTAATGATCATGTCGAGATTTTGAACAAGTTTAAGATTAGGTCATGCTTAAGATAGAATTGAGTTTAAGATTAGATTGAGTTTAGGATCAAGTCAATTTTTAGATCGATTTTAAGTTCATGTCAAGCTTGAGAACAAGTTTAAGAATTTGTTAAGTTTATGATAGAATTGAGTTTAAGATTAGATCGAGATTATCATCAATTCAAGTTTAAGACAAAATCTAGTTTAAGAATAAATCAAGTTTAAGATTGTGTCGAGTTTTAGATCAAATTTAAGATCAGGTCAATATTAAGACAGAATCGAGTATAAGGTCAAGTCAAGTTTAAGACAAAATTAGGTTTAAGATTAGATCGAGTATAAGATGACATCAAGTTTTAGATCAAGTTTAAGTTCATGTGAAGTTTTAGATCATGTTTTAGATCAGGTCAAGTTTAAGACAATTTCGAGTTTAAGATTAGAATGAGTATAAGATCGAATCTATTTTAAGATTAGATCAACTTTAAGATCGTGTCAAATTTGAGATCAAGTTTCTAATCAGGTCAAGTTTAAGACAAAATTGAGTTTAAGATCAAGTCAAGTTTGAGACAGAATCGAGTTTAAGATTAGGTAAAGTGTAAGATATAATCGAGTTTAGGATTAAATCGAGTTTAAGTTAACGTAAGGTTTTAGATCAAGTTTATGATTATGTCGAGTTTTAGATCAAGTTTAAGATCATATCGAGTTTTAGGTCAAGTTTAAGATCATGTCGAGTATTGGATCAAGTTTATGATCAGGTCATGTTTAAGATAGAATCGAGCTTAAGATCAGGTCAAGTTTAAGATTGAATCGAGTTTAAGATTAGGTCAAGTTTAAGATAGAATCGAGTTTATGATTAGATCGAGTTTATGATCACGTCAAGTTTTAGATCAAGTTTAAGATCATGTTAGGTTTAAGATAGGTCAAGTTTAAGATCAGGTCAAGTTTAAGACAGAATTGAGTTTAAGATTAGACTGAGTTTAAGATCTTGTCAAGTTTTAGATTGAGTTTTAGATCTGGTCGAGTTTTAGATCAAGTTTAAAGTTTAAGATTAGATCGAGTTTAAGATCAGATCAAGTTTAAGACAGAATTGAGTTAAAGACAAGGTCATGTTTAAGAAAAAATCGAGTTTAAGATTAGGTCAAGTTTATGACAGAATTGAGTTTAGGATTAGATCATGTTTAAGATCATGTCAAGTTTTAGATCGAGTTTAAGATCATGTCGAGTTTAAGATAGAATCAAGTTTAAGATCATATCAAGTTTTTGATCAAGATTATGATTAGGTCAAGTTCAAGACAGAATCGAGTTTAGGATTAGATCGAGTTTAAGATCAAGACAAGTTTTAAATCGAGTTTAAGATATTACCGAGTTTGAGATCAAGTTTAAGATCAGGTCAAGTTTAAGACAGAATCGAGTTCAAGATTAAGTCAAGTTTAAGACAGAAACGAGTTTAAGATTAGGTAAAGTTTAAGACAGGATCGAGTTTAAGATTAGATCGAGTTTAAGATCACGTCAAGTTTCTGATCAAGTTTAAGATCATGTCTAATTTTAGATCAAGTTTAAGATTAGGTCAAGTTTAAGACAGAATCGAGTTTAAGATTAGATCGAGTTTAAGATCAAGTAAAGTTTTAGATCGACTTTAAGATCATGTCAAGTTTTTGATCATGTTTAAGATTAGGTCAAGTTTAAGACCGAATCGAGTTTAAGATTGGATCGAGTTTTAGATCAAGTCCATTTTTAGATTGAGTTTAAGATCATGTCGAGTTTGAGATCTAGTTTAAGATTTGGTCATGTTTAAGACATAATCGAGTTTAAGATTAGATCGAGATTATGATCAAGTCAAGTTTAAGACAGAATCTAGTTTGAGATTTAATTGAGTTTATGATTGTGTCGTGGTTTAGATCAAGTTTAAGATCAGGTCAAGCTTTAGACAGAATCGAGTTTAAGAGTAGATCGAGTTTAAGATAACGTGAAGTTTTAGATCAAGTTTAAGATCATGTCGAGTTTTAGATCAAGTTTAAGATTAGGTCATGTGTACGACAGAATCGAGCTTAAGACAAGGTTATGTTTAAGATAGAGTCGATTTTACGATTAGGTCAAGCTTAAGACAGAATCGAGCTTAAGATTAGATCGAGTTTAAGATCACGTCAAGTTTTAGATCAAGTTTAAGATCATGTCGAGTTTGAGATCATGTTCAAGATCAGGTCAAGTTTAAGACAGAATCGAGTTTATGACTAGATTAAGTTTAAGATCATGTGAACTTTTAGATTGAGTTTGAGATCAGGTCGTGTTTAAGATTGAATCGAGTTTAAGATTAGATCGAGTTTAAGATCATGTCAAGTCTTAGATGGAGTGTAAGATCTGGTCGAGTTTAAGACAGAATCGAGTTTATGACAAGATTGAGTTTAAAATCATGTCAAGTTTTAGATCGAGTTTAAGATCCGGTCAAGATTATGATAGAATTGAGCGTAAGATTTTTTTAAGTTTAAGACAAAATCTAGTTTAAGATTAGGTCAAGTTTAAGACAGAATTGAGTTTAAGAGTAGATCGAGTTTACGATCATGTGAAGTTTTAGATCGAGTTTAAGATCAGGTCGAGTTTAAGAAAGAATCAAGTTTAAGAATAGATCGAGTTTAAGATCATCTCAAGTTTTAGATTGAGTTTAAAATCCTGTCGAGTTTAAGACAAATTCTAGTTTAAGATTAGGTCAGGTTTAAGATAGAATCGAGTTTAAGATTAGTTCTTGTTTATGATCACCTCAAGTTTTAGATCATGTCAAGTTTTAGATCAAGTTTATGATCAAGTCATGTTTAAGGTAGAATCGAGCTTAAGAGCAGGTCATGTTCCAGATAGAATCGAGTTTAAGATTAGATCAACTTTAAGACAGAATCGAGTTTAAGATTAGATCAAGTATAAGAAAGAACCGAGTTTAAAATTAGATCGAGTTTAAGATCATGTCAAGCTTTAGATCGAGCTTATGATCAGTTCGAGTTTAAGACAAAATCGAGTTTAAGATTAGAACAAGTTTAAGATCATGTCAAGTTTTAGATCAAGTTTAAGATCAGGTCAAGTTTAAGACAGAATCGAGTTTAAGATTAGGTAAAGTTTATGACAAAATTGAGTTTAAGATTAGGTCAAGTTGAAGACAGAAAAGCGTTTAAGATTAGATCGAGTTTAAGATCACGTCAAGTTTTAGATCAAGTTTAAGATCATGTCGAGTTTGAGATCATGTTTTAGATCAGGTCAAGTTTAAGACAGAATCGAGTTTATGACTAGATTAAGTTTAAGATCATGTGAACTTTTAGATTGAGTTTGAGATCGGGTCGTGTTTAAGATTGAATCGAGTTTAAGATTAGATCGAGTTTAAGATCATGTCAAGTCTTAGATGGAGTGTAAGATCTGGTCGAGTTTAAGACAGAATCGAGTTTATGACAAGATTGAGTTTAAAATCATGTCAAGTTTTAGATCGAGTTTAAGATCCGGTCAAGATTATGATAGAATTGAGCGTAAGATTTTTTCAAGTTTAAGACAAAATCCAGTTTAAGATTAGGTCAAGTTTAAGACAGAATTGAGTTTAAGAGTAGATCGAGTTTACGATCATGTGAAGTTTTAGATCGAGTTTAAGATCAGGTCGAGTTTAAGAAAGAATCAAGTTTAAGAATAGATCGAGTTTAAGATCATCTCAAGTTTTAGATTGAGTTTAAAATCCTGTCGAGTTTAAGACAAATTCTAGTTTAAGATTAGGTCAGGTTTAAGATAGAATCGAGTTTAAGATTAGTTCTTGTTTATGATCACCTCAAGTTTTAGATCATGTCAAGTTTTAGATCAAGTTTATGATCAAGTCATGTTTAAGGTAGAATCGAGCTTAAGAGCAGGTCATGTTCCAGATAGAATCGAGTTTAAGATTAGATCAACTTTAAGACAGAATCGAGTTTAAGATTAGATCAAGTATAAGAAAGAACCGAGTTTAAAATTAGATCGAGTTTAAGATCATGTCAAGCTTTAGATCGAGCTTATGATCAGTTCGAGTTTAAGACAAAATCGAGTTTAAGATTAGAACAAGTTTAAGATCATGTCAAGTTTTAGATCAAGTTTAAGATCAGGTCAAGTTTAAGACAGAATCGAGTTTAAGATTAGGTAAAGTTTATGACAAAATTGAGTTTAAGATTAGGTCAAGTTGAAGACAGAAAAGCGTTTAAGATTAGATCGAGTTTAAGATCACGTCAAGTTTTAGATCAAGTTTAAGATCATGTCGAGTTTGAGATCATGTTTTAGATCAGGTCAAGTTTAAGACAGAATCGAGTTTATGACTAGATTAAGTTTAAGATCATGTGAACTTTTAGATTGAGTTTGAGATCGGGTCGTGTTTAAGATTGAATCGAGTTTAAGATTAGATCGAGTTTAAGATCATGTCAAGTCTTAGATGGAGTGTAAGATCTGGTCGAGTTTAAGACAGAATCGAGTTTATGACAAGATTGAGTTTAAAATCATGTCAAGTTTTAGATCGAGTTTAAGATCCGGTCAAGATTATGATAGAATTGAGCGTAAGATTTTTTCAAGTTTAAGACAAAATCCAGTTTAAGATTAGGTCAAGTTTAAGACAGAATTGAGTTTAAGAGTAGATCGAGTTTACGATCATGTGAAGTTTTAGATCGAGTTTAAGATCAGGTCGAGTTTAAGAAAGAATCAAGTTTAAGAATAGATCGAGTTTAAGATCATCTCAAGTTTTAGATTGAGTTTAAAATCCTGTCGAGTTTAAGACAAATTCTAGTTTAAGATTAGGTCAGGTTTAAGATAGAATCGAGTTTAAGATTAGTTCTTGTTTATGATCACCTCAAGTTTTAGATCATGTCAAGTTTTAGATCAAGTTTATGATCAAGTCATGTTTAAGGTAGAATCGAGCTTAAGAGCAGGTCATGTTCCAGATAGAATCGAGTTTAAGATTAGCTCAACTTTAAGACAGAATCGAGTTTAAGATTAGATCAAGTATAAGAAAGAACCGAGTTTAAAATTAGATCGAGTTTAAGATCATGTCAAGCTTTAGATCGAGCTTATGATCAGTTCGAGTTTAAGACAAAATCGAGTTTAAGATTAGAACAAGTTTAAGATCATGTCAAGTTTTAGATCAAGTTTAAGATCAGGTCAAGTTTAAGACAGAATCGAGTTTATGATTAGATCGAGTTTATGATCACGTCAAGTTTTAGATCAAGTTTAAGATCATGTTAGGTTTAAGATAGGTCAAGTTTAAGATCAGGTCAAGTTTAAGACAGAATTGAGTTTAAGATTAGACCGAGTTTAAGATCTTGTCAAGTTTTAGATTGAGTTTTAGATCTGGTCGAGTTTTAGATCAAGTTTAAAGTTTAAGATTAGATCGAGTTTAAGATCAGATCAAGTTTAAGACAGAATTGAGTTAAAGACAAGGTCATGTTTAAGAAAAAATCGAGTTTAAGATTAGGTCAAGTTTATGACAGAATTGAGTTTAGGATTAGATCATGTTTAAGATCATGTCAAGTTTTAGATCGAGTTTAAGATCATGTCGAGTTTAAGATAGAATCAAGTTTAAGATCATATCAAGTTTTTGATCAAGATTATGATTAGGTCAAGTTCAAGACAGAATCGAGTTTAGGATTAGATCGAGTTTAAGATCAAGACAAGTTTTAAATCGAGTTTAAGATATTACCGAGTTTGAGATCAAGTTTAAGATCAGGTCAAGTTTAAGACAGAATCGAGTTCAAGATTAAGTCAAGTTTAAGACAGAAACGAGTTTAAGATTAGGTAAAGTTTAAGACAGGATCGAGTTTAAGATTAGATCGAGTTTAAGATCACGTCAAGTTTCTGATCAAGTTTAAGATCATGTCTAATTTTAGATCAAGTTTAAGATTAGGTCAAGTTTAAGACAGAATCGAGTTTAAGATTAGATCGAGTTTAAGATCAAGTAAAGTTTTAGATCGACTTTAAGATCATGTCGAGTTTTTGATCATGTTTAAGATTAGGTCAAGTTTAAGACCGAATCGAGTTTAAGATTGGATCGAGTTTTAGATCAAGTCCATTTTTAGATTGAGTTTAAGATCATGTCGAGTTTGAGATCTAGTTTAAGATTTGGTCATGTTTAAGACATAATCGAGTTTAAGATTAGATCGAGATTATGATCAAGTCAAGTTTAAGACAGAATCTAGTTTGAGATTTAATTGAGTTTATGATTGTGTCGTGGTTTAGATCAAGTTTAAGATCAGGTCAAGCTTTAGACAGAATCGAGTTTAAGAGTAGATCGAGTTTAAGATAACGTGAAGTTTTAGATCAAGTTTAAGATCATGTCGAGTTTTAGATCAAGTTTAAGATTAGGTCATGTGTACGACAGAATCGAGCTTAAGACAAGGTTATGTTTAAGATAGAGTCGATTTTACGATTAGGTCAAGCTTAAGACAGAATCGAGCTTAAGATTAGATCGAGTTTAAGATCACGTCAAGTTTTAGATCAAGTTTAAGATCATGTCGAGTTTGAGATCATGTTCAAGATCAGGTCAAGTTTAAGACAGAATCGAGTTTATGACTAGATTAAGTTTAAGATCATGTGAACTTTTAGATTGAGTTTGAGATCAGGTCGTGTTTAAGATTGAATCGAGTTTAAGATTAGATCGAGTTTAAGATCATGTCAAGTCTTAGATGGAGTGTAAGATCTGGTCGAGTTTAAGACAGAATCGAGTTTATGACAAGATTGAGTTTAAAATCATGTCAAGTTTTAGATCGAGTTTAAGATCCGGTCAAGATTATGATAGAATTGAGCGTAAGATTTTTTTAAGTTTAAGACAAAATCTAGTTTAAGATTAGGTCAAGTTTAAGACAGAATTGAGTTTAAGAGTAGATCGAGTTTACGATCATGTGAAGTTTTAGATCGAGTTTAAGATCAGGTCGAGTTTAAGAAAGAATCAAGTTTAAGAATAGATCGAGTTTAAGATCATCTCAAGTTTTAGATTGAGTTTAAAATCCTGTCGAGTTTAAGACAAATTCTAGTTTAAGATTAGGTCAGGTTTAAGATAGAATCGAGTTTAAGATTAGTTCTTGTTTATGATCACCTCAAGTTTTAGATCATGTCAAGTTTTAGATCAAGTTTATGATCAAGTCATGTTTAAGGTAGAATCGAGCTTAAGAGCAGGTCATGTTCCAGATAGAATCGAGTTTAAGATTAGATCAACTTTAAGACAGAATCGAGTTTAAGATTAGATCAAGTATAAGAAAGAACCGAGTTTAAAATTAGATCGAGTTTAAGATCATGTCAAGCTTTAGATCGAGCTTATGATCAGTTCGAGTTTAAGACAAAATCGAGTTTAAGATTAGAACAAGTTTAAGATCATGTCAAGTTTTAGATCAAGTTTAAGATCAGGTCAAGTTTAAGACAGAATCGAGTTTAAGATTAGGTAAAGTTTATGACAAAATTGAGTTTAAGATTAGGTCAAGTTGAAGACAGAAAAGCGTTTAAGATTAGATCGAGTTTAAGATCACGTCAAGTTTTAGATCAAGTTTAAGATCATGTCGAGTTTGAGATCATGTTTAAGATCAGGTCAAGTTTAAGACAGAATCGAGTTTATGACTAGATTAAGTTTAAGATCATGTGAACTTTTAGATTGAGTTTGAGATCAGGTCGTGTTTAAGATTGAATCGAGTTTAAGATTAGATCGAGTTTAAGATCATGTCAAGTCTTAGATGGAGTGTAAGATCTGGTCGAGTTTAAGACAGAATCGAGTTTATGACAAGATTGAGTTTAAAATCATGTCAAGTTTTAGATCGAGTTTAAGATCCGGTCAAGATTATGATAGAATTGAGCGTAAGAATTTTTCAAGTTTAAGACAAAATCTAGTTTAAGATTAGGTCAAGTTTAAGACAGAATTGAGTTTAAGAGTAGATCGAGTTTACGATCATGTGAAGTTTTAGATCGAGTTTAAGATCAGGTCGAGTTTAATAAAGAATCAAGTTTAAGAATAGATCGAGTTTAAGATCGTCTCAAGTTTTAGATTGAGTTTAAAATCCTGTCGAGTTTAAGACAAATTCTAGTTTAAGATTAGGTCAGGTTTAAGATAGAATCGAGTTTAAGAGTAGTTCTTGTTTATGATCACCTCAAGTTTTAGATCATGTCAAGTTTTAGATCAAGTTTATGATCAAGTCATGTTTAAGGTAGAATCGAGCTTAAGAGCAGGTCATGTTCCAGATAGAATTGAGTTTAAGATTAGCTCAACTTTAAGACAGAATCGAGTTTAAGATTAGATCAAGTATAAGAAAGAACCGAGTTTAAAATTAGATCGAGTTTAAGATCATGTCAAGCTTTAGATCGAGCTTATGATCAGTTCGAGTTTAAGACAAAATCGAGTTTAAGATTAGAACAAGTTTAAGATCATGTCAAGTTTTAGATCAAGTTTAAGATCAGGTCAAATTTAAGACAGAATCGAGTTTAAGATTAGGTAAAGGTTATGACAAAATTGAGTTTAAGATTAGGTCAAGTTGAAAACAGAAAAGCGTTTAAGATTAGATCGAGTTTAAGACCATATCAAGTTTTAGATTGTGTTTAAGATCAGGTTAAGTTTAAGATAGAATCGAGTTAAAGATTAGATCATGTATAAGATCATTTGAAGCTTTAGATTGAGTTTAAGATCAGGTCAAGTTTAAGACAGAATCAAGTTTAAGATCGGGTCAAGTCTAAGATAGAATCGAGTTTAAGATTAGATCGAGTTTAAGATCACGTCAAGTTTTAGATCATATTTAAGATCATGTCGTGTTTTAGATCAATTTTATGATCAAGTCATGTTTAAGGCAGAATCCAGCTTAAGATCGAGTCAAGTTTAAGATAGAATCGAGTTTGAGATTTGGTCCAGTTTAAGAAAAAATTGAGTTTAAGATTAGATCGAGTTTAAGATCATGTTAAGTTTTAAATCAAGTAGAAGATCATGCTGAGTCTTAGATCTTGTTTAAGATCATGTCAAGTTTTAGATCGAGTTTAAGATCAAGTCGAGTTTAAGACAGAATCAAGTTTAAGATTAGCTCGAGTTTAAGATCACATCAAGTTTTAGATCGAGTTTAAGAATAGGTCGTGTCTAAGATACGATCGAGTTTAAAGATTAGAACGAGTTTAAGATCATGTCAAGTTTTAGATTGAGTATAAGATTAGGTCAAGTTTAAGACATAATTGAGTTTAAGATTAGGTCAAGTTTATGACAAAATCGAGGTTAAGATTAGGTCAAGTTTAAGACAGAATTGAGTTTAAGATTAGATCGTGTTTTAAGATCATATCATGTTTTAGATTGTGTTTAAGATCAGGTCGAGTTTAAGACAGAATCGAGTTAAAGATTAGATGGTGTATAAGATCATTTCAAGTTTTAGTTTGAGTTTAAGATCAGGTCAAGTTTAACACAGAATCGAGTTTCAGATCAGCTCAAGTCTAAGACAAAATCGAGTTTAAGACTAGATCGAATTTAAGATCATGACAAGTTTTAGATTAAGTTTAAGATCATGTTGAGTTTTAGATCGAGTTTATGATCAAGTCATGTTTAAGGCATAATCGAGCTTAAGACCAGGTCAAAGTTTAAGATAGAATCGAGTTCAGGAGTAGGTCAAGTTTAAGACAGAATCGAGTTTAAGATTACATCGAGTTTAATATCACGTTAAGTTTTAGATCAAGGTTAAGATCATGTTGAGTTTTTTTATCATGTTTAAGATCAGGTCAAGTTTAAGACAGAATTGAGTTTAAGATTAGACCGAGGTCAAGATAATTTCAAGTTTTATATCGAGTTTTAGATCAGGTCGAGTTTATGACAGAATCAAGTTTAAGATTAGGTGAAGTTTAAGAAATAGTCGAGTTTAAGATCAGGTCGAGTTTAAGATCATGTCAAGTTTTCGATCGAGTTTAAGATCTGGTCGAGTTTAAGACAGAATCGAGTTTAAGATTAGATCGAGTTTAAGATCAGGTCAAGTTTAAGACATAATTGAGTTGAAGATTAGGTCAAGTTTATAAAAAATGAGTTATAATTAGGTCAAGTTTAAGATAGAATCGAGTTTAAGATCATGTCGTGTTTAAGTCAGAATCGAGTTTAAGATCATGTCTAAATTTAGATAGAGTTTAAGATCATGTCAAGTTTGAGATCGAGTTTAAGATCAGGTCAAGTTTAAGACAGAATTGATTTTAAGATTAGGTCAAGTTTAAGACAAAATCGAGTTTCAGATTAGATCGAATTTAAGATCTAGTCAAGTTTAAAACAGAATCGTGTTAAAGATTAGGTCAAGTTTAAGACATAGTTGAGTTTATCATGTTTAAGATCAGGTCAAGTTTAAGACAGAATTGAGTTTAAGATTAGACCGAGGTTATGATAATGTTAAGTTTTATATCGAGTTTTAGATCAGGTCGAGTTTACGACAGAATCAAGTTTAAGTTTAGGTGAAGTTTAAGAAATAATCGAGTTTAAGATCAGGTCGAGTTTAAGATCATGTCAATTTTTTGATCGAGTTTAAGATTAGGTCGAACTTAAGACAGAATCGAGTTTAAGATTAGATCGAGTTTAAGATTAGGTCAAGTTTAAGACAGAATTGAGTTAAAGATTAGGTCAAGTTTATAAAAAATCGAGTTATAATTAGGTCAAGTTTAAGATAGAATCGAGTTTAAGATCATGTCGTGTTTAAGACAGAATCGAGTTTAAGATCCTGTTTAAATTTAGATAGAGTTTAAGATCATGTCAAGTTTTAGATCAAGTTTAAGATCAGGTCAAGTTTAAGACAGAATTGATTTTAAGATTAGGTCAAGTTTAAGACAAAATCGAGTTTCAGATTAGATCGAGTTTAAGATCCGGTCAAGTTTAAAACAGAATCGTGTTAAAGATTAGGTCAAGTTTAAGAAAATATTGAGTATAAGCTTAGGTCAAGTTTAAGACATAGTTGAGTTTATCATGTTTAAGATCAGGTCAAGTTTAAGACATAATTGAGTTTCAGATTAGACCGAGGTTAAGATAATGTAAAGTTTTATATCGAGTTTTAGATCATGTCAAGTTTTCGATCGAGTTTAAGATCTGGTCGAGTTTAAGACAGAATCGAGTTTAAGATTAGATCGAGTTTAAGATCAGGTCAAGTTTAAGACAGAATTGAGTTGAAGATTAGGTCAAGTTTATAAAAAATTGAGTTATAATTAGGTCAAGTTTAAGATAGAATCGAGTTTAAGATCATGTCGTGTTTAAGTCAGAATCGAGTTTAAGATCATGTCTAAATTTAGATAGAGTTTAAGATCATGTCAAGTTTGAGATCGATTTTAAGATCAGGTCAAGTTTAAGACAGAATTGATTTTAAGATTAGGTCAAGTTTAAGACAAAATCGAGTTTCAGATTAGATCGAATTTAAGATCTGGTCAAGTTTAAAACAGAATCGTGTTAAAGATTAGGTCAAGTTTAAGACATAGTTGAGTTTATCATGTTTAAGATCAGGTCAAGTTTAAGACATAATTGAGTTTAAGATTAGACCGAGGTTAAGATAATGTAAAGTTTTATATCGAGTTTTAGATCATGTCAAGTTTTCGATCGAGTTTAAGATCTGGTCGAGTTTAAGACAAAATCGAGTTTAAGATTAGATCGAGTTTAAGATTAGGTCAAGTTTAAGACAGAATTGAGTTAAAGATTAGGTCAAGTTTATAAAAAATCGAGTTATAATTAGGTCAAGTTTAAGATAGAATCGAGTTTAAGATCATGTCGTGTTTAAGACAGAATCGAGTTTAAGATCCTGTTTAAATTTAGATAGAGTTTAAGATCATGTCAAGTTTTAGATCGAGTTTAAGATCAGGTCAAGTTTAAGACATAATTGATTTTAAGATTAGGTCAAGTTTAAGACAAAATCGAGTTTCAGATTAGATCGAGTTTAAGATCCGGTCAAGTTTAAAACAGAATCGTGTTAAAGATTAGGTCAAGTTTAAGAAAATATTGAGTATAAGCTTAGGTCAAGTTTAAGACATAGTTGAGTTTATCATGTTTAAGATCAGGTTAAGTTTAAGACTTAATTGAGTTTAAGATTAGACTGAGGTTAAGATAATGTAAAGTTTTATATCGAGTTTTAGATCACGTCGAGTATACGACAGAATCAAGTTTAAGTTTAGGTGAAGTTTAAGAAATAATCGAGTTTAAGATCAGGTTGAGTTTAAGATCATGTCAAGTTTTTGTTCGAGTTTAAGATTAGGTCGAATTTAAGACAGAATCGAGTTTAAGATTAGATCGAGTTTAAGATCAGGTCAAGTTTAAGACTGAATTGAGTTAAAGATTAGGTCAAGTTTATAAAAAATTGAGTTATAATTAGGTCAAGTTTAAGATAGAATCGAGTTTAAGATCATGTCGTGTTTAAGACAGAATTGAGTTTAAGATCCTGTCTAAATTTAGATAGAGTTTAAGATCATGTCAAGTTTTAGATCGAGTTTAAGATCAGGTCAAGTTTAAGACAGAATTGATTTTAAGATTAGGTCAAGTTTAAGACAAAATCGAGTTTAAGATTAGGTTAAGTTTAAGCCAGAATTCAGTTTAAGTTTAGATCGAGTTTAAGATCATGTTAAATTTTAAATCAAGTACAAGATCATGTCGAGTCTTAGATCATGTTTAAGATCATGTCAAGTTTTAGATCGAGTTTAAGATCAAGTCGAGTTTAAGACAGAATCAAGTTTAAGATTAGTTCAAGTTCATGACTGAATCTACTTTAAGATTAGATCGAGTTTAAGATCACGTCAAGTTTTAGATCGAGTTTAAGAATAGGTCGTGTCTAAGATAGGATCGAGTTTAAGATCATGTCAAGTTTTAGATTGAGTTTAAGATCAGGTCAAGTTTAAGACATAATCGAGTTTAAGATTAGGTCAGGTTTATGACAAAATCGAGGTTAAGATTAGGTTAAGTTTAAGATAGAATTGAGTTTAAGATTAGATCGTGTATAAGATCATTTCAAGTTTTAGTTTAAGTTTAAGATCAGGTCGAGTTAAAGATCAGCTCAAGTCTAAGACAGAATTGAGTTTAAGACTAGATCAAGTTTAGGATCACGACAAGTTTTAGATTAAGTTTAAGTTCATGTTGAGTTTTAGATCGAGTTTATGATCAAGTCATGTTTAAGGCATAATCGAGCTTAAGACCAGGTCAAAGTTTAAGATAGAATCGAGTTCAAGAGTAGGTCAAGTTTAAGACAGAATAGAGTTTATGATTACATCGAGTTTAATATCACGCCAAGGTTTAGATCAAGGTTAAGATCATGTCATGTTTTTTATCATGTTTAAGATCAGGTCAAGTTTAAGACAGAATTGAGCTTAAGATTAGACCGAGGTTAAGATAATGTAAAGTTTTTTATCGAGGTTTAGATCAGGTCGAGTTTACCACAGAATCAAGTTTAAGATTAGGTGAAGTTTAAGAATTAATCGAGTTTAAGATCAGGTCGAGTTTAAGATCATGTCAAGTTTTAAATCGAGTTTAAGATCAGGTCGAGTTTAAGACAGAATCGAGTTTAAGATTAGATCGAGTTTAAGATCAGGTCAAGTTTATGACAGAATTGAGTTAAATATTAGGTCAAGTTTATAAAAAATCGAGTTATAATTAGGTCAAGTTTAAGATAGAATCGAGTTTAAGATCATGTCGTGTTTAAGACAGAATCGAGTTTACGATCATGTCTAAATTTAGATAGAGTTTAAGATCATGTCAAGTTTTAGATCGAGTTTAAGATCAGGTCAAGTTTGAGACATAATTGATTTTAAGATTAGGTCAAGTTTAAGACAAAATCGAGTTTAAGATTAGGTTAAGTTTAAGCCAGAATTCAGTTTAAGATTAGATCGAGTTTAAGATCATGTTAAGTTTTAAATCAAGTACAAGATCATGTCTAGTCTTAGATCATGTTTAAGATCATGTCAAATTTTACATCAAGTTTAAGATCAAGTCGAGTTTAAGACAAAATCAAGTTTAAGATTAGCTCAAGTTCAAGACTGAATCTAGTTTAAGATTAGCTCGAGTTTAAGATCACATCAAGTTTTAGATCGAGTTTAAGAATATGTCGTGTCTAAGATAGGATCGAGTTTAAAGATTAGAACGAGTTTAAGATCATGTCAAGTTTTAGATTGAGTTTAAGATCAAGTCAAGATTAAGACATAATCTAGTTTAATATTAGGTCAAGTTTGTGACAAAATCGAGGTTAAGATTAGGTCAAGTTTAAGACAGAATTGAGTTTAAGATTAGATCGTGTTTTAAGATCATATCATGTTTTAGATTGTGTTTAAGATCAGGTCGAGTTTGAGACAGAATCGAGTGAAAGATTAGATCGTGTATAAGATCATTTCAAGTTTTAGTTTGAGTTTAAGATCAGGTCGAGGTTAAGACAGAATCGAGTTTAAGATCAGCTCAAGTATAAGACAGAATCGAGTTTAAGATCACAGCAAGTTTTAGATTAAGTTGAAGATCATGTTGAGTTTTAGATCGAGTTTATGATCAAGTCATGTTTAAGGCATAATCGAGCTTAAGACTAGGTCAAAGTTTAAGATAGAATCGAGTTCAAGAGTAGATCAAGTTTAAGACAGAATCGAGTTTAAGATTACATCGAGTTTAATATCACGTCAAGTTTTAGATCAAGGTTAAGATTATGTCGAGTTTTTTTATCTTGTTTAAGATCAGGTCAAGTTTAAGACAGAATTGAGCTTAAGATTAGACCGAGGTTAAGATAATGTAAAGTTTTATATCGAGGTTTAGATCAGGTCGAGTTTACGACAGAATCAAGTTTAAGATTAGGTGAAGTTTAAGAATTAATCGAGTTTAAGATCAGGTCGAGTTTAAAATCATGTCAAGTTTTAAATCGAGTTTAAGATCAGGTCGAGTTTAAGACAGAATCGAGTTTAAGATTAGATCGAGTTTAAGATCAGGTCAAGTTTATGACAGAATTGAGTTAAATATTAGGTCAAGTTTATAAAAAATCGAGTTATAATTAGGTCAAGTTTAAGATAGAATCGAGTTTAAGATCATGTCGTGTTTAAGACAGAATCGAGTTTACGATCATGTCTAAATTTAGATAGAGTTTAAGATCATGTCAAGTTTTAGATCGAGTTTAAGATCAGGTCAAGTTTGAGACATAATTGATTTTAAGATTAGGTCAAGTTTAAGACAAAATCGAGTTTAAGATTAGGTTAAGTTTAAGCCAGAATTCAGTTTAAGATTAGATCGAGTTTAAGATCATGTTAAGTTTTAAATCAAGTACAAGATCATGTCGAGTCTTAGATCATGTTTAAGATCATGTCAAATTTTACATCAAGTTTAAGATCAAGTCGAGTTTAAGACAAAATCAAGTTTAAGATTAGCTCAAGTTCAAGACTGAATCTAGTTTAAGATTAGCTCGAGTTTAAGATCACATCATGTTTTAGATCGAGTTTAAGAATATGTCGTGTCTAAGATAGGATCGAGTTTAAAGATTAGAACGAGTTTAAGATCATGTCAAGTTTTAGATTGAGTTTAAGATCAAGTCAAGATTAAGACATAATCGAGTTTAATATTAGGTCAAGTTTATGACAAAATCGAGGTTAAGATTAGGTCAAGTTTAAGACAGAATTGAGTTTAAGATTAGATCGTGTTTTAAGATCATATCATGTTTTAGATTGTGTTTAAGATCAGGTCGAGTTTGAGACAGAATCGAGTGAAAGATTAGATCGTGTATAAGATCATTTCAAGTTTTAGTTTGAGTTTAAGATCAGGTCGAGGTTAAGACAGAATCGAGTTTAAGATCAGCTCAAGTCTAAGACAGAATCGAGTTTAAGATCACAGCAAGTTTTAGATTAAGTTTAAGATCATGTTGAGTTTTAGATCGAGTTTATGATCAAGTCATGTTTAAGGCATAATCGAGCTTAAGACCAGGTCAAAGTTTAAGATAGAATCGAGTTCAAGAGTAGGTCAAGTTTAAGACAGAATCGAGTTTAAGATTACATCGAGTTTAATATCACGTCAAGTTTTAGATCAAGGTTAAGATTATGTCGAGTTTTTTTATCTTGTTTAAGATCAGGTCAAGTTTAAGACAGAATTGAGCTTAAGATTAGACCGAGGTTAAGATAATGTAAAGTTTTATATCGAGGTTTAGATCAGGTCGAGTTTACGACAGAATCAAGTTTAAGATTAGGTGAAGTTTAAGAATTAATCGAGTTTAAGATCAGGTCGAGTTTAAGATCATGTCAAGTTTTAAATCGAGTTTAAGATCAGGTAGAGTTTAAGACAGAATCGAGTTTAAGATTAGATCGAGTTTAAGATCAGGTCAAGTTTATGACAGAATTGAGTTAAATATTAGGTCAAGTCTATAAAAAATCGAGTTATAATTAGGTCAAGTTTAAGATAGAATCGAGTTTAAGATCATGTCGTGTTTAAGACAGAATCGAGTTTACGATCATGTCTAAATTTAGATAGAGTTTAAGATCATGTCAAGTTTTAGATCGAGTTTAAGATCAGGTCAAGTTTGAGACATAATTGATTTTAAGATTAGGTCAAGTTTAAGACAAAATCGAGTTTAAGATTAGGTTAAGTTTAAGCCAGAATTCAGTTTAAGATTAGATCGAGTTTAAGATCATGTTAAGTTTTAAATCAAGTACAAGATCATGTCGAGTCTTAGATCATGTTTAAGATCATGTCAAATTTTACATCAAGTTTAAGATCAAGTCGAGTTTAAGACAAAATCAAGTTTAAGATTAGCTCAAGTTCAAGACTGAATCTAGTTTAAGATTAGCTCGAGTTTAAGATCACATCAAGTTTTAGATCGAGTTTAAGAATATGTCGTGTCTAAGATAGGATCGAGTTTAAAGATTAGAACGAGTTTAAGATCATGTCAAGTTTTAGATTGAGTTTAAGATCAAGTCAAGATTAAGACATAATCGAGTTTAATATTAGGTCAAGTTTATGACAAAATCGAGGTTAAGATTAGGTCAAGTTTAAGACAGAATTGAGTTTAAGATTAGATCGTGTTTTAAGATCATATCATGTTTTAGATTGTGTTTAAGATCAGGTCGAGTTTGAGACAGAATCGAGTGAAAGATTAGATCGTGTATAAGATCATTTCAAGTTTTAGTTTGAGTTTAAGATCAGGTCGAGGTTAAGACAGAATCGAGTTTAAGATCAGCTCAAGTCTAAGACAGAATCGAGTTTAAGATCACAGCAAGTTTTAGATTAAGTTTAAGATCATGTTGAGTTTTAGATCGAGTTTATGATCAAGTCATGTTTAAGGCATAATCGAGCTTAAGACCAGGTCAAAGTTTAAGATAGAATCGAGTTCAAGAGTAGGTCAAGTTTAAGACAGAATCGAGTTTAAGATTACATCGAGTTTAATATCACGTCAAGTTTTAGATCAAGGTTAAGATTATGTCGAGTTTTTTTATCTTGTTTAAGATCAGGTCAAGTTTAAGACAGAATTGAGCTTAAGATTAGACCGAGGTTAAGATAATGTAAAGTTTTATATCGAGGTTTAGATCAGGTCGAGTTTACGACAGAATCAAGTTTAAGATTAGGTGAAGTTTAAGAATTAATCGAGTTTAAGATCAGGTCGAGTTTAAGATCATGTCAAGTTTTAAATCGAGTTTAAGATCAGGTCGAGTTTAAGACAGAATCGAGTTTAAGATTAGATCGAGTTTAAGATCAGGTCAAGTTTATGACAGAATTGAGTTAAATATTAGGTCAAGTCTATAAAAAATCGAGTTATAATTAGGTCAAGTTTAAGATAGAATCGAGTTTAAGATCATGTCGTGTTTAAGACAGAATCGAGTTTACGATCATGTCTAAATTTAGATAGAGTTTAAGATCATGTCAAGTTTTAGATCGAGTTTAAGATCAGGTCAAGTTTGAGACATAATTGATTTTAAGATTAGGTCAAGTTTAAGACAAAATCGAGTTTAAGATTAGGTTAAGTTTAAGCCAGAATTCAGTTTAAGATTAGATCGAGTTTAAGATCATGTTAAGTTTTAAATCAAGTACAAGATCATGTCGAGTCTTAGATCATGTTTAAGATCATGTCAAATTTTACATCAAGTTTAAGATCAAGTCGAGTTTAAGACAAAATCAAGTTTAAGATTAGCTCAAGTTCAAGACTGAATCTAGTTTAAGATTAGCTCGAGTTTAAGATCACATCAAGTTTTAGATCGAGTTTAAGAATATGTCGTGTCTAAGATAGGATCGAGTTTAAATATTAGAACGAGTTTAAGATCATGTCAAGTTTTAGATTGAGTTTAAGATCAAGTCAAGATTAAGACATAATCGAGTTTAATACTAGGTCAAGTTTATGACAAAATCGAGGTTAAGATTAGGTCAAGTTTAAGACAGAATTGAGTTTAAGATTAGATCGTGTTTTAAGATCATATCATGTTTTAGATTGTGTTTAAGATCAGGTCGAGTTTGAGACAGAATCGAGTGAAAGATTAGATCGTGTATCAGATCATTTCAAGTTTTAGTTTGAGTTTAAGATCAGGTCGAGGTTAAGACAGAATCGAGTTTAAGATCAGCTCAAGTCTAAGACAGAATCGAGTTTAAGATCACAGCAAGTTTTAGATTAAGTTTAAGATCATGTTGAGTTTTAGATCGAGTTTATGATCAAGTCATGTTTAAGGCATAATCGAGCTTAAGACCAGGTCAAAGTTTAAGATAGAATCGAGTTCAAGAGTAGGTCAAGTTTAAGACAGAATCGAGTTTAAGATTACATCGAGTTTAATATCACGTCAAGTTTTAGATCAAGGTTAAGATTATGTCGAGTTTTTTTATCTTGTTTAAGATCAGGTCAAGTTTAAGACAGAATTGAGCTTAAGATTAGACCGAGGTTAAGATAATGTAAAGTTTTATATCGAGGTTTAGATCAGGTCGAGTTTACGACAGAATCAAGTTTAAGATTAGGTGAAGTTTAAGAATTAATCGAGTTTAAGATCAGGTCGAGTTTAAGATCATGTCAAGTTTTAAATCGAGTTTAAGATCAGGTCGAGTTTAAGACAGAATCGAGTTTAAGATTAGATCGAGTTTAAGATCAGGTCAAGTTTATGACAGAATTGAGTTAAATATTAGGTCAAGTTTATAAAAAATCGAGTTATAATTAGGTCAAGTTTAAGATAGAATCGAGTTTAAGATCATGTCGTGTTTAAGACAGAATCGAGTTTACGATCATGTCTAAATTTAGATAGAGTTTAAGATCATGTCAAGTTTTAGATCGAGTTTAAGATCAGGTCAAGTTTGAGACATAATTGATTTTAAGATTAGGTCAAGTTTAAGACAAAATCGAGTTTAAGATTAGGTTAAGTTTAAGCCAGAATTCAGTTTAAGATTAGATCGAGTTTAAGATCATGTTAAGTTTTAAATCAAGTACAAGATCATGTCGAGTCTTAGATCATGTTTAAGATCATGTCAAATTTTACATCAAGTTTAAGATCAAGTCGAGTTTAAGACAAAATCAAGTTTAAGATTAGCTCAAGTTCAAGACTGAATCTAGTTTAAGATTAGCTCGAGTTTAAGATCACATCAAGTTTTAGATCGAGTTTAAGAATATGTCGTGTCTAAGATAGGATCGAGTTTAAAGATTAGAACGAGTTTAAGATCATGTCAAGTTTTAGATTGAGTTTAAGATCAAGTCAAGATTAAGACATAATCGAGTTTAATATTAGGTCAAGTTTATGACAAAATCGAGGTTAAGATTAGGTCAAGTTTAAGACAGAATTGAGTTTAAGATTAGATCATGTTTTAAGATCATATCATGTTTTAGATTGTGTTTAAGATCAGGTCGAGTTTGAGACAGAATCGAGTGAAAGATTAGATCGTGTATAAGATCATTTCAAGTTTTAGTTTGAGTTTAAGATCAGGTCGAGGTTAAGACAGAATCGAGTTTAAGATCAGCTCAAGTCTAAGACAGAATCGAGTTTAAGATCACAGCAAGTTTTAGATTAAGTTGAAGATCATGTTGAGTTTTAGATCGAGTTTATGATCAAGTCATGTTTAAGGCATAATCGAGCTTAAGACTAGGTCAAAGTTTAAGATAGAATCGAGTTCAAGAGTAGATCAAGTTTAAGACAGAATCGAGTTTAAGATTACATCGAGTTTAATATCACGTCAAGTTTTAGATTAAGGTTAAGATTATGTCGAGTTTTTTTATCTTGTTTAAGATCAGGTCAAGTTTAAGACAGAATTGAGCTTAAGATTAGACCGAGGTTAAGATAATGTAAAGTTTTATATCGAGGTTTAGATCAGGTCGAGTTTACGACAGAATCAAGTTTAAGATTAGGTGAAGTTTAAGAATTAATCGAGTTTAAGATCAGGTCGAGTTTAAGATCATGTCAAGTTTTAAATCGAGTTTAAGATCAGGTCGAGTTTAAGACAGAATCGAGTTTAAGATTAGATCGAGTTTAAGATCAGGTCAAGTTTATGACAGAATTGAGTTAAATATTAGGTCAAGTTTATAAAAAATCGAGTTATAATTAGGTCAAGTTTAAGATAGAATCGAGTTTAAGATCATGTCGTGTTTAAGACAGAATCGAGTTTACGATCATGTCTAAATTTAGATAGAGTTTAAGATCATGTCAAGTTTTAGATCGAGTTTAAGATCAGGTCAAGTTTGAGACATAATTGATTTTAAGATTAGGTCAAGTTTAAGACAAAATCGAGTTTAAGATTAGGTTAAGTTTAAGCCAGAATTCAGTTTAAGATTAGATCGAGTTTAAGATCATGTTAAGTTTAAAATCAAGTACAAGATCATGTCGAGTCTTAGATCATGTTTAAGATCATGTCAAATTTTACATCAAGTTTAAGATCAAGTCGAGTTTAAGACAAAATCAAGTTTAAGATTAGCTCAAGTTCAAGACTGAATCTAGTTTAAGATTAGCTCGAGTTTAAGATCACATCAAGTTTTAGATCGAGTTTAAGAATATGTCGTGTCTAAGATAGGATCGAGTTTAAAGATTAGAACGAGTTTAAGATCATGTCAAGTTTTAGATTGAGTTTAAGATCAAGTCAAGATTAAGACATAATCGAGTTTAATATTAGGTCAAGTTTATGACAAAATCGAGGTTAAGATTAGGTCAAGTTTAAGACAGAATTGAGTTTAAGATTAGATCGTGTTTTAAGATCATATCATGTTTTAGATTGTGTTTAAGATCAGGTCGAGTTTGAGACAGAATCGAGTGAAAGATTAGATCGTGTATAAGATCATTTCAAGTTTTAGTTTGAGTTTAAGATCAGGTCGAGGTTAAGACAGAATCGAGTTTAAGATCAGCTCAAGTCTAAGACAGAATCGAGTTTAAGATCACAGCAAGTTTTAGATTAAGTTGAAGATCATGTTGAGTTTTAGATCGAGTTTATGATCAAGTCATGTTTAAGGCATAAGCTTAAGACTAGGTCAAAGTTTAAGATAGAATCGAGTTCAAGAGTAGGTCAAGTTTAAGACAGAATCGAGTTTAAGATTACATCGAGTTTAATATCACGTCAAGTTTTAGATCAAGGTTAAGATTATGTCGAGTTTTTTTATCTTGTTTAAGATCAGGTCAAGTTTAAGACAGAATTGAGCTTAAGATTAGACCGAGGTTAAGATAATGTAAAGTTTTATATCGAGGTTTAGATCAGGTCGAGTTTACGACAGAATCAAGTTTAAGATTAGGTGAAGTTTAAGAATTAATCGAGTTTAAGATCAGGTCGAGTTTAAGATCATGTCAAGTTTTAAATCGAGTTTAAGATCAGGTCGAGTTTAAGACAGAATCGAGTTTAAGATTAGATCGAGTTTAAGATCAGGTCAAGTTTATGACAGAATTGAGTTAAATATTAGGTCAAGTCTATAAAAAATCGAGTTATAATTAGGTCAAGTTTAAGATAGAATCGAGTTTAAGATCATGTCGTGTTTAAGACAGAATCGAGTTTACGATCATGTCTAAATTTAGATAGAGTTTAAGATCATGTCAAGTTTTAGACATAATTGATTTTAAGATTAGGTCAAGTTTAAGACAAAATCGAGTTTAAGATTAGGTTAAGTTTAAGCCAGAATTCAGTTTAAGATTAGATCGAGTTTAAGATCATGTTAAGTTTTAAATCAAGTACAAGATCATGTCGAGTCTTAGATCATGTTTAAGATCATGTCAAATTTTACATCAAGTTTAAGATCAAGTCGAGTTTAAGACAAAATCAAGTTTAAGATTAGCTCAAGTTCAAGACTGAATCTAGTTTATGATTAGCTCGAGTTTAAGATCACATCAAGTTTTAGATCGAGTTTAAGAATATGTCGTGTCTAAGATAGGATCGAGTTTAAAGATTAGAACGAGTTTAAGATCATGTCAAGCTTTAGATTGAGTTTAATATCAAGTCAAGATTAAGACATAATCGAGTTTAATATTAGGTCAAGTTTATGAAAAAATCGAGGTTAAGATTAGGTCAAGTTTAAGACAGAATTGAGTTTAAGATTAGATCGTGTTTTAAGATCATATCATGTTTTAGATTGTGTTTAAGATCCGGTCGAGTTTGAGACAGAATCGAGTGAAAGATTAGATCGTGTATAAGATCATTTCAAGTTTTAGTTTGAGTTTAAGATCAGGTCGAGGTTAAGACAGAATCGAGTTTAAGATCAGCTCAAGTCTAAGACAGAATCGAGTTTAAGATCACAGCAAGTTTTAGATTAAGTTTAAGATCATGTTGAGTTTTAGATCGAGTTTATGATCAAGTCATGTTTAAGGCATAATCGAGCTTAAGACCAGGTCAAAGTTTAAGATAGAATCGAGTTCAAGAGTAGGTCAAGTTTAAGACAGAATCGAGTTTAAGATTACATCGAGTTTAATATCACGTCAAGTTTTAGATCAAGGTTAAGATTATGTCGAGTTTTTTTATCTTGTTTAAGATCAGGTCAAGTTTAAGACAGAATTGAGCTTAAGATTAGACCGAGGTTAAGATAATGTAAAGTTTTATATCGAGGTTTAGATCAGGTCGAGTTTACGACAGAATCAAGTTTAAGATTAGGTGAAGTTTAAGAATTAATTGAGTTTAAGATCAGGTCGAGTTTAAGATCATGTCAAGTTTTAAATCGAGTTTAAGATCAGGTCGAGTTTAAGACATAATCGAGTTTAAGATTAGATCGAGTTTAAGATCAGGTCAAGTTTATGACAGAATTGAGTTAAATATTAGGTCAAGTTTATAAAAAATCGAGTTATAATTAGGTCAAGTTTAAGATAGAATCGAGTTTAAGATCATGTCGTGTTTAAGACAGAATCGAGTTTACAATCATGTCTAAATTTAGATAGAGTTTAAGATCATGTCAAGTTTTAGATCGAGTTTAAGATCAGGTCAAGTTTGAGACATAATTGATTTTAAGATTAGGTCAAGTTTAAGACAAAATCGAGTTTAAGATTAGGTTAAGTTTAAGCCAGAATTCAGTTTAAGATTAGATCGAGTTTAAGATCATGTTAAGTTTTAAATCAAGTACAAGATCATGTCGAGTCTTAGATCATGTTTAAGATCATGTCAAATTTTACATCAAGTTTAAGATCAAGTCGAGTTTAAGACAAAATCAAGTTTAAGATTAGCTCAAGTTCAAGACTGAATCTAGTTTAAGATTAGCTCGAGTTTAAGATCACATCAAGTTTTAGATCGAGTTTAAGAATATGTCGTGTCTAAGATAGGATCGAGTTTAAAGATTAGAACGAGTTTAAGATCATGTCAAGTTTTAGATTGAGTTTAAGATCAAGTCAAGATTAAGACATAATCGAGTTTAATATTAGGTCAAGTTTATGACAAAATCGAGGTTAAGATTAGGTCAAGTTTAAGACAGAATTGAGTTTAAGATTAGATCGTGTTTTAAGATCATATCATGTTTTAGATTGTGTTTAAGATCAGGTCGAGTTTGAGACAGAATCGAGTGAAAGATTAGATCGTGTATAAGATCATTTCAAGTTTTAGTTTGAGTTTAAGATCAGGTCGAGGTTAAGACAGAATCGAGTTTAAGATCAGCTCAAGTCTAAGACAGAATCGAGTTTAAGATCACAGCAAGTTTTAGATTAAGTTGAAGATCATGTTGAGTTTTAGATCGAGTTTATGATCAAGTCATGTTTAAGGCATAAGCTTAAGACTAGGTCAAAGTTTAAGATAGAATCGAGTTCAAGAGTAGGTCAAGTTTAAGACAGAATCGAGTTTAAGATTACATCGAGTTTAATATCACGTCAAGTTTTAGATCAAGGTTAAGATTATGTCGAGTTTTTTTATCTTGTTTAAGATCAGGTCAAGTTTAAGACAGAATTGAGCTTAAGATTAGACCGAGGTTAAGATAATGTAAAGTTTTATATCGAGGTTTAGATCAGGTCGAGTTTACGACAGAATCAAGTTTAAGATTAGGTGAAGTTTAAGAATTAATCGAGTTTAAGATCAGGTCGAGTTTAAGATCATGTCAAGTTTTAAATCGAGTTTAAGATCAGGTCGAGTTTAAGACAGAATCGAGTTTAAGATTAGATCGAGTTTAAGATCAGGTCAAGTTTATGACAGAATTGAGTTAAATATTAGGTCAAGTTTATAAAAAAAAGAGTTATAATTAGGTCAAGTTTAAGATAGAATCGAGTTTAAGATCATGTCGTATTTAAGACAGAATCGAGTTTACGATCATGTCTAAATTTAGATAGAGTTTAAGATGCTGTCAAGTTTTAGATCGAGTTTAAGATCAGGTCAAGTTTGAGACATAATTGATTTTAAGATTAGGTCAAGTTTAAGACAAAATCGAGTTTAAGATTAGGTTAAGTTTAAGCCAAAATTCAGTTTAAGATTAGATCGAGTTTAAGATCATGTTAAGTTTTAAATCAAGTACAAGATCATGTCGAGTCTTAGATCATGTTTAAGATCATGTCAAATTTTACATCAAGTTTATGATCAAGTCGAGTTTAAGACAAAATCAAGTTTAAGATTAGCTCAAGTTCAAGACTGAATCTAGTTTAAGATTAGCTCGAGTTTAAGATCACATCAAGTTTTAGATCGAGTTTAAGAATATGTCGTGTCTAAGATAGGATCGAGTTTAAAGATTAGAACGAGTTTAAGATCATGTCAAGTTTTAGATTGAGTTTAAGATCAAGTCAAGATTAAGACATAATCGAGTTTAATATTAGGTCAAGTTTATGAAAAAATCGAGGTTAAGATTAGGTCAAGTTTAAGACAGAATTGAGTTTAAGATTAGATCGTGTTTTAAGATCATATCATGTTTTAGATTGTGTTTAAGATCAGGTCGAGTTTGAGACAGAATCGAGTGAAAGATTAGATCGTGTATAAGATCATTTCAAGTTTTAGTTTGAGTTTAAGATTAGGTCGAGGTTAAGACAGAATCGAGTTTAAGATCAGCTCAAGTCTAAGACAGAATCGAGTTTAAGATCACAGCAAGTTTTACATTAAGTTGAAGATCATGTTGAGTTTTAGATCGAGTTTATGATCAAGTCATGTTTAAGGCATAATCGAGCTTAAGACTAGGTCAAAGTTTAAGATAGAATCGAGTTCAAGAGTAGGTCAAGTTTAAGACAGACTCGAGTTTAAGATTACATCGAGTTTAATATCACGTCAAGTTTAGATCAAGGTTAAGATTATGTCGAGTTTTTTTATCTTGTTTAAGATCAGGTCAAGCTTAAGACAGAATTGAGCTTAAGATTAGACCGAGGTTAAGATAATGTAAAGTTTTATATCGAGGTTTAGATCAGGTCGAGTTTACGACAGAATCAAGTTTAAGATTAGGTGAAGTTTAAGAATTAATCGAGTTTAAGATCAGGTCGAGTTTAAGATCATGTCAAGTTTTAAATCGAGTTTAAGATCAGGTCGAGTTTAAGACAGAATCGAGTTTAAGATTAGATCGAGTTTAAGATCAGGTCAAGTTTATGACAGAATTGAGTTAAATATTAGGTCAAGTTTATAAAAAATCGAGTTATAATTAGGTCAAGTTTAAGATAGAATCAAGTTTAAGATCATGTCGTGTTTAAGACAGAATCGAGTTTACGATCATGTCTAAATTTAGATAGAGTTTAAGATCATGTCAAGTTTTAGATCGAGTTTAAGATCAGGTCAAGTTTGAGACATAATTGATTTTAAGATTAGGTCAAGTTTAAGACAAAATCGAGTTTAAGTTTAGGTTAAGTTTAAGCCAAAATTTAGTTTAAGATTAGATCGAGTTTAAGATCATGTTAAGTTTTAAATCAAGTACAAGATCATGTCGAGTCTTAGATCATGTTTAAGATCATGTCAAATTTTACATCAAGTTTAAGATCAAGTCGAGTTTAAGACAAAATCAAGTTTAAGATTAGCTCAAGTTCAAGACTGAATCTAGTTTAAGATTAGCTCGAGTTTAAGATCACATCAAGTTTTAGATCGAGTTTAAGAATATGTCGTGTCTAAGATAGGATCGAGTTTAAAGATTAGAACGAGTTTAAGATCATGTCAAGTTTTAGATTGAGTTTAAGATCAAGTCAAGATTAAGACATAATCGAGTTTAATATTAGGTCAAGTTTACGACAAAATCGAGGTTAAGATTAGGTCAAGTTTAAGACAGAATTGAGTTTAAGATTAGATCGTGTTTTAAGATCATATCATGTTTTAGATTGTGTTTAAGATCAGGTCGAGTTTGAGACAGAATCGAGTGAAAGATTAGATCGTGTATAAGATCATTTCAAGTTTTAGTTTGAGTTTAAGATCAGGTCGAGGTTAAGACAGAATCGAGTTTAAGATCAGCTCAAGTCTAAGACAGAATCGAGTTTAAGACTAGATCGAGTTTAAGATCACAGCAAGTTTTAGATTAAGTTTAAGATCATGTTGAGTTTTAGATCGAGTTTATGATCAAGTCATGTTTAAGGCATAATCGAGCTTAAGACTAGATCAACGTTTAATATAGAATCGAGTTCAAGAGTAGGTCAAGTTTAAGACAGAATCGAGTTTAAGATTACATCGAGTTTAATATCACGTCAAGTTTTAGATCAAGGTTAAGATTAGGTCGAGTTTTTTTATCTTGTTTAAGATCAGGTCAAGTTTAAGACAGAATTGTGCTTAAGATTAGGCCGAGGTTAAGATAATGTAAAGTTTTATGTCGAGTTTTAGATCAGGTCGAGTTTACGACAGAATCAAGTTTAAGATTAGGTGAAGTTTAAGAAATAATCGAGTTTAAGATCAGATCGAGTTTAAGATCATGTCAAGTTTTAGATCGAGTTTAAGATCAGGTCGAGTTTAAGACAGAATCGAGTTTAAGATTAGATCGAGTTTAAGATCAGGTCAAGTTTAAGACAGAATTGAGTTAAAGATTAGGTCATGTTTATAAAAAATCGAGTTATAATTAGGTCAAGTTTAAGATAGATTGAGTTTAAGATCATGTCGTGTTTAAGACAGAATCGAGTTTACAATCATGTCTAAATTTAGATAGAGTTTAAGATCATGTCAAGTTTTAGATCGAGTTTAAGATCAGGTAAAGTTTAAGACAGAATTGATTTTAAGAGTAGGTCAAGTTAAAGACAAAATCGAGTTTAAGATTAGGTTAAGTTTAAGCCAGAATTCAGTTTAAGATTAGATCGAGTTTAAGATCATGTTAAGTTTTAAATCAAGTACAAGATCATGTCGAGTCTTAGATCATGTTTAAGATCATGTCAAATTTTACATCAAGTTTAAGATCAAGTCGAGTTTAAGACAAAATCAAGTTTAAGATTAGCTCAAGTTCAAGACTGAATCTAGTTTAAGATTAGCTCGAGTTTAAGATCACGTCAAGTTTTAGATCGAGTTTAAGAATATGTCGTGTCTAAGATAGGATCGAGTTTAAAGATTAGAACGAGTTTAAGATCATGTTAAGTTTTAGATTGAGTTTAAGATCAAGTCAAGATTAAGACATAATCGAGTTTAATATTAGGTCAAGTTTATGACAAAATCGAGGTTAAGATTAGGTCAAGTTTAAGACAGAATTGAGTTTAAGATTAGATCGTGTTTTAAGATCATATCATGTTTTAGATTGTGTTTAAGATCAGGTCGAGTTTGAGACAGAATCGAGTGAAAGATTAGATCGTGTATAAGATCATTTCAAGTTTTAGTTTGAGTTTAAGATCAGGTCGAGGTTAAGACAGAATCGAGTTTAAGATCAGCTCAAGTCTAAGACAGAATCGAGTTTAAGACTAGATCGAGTTTAAGATCACAGCAAGTTTTAGATTAAGTTTAAGATCATGTTGAGTTTTAGATCGAGTTTATGATCAAGTCATGTTTAAGGCATAATCGAGCTTAAGACTAGATCAACGTTTAATATAGAATCGAGTTCAAGAGTAGGTCAAGTTTAAGACAGAATCGAGTTTAAGATTACATCGAGTTTAATATCACGTCAAGTTTTAGATCAAGGTTAAGATTATGTCGAGTTTTTTTATCTTGTTTAAGATCAGGTCAAGTTTAAGACAGAATTGAGCTTAAGATTAGGCCGAGGTTAAGATAATGTAAAGTTTTATGTCGAGTTTTAGATCAGGTCGAGTTTACGACAGAATCAAGTTTAAGATTAGGTGAAGTTTAAGAAATAATCGAGTTTAAGATCAGATCGAGTTTAAGATCATGTCAAGTTTTAGATCGAGTTTAAGATCAGGTCGAGTTTAAGACAGAATCGAGTTTAAGATTAGATCGAGTTTAAGATCAGGTCAAGTTTAAGACAGAATTGAGTTAAAGATTAGGTCATGTTTATAAAAAATCGAGTTATAATTAGGTCAAGTTTAAGATAGATTGAGTTTAAGATCATGTCGTGTTTAAGACAGAATCGAGTTTACAATCATGTCTAAATTTAGATAGAGTTTAAGATCATGTCAAGTTTTAGATCGAGTTTAAGATCAGGTAAAGTTTAAGACAGAATTGATTTTAAGAGTAGGTCAAGTTAAAGACAAAATCGAGTTTAAGATTAGGTTAAGTTTAAGCCAGAATTCAGTTTAAGATTAGATCGAGTTTAAGATCCTGTTAAGTTTTAAATCAAGTACAAGATCATGTCGAGTCTTAGATCATGTTTAAGATCATGTCAAATTTTACATCAAGTTTAAGATCAAGTCGAGTTTAAGACAAAATCAAGTTTAAGATTAGCTCAAGTTCAAGACTGACTCTAGTTTAAGATTAGCTCGAGTTTAAGATCACGTCAAGTTTTAGATCGAGTTTAAGAATATGTCGTGTCTAAGATAGGATCGAGTTTAAAGATTAGAACGAGTTTAAGATCATGTCAAGTTTTAGATTGAGTTTAAGATCAAGTCAAGATTAAGACATAATCGAGTTTAATATTAGGTCAAGTTTATGACAAAATCGAGGTTAAGATTAGGTCAAGTTTAAGACAGAATTGAGTTTAAGATTAGATCGTGTTTTAAGATCATATCATGTTTTAGATTGTGTTTAAGATCAGGTCGAGTTTGAGACAGAATCGAGTGAAAGATTAGATCGTGTATAAGATCATTTCAAGTTTTAGTTTGAGTTTAAGATCAGGTCGAGGTTAAGACAGAATCGAGTTTAAGATCAGCTCAAGTCTAAGACAGAATCGAGTTTAAGATCACAGCAAGTTTTAGATTAAGTTGAAGATCATGTTGAGTTTTAGATCGAGTTTATGATCAAGTCATGTTTAAGGCATAAGCTTAAGACTAGGTCAAAGTTTAAGATAGAATCGAGTTCAAGAGTAGGTCAAGTTTAAGACAGAATCGAGTTTAAAATTACATCGAGTTTAATATCACGTCAAGTTTTAGATCAAGGTTAAGATTATGTCGAGTTTTTTTATCTTGTTTAAGATCAGGTCAAGTTTAAGACAGAATTGAGCTTAAGATTAGACCGAGGTTAAGATAATGTAAAGTTTTATATCGAGGTTTAGATCAGGTCGAGTTTACGACAGAATCAAGTTTAAGATTAGGTGAAGTTTAAGAATTAATCGAGTTTAAGATCAGGTCGAGTTTAAGATCATGTCAAGTTTTAAATCGAGTTTAAGATCAGGTCGAGTTTAAGACAGAATTGAGTTTAAGATTAGATCGAGTTTAAGATCAGGTCAAGTTTATGACAGAATTGAGTTAAATATTAGGTTAAGTTTATAAAAAAAAGAGTTATAATTAGGTCAAGTTTAAGATAGAATCGAGTTTAAGATCATGTCGTATTTAAGACAGAATCGAGTTTACGATCATGTCTAAATTTAGATAGAGTTTAAGATGCTGTCAAGTTTTAGATCGAGTTTGAGATCAGGTCAAGTTTGAGACATAATTGATTTTAAGATTAGGTCAAGTTTAAGACAAAATCGAGTTTAAGATTAGGTTAAGTTTAAGCCAAAATTCAGTTTAAGATTAGATTGAGTTTAAGATCATGTTAAGTTTTAAATCAAGTACAAGATCATGTCGAGTCTTAGATCATGTTTAAGATCATGTCAAATTTTACATCAAGTTTATGATCAAGTCGAGTTTAAGACAAAATCATGTTTAAGATTAGCTCAAGTTCAAGACTGAATCTAGTTTAAGATTAGCTCGAGTTTAAGATCACATCAAGTTTTAGATCGAGTTTAAGAATATGTCGTGTCTAAGATAGGATCGAGTTTAAAGATTAGAACGAGTTTAAGATCATGTCAAGTTTTAGATTGAGTTTAAGATCAAGTCAAGATTAAGACATAATCGAGTTTAATATTAGGTCAAGTTTATGACAAAATCGAGGTTAAGATTAGGTCAAGTTTAAGACAGAATTGAGTTTAAGATTAGATCGTGTTTTAAGATCATATCATGTTTTAGATTGTGTTTAAGATCAGGTCGAGTTTGAGACAGAATCGAGTGAAAGATTAGATCGTGTATAAGATCATTTCAAGTTTTAGTTTGAGTTTAAGATCAGGTCGAGGTTAAGACAGAATCGAGTTTAAGATCAGCTCAAGTCTAATACAGAATCGAGTTTAAGATCACAGCAAGTTTTAGATTAAGTTGAAGATCATGTTGAGTTTTAGATCGAGTTTATGATCAAGTCATGTTTAAGGCATAATCGAGCTTAAGACTAGGTCAAAGTTTAAGATAGAATCGAGTTCAAGAGTAGGTCAAGTTTAAGACAGACTCGAGTTTAAGATTACATCGAGTTTAATATCACGTCAAGTTTTAGATCAAGGTTAAGATCATGTCATGTTTTTTATCTTGTTTAAGATCAGGTCAAGCTTAAGACAGAATTGAGCTTAAGATTAGACCGAGGTTAAGATAATGTAAAGTTTTATATCGAGGTTTAGATCAGGTCGAGTTTACGACAGAATCAAGTTTAAGATTAGGTCAAGTTTAAGAATTAATCGAGTTTAAGATCAGGTCGAGTTTAAGATCATGTCAAGTTTTAAATCGAGTTTAAGATCAGGTCGAGTTTAAGACAGAATCGAGTTTAAGATTAGATCGAGTTTAAGATCAGGTCAAGTTTATGACAGAATTGAGTTAAATATTAGGTCAAGTTTATAAAAAATCGAGTTATAATTAGGTCAAGTTTAAGATAGAATCGAGTTTAAGATCATGTCGTGTTTAAGACAGAATCGAGTTTACGATCATGTCTAAATTTAGATAGAGTTTAAGATCATGTCAAGTTTTAGATCGAGTTTAAGATCAGGTCAAGTTTGAGACATAATTGATTTTTAGATTAGGTCAAGTTTAAGACAAAATCGAGTTTAAGATTAGGTTAAGTTTAAGCCAAAATTCAGTTTAAGATTAGATCGAGTTTAAGATCATGTTAAGTTTTAAATCAAGTACAAGATCATGTCGAGTCTTAGATCATGTTTAAGATCATGTCAAATTTTACATCAAGTTTAAGATCAAGTCGAGTTTAAGACAAAATCAAGTTTAAGATTAGCTCAAGTTCAAGACTGAATCTAGTTTAAGATTAGCTCGAGTTTAAGATCACATCAAGTTTTAGATCGAGTTTAAGAATATGTCGTGTCTAAGATAGGATCGAGTTTCAAGATTAGAACGAGTTTAAGATCATGTCAAGTTTTAGATTGAGTTTAAGATCAAGTCAAGATTAAGACATAATCGAGTTTAATATTAGGTCAAGTTTATGACAAAATCGAGGTTAAGATTAGGTCAAGTTTAAGACAGAATTGAGTTTAAGATTAGATCGTGTTTTAAGATCATATCATGTTTTAGATTGTGTTTAAGATCAGGTCGAGTTTGAGACAGAATCGAGTGAAAGATTAGATCGTGTATAAGATCATTTCAAGTTTTAGTTTGAGTTTAAGATCAGGTCGAGGTTAAGACAGAATCGAGTTTAAGATCAGCTCAAGTCTAAGACAGAATCGAGTTTAAGATCACAGCAAGTTTTAGATTAAGTTGAAGATCATGTTGAGTTTTAGATCGAGTTTATGATCAAGTCATGTTTAAGGCATAATCGAGCTTAAGACTAGGTCAAAGTTTAAGATAGAATCGAGTTCAAGAGTAGATCAAGTTTAAGACAGAATCGAGTTTAAGATTACATCGAGTTTAATATCACGTCAAGTTTTAGATCAAGGTTAAGATTATGTCGAGTTTTTTTATCTTGTTTAAGATCAGGTCAAGTTTAAGACAGAATTGAGCTTAAGATTAGACCGAGGTTAAGATAATGTAAAGTTTTATATCGAGGTTTAGATCAGGTCGAGTTTACGACAGAATCAAGTTTAAGATTAGGTGAAGTTTAAGAATTAATCGAGTTTAATATCAGGTCGAGTTTAAGATCATGTCAAGTTTTAAATCGAGTTTAAGATCAGGTCGAGTTTAAGACAGAATCGAGTTTAAGATTAGATCGAGTTTAAGATCAGGTCAAGTTTATGACAGAATTGAGTTAAATATTAGGTCAAGTTTATAAAAAATCGAGTTATAATTAGGTCAAGTTTAAAATAGAATCGAGTTTAAGATCATGTCGTGTTTAAGGCAGAATCGAGTTTACGATCATGTCTAAATTTAGATAGAGTTTAAGATCATGTCAAGTTTTAGATCGAGTTTAAGATCAGGTCAAGTTTGAGACATAATTGATTTTAAGATTAGGTCAAGTTTAAGACAAAATCGAGTTTAAGTTTAGGTTAAGTTTAAGCAAAAATTTAGTTTAAGATTAGATCGAGTTTAAGATCATGTTAAGTTTTAAATCAAGTACAAGATCATGTCGAGTCTTAGATCATGTTTAAGATCATGTCAAATTTTACATCAAGTTTAAGATCAAGTCGAGTTTAAGACAAAATCAAGTTTAAGATTAGCTCAAGTTCAAGACTGAATCTAGTTTAAGATTAGCTCGAGTTTAAGATCACATCAAGTTTTAGATCGAGTTTAAGAATATGTCGTGTCTAAGATAGGATCGAGTTTAAAGATTAGAACGAGTTTAAGATCATGTCAAGTTTTAGATTGAGTTTAAGATCAAGTCAAGATTAAAACATAATCGAGTTTAATATTAGGTCAAGTTTATGACAAAATCGAGGTTAAGATTAGGTCAAGTATAAGACAGAATTGAGTTTAAGATTAGATCGTGTTTTAAGATCATATCATGTTTTAGATTGTGTTTAAGATCAGGTCGAGTTTGAGACAGAATCGAGTGAAAGATTAGATCGTGTATAAGATCATTTCAAGTTTTAGTTTGAGTTTAAGATCAGGTCGAGGTTAAGACAGAATCGAGTTTAAGATCAGCTCAAGTCTAAGACAGAATCGAGTTTAAGACTAGATCGAGTTTAAGATCACAGCAAGTTTTAGATTAAGTTTAAGATCATGTTGAGTTTTAGACCGAGTTTATGATCAAGTCATGTTTAAGGCATAATCGAGCTTAAGACTAGGTCAACGTTTAAGATAGAATCGAGTTCAAGAGTAGGTCAAGTTTAAGACAGAATCGAGTTTAAGATTACATCGAGTTTAATATCACGTCAAGTTTTAGATCAAGGTTAAGATTATGTCGAGTTTTTTTATCTTGTTTAAGATCAGGTCAAGTTTAAGACAGAATTGAGCTTAAGATTAGACCGAGGTTAAGATAATGTAAAGTTTTATGTCGAGTTTTAGATCAGGTCGAGTTTACGACAGAATCAAGTTTAAGATTAGGTGAAGTTTAAGAAATAATCGAGTTTAAGATCAGATCGAGTTTAAGATCTTGTCAAGTTTTAGATCGAGTTTAAGATCAGGTCGAGTTTAAGACAGAATCGAGTTTAAGATTAGATCGAGTTTAAGATCAGGTCAAGTTTAAGACAGAATTGAGTTAAAGATTAGGTCATGTTTATAAAAAATCGAGTTATAATTAGGTCAAGTTTAAGATAGATTGAGTTTAAGATCATGTCGTGTTTAAGACAGAATCGAGTTTAAGATCATGTCTAAATTTAGATAGAGTTTAAGATCATGTCAAGTTTTAGATCGAGTTTAAGATCAGGTAAAGTTTAAGACAGAATTGATTTTAAGATTAGGTCAAGTTAAAGACAAAATCGAGTTTAAGATTAGGTTAAGTTTAAGCCAGAATTCAGTTTAAGATTAGATCGAGTTTAAGATCATGTTAAGTTTTAAATCAAGTATAAGATCATGTCGAGTCTTAGATCATGTTTAAGATCATGTCAAGTTTTAGATCGAGTTTAAGATCAAGTCGAGTTTAAGACATAATCAAGTTTAAGATTAGCTCAAGTTCAAGACTGAATCTAGTTTAAGATTAGCTCGAGTTTAAGATCACGTCAAGTTTTAGATCGAGTTTAAGAATAGGTCGTGTCTAAGATAGGATCGAGTTTAAATATTAGAACGAGTTTAAGATCATGTCAACTTTTAGATTGAGTTTAAGATCAGGTCAAGTTTAAGACATAATTGAGTTTAAGATTAGGTCATGTTTATGACAAAATCGAGGTTAAGATTAGGTTTAGTTTAAGATAGAATTGAGTTTAAGATTAGATCACGTTTAAGATCACAGCAAGTTTTAGATTAAGTTTAAGATCATGTTGAGTTTTAGATCGAGTTTATGATCAAGTCATGTTTAAGGCATAATCGAGCTTAAGACCAGGTCAAAGTTTAAGATAGAATCGAGTTCAAGAGTAGGTCAAGTTTCAGACAGAATAGAGTTTATGATTACATCGAGTTTAATATCACGCCAAGTTTTAGATCAAGGTTAAGATCATGTCATGTTTTTTATCATGTTTAAGATCAGGTCAAGTTTAAGACAGAATTGAGCTTAAGATTAGACCGAGGTTAAGATAATGTAAAGTTTTATATCGAGGTTTAGATCAGGTAAAGTTTACGACAGAATCAAGTTTAAGATTAGGTGAAGTTTAAGAATTAATCGAGTTTAAGATCAGGTCGAGTTTAAGATCATGTCAAGTTTTAAATCGAGTTTAAGATCAGGTCGAGTTTAAGACAGAATCGAGTTTAAGATTAGATCGAGTTTAAGACCAGGTCAAGTTTATGACAGAATTGAGTTAAATATTAGGTCAAGTTTATAAAAAATCGAGTTATAATTAGGTCAAGTTTAAGATAGAATCGAGTTTAAGATCATGTCGTGTTTAAGACAGAATCGAGTTTACGATCATGTCTAAATTTAGATAGAGTTTAAGATCATGTCAAGTTTTAGATCGAGTTTAAGATCAGGTCAAGTTTGAGACATAATTGATTTTAAGATTAGGTCAAGTTTAAGACAAAATCGAGTTTAAGATTAGGTTAAGTTTAAGCCAAAATTCAGTTTAAGATTAGATCGAGTTTAAGATCATGTTAAGTTTTAAATCAAGTACAAGATCATGTCGAGTCTTAGATCATGTTTAAGATCATGTCAAATTTTACATCAAGTTTAAGATCAAGTCGAGTTTAAGACAAAATCAAGTTTAAGATTAGCTCAAGTTCAAGACTGAATCTAGTTTAAGATTAGCTCGAGTTTAAGATCACATCAAGTTTTAGATCGAGTTTAAGAATATGTCGTGTCTAAGATAGGATCGAGTTTCAAGATTAGAACGAGTTTAAGATCATGTCAAGTTTTAGATTGAGTTTAAGATCAAGTCAAGATTAAGACATAATCGAGTTTAATATTAGGTCAAGTTTATGACAAAATCGAGGTTAAGATTAGGTCAAGTTTAAGACAGAATTGAGTTTAAGATTAGATCGTGTTTTAAGATCATATCATGTTTTAGATTGTGTTTAAGATCAGGTCGAGTTTGAGACAGAATCGAGTGAAAGATTAGATCGTGTATAAGATCATTTCAAGTTTTAGTTTGAGTTTAAGATTAGGTCGAGGTTAAGACAGAATCGAGTTTAAGATCAGCTCAAGTCTAAGACAGAATCGAGTTTAAGACTAGATCAAGTTTAAGATCACAGCAAGTTTTAGATTAAGTTTAAGATCATGTTGAGTTTTAGATCGAGTTTATGATCAAGTCATGTTTAAGGCATAATCGAGGTTAAGACTAGGTCAACGTTTAAGATAGAATCGAGTTCAAGAGTAGGTCAAGTTTAAGACAGAATCGAGTTTAAGATTACATCGAGTTTAATATCACGTCAAGTTTTAGATCAAGGTTAAGATTATGTTGAGTTTTTTTATCTTGTTTAAGATCAGGTCAAGTTTAAGACAGAATTGAGCTTAAGATTAGACCGAGGTTAAGATAATGTAAAGTTTTATGTCGAGTTTTAGATCAGGTCGAGTTTACGACAGAATCAAGTTTAAGATTAGGTGAAGTTTAAGAAATAATCGAGTTTAAGATCATGTCAAGTTTTAGATCGAGTTTAAGATCATGTCGAGTTTAAGACAGAATCGAGTTTAAGATTAAATCGAGTTTAAGATCAGGTCAAGTTTAAGACAGAATTGAGTTAAAGATTAGGTCATGTTTATAAAAAATCGAGTTATAATTAGGTCAAGTTTAAGATAGATTGAGTTTAAGATCATGTCGTGTTTAAGACAGAATCGAGTTTAAGATCATGTCTAAATTTAGATAGAGTTTAAGATCATGTCAAGTTTTAGATCGAGTTTAAGATCAGGTAAAGTTTAAGACAGAATTGATTTTAAGAGTAGGTCAAGTTAAAGACAAAATCGAGTTTAAGATTAGGTTAAGTTTAAGCCAGAATTCAGTTTAAGATTAGATCGAGTTTAAGATCATGTTAAGTTTTAAATCAAGTATAAGATCATGTCGAGTCTTAGATCATGTTTAAGATCATGTCAAGTTTTAGATCGAGTTTAAGATCAAGTCGAGTTTAAGACAGAATCAAGTTTAAGATTAGCTCAAGTTCAAGACTGAATCTAGTTTAAGATTAGCTCGAGTTTAAGATCACGTCAAGTTTTAGATCGAGTTTAAGAATAGGTCGTGTCTAAGATAGGATCGAGTTTAAATATTAGAACGAGTTTAAGATCATGTCAAGTTTTAGATTGAGTTTAAGATCAGGTCAAGTTTAAGACATAATTGAGTTTAAGATTAGGTCATGTTTATGACAAAATCGAGGTTAAGATTAGGTTTAGTTTAAGATAGAATTGAGTCTAAGATTAGATCACGTTTAAGATCACGGCAAGTTTTAGATTAAGTTTAAGATCATGTTGAGTTTTAGATCGAGTTTATGATCAAGTCATGTTTAAGGCATAATCGAGCTTAAGACCAGGTCAAAGTTTAAGATAGAATCGAGTTCAAGAGTAGGTCAAGTTTCAGACAGAATAGAGTTTATGATTACATCGAGTTTAATATCACGCCAAGTTTTAGATCAAGGTTAAGATCATGTCATGTTTTTTATCATGTTTAAGATCAGGTCAAGTTTAAGACAGAATTGAGCTTAAGATTAGACCGAGGTTAAGATAATGTAATGTTTTATATCGAGGTTTAGATCAGGTCGAGTTTACGACAGAATCAAGTTTAAGATTAGGTGAAGTTTAAGAATTAATCGAGTTTAAGATCAGGTCGAGTTTAAGATCAGGTCAAGTGTTAGATCGAGTTTAAGATCAGGTCGAGTTTAAGATCATGTCAAGTTTTAGATCGAGTTTAAGATCAGGTCGAGTTTAAGACAGAATCGAGTTTAAGATTAGATCGAGTTTAAGATCAGGTCAAGTTTAAGACAGAATTGAGTTAAAGATTAGGTCATGTTTATAAAAAATCGAGTTATAATTAGGTCAAGTTTAAGATAGATTGAGTTTAAGATCATGTCGTGTTTAAGACAGAATCGAGTTTAAGATCATGTCTAAATTTAGATAGAGTTTAAGATCATGTCAAGTTTTAGATCGAGTTTAAGATCAGGTAAAGTTTAAGATAGAATTGATTTTAAGATTAGGTCAAGTTAAAGACAAAATCGAGTTTAAGATTAGGTTAAGTTTAAGCCAGAATTCAGTTTAAGATTAGATCGAGTTTAAGATCATGTTAAGTTTTAAATCAAGTACAAGATCATGTCGAGTCTTAGATCATGTTTAAGATCATGTCAAATTTTACATCAAGTTTAAGATCAAGTCGAGTTTAAGACAAAATCAAGTTTAAGATTAGCTCAAGTTCAAGACTGAATCTAGTTTAAGATTAGCTCGAGTTTAAGATCACATCAAGTTTTAGATCGAGTTTAAGAATATGTCGTGTCTAAGATAGGATTGAGTTTAAAGATTAGAACGAGTTTAAGATCATGTCAAGTTTTAGATTGAGTTTAAGATCAAGTCAAGATTAAGACATAATCGAGTTTAATATTAGGTCAAGTTTATGACAAAATCGAGGTTAAGATTAGGTCAAGTTTAAGACAGAATTGAGTTTAAGATCAGATCGTGTTTTAAGATCATATCATGTTTTAGATTGTGTTTAAGATCAGGTCGAGTTTGAGACAGAATCGAGTGAAAGATTAGATCGTGTATAAGATCATTTCAAGTTTTAGTTTGAGTTTAAGATCAGGTCGAGGTTAAGACAGAATCGAGTTTAAGATCAGCTCAAGTCTAAGACAGAATCGAGTTTAAGACTAGATCAAGTTTAAGATCACAGCAAGTTTTAGATTAAGTTTAAGATCATGTTGAGTTTTAGATCGAGTTTATGATCAAGTCATGTTTAAGGCATAATCGAGGTTAAGACTAGGTCAACGTTTAAGATAGAATCGAGTTCAAGTGTAGGTCAAGTTTAAGACAGAATCGAGTTTAAGATTACATCGAGTTTAATATCACGTCAAGTTTTAGATCAAGGTTAAGATTATGTCGAGTTTTTTTATCTTGTTTAAGATCAGGTCAAGTTTAAGACAGAATTGAGCTTAAGATTAGACCGAGGTTAAGATAATGTAAAGTTTTATGTCGAGTTTTAGATCAGGTCGAGTTTACGACAGAATCAAGTTTAAGATTAGGTGAAGTTTAAGAAATAATCGAGTTTAAGATCAGATCGAGTTTAAGATCATGTCAAGTTTTAGATCGAGTTTAAGATCATGTCGAGTTTAAGACAGAATCGAGTTTAAGATTAGATCGAGTTTAAGATCAGGTCAAGTTTAAGACAGAATTGAGTTAAAGATTAGGTCATGTTTATAAAAAATCGAGTTATAATTAGGTCAAGTTTAAGATAGATTGAGTTTAAGATCATGTCGTGTTTAAGACAGAATCGAGTTTAAGATCATGTCTAAATTTAGATAGAGTTTAAGATCATGTCAAGTTTTAGATCGAGTTTAAGATCAGGTAAAGTTTAAGACAGAATTGATTTTAAGAGTAGGTCAAGTTAAAGACAAAATCGAGTTTAAGATTAGGTTAAGTTTAAGCCAGAATTCAGTTTAAGATTAGATCGAGTTTAAGATCATGTTAAGTTTTAAATCAAGTATAAGATCATGTCGAGTCTTTGATCATGTTTAAGATCATGTCAAGTTTTAGATCGAGTTTAAGATCAAGTCGAGTTTAAGACAGAATCAAGTTTAAGATTAGCTCAAGTTCAAGACTGAATCTAGTTTAAGATTAGCTCGAGTTTAAGATCACGTCAAGTTTTAGATCGAGTTTAAGAATAGGTCGTGTCTAAGATAGGATCGAGTTTAAATATTAGAACGAGTTTAAGATCATGTCAAGTTTTAGATTGAGTTTAAGATCAGGTCAAGTTTAAGACATAATTGAGTTTAAGATTAGGTCATGTTTATGACAAAATCGAGGTTAAGATTAGGTTTAGTTTAAGATAGAATTGAGTCTAAGATTAGATCACGTTTAAGATCACGGCAAGTTTTAGATTAAGTTTAAGATCATGTTGAGTTTTAGATCGAGTTTATGATCAAGTCATGTTTAAGGCATAATCGAGCTTAAGACCAGGTCAAAGTTTAAGATAGAATCGAGTTCAAGAGTAGGTCAAGTTTCAGACAGAATAGAGTTTATGATTACATCGAGTTTAATATCACGCCAAGTTTTAGATCAAGGTTAAGATCATGTCATGTTTTTTATCATGTTTAAGATCAGGTCAAGTTTAAGACAGAATTGAGCTTAAGATTAGACCGAGGTTAAGATAATGTAAAGTTTTATATCGAGGTTTAGATCAGGTCGAGTTTACGACAGAATCAAGTTTAAGATTAGGTGAAGTTTAAGAATTAATCGAGTTTAAGATCAGGTCGAGTTTAAGATCAGGTCAAGTGTTAGATCGAGTTTAAGATCAGGTCGAGTTTAAGATCATGTCAAGTTTTAGATCGAGTTTAAGATCAGGTCGAGTTTAAGACAGAATCGAGTTTAAGATTAGATCGAGTTTAAGATCAGGTCAAGTTTAAGACAGAATTGAGTTAAAGATTAGGTCATGTTTATAAAAAATCGAGTTATAATTAGGTCAAGTTTAAGATAGATTGAGTTTAAGATCATGTCGTGTTTAAGACAGAATCGAGTTTAAGATCATGTCTAAATTTAGATAGAGTTTAAGATCATGTCAAGTTTTAGATCGAGTTTAAGATCAGGTAAAGTTTAAGATAGAATTGATTTTAAGATTAGGTCAAGTTAAAGACAAAATCGAGTTTAAGATTAGGTTAAGTTTAAGCCAGAATTCAGTTTAAGATTAGATCGAGTTTAAGATCATGTTAAGTTTTAAATCAAGTACAAGATCATGTCGAGTCTTAGATCATGTTTAAGATCATGTCAAATTTTACATCAAGTTTAAGATCAAGTCGAGTTTAAGACAAAATCAAGTTTAAGATTAGCTCAAGTTCAAGACTGAATCTAGTTTAAGATTAGCTCGAGTTTAAGATCACATCAAGTTTTAGATCGAGTTTAAGAATATGTCGTGTCTAAGATAGGATCGAGTTTAAAGATTAGAACGAGTTTAAGATCATGTCAAGTTTTAGATTGAGTTTAAGATCAAGTCAAGATTAAGACATAATCGAGTTTAATATTAGGTCAAGTTTATGACAAAATCGAGGTTAAGATTAGGTCAAGTTTAAGACAGAATTGAGTTTAAGATCAGATCGTGTTTTAAGATCATATCATGTTTTAGATTGTGTTTAAGATCAGGTCGAGTTTGAGACAGAATCGAGTGAAAGATTAGATCGTGTATAAGATCATTTCAAGTTTTAGTTTGAGTTTAAGATCAGGTCGAGGTTAAGACAGAATCGAGTTTAAGATCAGCTCAAGTCTAAGACAGAATCGAGTTTAAGACTAGATCAAGTTTAAGATCACAGCAAGTTTTAGATTAAGTTTAAGATCATGTTGAGTTTTAGATCGAGTTTATGATCAAGTCATGTTTAAGGCATAATCGAGGTTAAGACTAGGTCAACGTTTAAGATAGAATCGAGTTCAAGTGTAGGTCAAGTTTAAGACAGAATCGAGTTTAAGATTACATCGAGTTTAATATCACGTCAAGTTTTAGATCAAGGTTAAGATTATGTCGAGTTTTTTTATCTTGTTTAAGATCAGGTCAAGTTTAAGACAGAATTGAGCTTAAGATTAGACCGAGGTTAAGATAATGTAAAGTTTTATGTCGAGTTTTAGATCAGGTCGAGTTTACGACAGAATCAAGTTTAAGATTAGGTGAAGTTTAAGAAATAATCGAGTTTAAGATCAGATCGAGTTTAAGATCATGTCAAGTTTTAGATCGAGTTTAAGATCATGTCGAGTTTAAGACAGAATCGAGTTTAAGATTAGATCGAGTTTAAGATCAGGTCAAGTTTAAGACAGAATTGAGTTAAAGATTAGGTCATGTTTATAAAAAATCGAGTTATAATTAGGTCAAGTTTAAGATAGATTGAGTTTAAGATCATGTCGTGTTTAAGACAGAATCGAGTTTAAGATCATGTCTAAATTTAGATAGAGTTTAAGATCATGTCAAGTTTTAGATCGAGTTTAAGATCAGGTAAAGTTTAAGACAGAATTGATTTTAAGAGTAGGTCAAGTTAAAGACAAAATCGAGTTTAAGATTAGGTTAAGTTTAAGCCAGAATTCAGTTTAAGATTAGATCGAGTTTAAGATCATGTTAAGTTTTAAATCAAGTATAAGATCATGTCGAGTCTTTGATCATGTTTAAGATCATGTCAAGTTTTAGATCGAGTTTAAGATCAAGTCGAGTTTAAGACAGAATCAAGTTTAAGATTAGCTCAAGTTCAAGACTGAATCTAGTTTAAGATTAGCTCGAGTTTAAGATCACGTCAAGTTTTAGATCGAGTTTAAGAATAGGTCGTGTCTAAGATAGGATCGAGTTTAAATATTAGAACGAGTTTAAGATCATGTCAAGTTTTAGATTGAGTTTAAGATCAGGTCAAGTTTAAGACATAATTGAGTTTAAGATTAGGTCATGTTTATGACAAAATCGAGGTTAAGATTAGGTTTAGTTTAAGATAGAATTGAGTCTAAGATTAGATCACGTTTAAGATCACGGCAAGTTTTAGATTAAGTTTAAGATCATGTTGAGTTTTAGATCGAGTTTATGATCAAGTCATGTTTAAGGCATAATCGAGCTTAAGACCAGGTCAAAGTTTAAGATAGAATCGAGTTCAAGAGTAGGTCAAGTTTCAGACAGAATAGAGTTTATGATTACATCGAGTTTAATATCACGCCAAGTTTTAGATCAAGGTTAAGATCATGTCATGTTTTTTATCATGTTTAAGATCAGGTCAAGTTTAAGACAGAATTGAGCTTAAGATTAGACCGAGGTTAAGATAATGTAAAGTTTTATATCGAGGTTTAGATCAGGTCGAGTTTACGACAGAATCAAGTTTAAGATTAGGTGAAGTTTAAGAATTAATCGAGTTTAAGATCAGGTCGAGTTTAAGATCAGGTCAAGTTTTAGATCGAGTTTAAGATCAGGTCGAGTTTAAGATCATGTCAAGTTTTAGATCGAGTTTAAGATCAGGTCGAGTTTAAGACAGAATCGAGTTTAAGATTAGATCGAGTTTAAGATCAGGTCAAGTTTAAGACAGAATTGAGTTAAAGATTAGGTCATGTTTATAAAAAATCGAGTTATAATTAGGTCAAGTTTAAGATAGATTGAGTTTAAGATCATGTCGTGTTTAAGACAGAATCGAGTTTAAGATCATGTCTAAATTTAGATAGAGTTTAAGATCATGTCAAGTTTTAGATCGAGTTTAAGATCAGGTAAAGTTTAAGATAGAATTGATTTTAAGATTAGGTCAAGTTAAAGACAAAATCGAGTTTAAGATTAGGTTAAGTTTAAGCCAGAATTCAGTTTAAGATTAGATCGAGTTTAAGATCATGTTAAGTTTTAAATCAAGTATAAGATCATGTCGAGTCTTAGATCATGTTTAAGATCATGTCAAGTTTTAGATCGAGTTTAAGATCAAGTCGAGTTTAAGACAGAATCAAGTTTAAGATTAGCTCAAGTTCAAGACTGAATCTAGTTTAAGATTAGCTCGAGTTTAAGATCACGTCAAGTTTTAGAACGAGTTTAAGAATAGGTCGTGTCTAAGATAGGATCGAGTTTAAATATTAGAACGAGTTTAAGATCATGTCAAGTTTTAGATTGAGTTTAAGATCAGGTCAAGTTTAAGACATAATCGAGTTTAAGATTAGGTCAAGTTTAGGACAAAATCGAGGTTAAGATTAGGTTAAGTTTAAGACCGAATTGAGTTTAAGATTAGATCGTGTTTTAAGATCATATCATGTTTTAGATTGTGTTTAAGATCAAGTCGAGTTTAAGACAAAATCGAGTGAAAGATTAGATCGTGTATAAGATCATTTCAAGTTTTAGTTTGAGTTTAAGATCAGGTCGAGTTTAAGACAGAATTGAGTTTAAGATCAGCTCAAGTCTAAGACAGAATCGAGTTTAAGACTAGATCGTGTTTAAGATCACGGCAAGTTTTAGATTAAGTTTAAGATCATGTTGAGGTTTAGATCGAGTTTATGATCAAGTCATGTTTAAGGCATAATCGAGCAGGTCAAAGTATAAGATAGAATCGAGTTCAAGAGTAGGTCAAGTTTAAGATAGAATCGAGTTTAAGATTACATCGAGTTTAAGATTACGTCATGTTTTAGATCAAGGTTAAGATTATGTCGAGTTTTTTTAGCATGTTTAAGATCAGGTCAAGTTGAAGACAGAATTGAGCTTAAGATTAGACCGAGGTTAAGATAATGTAAAGTTTTATATCGAGGTTTAGATCAAGTCGAGTTTACGACAGAATCAAGTTTAAGATTAGGTGAAGTTTAAGAATTAATCGAGTTTAAGATCATGTCGAGTTTAAGATCATGTCAAGTTTTAAATCGAGTTTATGATCAGGTCGAGTTTAAGACAGAATCGAGTTTAAGATTAGGTCGAGTTTAAGATCAGGTCAAGTTTATGACAGAATTGAGTTAAATATTAGGTCAAGTTTATAAAAAATCGAGTTATAATTAGGTCAAGTTTAAGATAGAATCGAGTTTAAGATCATGTCGTGTTTAAGACAGAATCGAGTTTACGATCATGTCTAAATTTAGATAGAGTTTAAGATCATGTCAAGTTTTAGATCGAGTTTAAGATCAGGTCAAGTTTGAGACATAATTGATTTTAAGATTAGGTCAAGTTTAAGACAAAATCGAGTTTAAGATTAGGTTAAGTTTAAGCCAGAATTCAGTTTAAGATTAGATCGAGTTTAAGATCATGTTAAGTTTTTAATCAAGTACAAGATCATGTCGAGTCTTAGATCATGTTTAAGATCATGTCAAGTTTTAGATCGAGTTTAAGATCAAGTCGAGTTTAAGACAGAATCAAGTTTAAGATTAGTTTAAGTTCATGACTGAATCTACTTTAAGATTAGCTCGAGTTTAAGATCACGTCAAGTTTTAGATCGAGTTTAAGAATAGGTCGTGTCTAAGATAGGATCGAGTTTAAGATCATGTCAAGTTTTAGATTGAGTTTAAGATCAGGTCAAGTTTAAGACATAATTGAGTTTAAGATTAGGTCAAGTTTATGACAAAATCGAGGTTAAGATTAGGTTTAGTTTAAGATAGAATTGAGTTTAAGATTAGATCAAGTTTAAGATCACGGCAAGTTTTAGATTAAGTTTAAGATCATGTTGAGTTTTAGATCGAGTTTATGATCAAGTCATGTTTAAGGCATAATCGAGCTTAAGACCAGGTCAAAGTTTAAGATAGAATCGAGTTCAAGAGTAGGTCAAGTTTCAGACAGAATAGAGTTTATGATTACATCGAGTTTAATATCACGCCAAGTTTTAGATCAAGGTTAAGATCATGTCATGTTTTTTATCATGTTTAAGATCAGGTCAAGTTTAAGACAGAATTGAGCTTAAGATTAGACCGAGGTTAAGATAATGTAAAGTTTTATATCGAGGTTTAGATCAGGTCGAGTTTACGACAGAATCAAGTTTAAGATTAGGTGAAGTTTAAGAATTAATCGAGTTTAAGATCAGGTCGAGTTTAAGATCATGTCAAGTTTTAAATCGAGATTTAGATCAGGTCGAGTTTACGACAGAATCAAGTTTAAGATTAGGTGAAGTTTAAGAATCAATCGAGTTTAAGATCAGGTCGTGTTTAAGATCATGTCGTGTTTAAGACAGAATCGAGTTTAAGATCATGTCTAAATTTAGATAGAGTTTAAGATCATGTCAAGTTTTAGATCGAGTATAAGATCATGTCAAGTTTAAGACAGAATTGATTTTAAGATTAGGTGAAGTTAAAGACAAAATCGAGTTTAAGATTAGGTTAAGTTTAAGCCAGAATTCAGTTTAAGATTAGATCGAGTTTAAGATCATGTTAAGTTTTAAATCAAGTATAAGATCATGTCGAGTCTTAGATCATGTTTAAGATCATGTCATGTTTTAGATCGAGTTTAAGATCAAGTCGAGTTTAAGACAGAATCAAGTTTAAGATTAGCTCAAGTTCAAGACTGAATCTAGTTTAAGATTAGCTCGAGTTTAAGATCACGTCAAGTTTTAGATCGAGTTTAAGAATAGGTCGTGTCTAAGATAGGATCGAGTTTAAAGATTAGAACGAGTTTAAGATCATGTCAAGTTTTAGATTGAGTTTAAGATCAGGTCAAGTTTAAGACATAATCGAGTTTAAGATTAGGTCAAGTTTAGGACAAAATCGAGGTTAAGATTAGGTCAAGTTTAAGACAGAATTGAGTTTAAGATTAGATCGTGTTTTAAGATCATATCATGTTTTAGATTGTGTTTAAGATCAAGTCGAGTTTAAGACAAAATCGAGTGAAAGATTAGATCGTGTATAAGATCATTTCAAGTTTTAGTTTGAGTTTAAGATCAGGTCGAGTTTAAGACAGAATTGAGTTTAAGATCAGCTCAAGTCTAAGACAGAATCGAGTTTAAGACTAGATCGAGTTTAAGATCACGGCAAGTTTTAGATTAAGTTTAAGAACATGTTGAGGTTTAGATCGAGTTTATGATCAAGTCATGTTTAAGGCATAATCGAGCTTAAGACCAGGTCAAAGTATAAGATAGAATCGAGTTCAAGAGTAGGTCAAGTTTAAGACAGAATCGAGTTTAAGATTACATCGAGTTTAATATCACGTCAAGTTTTAGATCAAGGTTAAGATTATGTCGAGTTTTTTTAGCATGTTTAAGATCAGGTCAAGTTTAAGACAGAATTGAGCTTAAGATTAGACCGAGGTTAAGATAATGTAAAGTTTTATATCGAGGTTTAGATCAGGTCGAGTTTACGACAGAATCAAGTTTAAGATTAGGTGAAGTTTAAGAATCAATCGAGTTTAAGATCAGGTCGAGTTTAAGATCATGTCAAGTTTTAAATCGAGTTTAAGATCAGGTCGAGTTTAAGATAGAATTGAGTTTAAGATTAGATCGAGTTTAAGATCAGGTCAAGTTTATGACAGAATTGAGTTAAATATTAGGTCAAGTTTATAAAAAATCGAGTTATAATTAGGTCAAGTTTAAGATAGAATCGAGTTTAAGATCATGTCGTGTTTAAGACAGAATCGAGTTTACGATCATGTCTAAATTTAGATAGAGTTTAAGATCATGTCAAGTTTGAGACATAATTGATTTTAAGATTAGGTCAAGTTTAAGACAAAATCGAGTTTAAGATTAGGTTAAGTTTAAGCCAGAATTCAGTTTAAGATTAGATCGAGTTTAAGATCATGTTAAGTTTTAAATCAAGTACAAGATCATGTCGAGTCTTAGATCATGTTTAAGATCATGTCAAATTTTACATCAAGTTTAAGATCAAGCCGAGTTTAAGACAAAATCAAGTTTAAGATTAGCTCAAGTTCAAGACTGAATATAGTTTAAGATTAGCTCGAGTTTAAGATCACATCAAGTTTTAGATCGAGTTTAAGAATATGTCGTGTCTAAGATAGGATCGAGTTTAAAGATTAGAACGAGTTTAAGATCATGTCAAGTTTTAGATTGAGTTTAAGATCAGGTCAAGATTAAGACATAATCGAGTTTAAGATTAGGTCAAGTTTATGACAAAATCGAGGTTAAGATTAGGTCAAGTTTAAGACAGAATTGAGTTTAAGATTAGATCGTGTTTTAAGATCATATCATGTTTTAGATTGTGTTTAAGATCAGGTCGAGTTTGAGACAGAATCGAGTGAAAGATTAGATCGTGTATAAGATCATTTCAAGTTTTAGTTTGAGTTTAAGATCTGTGGATACCGGAATTCCACCGCTTCGAATTGTTTGAAATTTGATTTGAAATTGATCAAAGGAAGAAAATGAAAGGTCTGTTGAAAACAGATACAGAGTCGCCACTTGGTCTTTAAGGAACCAAGAAACCTAATTTGACTCACCCAAATGGATAAAGGGCACCGGTCCTTCATAACCAAAGAACTTGGCTCGAGATTTTGGTACGAGAGAGGAAGGAGCCTTTGTCGCGACTAAAACACCCTCAACTCGCCCCGTCTCTCGACGGGCCTCAATTAGCATCCAAATAATCATCTTATACTAGGTTTGGTTCGGCAATTAATACTATGATAGTATATTACATCACATAAGAATCTTGAAATTGAAAATCAAAAGATAGGATATCATTCATAAAATCTAAGTCAAATATCATACAATGTAAAGTGAAAATCACACAAATAAACCTAGGAAAAATCGTCTAATCATATATCAATTAATCAAGTTTCCTAATCTAAAGGGGGCATGAATTGTTATTGAAACAAATAAACAAAGAAATAAAAATATGCTTAGCAAGCTAGTATGATGCATGTTAATCTTTGAGAAAAGAAGACCTCTCAATCCCCGGGATGGATGAGAAAGAATGATTAGATCGGGGGAAGCATGAACGTGTGATCATGATCATTCCTTATAATCTTCTTAGATTAGGAGCTACAAAAACCCCAAATCTTTGCATGGATACAATGTATGTATCTAGAGTGTGCCTAGGTTAAGTTTTGTGTTCATGGATTCCTAGAATGATATAGAAGTCTAAAATGTGTATGAATGGATGGATGAAATCAATGTGGGATATGTACAAATGTAGTATGAACTACTTCCTAAGATATGAACTAATTTGGAATGCATATAAGCATCAAATCAAAGAATGAAAGTTAAAATGTGTTTGCTGTGAATAGTGGACAGAACAGTAGCATCATCTTTTGGAAATTGAAAAGAGGGGTTAGGAATGTTTTCAATTCATGATTTTTTATGGCGATCTTCCTTATTGTGTCTAGAACACAACCCAAAAGGCAAATCTTGAATAGCTATCACAGATTGAGAGAAATCATATAAACAATGAAGGTCACTCAGGAACAGAGTCCGTACCGTCGACTGAAATGTTGAAAAATCTTAGAAAATGAAAACTAATGATCTAGAGGCCCATTTTATACAGAGAGTTCCCTAAGACATTGAAGTTTACGGGAAAAATAAGTTAGGACCGCCCATTTTGGAAAAGTTGTCTGTAAAACAAGTTGGAAGTGGACCTAGCTGCTGTGACAGCAAAATCAGAATATATGGAGAGAATATTTGGGTCCAAATGGACCATTTTTAAGTGCTTCCAAGTCAAGCCAAAAATCATGGATGTTCTATAATGAGTTAGAAAGACTTTCCAAGTGGTCTTGCATTCATACATTGAGTATTGAAATCAAAATAATTCCTTGAAGTTAAATGACTCACTGTTTTGAGGGTTTTGAGAAAAACAAGGTTTATTTCTTGAAATCAAAATGAGGGGTTTAAGAGGGGGGTTTTGGAAATGGGGGTTTTGAAAGTATACTTCCAGAACTTGGATGAATATTCTAACCACTTGGAATATCAATTCCTAACTTATTTCAAGCACTTCCCAAGTATTTGTAAACCATGGTTTCATTTGGAAACCAAACTCAAGAATCTATGGGAGTATGATACATGAGAGGATAGATGATACATGATATGATATATCATGCTAAAAGTGGTAAAGAACATGTGCATGGGATATGGGTTCATCTAGATACAAGAGAGTGTTGCATCAAAGTGTGAAAGTCAAAAAGTGAAATGCTGTGAATAGTGGACAGACTGTATGCATCACTTTGTAACATTATAATGGGAGGTCAAACGTGCCTAGAAAAATGTGAGAAAAATCAGAGATCATCCTTATTGTGTCTAGAAAATAACCCAAAAATCCAAACATCAATAGCTATCACAGATTAAAAGAAATAAATCAGAATGTACACATGACTCAGAAACAAAAGCTGCACTGTTGACTGATTTTGTATGATTTTTCATAAATCAAAGAAAAGGTTTATGATGACCCATTATATACCAAACGTTTCCTAAGACACCCAAGTTTTATAAAAAAAATAGAAAAGATATATGTACAGTGACGAAAATATCCAGAATAAGTGCAAGAAGTTGGGTGAACATTCTGTGAGAACAGAGGCAGATTATGAATATGAACTTCTCACATCCAAAACAAATACTTTCAGATTTCTATAATTGATGGGAAAAATTGGGGACAAACTATGATGTCTTAGGAAGATTTTCCAAGTGGTTTAATCATCATAACTCAAGTATTTAATTCAAAACAAATCTTTGAATCTGAACAGCTCACTGTTTTGGATCATTCTTGAAGAAAATGGATTTGGGTTTGAAATAGAGTTTGAGTTCTTGATTGGGGGTTTTGAAATAGATGTTCAAAGCATGAACTTAAACTCTTGAGATGACCATGTGACCACTTAGAACCTCATCCAACCTTGAATCATCAAAGAACTCCCAATATTATTGGAGAGATTCATTTTTATTTTGGACATAACTTCAATACATTTCAAGAACATCTTGGAAGTATTGAGGTTATGATCATCATCTATCAAACATGTTTTTGAGGTCAAGAGCTACTATCCATAAGGATTCACTCACCCCAAACTTCATGTCATCACTTAGATGATGATGAACTAGTAAGAAAATAAAGAAAATAAAAAGAAATGAGATTAGGAAGAGATGAACATAATATGAACAAGCAAGTAAATAACAATCAATAGATGATAATCAATATGATTTTGGACTTGTAGCTTGGTGTTTCACTCATAGATTTTGACATTTGCAAATGGAATTAGCTTCCTAACTCAAGAATGCTCAAGAATGGTGATTGGGTATATTGATGATGAAGTATATAGAAAAATGGTGGAGGAAAACAAGATTAGAACTCACTTTGATTGGAAAAAATGGAAGAAGAAGACTACTTCTTCTCTTTCTCTCTCTATATTTCCCTAGAGTTTCTTCCTAAGCTTTCTCTAAGCTTCTATGTCTCCCCTCTAAATGGAAGTAAATGGCTTCTTTTATAGGCAAAGGAGGGGTGGTAAATGGAGTTTTAAAAAGTTTAAAATGGTCTCCCATTGGTCCAAAATAAGCTGGGAATCAAAACTACGTCGTTTTGGTTTTTAATTAATCAAAATGGGACCCCAAAAGAAATTACAAAAACTCACTGTTCTGGAGGGGAGTGCCGCGGCGGCACTGGGCCAGTGCCGCGGCGACACTGCTCCTCCCTTCGTCCAGATAATGCTATTTAGCCCCCCTGAAGTTCCGGTATTCGCGAAAAGGCCCTATTTCGTCCGAAATTCACAGAAAATGCGTACGAACTCCAAATTGAGGTTATGATATACCATTGGAAAGGTAATGGAGTCTACTTTACATAAAAAATAGTTCGGAGATAGGTCACCTTGAAAAGTTTTGCGGTATTCGCGATAAAACCTGATTTGATCGCCTTTTTCGCCTTTGAAAATTCATAATAAATTCGTTTTAAATTCAGAAATTACGTGCGATATACCGTTGGAAAGCTATTGACCTCTAGTATCCATGAAAAATGTTTGAAAATTGTTTCGGTGCCCCAGTTCCAAAGTCAAATTCTGGTCAAACTGGTCAAACCTGGGATTCCCGGGAAGTTCTGGAAACCTCCGGGAGTTCCCAAGAGCTGACGTTCTCGCTCGATTTTCTTTTGGAACTTGTTTTAACACTTATCTCATGATTTAAAATGATTCTGGTGAATTCGGACGATTTCGGTCAAACTTGGTCAAACTTGGTCAAACCTGGTCAAATCTTAGTCAAACCTAGTCAAACCTTGGTCAAACCGGTCAACGGGGGACTTTCCGGGAACTTCCTTGACTTCCGGGGGTCTCTGGGAGCTGACGATTTCACCCGATTTCTCTTATAAACTCATTTTATCGCTTTTCTTACGACATAGCATGTTTTCAGAACTTTGGGACCAAATCTGGGAGTTTTCGGGCTTTTAGGGGCATTTTGGTCATTTTGAGCATTCTGAGAGATAGAGCTGACTTCCAGGAGTCCTTTTGAGTCTTTTACGATCATTGTGAACCACCAAGCTATGGGTCTCCTAAATCTGATAGCCGACAAAATGGGGTGTCTACAGTTTGCCCCTCTTTGGCATGAACTTGCGAGGCAACGCATGTCGCAAGCGAGTGCCAAAGTTTTGAAGAGACAGGTCTTTTGGAGGCTATAGATTTAGGATAAAAGCGTTGTAAAAGATGCAATGATGCTGTGGCTAGTGCTGGTCGCGCTCTGCGTGAGCTGCCTACGTATCCCAAGGGGAATCAGACCAGGACGTAGTTCGGGGCGCAAAGGAATGAATCACATATGCTCAACAAGACATACGGATGCCATGCTATAAGAGTGATATGCAATGCATGGATGTGATGTGAATTGTGTCATGAGTCCTATCATGTCTAGTGTTATGACCCTAGTATGAGCAAGTGTTGTGGGGTGTGCTACTCCGAGTGGGCTGGTGTTGTGCTAGTGTTTGCGACTGTGATGTGGTGGATGACTCGGATAAGGACATCGAGGTTTAGAAGTCTCTGGGTTTAGGAGCAAACTTCTGGAAGTTGGGAAGTGTGCTTTGCGAGAGAATGTAGTCAGATGTGGGGTCCCTGAGGATGACAACTAAGGATAACCCATAGGCGAGGGAGTTCAAGATAATCGACAGTTTTATAATAACCAAAGTGAGGAGGCTCATGATAAGTGGGGTAGCTCACGATAATGGATAGGTGAGATAACCGGAGTGAAGAGGCTCACGATAAGTGAGGAAACTCATAATGACTGACATGTGAGAAAGCTCATGATAATCAGTGGACACGGGTCCTTAAATTGTGAATAGACAGTGCTTGCCAAGGGAATCGGGGTGATTTGACTGCGGGTGATGTTTTGGCCGATCCTTATGATGACAAGTCCGGAGAATCGGTTCGGACTTCTGCTATCTTCTGCTGGGATGGTAGGGGACTCTCTGAGAATCTCTCTTCAATTCTTGACCTAAAACCAGGATCCATCTCTGAATCTCTCGTAGTTGGTCAGATTTTGTAATGCTCAATCCAAAAGAGCCGGTTAGGGTCTTCGGGAGCTGATGGACTCTCTAAGAATCTCTCTTCAATTCTTGACCTAGAACCAGGATCTATCTCTGAATCTCTCGTGGTTGGTCAGATCTCGCAATGCTCAATCCAAAAGGAGCCGGTTAGGGCCTATCGGTTTCTGTCCTCGGGGGATGATGTCGGGTTTTTGGAGAATCTCTTTTGGCGCTCAATCCAAGGGGGCCGGTCAGGGCCTCCGGGAGCTGGTATGTATTGGTTTCTATCCTCGGGGGATGATGTCGGGTTCTCGGAGAATCTCTTTTGGCGCTCAATCCAAGGGGGCCGGTCAGGGCCTCCGGGAGCTGAAGGATAATGTACTCTGTTAGGAAGAAAGAAATACGTCCTTTAAATGAGAGTCAAGGTATCATTCTATTTGTGATGAGGGATACGGAGATGGCCTGCGACAGTTAAGTTTTTGATTTTGAAAGAGGAGAGTGATGGACTTATGTTGCTTTAGGATGAAAGAAGGTCATCAACAGCCACTCATGGACTTATGTTGCATGAAGAAAAATGAAAGATCAACAGCCACTCATGGACTTATGTTGCATGAAGAAAGGAAGATCATCAACAGCCACTCATGGACTTATGTTGCATGAAGAAAGATCAACAGCCACTCATGGACTTATGTTGCAAGGAGAAAGGAAGATCATCAACAGCCACTCATGGACTTATGTTGGACAGATGAAAGAAGGTCATCAACAGCCACTCATGGACTTATGTTGCATGAAGAAAAATGAAAGATCAACAGCCACTCATGGACTTATGTTGGACAGATGAAAGAAGATCATCAACAGCCACTCATGGACTTATGTTGCATGAAGAAAGATGAAAGATCAACAGCCACTCATGGACTTATGTTGCTAGGAGAAGGGAAGATCATCAACAGCCACTCATGGACTTATGTTGCATGAAGAAAGAAAGATCATCAACAGCCACTCATGGACTTATGTTGCATGAAGAAAGGAATATCATCAACAGCCACTCATGGACTTATGTTGCATGAGGAAAGAAAGATCATCAACAGCCACTCATGGACTTATGTTGCATGAAGAAAGGAATATCATCAACAGCCACTCATGGACTTATGTTGCATGAAGAAAGAAAGATCATCAACAGCCACTCATGGACTTATGTTGCATGAAGTGATGGTTAACTTTTGGCGGTTTAGAAAGGGATGAAATTCTTCCCAAGTTTGGACGCTTCTCATGCTGACGCCTTGTCTGGTGCAGTAATTATGTTTGGTACTTCTGCTTGTATTGGCATGCTCTTTATAACTTGATTTGAAAATTTTATTAGTCACTATTGACTTACACATTTGAGACTACAACAGACTCAAAAACTTGATAAACACTGACGCACGAGGACGACACATTTGACACCAAAATGAAACAAGCTCATCTTGTCAAAACTTGATGTGCTTTTGTCATAAACGATGTACCATTTCTCTTCTGGTGTTCACCCCTCATCTTAACATGGTAGCACTTTGCTGATAAATCTGATTTTTTGAAAATTCCTCCCTAGTGATCTAGTCAATCTTATACTTCTCCCAGGAAGTGCTTTGAATTAGTGCCTTAGCTTTTAGAGTAAAAGATGCTCTATTTCAAAATTTTCAAAACAACTTGATAACTTGAAAACTTGCCCTCGGTGCGAAGGGATTATGTTAGGCAAACAGAGTTTGCCCCTAGTTTGAGGGGCATGAAGTGGGATCGATAGGCAAACGAGGTAAATGACCGAAGTTTGCCCCTAGTTTGGAGGAAGGTTCATTGGAGGTTTTGGGCAAACGAGGTAGGTGACCGAAGTTTGCCCCTTGTGTGAAGGGTAGATAGTAAAAGTCAGGCAAACGAGGCGGGTAGCCGAAGTTTGCCCCTAGTGTGGAAGGTGATTTTCTGGCTTGAGGCATGGACCGTGACTTTAATCTCTCAAATGCTCATAACTTTTGCCTAGGCACCAGTGAGGTGACCTAGCAAGCTCTTTTCTCTCTTTTGTTATTGCTCACCTTGGATTTAACTCTAATTTTTGCCTAGGCGTCCTTTCGGATTTTCGACCTAGCGAGCCATACTTCTTTTTTTCTTTTTTGAAAGTCTGCCTACGTACCCCCAAGTGGGGATCAGGTCCAACGTAGTTCGGGCATGGTTGGGAAGAAGCGGGTTGATTTTTGGGTAGGTGGGGTGACCGAACCGATGCGGTTGCCTACGTATCCCCGAGTGGGAATCAGGTCGAGCGTAGTTCAAGGCAAGGCTTGAAGGAAATTGGTTTGATTATGATGGTGTTGACCGAACCGATGTGGTTGCATACGTATCCCCGAGTGGGAATCAGGTCGAGCGTAGTTCAAGGCAAGGCTTGAAGGAAATTGGTTTGATTATGATGGTGTTGACCGAACCGATGTGGTTGCCTACGTATCCCCGAGTGGGAATCAGGTCGAGCGTAGTTCAAGGCAAGGCTTGAAATAAGGGGTTTGAGGTATGAGGGTTTTTCAAACCAATCGTCAAAGAAGTTTAAACTTGAGCCACTTGTGGTAGCTTTGAATAAAAAAGATTCAGTTTCAATCTCCCTTTCTTTTCTTTTTCTTTTTCTTTTTCTTTTGTTTTGAGGATTGATCCTTTTCACTTTTGCCTAGCCAGTCAATTTTTTCTTTTTCATGTAGTTGATTCTTGCAAGATCCTTCAATCGCAATCTCAGAATTCCAGAATGTGCATGTCAGCTCTCGGAATTTATTTGTGGTCATTCCGTGCCTTTTGTAATGTGATCTTGGCACGTTCTTAAGATGTATCTTGAAGCGTATGATTCTCTTATTTGTTTTATCAAAATTTTCTCAAACATTTTGACTGGCTAGGGTCAGATTTTGGAAATCAACACCTTTTTCAGCTCTAACTTTTGCCTGGGTGCCCTTTCGGGTTTTCAACCTAGCGAGCTTTTCTTTTTTTTTTTTTTTTTTGAAAGGGGAGATGAAACTCATTAAAATGTTTGGCTACCATCAAGGACCAAGTTTGCACAGGTTCGCATGGCTATCAATTGGGTTGGGCCCAAGGCTTTGAAATGGTAGAAATGGTGGAAAGGGTGTTGGGCAAGCCCCAAGTCAGTTCCAAGCATGTCTTTTCAAGATTGAGGCAAGAGAATCTTTAAATTCTTAAAGTAAGACTATTCAATTCCATCTCTTCATCAGTGTTAGCATGAAATCGATTTTAACCTTTCAGGATTCTTTTTGTTTTGTCGTAGTAAAATTATTACCAGAGTAATATCCATGGTAATTTGAAAAGTGACACTTCAGTCTAGTGATTCATGCATCTATGACTAGGCACATCAGATTAGGCAAAATGAGACTTCATTCCATCAGTAGAGAAGGATTACAGACTCATTAACAACTCGGTGACAGACAGACTCGATCACAAGACTAAACTTGAAATAGACAAACACACAACAGACTCGACTGGACTCGACCCGGTCTCAAATGGAATGTCACAGTGACTCACTTATTCTTTTTATTTCTTTTTTTTTTCTAAAGAGCATCTTCATTTGGTTTTCTAGCAAGAGTTCCAAACACCATCACTTCACCGGCACAGGTTCAACATTCATGGGCCTCAGCGAAGAGGATCGTTCGAATAGGTAAGCCAGGGGCTTAGGTGACACGGAGTTGAATGGGTGGTGGCTCAATGATGTTTTGGTCGATGAGGTCCTGGATATCATGGCGGAGACGTATGCATTGGTCGGTGTCATGGCCTGGGCCTTGGTGGTAGGCACATCGTCTGGACAGGTCACAGTTAGGTGGTGGGAGATCGGCACGAGGCTGAAGGAGTTGGAGGTGTCCCTTTTTTAGCAAACGGCCTAAGGCTATGGAGGGGGAGATATCTAGTTTGGCAAAGGTACGGGGTTGCTTTTTCTGGTAAGGGAAACTAGTGGTTTGGTTGGAGGATTGGTATGGCCGATGAGGGTATGCCATGGGTTGGCTGCGCAGGGCGTCGACATCCGGGGAGTGTCGGGAGTATTTAGGCCTCTTGGACTGGTGTTGGGGTTCATCATTCTTGAACTTTTCTTCTATGATGGCATCCTCAATTCTGGTCCCCATTTCAAGCAGTTCTTTGCTAATGCTCCGTGCCATTTTATCAAATCGACTAACCCTTGAACTCAACTGCTCAACAGTGGTTTGTAGCTTGTTGACTTTCTCTTCCAGAGCTTTGTAGGCCATTGGTGGATCGATGATGGTCTAGCCCTCGATTAAGATAGTGAATTCTGGGAGGTATAAAGGTGCGCTTACCCGGGGCTATGATTTTTCTGCAAATAGAAGTAAAAGTCCAAATTAGCGGAGGCGCAAAACACTTCTTATGGACTCCTATCAGGGAGAGATGATCAGAGTTTTTGAAGGATTTAATGATGCAAACCGAGGTTACAGTAAGTATACGACTTCTGTACAACGATTGAGATGGGTGGGGATGATGATACGTATGTATTCGATGTGTAGAGACTGACATGTGTGAGACTGATAAGATGTGTGTGCATGTAGACTGACACAAATTGTGTATGTATATGAGACAAGCATGCGAATGCAAGCCCTAATCTATATGACGCTCCTATTTCTAACAGATAGCAGCTAAACAAATAAGGTCCTAGCCATACAGAGTGTGCTAACCTTACTATCCAGTATGATCACCAAGGGATAACAGGGATTTCCGGGATACTTCGGGAATTTTGGACAGAGTTTCTGGGAGAATCAGGGATTCGGAAGATTCGGAGAAATTTCTAGAAGTCATTTGAGTTTCTAGGAAAAATAGGGATTTCTGGTTGATTTGGACTGAGCTTCTAGGAGAAATTGGAAAATCAGAATTTCTGGGAGAAATTGGTACATCTAGGCATTTTTGGGAAGTTTGGATGGAGTTGTTGGAATTTTTGGGAAATCTTGAAGATTTGGATAGAGCTTATGGGAAAACATGAAAACTCGGGTAAGTTGGACAGAGTTTCTGGGAGAAACAAGTATACCGGAATTTCTGGGAGAAATTGAGATTTCTGGGTAATCTGAGAGAAGCAAGAATATCTGGGGGACATAAGTATATCGGAGTTTCTGGAAGAAATTGAGATTTCTGGGTAATTTGGGAAGAAATAGGGATTTCTAGGAAATCTGGGTGATTCGGACAGAGTTTCTAGGAGAAACAGGGATATCCTGATGAGTTGGGTAGAGTTTATGGAAGAAATAGGAATATACAACGAGAATAGGTGATGATGGTGATCATACTGTCTAGCAAGTTTTCATACTCCTATGTCTCAGGACCAGTAAACAAGGTTTGCGGTGTATATCTTTGTGAGCATAGAGCAGACATCCTTATCATGGTGCCTAGGCAAGTCAACTCAATGTGATCACATGTGAGTGATTGCCTTGGGAATCATAAGAAAAGAGGTTCTGTTCTATGCCACATAAGCGTCTACATCGCGCAGGTAATCCCGCCAGGGCATACAGCAGTTATATCACATTGTCCTATCTGAAAAGATAAATGAACAGTCCTACGAAAGGTTCTACAGGAATCTATATGAAAAGGCTGGGTTTAGTCAAAGAGGGTCCGTTGACGAGAGTTCCAATATACCGTCGGGGAGACAGTACGGAGGTTTTTACTCTTTTTGATATACCTTGGAAGGTACAGTATCAACGGTGACTTGTCCCCTGGCACAGCAAGACCTGAACAATGTCAGCGCCGCGTTTCAGACACAGTCGGAGGGGGGAAATGCAAGAGTGCAATGCGGTGAACCAAACACAGTAAAAAGATGATTTTAATGATGCTTCTTATGAGTCAAACCTCTGTATTATTTTGTTTTTAAAATAAAAATCCCCAGTGGAGTCGCCAGATTGTGGATACCGGAATTCCACCGCTTCGTATTGTTTGAAATTTGATTTGAAATTGATCAAAGGAAGAAAATGAAAGGTCTGTTGAAAACAGATACAGAGTCGCCACTTGGTCTTTAAGGAACCAAGAAACCTAATTTGACTCACCCAAATGGATAAAGGGCACCGGTCCTTCATAACCAAAGAACTTGGCTCGGGATTTTGGTACGAGAGAGGAAGGAGCCTTTGTCGCGACTAAAACACCCTCAACTCGCCCCGTCTCTCGACGGGCCTCAATTAGCATCCAAATAATCATCTTATACTAGGTTTGGTTCGGCAATTAATACTATGATAGTATATTACATCACATAAGAATCTTGAAATTGAAAATCAAAAGATAGGATATCATTCATAAAATCTAAGTCAAATATCATACAATGTAAAGTGAAAATCACACAAATAAACCTAGGAAAAATCGTCTAATCATATATCAATTAATCAAGTTTCCTAATCTAAAGGGGGCATGAATTGTTATTGAAACAAATAAACAAAGAAATAAAAATATGCTTAGCAAGCTAGTATGATGCATGTTAATCTTTGAGAAAAGAAGACCTCTCAATCCCCGGGATGGATGATAAAGGATGATTAGATCGGGGGAAGCATGAACGTGTGATCATGATCATTCCTTATAATCTTCTTAGATTAGGAGCTACAAAAACCCCAAATCTTTGCATGGATACAATGTATGTATCTAGAGTGTGCCAAGGTTGTAGTGTGTTTTGTGTTCATGGATTCCTAGAATGATATAGAAGTCTAAAATGTGTATGAATGGATGGATGAAATCAATGTGGGATATGTACAAATGTAGTATGAACTACTTCCTAAGATATGAACTAATTTGGAATGCATATAAGCATCAAATCAAAGAATGAAAGTTAAAATGTGTTTGCTGTGAATAGTGGACAGAACAGTAGCATCATCTTTTGGAAATTGAAAAGAGGGGTTAGGAATGTTTTCAATTCATGATTTTTTATGGAGATCTTCCTTATTGTGTCTAGAACACAACCAAAAAGGCAAATCTTGAATAGCTATCACAGATTGAGAGAAATCATATAAACAATGAAGGTCACTCAGGAACAGAGTCCGTACCGTCGACTGAAATGTTGAAAAATCTTAGAAAATGAAAACTAATGATCTAGAGGCCCATTTTATACAGACAGTTCCCTAAGACATTGAAGTTTAAGGGAAAAATAAGTTAGGACCACCCATTTTGGAAAAGTTGTCTGTAAAACAAGTTGGAAGTGGACCTAGCTGCTGTGACAGCAAAATCAGAATATATGGAGAGAATTTTTGGGTCCAAATGGACCATTTTTAAGTGCTTCCAAGTCAAGCCAAAAATCATGGATGTTCTATAATGAGTTAGAAAGACTTTCCAAGTGGTCTTGCATTCATACATTGAGTATTGAACTCAAAATAATTCCTTGAAGTTAAATGACTCACTGTTTTGAGGGTTTTGAGAAAAACAAGGTTTATTTCTTGAAATCAAAATGAGGGGTTTAAGAGGGGGGTTTTGGAAATGGGGGTTTTGAAAGTATACTTCCAGAACTTGGATGAATATTCTAACCACTTGGAATATCAATTCCTAACTTATTTCAAGCACTTCCCAAGTATTTGCAAACCATGGTTTCATTTGGAAACCAAACTCAAGAATCTATGGGAGTATGATACATGAGAGGATAGATGATACATGATATGATATATCATGCTAAAAGTGGTAAAGAACATGTGCATGGGATATGGGTTCATCTAGATACAAGAGAGTGTTGCATCAAAGTGTGAAAGTCAAAAAGTGAAATGCTGTGAATAGTGGACAGACTGTATGCATCACTTTGTAACTTTATAATGGGAGGTCAAACGTGCCTAGAAAAATGTGAGAAAAATCAGAGATCATCCTTATTGTGTCTAGAAAATAACCCAAAAAGCCAAACATCAATAGCTATCACAGATTAAAAGAAATAAATCAGAATGTACACATGACTCAGAAACAAAAGCTGCACTGTTGACTGATTTTGTATGATATTTCATAAATCAAAGAAAAGGTTTATGATGACCCATTATATACCAAACGTTTCCTAAGACACCCATGTTTTATAAAAAAAATAGAAAAGATATATGTACAGAGACGAAAATATCCAGAATAAGTGCAAGAAGTTGGGTGAACATTCTGTGAGAACAGAGGCAGATTATGAATATGAACTTCTCACATCCAAAACAAATACTTTCACATTTCTATAATTGATGGGAAACATTGGGGACAAACTATGATGTATTAGGAAGATTTTCAAAGTGGTTTCATCATCATGACTCAAGTATTTAATTCAAAACAAATCTTTGAATCTGAACAGCTCACTGTTTTGGATCATTCTTGAAGAAAATGGATTTGGGTTTGAAATAGAGTTTGAGTTCTTGATTGGGGGTTTTGAAATAGATGTTCAAAGCATGAACTTAAACTCTTGAGATGACCATGTGACCACTTAGAACCTCATCCAACCTTGAATCATCAAAGAACTCCCAATATTATTGGAGAGATTCATTTTTATTTTGGACATAACTTCAATACATTTCAAGAACATCTTGGAAGTATTGAGGTTATGATCATCATCTATCAAACATGTTTTTGAGGTCAAGAGCTACTATCCATAAGGATTCACTCACCCCAAACTTCATGTCATCACTTAGATGATGATGAACTAGTAAGAAAATAAAGAAAATAAAAAGAAATGAGATTAAGAAGAGATGAACATAATATGAACAAGCAAGTAAATAACAATCAATAGATGATAATCAATATGATTTTGGACTTGTAGCTTGGTGTTTCACTCATAGATTTTGACATTTGGACATGGAAGTAGCTTCCTAACTCAAGAATGCTCAAGAATGGTGATTGGGTATATTGATGATGAAGTATATAGAAAAATGGTGGAGGAAAACAAGATTAGAACTCACTTTGATTGGAAAAAAATGGAAGAAGAAGACTACTTCTTCTCTTTCTCTCTCTATATTTCCCTAGAGTTTCTTCCTAAGCTTTCTCTAAGCTTCCATGTCTCCCCTCTAAATGGAAGTAAATGGCTTCTTTTATAGGCAAAGGAGGGGTGGTAAATGGAGTTTTAAAAAGTTTAAAATGGTCTCCCATTGGTCCAAAATAAGCTAGGAATCAAAACTACGTCGTTTTGGTTTTTAATTAATCAAAATGGGACCCCAAAAGAAATTACAAAAACTCACTGTTCTGGAGGGGAGTGCCGCGGCGGCACTGGGCCAGTGCCGCGGCGGCAGTGGGCCAGTGCCGCGCCGGCACTGCTCCTCCCTTCGTCCAGATAATGCTGTTTAGTCCCCCCTGAAGTTCCGGTATTCGCGAAAAGGCCCTATTTCGTCCGAAATTCACAGAAAATGCGTACGAACTCCAAATTGAGGTTATGATATACCGTTGGAAAGGTAATGGAGTCTACTTTACATAAAAAATAGTTCGGGGATAGGTCACCTTGAAAGGTTTTGCGGTATTCGCGATAAAAGCTGATTTGATCGCCTTTTTCGCCTTTGAAAATTCATAATAAATTCGTTTTAAATTCAGAAATTACGTACGATATACCGTTGGAAAGCTATTGACCTCTAGTATCCATGAAAAATGTTTGAAAATTGTTTCAGTGCCCCGGTTCGAAAGTCAAATTCTGGTCAAACTGGTCAAACCTGGGATTCCCGGGAAGTTCTGGAAACCTCCGGGAGTTCCCAGGAGCTGACGTTCTCGCTCGATTTTCTTTTGGAACTTGTTTTAACACTTATCTCATAATTTAAAATGATTCTGGTGAATTCGGACGATTTCGGTCAAACTTGGTCAAACTTGGTCAAACCTGGTCAAACCTTAGTCAAACCTAGTCAAACCTTGGTCAAACCGGTCAACGTGGACTTTCCGGGAACTTCCGGGACTTCCGGGGGTCTCTGGGAGCTGACGATTTCACCCGATTTCTCTTAGAAACTCATTTTATCGCTTTTCTTACGACATAGCATGTTTTCAGAACTTTGGGACCAAATCTGGGAGTTTTCGGGCTTTTAGGGGCATTTTGGTCATTTTGAGCATTCTGAGAGATAGAGCTGACTTCCAGGAGTCCTTTTGAGTCTTTTACGATCATTGTGAACCACCAAGCTATGGGTTTCCTAAATCTGATAGCCGACAAAATGGGGTGTCTACAAGATCAGGTCGAGGTTAAGACAGAATCGAGTTTAAGATCAGCTCAAGTCTAAGACAGAATCGAGTTTAAGACTAGATCGAGTTTAAGATCACAGCAAGTTTTAGATTAAGTTTAAGATCATGTTGAGTTTTAGATCGAGTTTATGATCAAGTCATGTTTAAGGCATAATCGAGCTTAAGACTAGGTCAAAGTTTAAGATAGAATCGAGTTCAAGAGTAGGTCAAGTTTAAGACAGAATCGAGTTTAAGATTACATCAAGTTTAATATCACGTCAAGTTTTAGATCAAGGTTAAGATTATGTCGAGTTTTTTTATCTTGTTTAAGATCAGGTCAAGTTTAGGACAGAATTGAGCTTAAGATTAGACTGAGGTTAAGATAATGTAAAGTTTTATATCGAGTTTTAGATCAGGTCGAGTTTAAGACAGAATTGAGTTTAAGATCAGCTCAAGTCTAAGACAGAATCGAGTTTAAGATCACGGCAAGTTTTAGATTAAGTTTAAGATCATGTTGAGGTTTAGATCGAGTTTATGATCAAGTCATGTTTAAGGCATAATCGAGCAGGTCAAAGTATAAGATAGAATCGAGTTCAAGAGTAGGTCAAGTTTAAGACAGAATCGAGTTTAAGATTACATCGAGTTTAAGATTACGTCATGTTTTAGATCAAGGTTAAGATTATGTCGAGTTTTTTTAGCATGTTTAAGATCAGGTCAAGTTGAAGACAGAATTGAGCTTAAGATTAGACCGAGGTTAAGATAATGTAAAGTTTTATATCGAGGTTTAGATCAGGTCGAGTTTACGACAGAATCATGTTTAAGATTAGGTGAAGTTTAAGAATTAATCGAGTTTAAGATCAGGTCGAGTTTAAGATCATGTCAAGTTTTAAATCGAGTTTAAGATCAGGCCGAGTTTAAGACAGAATCGAGTTTAAGATTAGATCGAGTTTAAGATCAGGTCAAGTTTATGACAGAATTGAGTTAAATATTAGGTCAAGTTTATAAAAAATCGAGTTATAATTAGGTCAAGTTTAAGATAGAATCGAGTTTAAGAACATGTCGTGTTTAAGACAGAATCGAGTTTACGATCATGTCTAAATTTAGATAGAGTTTAAGATCATGTCAAGTTTTAGATCGAGTTTAAGATCAGGTCAAGTTTGAGACATAATTGATTTTAAGATTAGGTCAAGTTTAAGACAAAATCGAGTTTAAGATTAGGTTAAGTTTAAGCCAGAATTAAGTTTAAGATAAGATCGAGTTTAAGATCATGTTAAGTTTTAAATCAAGTACAAGATCATGTTGAGTCTTAGATCATGTTTAAGATCATGTCAAATTTTACGTCAAGTTTAAGATCAAGTCGAGTTTAAGACAAAATCAAGTTTAAGATTAGCTCAAGTTCAAGACTGAATCTAGTTTAAGATTAGCTCGAGTTTAAGATCACATCAAGTTTTAGATCGAGTTTAAGAATATGTCGTGTAGATCGAGTCTAAGATAGGATCGAGTTTAAAGATTAGAACGAGTTTAAGATCATGTCAAGTTTTAGATTGAGTTTAAGATCAGGTCAAGATTAAGACATAATCAAGTTTAAGATTAGGTCAAGTTTATGACAAAATCGAGGTTAAGATTAGGTCAAGTTTAAGACAAAATTGAGTTTAAGATTAGATCATTTTTCAAGATCATATCATGTTTTAGATTGTGTTTAAGATCAGGTCGAGTTTGAGACAGAATCGAGTGAAAGATTAGATCGTGTATAAGATCATTTCAAGTTTTAGTTTGAGTTTAAGATCAGGTCGAGGTTAAGACAGAATCGAGTTTAAGATCAGCTCAAGTCTAAGACAGAATCGAGTTTAAGACTAGATCGAGTTTAAGATCACGGCAAGTTTTAGATTAAGTTTAAGATCATGTTGAGGTTTAGATCGAGTTTATGATCAAGTCATGTTTAAGGCATAATCGAGCTTAAGACCAGGTCAAAGTATAAGATAGAATCGAGTTCAAGAGTAGGTCAAGTTTAAGACAGAATCGAGTTTAAGATTACATCGAGTTTAATATCACGTCATGCTTTAGATCAAGGTTAAGATTATGTCGATTTTTTTAGCATGTTTAAGATCAGGTCAAGTTTAAGACAGAATTGAGCTTAAGATTAGACCGAGGTTAAGATAATGTAAAGTTTTATAACGAGTTTTAGATCAGGTCGAGTTTACGACAGAATCAAGTTTAAGATTAGGTGAAGTTTAAGAAATAATCGAGTTTAAGATCAAATCGAGTTTAAGATCATGTCAAGTGTTAGATCGAGTTTAAGATCAGGTCGAGTTTAAAAAAGAATCGAGTTTAAGATTAGATCGAGTTTAAGATCAGGTCAAGTTTAAGACAGAATTGAGTTAAAGATTAGGTAAAGTTTATAAAAAATCGAGTTATAATTAGGTCAAGTTTAAGATAGAATCGAGTTTAAGATCATGTCGTGTTTAAGACAGAATCGAGTTTACGATAATGTCTAAATTTAGATAGAGTTTAAGATCATGTCAAGTTTTAGATCGAGTTTAAGATCAGGTCAAGTTTGAGACAGAATTGATTTTAAGATTAGGTCAAGTTTAAGACAAAATCGAGTTTAAGATTAGGTTAAGTTTAAGCCAGAATTCAGTTTAAGATTAGATCGAGTTTACGATCATGTTAAGTTTTAAATCAAGTAAAAGATCATGTCGAGTCTTAGATCATGTTTAAGATCATGTCAAGTATTAGATTGAGTTTAAGATCAAGTCGAGTTTAAGACAGAATCAAGTTTAATATTAGCTTTAGTTCAAGACTGAATCTAGTTTAAGATTAGATCGAGTTTAAGATCACGTCAAGTTTTAGATCGAGTTTAAGAATAGGTCGTGTCTAAGATAGGATCGAGTTTAAAGATTAGAATGAGTTTAAGATCATGTCAAGTTTTAGATTGAGTTTAAGATCAGGTTAAGTTTAAGACATAATCGAGTTTAAGATTAGGTCAAGTTTATGACAAAATTGAGGTTAAGATTAGGTCAAGTTTATGACAAAATTGAGGTTAAGATTAGGTTAAGTTTAAGACAGAATTGAGGTTAAGATTAGATAGGGTGTTAAGACCATATCATGTTTTAGATTGTTTTTAAGATCAGGTCGAGTTTGAGACAGAATCGAGTGGAAGATTAGATCGTGTATAAGATCAATTCAAGTTTTAGTTTGAGTTTAAGATCAGGTCGAGTTTAAGACAGAATCGAGTTTAAGATCAGCTCAAGTCTAAGACAGAATTGAGTTTAAGACTAGATCGAGTTTAAGATCATGGAAAATTTTTAGATTAAGTTTAAGATCATGTTGAGTTTTAGATCGAGTTTATGATCAAGTCATTTTGAAGGCATAATCGAGCTTAAGACCAGGTCAAAGTTTAAGATAGAATTGAGTTCAAGAGTAGGTCAAGTTTAAGACAGAATCGAGTTTAAGATTACATCGATTTTAATATCACGTCAAGTTTTAGATCAAGGTTAAGATCATGTCGAGTTTTTTATCATGTTTAAGATCAGGTCAAGTTTAAGATAGAATTGAGCTTAAGAATAGACCGAGGTTAAGATAATGTAAAGTTTTATATCGAGTTTTAGATCAGCTCGAGTTTACGACAGAATCAAGTTTAAGATTAGGTGAAGTTTAAGATCAGATCGAGTTTAAGATCATGTCAAGTTTTAGATCGAGTTTAAGATCAGGTCGAGTTTAAGACAGAATCGAGTTTAAGATTAGATCGAGTTTAAGATCAGGTCAAGTTTAAGACTGAATTGAGTTAAAGACTAGGTATCATTTACAAAAAATCGAGTTATAATTAGGTCAAGTTTAAGATAGAATCGAGTTTAAGTTCATGTCGTGTTTAAGACAAAATTGAGTTTAAGATCATGTCTAAATTTAGATAGAGTTTAAGATCATGTCAAGTTTTAGATCTAGTTTAAGATCAGGTCAATTTTAAGACAGAATTGAGTTTAAGATTACGTCAAGTTTAAGACAAAATCGAGTTTAAGATTAGGTTAAGTTTAAGCCAGAATTCAGTTTAAGATTAGATCGAGTTTAAGATCATTCAAGTATTAGATCGTGTTTAAGATCAGGTAATGTGTAAGATAAAATAGAGTTAAAGATTGGATCGAGTTTAAGATAGAATCGAGTTTCAGATTAGGTCAAGTTTAAGATATAATCGAGTTTAAGATTACATCGAGTTTAATATCACGCCAAGTTTTAGATCAAGTTTAAGATCATGTCGAGTTTTTGATCATGTTTAAGATCCGGTCAAGTTTAAGTCAGAATCAAGTTTAAGATTAGACCGAGGTTAAGATCATGTCAAGTTTTAGATCGAGTTTTAGATCAGGTCGAGTTTACGATAGAATCAAGTTTAAGATTAGGTTAAGTTTATGAAATAATCGAGTTTAAGATTAGTTCGAGTTTAAGATCAGGTCAAGTTTAAGGTAGAATTGAGTTAAAGATTAGGTCAAGTTTAAGAAAAAATTGAGTTTGAGCTTAGGTCAAGTTTAAGACAGAATTGAGTTTAAGATTCGATCAAATTTAAGATAATGTCAAGTTTTATATTGTGTTTAAGATCAGGTCGAGTTTAAGACAGAATTGAGTTAAAGATTAGATCATGGACAAGATCATTTCAAGTTTTAAATTGAGTTTAAGATCAGGTCAAGTTTAAGATAGAATCGAGCTCAAGATCAGGTCAATTCTAAGACAGAATCGAGCTTAAGATTAGATCGAGTTTAAGATCACGTCAAGTTTTAGATTAAGTTTAAGATCATGTCGAGTTTTAGATCAAGTTTATGATCAAGTCATGTTTAAGACAGAATCGAGCTTAAGATCAGGTCAAGTTTAAGATAGAATCGAGTTTAAGATTTGGTCAAGTTTAAGACAGAATCGACTTTAAGATTAGATCGAGTTTAAGATCACGTCAAGTTTTAAATCAAGTACGAGATCATGTCGAGTCTTAGATCATGTTTATGATCAGGTCAAGTTTAAGACAAAATCAAATTTAAAATTATACTGAGTTTAAGATCATGTCAAGTTTTAGATCGAGTTTAAGATCAGGTCAAGTTTAAGATCAGGTCGAGTTCAAGAATATGTCAAGTTCAGGACTGAATCTAGTTTAAGATTAGCTCGAGTTTAGGATCACGTCATGTTTTAGATCGTGTTTAAGATTAGGTCGTGTCTAAGATAGGATCGAGTTTGAAGATTAGAACCAGTTTAAGATCATGTCAAGTTTTAGATCAAGTTTAAGATCAGGTCAATTTTAAGACAGAATCGTGTTTAAGATTAGGTCAAGTTTATGACAAAATCGAGTTTAACATTAGGTCAAGTTTAAGACAGAATCGAGTTTAGGATTAGGTCAAGTTCAGGACTGAATCTAGTTTAAGATTAGCTCGAGTTTAAGATCACGTCAAGTTTTGGATCGAGTTTAAGATGAGGTCGTGTCTACGATAGGATCTAGTTTAAAGATTAGAACGAGTTTAAGATCATGTTAAGTTTTAGATCGAGTTTAAGATCAGGTCAAGTTTAAGACAAAATTGAGTTTAAGATTGGGTCAAGTTTATGACAAAATCGAGTTTCAGATTAGGTTAAGTTTAAGACAGAATTGTGTTTAAGATTAGATCGAGTTTAAGATCATATCAAGTTTTAGATTGTGTTTAAGATCATGTTGAGTTTAAGACAAAATTGAGTTAAATATTAGATCGTGTATATGATCATTTCAAGTTTTATATTGAGTTTAAGATCAGGTCAAGTTTAAGACAGAATCGAGTTTAAGATCAGCTCAAGTCTAAGACAAAATCGAGTTTAAGATTAGATCGAGTTTAAGATCACGTCAAGTTTTAGATTAAGTTTAAGATCATGTCGAGTTTTAGATCAAGTTTATGATCAAGGTCGAGTTTAAGATCAAGTCGAGTTTAAGATTAGGTCAAGTTCAGGACTGAATCTAGTTTAAGATTAGCTCGAGTTTAAGATCACGTCATGTTTTAGATAGAGTTTAAGATTAAGTCGTGTCTAAGATAGGATCGAGTTTAAAGATTAGAATCAGTTTAAGATCATATCAAGTTTTAGATCAAGTTGAAGATCAGGTCAATTTTAAGACAGAATCGAGTTTAAGATTAGGTCAAGTTTATGACAAAATCGAGTTTAACATTAGGTCTAGTTTAAGACAGAATCAAGTTTAAGATTAGCTCAAGTTCAAGACTGAATCTGGTTTAAGATTAGCTCGAGTTTAAGATCACGTCAAGTTTTAGATCGAGTTTAAGAATAGGTCGTGTCTAAGATAGGATCGAGTTTAAAGATTAGAACGAGTTTAAGATCATGTCAAGTTTTAGATTGAGTTTAAGATCAGGTCAAGGTTAAGACATAATCGAGATTAAGATTAGGCCAAGTTTATGACAAAATCGAGGTTAAGATTAGGTCAAGTTAAAGACAGAATTGAGTTTAAGATTAGATCGTGTTTTAAGACCATATCATGTTTTAGATTGTGTTTAAGATCAGGTCGAGTTTAAGACAGGATCGAGTTAAAGATTAGATCGTGTATAAGATCATTTCAAGTTTTAGTTTGAGCTTAAGATCAGGTCAAGTTTAAGACAGAATCGAGTTTAAGATCAGCTCAAGTATAAGACAGAATCGAGTTTAAGACTAGATCGAGTTTAAGATCACGACAAGTTTTAGATTAAGTTTAAGATCGTGTTGAGTTTTAGATCGAGTTTGTGATCAAGTCATGTTTAAGGCATAATCGAGCTTAAGACCAGGTCAAAGTTTAAGATAGAATCGAGTTCAAGAATAGGTCAAGCTTAAGACAGAATCGAGTTTAAGATTACATCGAGTTTATTATCACGTCAAGTTTTAGATCAAGGTTAAGATCATGTCGAGTTTTTTATCATGTTTAAGATCAGGTCAGGTTTAATACAGAATTGAGCTTAAGATTAGACCGAGGTTAAGATAATGTAAAGTTTTATATCGAGTTTTAGATTAGGTCGAGTTTATGACAGAATCAAGTTTAAGATTAGGTGAAGTTTAAGAAATAATCGAGTTTAAGAACATGTCATGTTTTCGATCGAGTTTAAGACCAGGTCGAGTTTAAGACAGAATCGAGTTTAAGATTAAATCGAGTTTAAGATCAGGTCAAGTTTAAGACAGAATTGAGTTAAAAATTAGGTCAAGTTTATAAAAAATCGAGTTATAATTAGGTCAAGTTTAAGATAGAATTGAGTTTAAGATCATGTCGTGTTTAAGACAGAATCGAGTTTAAGATCATGTCTAAATTTTGATAGAGTTTAAGATCATGTCAAGTCTTAGATCGAGTTTAAAATCAGGTCAAGTTTAAGACAGAATTGAGTTTAAGATTAGGTTAAGTTTGAGACAAAATCGAGTTTAAGATTAGGTTAAGTTTAAGCCAGAATTCAGTTTAAGATTAGATTGAGTTTAAGATCATTCAAGTTTTCGATCGTGTTTAATATCAGGTCATGTGTAAGACAGAATAGAGTTGAAGATTGGATCGAGTTTAAGACAGAATCGAGTTTAAGATTAGGTCAAGTTTAAGATATAATCGAGTTTAAGATTACATCGAGTTTAATGTCACGTTAAGTTTTAGATCAAGTTTAAGATCATGTCGTGTTTTTGATCATGTTTAAGATCCGATCAAGTTTAAGACAGAATTAAGTTTAAGATTAGACCGAGGTTAAGATCGTGTCAAGTTTTAGATCGAGTTTTAGATTAGGTCGAGTTTACGACAGAATCAAGTTTAAGATTAGGTTAAGTTTATGAAATAATCGAGTTTAAGATCATGTCAAGTTTTAGATCAAGTTTAAGATCATGTTGTGTATAAGATTAGATCAAGTTTAAGATCAGGTCAAGTTTAAGGTAGAATCGAGTTAAAGATTAGGTCAAGGTTAAGAAAAAATTGAGTTTGAGCTTAGGTCAAGTTTAAGACAGACTTGAGTTTAAGATTCGATCAAATTTAAGATAATGTCAAGTTTTAAATTGTGTTTAAGATCAGGTCGAGTTTAAGACAGAATCGAGTTAAAGATTAGATCACGTACAAGATCATTTCAAGTTTTAGATTGAGTTTAAGATCAGGTCAAGTTTAAGACAGAGTCGAGCTTAAGATCAGGTCAAGTCTAAGACAGAATCAAGCTTAAGATTAGATCGAGTTTAAGATCACATCAAGTTTTAGATCAAGTTTAAGATCATGTCGAGTTTTAGATCAAGTTTATGATCAAGTCATGTTTAAGACAGAATCGAGCTTAAGATCAGGTCAAGTTTAAGATAGAATCGAGTTTATGATTTGGTCAAGTTTAAGACAGAATCGACTTTAAGATTAGATCGAGTTTAAGATCACGTCAAGTTTTAAATCAAGAACAAGATCATGTCGAGTCTTAGATCATGTTTATGATCAAGTCAAGTTTAAGACAAAATCAAATTTAAAATTATACTGAGTTTAAGATCATGTCAAGTTTTAGATCGAGTTTATGATCAGGTCGAGTTTAAGATTAGGTCAAGTTCAGGACTGAATCTAGTTTAAGATTAGCTCGAGTTTAAGATCACGTCATGTTTTAGATCGAGTTTAAGATTAGGTCATGTCTAAGATAGGATCGAGTTTGATGATTAGAACTAGTTTAAGATCATGTCAAGTTTTAGATCAAGTTTAAGATCAGGTCGATTTTAAGACAGAATCGAGTTTAAGATTAGGTCAAGTTTATGACAAAATCGAGTTTAACATTAGGTCAAGTTTAAGACAGAATTGAGTTTAAGATTAGGTCAAGTTCAGGACTGAATTTAGTTTAAGATTAGCTCGAGTTTAAGATTAGGTCGTGTCTAAGATAGGATCTACTTTAAAGATTAGAACGAGTTTAAGATCATGTTAAGTTTTAGATCGAGTTTAAGATCAGGTCAAGTTTAAGACAGAATCGAGTTTAAGATTCGGTCAAGTTTTTGACAAAATCGAGTTTAAGATGAGGTCAAGTTTAAGACAAAATTGAGTTTAAGATTAAATCGAGTTTAAGACCATATCAAGTTTTAGATTGTGTTTAAGATCATGTCGAGTTTAAGACAGAATCGAGTTAAAGATTTGATCATGTATATGATCATTTCAAGTTTTATATTGAGTTTAAGATCAGGTCAAGTTTAAGACAGAATCGAGTTTAAGATCAGCTCAAGTCTAAGACAGAATCGAGTTTAAGATTAGATCGAGTTTAAGATCACGTCATGTTTTAGATTAAGTTTAAGATCATGTCGAGTTTTAGATCAAGTTTATGATCAAGTCGTGTTTACGGCATAATCTAGCTTAAGACCAGATCAAAGTTTAAGATTGAATCGAGTTTAAGATTATGTCATGCCCCGAAGTACCAAAAATAGGGAAAAATAAATTTCCTTCATGGGTTCGTAGACACGTGACTGGTTGTGAGTGTCACCTGATTGTCCAAACATGCTTATAACAATAATGTGATATGGGAAAATGACTAAGTTCAGCGGAAGCAGAAATTTAAAACATCCAAGTCTTACATCAGTAGTATATTACAGGCCAAAAAGATATTCAAAAGTTACATATTACAAGACTAGCTAAACTATTACATCACTAACATAATAATAACAGAACTATAACAAAAGAAAAGCTCCAAAATCTTCAGCTGGCAAAACCGTAGCCTTCCTCGTAGTTATCTTCATCAGCATAGTCTTCAGTAGTAAAGTCAGCATCTTGATAGCAGTCGGCTCCGTCTGGACCTGCAAAGACTGGACGTGGAAGGTCCAGCGGCATGAAAAGTCGTTAGCGGTTAAGTTAAGTGAGGTCCCCTTAAGGTTACCACAACTTAAGGTAAGTTATTCTTCATCTCTTCATATTTATCAAAACCATAACTCGTTCATCATTTCGTATTCTCGATACTATGTCTTGTTCGTCTTTTCTTATTCTCAAAACCATGTCTTATTTAAACCCAATAATTCCCTTTGAAACTTAACCCAGAACTGAACTGACCAATGATAATGACTGAAACAAGACTTAACTCCAAATGCATTTACTGGTCAAGAAAGAACAACACTCAACAGTGAATAGTTAACTGTCGCCCAACTAGCACTCAAACTGTCGCCAAAATGGCATAAGTGTGCTGGACATTAACAATCTCTTTGTCGAACACGTCATACCGATCCTCAGGTCATCCGCACGTTACCGAACACGTCATGCCGATCCTCAGACCAAGAGTACGGGAAATTAACAATCTCTTTGTCGAACACGTCATACCGATCCTCAGGTCACCCGTACATTACCGAACACGTCATGCCGATCCTCAGTCCAAGGGTACGGAAAACTAATCAACTACTTGATCGACACGTCAAGACGATATTCAGGTCATCTGCACTTGACCGAACATGTCATGCCGATCCTCAGATCAAGGAACAAAACATAACTCACCAATCGACTCCATGGAATAATCGAGAGACCAACATTACAAGAATTATCCAAACACGACACAAAAGGTCACGAATCAACTTTGACCGGTAGTCACACGACTAGAAATGAAACCCAACGTCCCTTATTCGCATTAAATCTATTATTGAAGGTTTTATCGTTATTTTTTCATATTCGTACGTTTCGTAGTTTAGTTCATTAATATCATCCATTTGCAACCATCAGTATTTCGCTTTACGTTCGACATTCCATTTTCCTCTCAATATACTTACGATGGAAACTTTCCCAATCACTTACTAATGCAATAATCATGCCATTCAACATACTTATAGTTTGGGTATGAACTTTCCAATGGTCATTAAACTATATTCACGTAGCTCATGGATTTATAATCATGGATTTAATACCAATAGACATATAGATGAAACCCTTAACATACTCATCTATGCGATAGCACTACCATAGCATAAGATTTTCATAACAACATAGGTACCACAGAACTAGCATCAACAATCAACACCATGCATAACAAAACATCATACAAAAAGCTACACAATTTGTCAGGATACATTTTCACAGTGTTGACTTATTTAACATGATTTATTTGGGCATGATAAATTGCTTTGTAGATCAAACTCAAAACTAAAACATTGTAGATAATAGGAATATCTCCATGTGCAAAAAATATCTAGCTTCAATTACATTTATGAACTACTCAAACTATTTATTTTACAAGACATTTCTTATATCTCGGAGTGTTTTGTCCCTGCATTGTACATGAATTTCACCTATGAAGGAGGGATTTTTAGACAAAGCTATAGAAGGGTTATTTGTAGATAAATGAGTTATATTTCTCCACAAAAAAACCTATCTTAATTCTCATTTTGAGCTGCACGAAACATTCAATTTACTAAACTATGTTTGGCTGAAAGTTTCAATTTCTCAGATTTATAACACTGTGTTGTACATGCATTTCATCCATGAAGGAGTGATTTCTAGACTGAGCTATAGAAGAGTTATTTTTAGAAAATTGAGTTAGATTTTACCACAAAAAAATGTAGCTTAATTCCGATTTTTGAGCTCCTCAAAACATTCATTTTTCCAAACTACATTCTGCTGGAAGTTTATGTTTTTTCCAGGTTCATAACACTACGTTGTACATGCATTTCACCCATGAAGGAATGATTTCTAGACTGAGCTATAGAAGGTTTATTTGTAGATATACGAGCTATCTTTTACCACAAAAACACCTAGCTTAATTTGGATTTTTGAGCTGCACAAAACATTAATTTTACTAAACTATTGTCTATTGAAACATTCAGTTTCTCAGATTTATGGATTTGTCATGCATGTCATGAAAACTTCAACACAACAACATCAAACATCTACTAAACATTAATACATACTATATATGTTCTAAATTGAGTTAGATTACTCACAATTACTCATAATTTACTCACTAAAGCTTGAAATTTAAGCTTCATATTGGTTGAAGCTTAGTGAAGCTTGAATCTTCAAACTTCAAGGATGGACTTCCTCTATCTTCTATTCTTCCATGGAGCTATAACTCTAGCTCTCTCTCCCTCTCAATTATATGCAGATTGTAGAGGCAAAAGTGTCCCAATTGTGTGTATGTGCATGATATATAGGAGATTGGCATGGCGAGGTGTCAATTGCATGAGTTCATGCAAAGACACATGTCCAATATGTGGACAAATGTCATGGGAGGAGATGAAAAGTGTAAGGAGTGGCACATGGGGCTGTCTTGTGGCCGGCCATGTGGGGCCCACCTCGGATTGTATGACACTTTCTTGGGTTACTTGCATAAGTTCCTCGGTATATGTGTCAGTCTCGAATTACGTGTAAACTGGTATTTTTTTTAACGTCCGGGTCCGGGTACGGGACTAAGTTAAATCTTATTTTGGTCGAGTCGGTATGGTTACTACAGTCTAATCAATAATCCTAAGGTACGTTAAAACCGTCACCCAACTAAAATAATAATATAATAATATAGCCAGTCCAGTACAGAAATTCGAAATGCTGATATTATTAATGAAAGAAAAATTACAGGTGTTACATCTTCCACCACCTATTAAAGGATTTCGTCCTCGAAATCAGATCTTATCTAGGTACAAAACAGAAAAGGATATTTCTCTCGCATCTCTGACTCCATTTCCCACGAAGCTTCTCTTTCGTCACGTTGATTCCACTGAACCTTCACCAATGGAATCTCCTTGTTTCTCAGCTTCTTGGTCTCTCGACCCAAAATCTTGATGGCTCTCTCTGCGTAAGACACGCTGTTATTCACCTCAATGTCCTTAAAGTCGATTACATGTGGCGTCGCGCCCTGATGATATTCCTTCAACATACTGATGTGAAAAATATTGTGAATACCTAACAACCTTGGTGGCAACGCGAGTCTATAAGAAACTCTTCCTACGCGTTCCAAGATCTCGAATGGTCCGATATAGCGTGGCGACAACTTTCCCCTTTTCTCTCCAAACCTTACTACTCCTCGGACTAGTGATACTTTGAGTAAAACATGTTCTCCTACCTTGAACTCTTTATCCGTGCGATGTTTGTCTGCATAGCTCTTATATCGATCTTGTGCTGCCTTCATCTTCTCTCTGACAATAATTATCTTCTTGTTAATCTCTCGAACCATCTTCGGTCCTAGAAGCTTGCCATCTCCAACTTCAGTCCAAGATAATGGCGAATGACACGGCCTTCCATAAAATGCCTCAAATGGTGCCATGCCTATGCTTGAGTGATAACTATTGTTGTAGGCAAACTCAATTAATGGAAGATGTGTCTCCCATGAACTCTTAAAGTTGATCATGCAAGCTCTGAGCATATCTTCCATTACTTGATTGGTCCTCTCGGTTTGCCCGTCGATTTAAGGATGAAATGCTGAACTCACTTTCAGTGAAGTTCCTAAAGCTGTCTGGAAACTTTCCCAAAATTTTACAGTAAATCGAGAATCGCAATCAGACACTATGCGGACAGGTACTCCATGCAATCGTATGACCTGTTGTATGTATAACTGACTCAACTTCTCCATAGAATATGTCATACTGTATGCTATGAAGTGAGCTGACTTGGTGAGTCGGTCTACAATCACCCAAATAGAGTCATGGCTCTGCTGAGATCGGAGTAGACCTACCAGAAAATCCATGGTAATGTGTTCCCACTTCCACTGCGGAAAATCGGTAATGGCTGTAATAATCCTGATGGCTTTTGATGTTCTACTTTGACTTATTCACAAGTAAGACACTTAGAAACATACTCTGCCACTTCTCGTTTCATGCCTTCCCACCAGAAATTCTGCTTCAAGTCTCTACACATCTTTGTACCTCCAGGATGAACGGTCAAACGTGACTTGTGTGCTTCATCCAGAATGTCCTTCCTCAGAATCTCCACATCAGGAACACATAGTCGATTCCTACATCGAAATCCTTCATCTGAGCCTATGCTCCATTCCTTGGGTTCCTTTGCCGAAACTTTAGCAAACCACTTCTTTCACTCTTCGACTTTCTGTGGGGCTTCCAAAATACGACTAAGAAGCGTCGGTTGTGCTACTAAACATCCAAAATGGTGTCCTCCTTCTGTCTCTGTGGGTTGGAGATCAAATTCTGCTATAGTTTCCAATGCTTTCCATTCTCGAATCATGAGATTAGCAACTATCTTGCGAGGTTTACAACTTAAAGCATCTGCAACAATGTTTGCTTTTCCACGATGGTACTGTAGAGTGAAATCATAATCCTTGAGTAACTCCATCCATCGTCTCTGCCTCATATTTAGCTCCTTCTGAGAGAACAAGTACTTCAAGCTCTTGTGGTCTGAAAATAAATCAAACTGCTCCCCATAGAGGTAATGTCTCCATGTTTTCAGTGCAAACACAATTGCGGCTAACTCTAGATCATACGTTTGATAACTCATCTCGTGTGGCTTCAACTATCTCGATCCATACACTATCACCTTCCCATCTTGCATAAGTACACACCCTAATCCTTGGTGTGAAGCATCATTGTAGATGGTATATCTTTTACCGCTCTTGGGTATTGCTAACACGGGTGCCGAAGTTAACCTCTCCTTCAGCTCTTGAAATGCACGTTCATTTCGATCCTTCTAATCGAACTTCGACTCCTTCTTCGTAAGACCAGTTAATGGGGCTACAATTCTAGAGAATCCTTCTACAAATCTCCTGTAGTAGCCAGCCAAACCCAGAAAACTTCTAATCTCAGAAGAATTACTCGGTCTTTTCCAATCTAGCACTGCGTCTATCTTTGATGAATCCACTGATATCCCATTCTGAGAGACGACATGTCCTAAGAACTTGACTTCATCAAGCCAAAACTCGTATTTGCTGAACTTTGCATATAGTTGGTTATCCTTGAGTGTCTGTAAGGCAATCTGCAAATGTTTTTCATGTTCCTCCTTGGTCTTGGAATATATCAGTATATCATCTATAAAGACAATAGTAAACTGATCTAGGTAAGGCCTAAATACCCTATTCATCAAGTCCATAAACATTGCTAGGGCATTGGTTAGCCCGAATGGCATCATAAGAAACTCATAATGTCCATATCTAGTACAGAATGCTGTCTTTGACACGTCTTCTGGTCGAATTAACAGCTGGTGGTATCCTGATCTCAAATCGATCTTTGAAAATGTCGTGGCTCCTTGTAATTGATCGAACAAGTCATCAATACGTGGCAGCGGGTACTTATTCTTGATGGTTACCCTATTCAACTCCCTGTAGTCTATACAGAGTCGAAGTGATCCGTCTTTTTTCTTTACAAACAGTACCGCCCCACGGTGATCTGCTTGAACGCACGAATCCCAAATCTTCTAACTCCTGTACTTGCTTCTTCAATTCTTGCATTTCCGTCAATGCCATCCTGTATAGGGTCTTGGAGACAGTCCTGGTTACATGTGTCAGTTTTATGCAGAAGTCTATCTCTTGCTTTGGCGGAAAACCTAAGAGATCTTTAAATACATCCACGAATTCTCACACTATCGGAATCTCTGCGATCGTGATCTCTGAGCTTATGCCCTCGATGGCAGCCAAGCAACTAGCGAGCAAAGCCATCACTCAATGGGTTACATTAAAAGAAAAAGGGTTGACTTCCAGGTATCGTAAAGGTAATCGACTTGCTAGTACAATCCAAGATAGCATGGTACTTGGTGAGCCAGTCAATTCCTAAGATGACGTCAAACTCCTTCATTGACAGGATCACCAATTTGCAAATAGGTCTCTATCATCTATGTTAATGGGACAGTTTCTGTATACCCTATTCAACTTAACAGAAGTACTCATCAGAGATACGACATTCAATGCTATAGTAAGGTTTTGAGGTACTAAACCCAAATCTTGTACGACTCTACTAGCAATAAACGAATTCGATGCTCCAGTATCTAATAACGTTTTAACTATGTTGCTGAAAAGAGTGAGCGTACCTTCTAGATTCTGATGCGCTTCAGTGTCAAAACCTGCTGCTTCCGGAATAACGGCATTTAGATGAGTCTTAGCAGCTTGCCCTTGAGCGTTGGGTCCATTGTATCCTCGGCGCGGTGCCTTGCACTCTCGGCTCCAGTGGCCTTTCTCTCCACAATTAAAGCATATGACTCCACCACGATCGTGGTTCTTAGAGGTTCTGTAATCTTTGGCATGGTGGCCAGGTATGCCACAGTTGAAGCAACTCCCTAGACCTTTTCCTTGGGCGATATAACCTCCTTGATGTCCAACAGGGACTAGTGCTTGTGGTGCTATAATGTTGGCTTGCTGTGGTTGCCTGTGTGCCTGCTGCGACTTCCTTTCTCTATTCCAAGCGCGCTTGTTATTCTGATAATGCATGGGTGGCCTTGATCCTTGGACATTCGTGATGGAAACCTACTGGTAAACCTCTTCTGCCTCTGTTTCTGTATATTCTCCATCTGTGTAGCCAACCCTACCAAAGATTCAAAGGATTGACTCACGTAAACTGCAGTCGTCTCTTGTAGTGAAAGAGATAACCCTTGGTGTTATTGTTCGTTCTTCTTTTCAGGTATGTCCACCATGTGATGCGCAAAATGGGACAGGCGTTCGAATTGCATTGTATACTCCTGAACAGACTTGTTCACTTGAACCAATTCCATGAATTCTTTCTTCTTCAAATTTCGTTCTACTAACGGAAAATACTTTGCTAGGAACTGTTCCTTGAACATGGTCCATGTCATATCCCTTATGGCTCTTTCTCCCAAAGTTGCCTGTTCTGCTTCCCACCAGTCTGCAGCGGCATATGTCAATTGAAATACGGCTAGGCGTCATTTTTCGGCCTCACAACAATCCATGGCTTTAAAGATGAGATCCATCTCTCAAAGCCATTGCTCCGCTTTCGATGGTTCAATCATCCCATTGAACTTTTCCGGTCTTAATGCGCGGAAACGTTCAAGTAACTTATCCCCTGTCTGCCTTGGGGGTGGTGCTGGGCGGTTGTTGTTGTTTCCTGCATTGTTTGAAGCCCTCTCAATCCTTCTGACCAAGGCTGAGAGAAGTCATGTAGGGTCTATCTCATTAGGTATCTCCAGTTCTTCCTTGTTATGACCATTGCCCTTCCTCCTACGTCCTCCAGCCATCTGAAAACAACGCACAAGTTTTACTGCTAATATCCTTTGATTTCATACCGAGTCTTTATAGGTGGTCTTGGTGTGTACCAAAGTTAAAATATAATAAGCATGTATATATTACTAAATGTCAATGGATTAAAGCGATATAACTGAAACCATTATATTAAACCAAAAAGATTTACATCAAAGTACTGCGCCCAAGGCCAGTACATACTATAAAAGAGTTTAAGCATCTCCTAGGTGTGCTTACAAAAGAACATGTATAAAGTACTTACAACTGAAATATCTATAATATGAGCGACACCAAACAAAACTAATATGTACATCACTATATAGAAGTAATAGCAGCTCTGTGAAGATCATATCAATGTGGTAGGGCCTAGAAGTCTGCCTCATCGTCGATAACCGTAGGTGGTATCTCATCCCCTGAAACGGTAACTACCTCCGCTGGCATAAAATAAAGCCACTGGTCAAACTCATCTGGTCCACCATCTGGTAATATCCATCCTGGTGCTACGCCATCTCTGCCAACTCCATCCAAGTCGATGTCATCCTCATCATCAAGCTCTACAACCTCTGGTGGCGCATCGTCCAACTCGACAGCTAACTCGTCAGGCTCAACGACATCATCTGGATCCACGTCGTCATGTAGGTCAGGCTGTGCATCGGGATCGTCCTGAATCAGCTCTATAATTGGATCGTCTGCGGGGTCCTCTAAGAACTCCTCCTCCTCCGGGTCCTCCTCAACATCAGCTGGATCTGCCCCGTGGTCCTGCTCAGGTATCGGTACTATCACGTCCTCATCAGCTGGCAGTACTGGATGATCGTATACATCATCCTCTGGTCCTTGAGCATCCTCTACTGGATTGGCCTCTTCGATCGGCTCATCATTGCTACTCGCCGGGTTATCCTCAATCATCAGGTCATCGTCATCATCTGTGTCCTCACCATCAGATGGGTCATCTGTTGTGTGGCTACCACCTACAGAATCCTCTCTACTCGCTCTGTCGTCATCGCTATCTGTATCCATGGGGTCTAAATCTACATCTGGCTCTAGTATGGGCTCGGGTGAGAATGGTGGTGTTGGTGCGACCATGATAATCAGGAAGAGTATATCGTCATATAGTGCCTCGTCCTGAGCCATGCTGAGTATGGTAGTCTCTAAAGCATGAATCAACTCAAGCTGAACTCGATCTGGATACTGCAGTGCATCGGTATGCACGGCTCTCTGCATGTCCTCCTCTAAAATGTGCCTCACCCTCTGGCAGATCCGCTGTCGATATAGTACAGGGTCGGCAGGCTAGATACGACCGTCGAGAATATAGTGCCCTCCAAAATCATCGTGAACAAAGATCGGCTCCATAAAGAGGAACTAACTTAGTGTCAGTACTAATACGAGGTAAATCTTATGCTCATAACTTAAGGTGTAGGACAATCAGTGAGCGCGTCTAAACCTAAAGCTCTGATACCAAAAATCCCTATCACGCCCCGAAGTACCAAAAATAGGGAAAAATAAATTTCCTTTATGGGTTCGTAGACACGTGACTGGTTGTGAGTGTCACCTGATTGTCCAAACATGCTTATAACAATAATGTGATATAGGAAAGTGACTAAGTTCAGCGGAAGCAGAAATTTAAAACATCCAAGTCTTATATTAGTAGTATATTACATGCCAAAAAGATTTCCAAAAGTTACATATTACAAGACCAGCTAAACTATTACATCACTAACATAATAATAACAGAACTATAACAAAAGAAAAGCTCCAAAGTCTTCAACTGGCGAAACCGTAGCCTTCCTCGTAGTATTCTTCACCAGCATAGTCTTCAGTAGTAAAGTCAGCATCTTGATAGCAGTCGGCTCCGTCTGGACCAGCAAAGGCTGGACGTGGAAGGTCCAGTGGCATGAAAAGCCATTAGCGGTTAAGCTAAGTGAGGGTCCCCTTAAGGTTACCACCACTTAAGGTAAGTTATTCTTCATCTCTTCTTATTTCTCGAAACCATAACTCGTTCATCATTTCTTATTCTCGATACTATGTCTTGTTCATCTTTTCTTATTCTCAAAACAATGTCTTATTTAAACCCAATCATTCCCTCTGAAACTTAACCCAGAACTGAACTAACCAATGATATTGACTAAAAGAAGACTTAACTCCAAACACATTTAATGGTCAAGAAAGAATAACACTCAACAATGAATTGTTAACTATCTCCCAACTGGCACTCAAACTGCCGCCAAAATGGCATAAGTGTGCGGGACATTAACAATCTCTTGGTTGAACACGTCATGGCGATCCTCAGGTCGCCCGCACGTTACCGAACACGTCATGCCGATCCTCAGACCAAGCGTACAGGAAATTAATAATCACTTGGACGAACATGTCATGCCGATCCTCAGGTCACTCATACATAACCAAACATGTCATGCCGATCCTCAGTTCAAGTGTGGAAAACTAAATAACTACTTAATCGAACATGTCATGACGATCCTCAGGTCATCCGCACTTGACCGAACACGTCATGCTGATCCTTAGATCAAGGAACAAAATATAACTCACCAATCGACTCCGTGGAATAATCGAGAGACCAACTTTGCATGAATTATCCAAACACGACACAAAAGGTCACGAATCAACTTTGACCGATAGTCACATAACTAGAAATGAAACCCAACGTCCCTTATTCGCATTAAATCTATTATTGAAGGTTTTATCTATATTTTTTCACGTTCGTATGTTTCGTAGTTTAGTTCATTAATAGCATCCATTTATAACCATCAGTATTACGCTTTACGTTCGAAATTCCACTTTCCTCTCAATATACTTACGATGGAAACATTTCCAATCACTTACCAATGCAATAATCGTGCCATTCAACATACTTATAGTTTGGGTATGAACTTTCCAATGGTCATTAAACTATATTCACGTAGCTCATGGATTTATAATCATGGATTTAATACCAATAGACATATAGACGAAACCCTTAACATACTCATTTATGCGATAGCACTACCATAGCAAAAGATTTTCATAACAACACAGGTACCACAAAACTAGCATCAACAATCAACACCATGCATAACAAAACATCATACAAAAAGCTACACAATCTGCCACGATACATTTTCACTGTGTTGACTGAATTAACATGATTTATTTGGGCATGATAAATTGCTTTATAGATCAAACTCAAAACTAAAACATTGTAGATAATAGCAATTTCTCCATGTACAAAAAAAATCTAGCTTGAATTACATTTATGAGCTACTCAAACTATTTATTTTACAAGACATTTCTTGTATCTCGGACTGTTCTATCCTAGATTTATAGTACTGCATTGTACGTGAATTGCACCTATGAAGGAGGGGTTTTTAGAATAAGATATAGAAGGGTTATTTGTAGATAAATGAGTTATATTTCTCCACAAAGAAACCTAGCTTAATTCTCATTTTTGGGCTGCACAAAACATTCATTTTACTAAACTATGTTTTGCTGAAAGTTTCAGTTTATCAGATTTATAACACTGCGTTGTACATGCATTTCACCCATGAAGGATTGATTTCTAGACTGAGCTATAGGAGCGTTATTTGTAGATAAATGAGTTAGATTTTACCACGAAAAAACCTAGCTTAATGCCGACTTTTGAGCTCCTTAAAACATTTATTTTACCAAACTACATTCTGCTGGAAGTTTCTATTTTTCCCAGGTTCATAACACTGTGTTGTACATGCATTTCACCCATGAAGGATTGATATCTAGACTGAGCTATAAAAGTGTTATTTGTAGATATATGAGTTAGCTTTTAACACAAAAACACCTAGCTTAATTCAAACTTTTGAGCTGCACAAAACATTCATTTTACTAGACTATGTTCTGCTGAAAGTTTCAGTTTCTCAAATTTTTGGATTTGTCTTGCATGTCATGAAAACTTCAACACAACAACATCAAACTTCTACTAAACAATAATACATACTATATATGTTCTATATTAAGTTAGATTACTCACAATTACTCATAATTTACTCACTAAAGCTTGAAATTTGAGCTTGATATTGGTTGAAGCTTAGTGAAGCTTGAATCTTCAAACTTCAAGGATGGACTTCCTCTTTCTTCTATTCTTCCATGGAGCTATAACTCTAGCTCTCTCTCCCTCTCAATTATATGCAGATTGTAGAGGCAAAAGTGTCTCAATTGTGTGTATGTGCATGATATATAGGAGATTGGCAAGGCTAGGTGTGAATTGCTTGAGTTCATGCAAAGACACATGTCCAATATGTGGACAAATGTCATGGGAAGAGATGACAAATTTAAGGACTGGCACATGGGGTTGCCTTGTGGGCAACCATGTGGGGCCCACCTTGGGTTGTGTGCCACTTTCTTGATTTACGTGAATAAGTTCCTTGGTATGCGTGTCAGTCTCAAATTACGTGCAAACTGGTATTATTTTTAATATCTGGGTCCGGGTACGGGACTAAGTTAAATCTTATTATGGTCGAGTCTGTATGGTTACTATAGTCTAATCAATAATCCTAAGGTACGTTAAAACTGTCACTCAACTAAAATAATAATATAATAATATAGCCGGACCAATATAGAAATTCGAAAAGCTGATATTATTAATGAAAGAAAAATTACAGGTGTTACAGATTAGGTCAAGTTTAAGACAGAATCGAGTTTGAGATTACATCGAGTTTAATATCACGTCTGGTTTTAGATCAAGTTTAAGATCATGTCAAGTTTTTGATCATGTTTAAGATCAGGTCAAGTTTAAGACAGAATTGAGTTTAAGATTAGACCGAGGTTAAGATAATGTCAAGTTTTATATCGAGTTTTAGATCAAGTCGAGTTTACGACAGAATCAAGTTTAAGATTAGGTCAAGTTTAAGAAATAATCGAGTTTAAGATTAGATCGATTTTAAGATCATGTCAAGTTTTAGATCGAGTTTAAGATCAGGTCGAGTTTAAGACAGAATCGAGTTTAAGATTAGATCGAGTTTAAGATCAGGTCATGTTTAAGACAGAATTGAGTTAAAGATTAGGTCAAGTTTATAAAAAATCATGTTATAATTAGGTCAAGTTTAAGATAGAATCGAGTTTAAGTTCATGTCGAGTTTAAGAAAGAATCCAGTTTAAGATCATGTCTAGTTTTAGATAGAGTTTAAGATCATATCAAGTTTTAAATCGAGTTTAAGATCAGGTCAAGTTTAAGACAGAATCGAGTTTAAGATTAGGTCAAGTTTAAGACAAAATCGAGTTTAAGATTAGGTTAAGTTTAGGACAGAATTCAGTTTATGATTAGAGCGAGTTTAAGATCATATCATGTTTTAGATCGTGTTTAAGATTAGGTAGTGTGTAAGACAGAATAGAGTTTAAGATTGGATCGTGTATAAGTTCATGTCAAGTTTTAGATTGACTTTAAGGTCAGGTCGAGTTTAAGATTAGGTCAAGTTTAAGATAGAATTGTGTTTAAGATTATATCGAGTTTAAGATCACGTCAAGTTTTAGATCATGTTTAAGATCATGTCGAATTTTAGATCATGTTTTTGATCAAGACATATATAAGACATAATCGAGCTTAAGACGAGGGCATAGTTTAAGATAGAAACGAGTTTTAGATTAGGTCAAGTTTAAGACAGAATCGAGATTAAAATTACATCGAGTTTAATATCACGTCAATTTTTAGATCAAGTTTAAGATCATGTCGAGTTTTTGAACATTTTTAAGATCCAGTCAAGTTTAGGACAGAATTTAGTTTAAGATTAGACATAGGTTAAGATCATGTCAAGTTTTAGATCGAGATTTAGATCAGGTCGAGTTTACGACAGAATCAAGTTTAAGATTAGGTCAAGTTTATGAAATAATCGAGTTTAAGATTAGATCGAGTTTAAGATCATGTCAAGTTTTAGACCCAGTTTAAGAATAGGTCGAATTTAAGACGGAGTCGAGTTTAGGATTAGATCGAGTTTAAGAATAGGTCAAGTTTATGACAGAATCGAGTTTAAGATTAGGTCAAGTTTAAGAAAAAATTAAGTTTAAGCTGAGGTCAAGTTCAAGACAGAATTGAGTTTAAGATTAGATCAGGTCAAGTTTTAGATCGTGTTTAAGATCACGTAGAGTTTAAGACAAAATCGAGTTAAAGATTAGATCGTGTAAAAGATCAATTCAAGTTTTATTTTGAGTTTAAGATCAGGTCAAGTTTAAGACAGAATCGAGTTTAAGATTAGGTTAAGTCTAAGACAGAATGGAGTTTAAGATTAGATTGAGTTTAAGATCACGTCAAGTTTTAGATCATGTTTATGGTCATATTGAGTTTTTGATCAAGTTTATGATCAAGTCATGTTTAATACAGAATTGAGCTTAAGATCAGGTCAAGTTTAAGATATAATCGAGTGTAAGATTTGGTCAAGTCTAAGACAGAATTGAGTTTTAGATTAGATCGAGTTTAAGATCATGTCAAGTTTTAAATCAATTACAAGATCATGTCGAGTTTTAGATCATGTTTAAGATCAGGTTAATTTTATGACAAAATCAAATTTAATACTATAATGTGTTTAAGATCATATCAAGTTTTAGATCGAGTTTAAGATTAGGTCGAGTTTAAGACAGAATCGAGTTTAAGATTAGGTTAAGTTAAGGGCTGAATCTAGTTTAAGATTAGCTAGAGTTTAATATCACGTCAAGTTTTAGAACGAGTTTAAGATTAGGTCAAGTTTCAGACAAAATCAAGTTTAAGATTAGGTTAAGTTTAGGACAAAATTCAGTTTATGATTATAGCGAGTTTAAGATCATATCATGTTTTAGATCGTGTTTAAGATTAGGTCGTGTGTAAGACAGAATAGAGTTTAAGATTGGATCGTGTATAAGTTCATGTCAAGTTTTAGATTGACTTTAAGGTCAGGTCGAGTTTATGATAGAGTCGAGTTTAAGATTAGGTCAAGTTTAAGATAGAATTGAGTTTAAGATTAGATCGAGTTTAAGATCACGTCAAGTTTTAGATCATGTTTAAGATCATGTCGAATTTTAGATCATGTTTTTTATCAAGACATATATAAGACATAATCGAGCTTAAGACGAGGGCATAGTTTAAGATAGAAACGAGTTTAAGATTAGGTCAAGTTTAAGACAGAATCGAGATTAAAATTACATCGAGTTTAATATCACGTCAAGTTTTAGATCAAGTTTAAGATCATGTCGAGTTTTTGAACATTTTTAAGATCCAGTCAAGTTTAGGACAGAATTTAGTTTAAGATTAGACATAGGTTAAGATCATGTCAAGTTTTAGATCGAGATTTAGATCAGGTCGAGTTTACGACAGAATCAAGTTTAAGATTAGGTCAAGTTTATGAAATAATCGAGTTTAAGATTAGATCGAGTTTAAGATCATGTCAAGTTTTAGACCCAGTTTAAGAACAGGTCGAATTTAAGACAGAGTCGAGTTTAGGATTAGATCGAGTTTAAGAATAGGTCAAGTTTAAGACAGAATCGAGTTTAAGATTAGGTCAAGTTTAAGAAAAAATTAAGTTTAAGCTTAGGTCAAGTTCAAGACAGAATTGAGTTTAAGATTAGATCAGGTCAAGTTTTAGATCGTGCTTAAGATCAGGTCGAGTTTAAGACAAAATCTAGTTAAAGATTAGATCGTGTAAAAGATCAATTCAAGTTTTATTTTGAGTTTAAGATCAGGTCAAGTTTAAGACAGAATCGAGTTTAAGATTAGGTTAAGTCTAAGACAGAATGGAGTTTAAGATTAGATTGAGTTTAAGATCACGTCAAGTTTTAGATCATGTTTATGGTCATATTGAGTTTTTGATCAAGTTTATGATCAAGTCATGTTTAATACAGAATTGAGCTTAAGATCAGGTCAAGTTTAAGATATAATCGAGTTTAAGATTTGGTCAAGTTTAAGACAGAATTGAGTTTTAGATTAGATCGAGTTTAAGATCATGTCAAGTTTTAAATCAATTACAAGATCATGTCGAGTTTTAGATCATGTTTAAGATCAGGTTAATTTTATGACAAAATCAAATTTAATACTATAATGTGTTTAAGATCATATCAAGTTTTAGATCGAGTTTAAGATTAGGTCGAGTTTAAGACAGAATCGAGTTTAAGATTAGGTTAAGTTAAGGGCTGAATCTAGTTTAAGATTAGCTAGAGTTTAATATCACGTCAAGTTTTAGAACGAGTTTAAGATTAGGTCAAGTTTCAGACAAAATCGAGTTTAAGATTAGGTTAAGTTTAGGACAGAACTCAGTTTATGATTATAGCGAGTTTAAGATCATATCATGTTTTAGATCGTGTTTAAGATTAGGTCGTGTGTAAGACAGAATAGAGTTTAAGATTGGATCATGTATAAGTTCATGTCAAGTTTTAGATTGACTTTAAGGTCAGGTCGAGTTTATGATAGAGTCGAGTTTAAGATTAGGTCAAGTTTAAGATAGAATTGAGTTTAAGATTAGATCGAGTTTAAGATCACGTCAAGTTTTAGATCATGTTTAAGATCATGTCGAATTTTAGATCATGTTTTTGATCAAGACATATATAAGACATAATCGAGCTTAAGACGAGGGCATAGTTTAAGATAGAAACGAGTTTAAGATTAGGTCAAGTTTAAGACAGAATCGAGATTAAAATTACATCGAGTTTAATATCACGTCAAGTTTTAGATCAAGTTTAAGATCATGTCGAGTTTTTGAACATTTTTAAGATCCAGTCAAGTTTAGGACATAATTTAGTTTAAGATTAGACATAGGTTAAGATCATGTCAAGTTTTAGATCGAGATTTAGATCAAGTCGAGTTTACGACAGAATCAAGTTTAAGATTAGGTCAAGTTTATGAAATAATCGAGTTTAAGATTAGATCGAGTTTAAGATCATGTCAAGTTTTAGACCCAGTTTAAGAACAGGTCGAATTTAAGACAGAGTCGAGTTTAGGATTAGATTGAGTTTAAGAATAGGTCAAGTTTAAGACAGAATCGAGTTTAAGATTAGGTCAAGTTTAAGAAAAAATTTAGTTTAAGCTTAGGTCAAGTTCAAGACAGAATTGAGTTTAAGATTAGATCAGGTCAAGTTTTAGATCGTGTTTAAGATCAGGTCGAGTTTAAGACAAAATCGAGTTAAAGATTAGATCGTGTAAAAGATCAATTCAAGTTTTATTTTGAGTTTAAGATCAGGTCAAGTTTAAGACAGAATCGAGTTTAAGATTAGGTTAAGTCTAAGACAGAATGGAGTTTAAGATTAGATTGAGTTTAAGATCACGTCAAGTTTTAGATCATGTTTATGGTCATGTTGAGTTTTTGATCAAGTTTATGATCAAGTCATGTTTAATACAGAATTGAGCTTAAGATCAGGTCAAGTTTAAGATATAATCGAGTTTAAGATTTGGTCAAGTTTAAGACAGAATCGAGTTTTAGATTAGATCGAGTTTAAGATCATGTCAAGTTTTAAATCAATTACAAGATCATGTCGAGTTTTAGATCATGTTTAAGATAAGGTTAATTTTATGACAAAATCAAATTTAATACTATAATGTGTTTAAGATCATATCAAGTTTTAGATCGAGTTTAAGATTAGGTTAAGTTAAGGGCTGAATCGAGTTTAAGATTAGCTAGAGTTAAATATCACGTCATGTTTTAGAACGAGTTTAAGATTAGGTCAAGTTTAAGACAAAATCGAGTTTAAGATTAGGTTAAGTTTAGGACAGAATTCAGTTTTTGATTAGAGCGAGTTTAAGATCATATCATGTTTTAGATCGTGTTTAAGATTAGGTCGTGTGTAAGACAGAATAGAGTTTAAGATTGGATCGTGTATAAGTTCATGTCAAGTTTTAGATTGACTTTAAGGTCAGGTCGAGTTTATGATAGAGTCGAGTTTAAGATTAGGTCAAGTTTAAGATAGAATTGAGTTTAAGATTAGATCGAGTTTAAGATCACGTCAAGTTTTAGATCATGTTTAAGATCATGTCGAATTTTAGATCATGTTTTTGATCAAGACATATATAAGGCATAATCGAGCTTAAGACGAGGGCATAGTTTAAGATAGAAACGAGTTTAAGATTAGGTCAAGTTTAAGACAGAATCGAGATTAAAATTACATCGAGTTTAATATCACGTCAAGTTTTAGATCAAGTTTAAGATCATGTCGAGTTTTTGAACATTTTTAAGATCCAGTCAAGTTTAGGACATAATTTAGTTTAAGATTAGACATAGGTTAAGATCATGTCAAGTTTTAGATCGAGATTTAGATCAAGTCGAGTTTACGACAGAATCAAGTTTAAGATTAGGTCAAGTTTATGAAATAATCGAGTTTAAGATTAGATCGAGTTTAAGATCATGTCAAGTTTTAGACCCAGTTTAAGAATAGGTCGAATTTAAGACAGAGTCGAGTTTAGGATTAGATCGAGTTTAAGAATAGGTCAAGTTTAAGACAGAATCGAGTTTAAGATTAGGTCAAGCTTAAGAAAAAATTAAGTTTAAGCTTAGGTCAAGTTCAAGACAGAATTGAGTTTAAGATTAGATCAGGTCAAGTTTTAGATCGTGTTTAAGATCAGGTCGAGTTTAAGACAAAATCGAGTTAAAGATTAGATCGTGTAAAAGATCAATTCAAGTTTTATTTTGAGTTTAAGATCAGGTCAAGTTTAAGACAGAATCGAGTTTAAGATTAGGTTAAGTCTAAGACAGAATGGAGTTTAAGATTAGATTGAGTTTAAGATCACGTCAAGTTTTAGATCATGTTTATGGTCATGTTGAGTTTTTGATCAAGTTTATGATCAAGTCATGTTTAATACAGAATTGAGCTTAAGATCAGGTCAAGTTTAAGATATAATCGAGTTTAAGATTTGGTCAAGTTTAAGACAGAATCGAGTTTTAGATTAGATCGAGTTTAAGATCATGTCAAGTTTTAAATCAATTACAAGATCATGTCGAGTTTTAGATCATGTTTAAGATCAGGTTAATTTTATGACAAAATCAAATTTAATACTATAATGTGTTTAAGATCATATCAAGTTTTAGATCGAGTTTAAGATTAGGTCGAGTTTAAGACAGAATCGAGTTTAAGATTAGGTTAAGTTAAGGGCTGAATCTAGTTTAAGATTAGCTAGAGTTTAATATCACGTCAAGTTTTAGAACGAGTTTAAGATTAGGTCAAGTTTAAGACAAAATCGAGTTTAAGATTAGGTTAAGTTTAGGACAGAATTCAGTTTATGATTAGAGCGAGTTTAAGATCATATCATGTTTTAGATCGTGTTTAAGATTAGGTCATGTGTAAGACAGAATAGAGTTTAAGATTGGATCGTGTATAAGTTCATGTCAAGTTTTAGATTGACTTTAAGGTCAGGTCGAGTTTATGATAGAGTCGAGTTTAAGATTAGGTCAAGTTTAAGATAGAATTGAGTTTAAGATTAGATCGAGTTTAAGATCACGTCAAGTTTTAGATCATGTTTAAGATCATGTCGAATTTTAGATCATGTTTTTGATCAAGACATATATAAGACATAATCGAGCTTAAGACGAGGGCATAGTTTAAGATAGAAACGAGTTTAAGATTAGGTCAAGTTTAAGACAGAATCGAGATTAAAATTACATCGAGTTTAATATCACGTCAAGTTTTAGATCAAGTTTAAGATCATGTCGAGTTTTTGAACATTTTTAAGATCCAGTCAAGTTTAGGACATAATTTAGTTTAAGATTAGACATAGGTTAAGATCATGTCAAGTTTTAGATCGAGATTTAGATCAAGTCGAGTTTACGACAGAATCAAGTTTAAGATTAGGTCAAGTTTATGAAATAATCGAGTTTAAGATTAGATCGAGTTTAAGATCATGTCAAGTTTTAGACCCAGTTTAAGAACAGGTCGAATTTAAGACAGAGTCGAGTTTAGGATTAGATCGAGTTTAAGAATAGGTCAAGTTTAAGACAGAATCGAGTTTAAGATTAGGTCAAGCTTAAGAAAAAATTAAGTTTAAGCTTAGGTCAAGTTCAAGACAGAATTGAGTTTAAGATTAGATCAGGTCAAGTTTTAGATCGTGTTTAAGATCAGGTCGAGTTTAAGACAAAATCGAGTTAAAGATTAGATCGTGTAAAAGATCAATTCAAGTTTTATTTTGAGTTTAAGATCAGGTCAAGTTTAAGACAGAATCAAGTTTAAGATTAGGTTAAGTCTAAGACAGAATGGAGTTTAAGATTAGATTTAGGGTGACTTCCTAACACATTCATCTGCTTAGAAAATATTATTTTTGGTCACAAACAATCTATTAAAAACCCGATTTATTTATTTCAAAAGAGTGTTGCGGTGCTGAAATCCTGGGCAGATTGTTGTTGCTTCACAAAACTCATGACCAAACCATTTTAAACATGAAACCACCTTAAAAACAAAAATTATAGTGGTAGAACATTGTGTTATAGACACTTTCCCGTTGGTTTCACTTGATTCCAACGGTTAGATTTCGAACTAAAAATCTTTGATCAAAAATAGTTTGTGAACTCACTGTTTTCATTTGTCAAGTTCAACTTTATTTATTAACCCCAACCATTAAACCATGAAGTTGGACTTAAACTAAACCATTTCCTCCTACCTTTTGATGGTCAATGGAGGCTAAAGACCTTTATATTTTGTAGGTTTCAAATGAAGTATGATTAGACTTCATGAAATCTCAAAATGAGGATCCTAAACCATGGAGATGGGCTTAGACTCAAAAAAGAACACTTTCTCCTACCATTTGATGGTCATGGGAGATAAAGACATGACTAATGCTCCTAAGTTTCAAAGAGAATAAGGAAATGATTTCATGAGATACCAAATTTAGATTATCCAAGTTATGAGTATGGACTTGGATCCATCTATATGAAATAAAGTGATGATCAAATTTTGACTCTCATGTAGAGCATAAGCTTTACATGGGATTCAAAGGATCATACTCAAGAGATCAAGAGAGATATTGAAGATCTCCAAGACTCTCAAGAGAAGAACATACACAAAGAAATAGAAGGAAGAATTAGAAATAAAGACTCCTAAGCTTACTTGACAAACAAAGAAGATAACAAGAGATTTTAGGATTAGAAATTCAAAAGAAAAAGAGCAAATAAACAATCTATGGCATAGAGGATCACCTCCAAATTATGCTCAAAGTTCTCTTTTCTTTGAAGATCTTCCAAGCTCTTCTTCCTAATTCTCTAAACTCTCTTCTCTTTTCTCTCCAAAAAATATGTTGGTGGAGTAATGGCTATTTTGTGTGTTGTGTTGTATATAGTGGTAGCTCTTGTTGTATTCTTCTCCCTTCCTCTTCCAAGGAAGATCCCTTCTCTTTTATAGGCAAAATTACCAAGTATTTTCAGTGAATTTCGGAGCAAAAAACAGGTGTAAAACTCTCATTTGGTGGTACAATGCGTACTTTCTGAAATTAGGCAGACTGCTGCCCAGGGCGGCAGTCTAAAAAGCTGTGCAGCAGTCCGTGACTGCCGCTGCGGCACTCCATGACTGCCGCTGCGGCATTTCGTGACTGCCGCGCGGCTCTTCAAGAGTGCCGCGGTAGATTATTGATTGCCGAGTTTTGGTCAGCCTTACTTTATCAGATTTTTGTTTTTATCTGCCTACACATACGTATTGTACCACAAAATACGGACTTTAAAAGCAAATGGCAGTCAGAAAATGTTGGCGGCACTCACTGAATGTCGTCCGGTAGTTAGTGAGTGCCGCTCGGCATTCACTGAATGCCGCAGAATTTGCCGTGTGCCATGTTTTGTTGAGCTTCTCTTTTTAGGTCTTTCTTTTTCCCAAAGCAATTTATTTTTGAAGATCTTTTCCAAAAATTGTGTTTTATACTTGAATTCTCCTAAATACCTGGTATTTTCTTCTTTCTGTGAAATTTTATCGCGTTTAGAGAACTTTCTGAAGAGCTTGGAACACTTCGAATTTTCCGGTCCTTGTCATCATCGGATATGGAGGCAATACTCTCCTACATTCGGCGGTCGGTCAAAATTGGGGTGTCTACAGTTTGCCCCTCTTTGACAGAGCTTGTGGGGCAACGCGTTCCATAAGTGAATGTCAAAGCCTGTGTGAAGACAAGCCTTTGATCAGACTGTCGAATTTAGGTAAAACAAAATGTGTTGCAAAAAAGGCTTCACGAACGGTTCATGTTGGTCGTGCTCATCGGTGAGCTGCCTACGTATCCCATCAGGAATCAGACCAAGACGTAGTTCAGGCAGGAGCTAAACATACACAAGCACAAGTGACCATACGGATGAATGCACCTATCTTACCGTGATGCAAGTGCCATGCAATGGTATTTTCTGAATTGACCTGGTTATGCAAGCGCCATGCTCATCAAGTCTCCCTCACGCATTTTGTGTGACGTGTTAGTTAGGGAAGATCACCTAATTCAGTGACCGATGCGAAGATCTCTTACAGGGGTCACGATCTTTTGATTTGATCTAGGGGGGGATATAAATCTATTATACTCCAAAAACGGGGGTTAACACAAATCTGTTGCGAGAACCGGGAATATAAATCTGTTATACTCTCAAAAACGGGGTTAACACAAATCTGTTGCGAGAATCGGGAATATAAATCTGTTATACTCCAAAAACGGTGGTTAACGTAAATCTGTTGCGAGAACTGGGAATATAAATCTATTATACTCTAAAAAACGGGGTTAACGCAAATCTGTTGTGAGAACCGGGAATATAAATCTGTCATATTCCAAAAACGGGGGTTAACGCAAATCTGTTGCGAGAACCGGGAATATAAATCTGTTATACTCTCAAGTCTTTTCAATTTTCAAAAATTCGGAGCCCACGGGCTCAAATATTTTTAGTTTTTCTCAAAAATTCAGAGCCCACGGGCTCAAATATACTCTTAAATTTCAAAATTTGTAGTCAATGTGTACCCAAAAATGACCCCGAGGGCAAAAAGTGTAATGAGGGCAAATTTTGGGGGCCTCAAAGTCAATTTTCGGGACCTGATTTGAATTTTGGGGGGAAATGAAGGTTCTTTGAACCGACTTAACCGTGGCACATGCAGATTTGCGCGACAGTTCATGACTACCGTGCGGCACTCACGGAGTGCCGTTGCGGCAGTCAGAGAGTGCCGCGCGGCAGTTTACTGACTGCCGCGCACGGAAAACCGAGTGTCGCGTTTGAGCGGCAGTGGCTTAAGCCGCCGGGTTCCATTTCATTTCTCTCATTCTCTGAACTCCCTTCACCTCGAAATCTCTCTGGAGAAAATTTTTCTACTTCTCTTCTGCTTGTATTACTCTAGCCAGGACTTATTCAGGTTAGTCCTATTTGATCAAGACTTGATTAATCCCTATTATTTCAATGTTTTTCTGAACTTTCCATGAATTTAACGTATAGATTTCTCTTTCCCTTTGACAGATTATGGCGAGTGGTTCAGGGAGGAAGAAGAAGGCCAAGTACACGGCCACCCATCATCTAGACGCTACGCTCCTGCTCCGGGATCCGGACGAGCATTTATCGGTCCGCGCGTTTAAGCGCGAGGTAAACGCTCCCCTTTTACTTATTTCTCGTATTTCTTTCTCGCTTTTCCTTCTCTGTGTGAATGTGGTGTAGGATTGTCACAACTTAGATACCCTGTTCCGAATGTCGTGCTCATGGCACCCCCGAGCATCCTTGATCGCTTTTTTTTTTCATGCCCCTTTTTAAGAAAATTTTATTTTCTTAAAAACTTCTCGTAAAACGAATGTTATGTTTGGATTTTCCTGTATTAAAACTAATGCCTCCTTTGAATCTGAAATTGCTTTGGATTTTCACAAATTTATTTATACTTTGAAAATTTCTGTCTCTCTAGAACATCATCTATTTTATTTTGCTTTTTCTTTTACCCAATTACTCACATCAGAATTTGTGGTTCTTTCTTGCAGCTGCAGCCGAAGGTGCTGAAAGGGCACGGCAGTCTTGCTCACGGATATGAGTGGTATACAGAGTTGAGTGAGACTGTACGGGGGCTCGTAGACGCGGCGGGATTTGGGGACTTCGTCAAACTTTTGACGAAGAGCTCCAATGACTTACAGCAAATACATGCCCTTGCTGAGCGGTGGTGGGACACTACGAGCACATTCCACTTCTCGTTTGGTGAGATGACGTTGACGCCGCTGGACTTCTCCATGATCACTGGGATAGCCTTCGGCGGAGAGCCTCTGAGATACTTGACAGATCAGGAGTGGGGCCAGGTGGAGCTGTTGCTAGGGGTGGTCTCGGAGGAGGCTCAAGTCATAGTCCGGTGGTTTATGGATACGTTTCGGGGTCGGCCTGGTTTCACAGACGAGCAGATGGCCAGAGGCTTCCTCATGTACATGCTGGGGTGCTCCTTGTTGAGCACCAAGGGTGATCGGATTTCTGTGTCCCTGGTTGCATCGCTGGAGCGTCTGGACCGGGTCGTCGAGTATGATTGGGCTGGTACAGGGTTATCTATCATGTACAGGCATATGAGTGACATCTCCCGGGACAGACCGGCTTCTACTAGCGGGTACTGGAGAGCGTGGGAGGTATATTCTTTTCCATATTTTATTGCTTTTTTATGCTTTCAGAAATTTACTCAAATTGAGAGACTAACCCCTCCTTTTTTTCATTCTTTCTTATATTGCAGATTTGGTCCCACGAGTATCTCTGCATGATGTCTCCAGAGACGCGTGATGCTGACGCCCTTATCATGCCCCAGGGGCTGAAATGGGTGAAGGACAGGGTCGGGCGGAAGACCGGGGCCCACAATTTTGTTTCGTTCAGGAACTTCCTGACGAACCTACGGGAAGAGCATGTCCACTGGCAGCCGTGGCTCAGGGTGCTACCTGAGGCTCGTGTGGGGATCCGAGAGTCGGCCGGGTACGACCCGACGAGGCGACTCGTCTGTGGGCCAAAGGGCAAGGCGTGGTACCTAGAAGAGAGGGTGACCAGGCAGTCACTAGCGCCTCCTGGATTCTTCGTGCCATTCCCTCCTCCCATCTCTATGAGAGCCACGGACACTCTCCAGGGTAGCGAGTTTACGGTTGCTCTGCTAGGCTTGGGCATTCATGACTTTGTGGACCCTCCTACTGGATATGCGGCGTTTCGTGCCGCTAAGCTGATGCCGAACTTCCCTCTGATGGAAGTGACTCGGGTGAGTAAGATTCCTTCAACCCTTTTATGAATTGTCTTTCATTCTTTATTATTCATGCTTTATTCCTTTTGTTTGCAGCCCGTTCCCGCCACCACTCGTCCTCCTGCCTTGCCTGAGTGGGACTGGACCATGCCTACCGTTTCATTCGGCGAGCCTCACTTGACGACAATCCCCCGACTATCACGGGGCGCCCCCACCATTCCTATCCATTATGACGTCGTCCCGCGTGCTTACGCGGAGGAGGGCTTGGTGTATGCCCACAGCGTGCGACAGTGGGTCCTCGGGCGAGAGTGGATGGTAAAGGACTACCTTTTATTTTGACTTTGATTGCTTCTTCTTTTACTAGCCTTAATTCTTGGTTCTTGTTCTTTTCAGGCTGAGGGAGCTCGGGCGACTGCTGCGACCCAGTTGAGGGCCCAGGTATGATCTTTACACCCTTTTTATTCTTAGTATTTCATTTGCCTTTTCAACATTTCCTAGACTTACCCCCTTTTTTTTATTATTATTATTTCAGACGGAGGAGAATAGGATCCTGTCCCAGCAGGTGGGGCAGCTCCAGCAGAGGCTCCAGCAGTTCGGCATCCCTCTCAGCGATGCCCCCGGAGGTAGCGGTGCTGGGCGTGGTGGAGGCGGCGACAAGGGCACTAGCGGTGGCAGAGGCAGAGGCGGTAGTAGCAGCGGACGTGGAGGCAGTGGCAGAGGCAGCGGGACAGAGTCGGAGGAGGAGCCTCTCAGGCGTACGACCCGCCAGACTCGCGGCCGGGGCCGGGGCTGATCATATTTCTTTCTCTCTTTTCCTTTTTATTTTGAGTGTTTTGAGAGGTCTTACACTTTATTTGATGATTGTATATACACGTTTTATTTTGGTGATGGCTTCGTGATAGCCAGTAGGATAGGCACTTTGGATACCTCTATTATTATATTGTTGCTTCTTTATTAACATTTAGCGTATGTGTGACCATAGCTTGGTCCATCTCTTGCCGTATGTGGGATCATGGCTTGATCCCGCCTTTATTTTATTTTTGAATGCTTTTGCTTCTTTTATCTATTTGAATGAAATGAATGAATGAATGTATTTGCACGTGCTGCATGATGCGCACGTTTTATTATTTTTCTATCTAGTTTTTAGTTTGCAGGTGGGCTGATCGTGTTACAAACAAACCCTGGCCAATGAATAACTTGGAACGGCACTCGGTTAGGTCTCCGCGGCACTCAGTGAGGGCCGCGGCGGCAGTCAGTAAGTGCCGCAACAGCATTCACGGACTGCCGCGCGACACTTCATCGAGTGCCGCTGCACTTTATCGAGTGCCGCAGGTAGGTAGACAGCCCTATTCTTCTATTTATACCCCTTCTTTCTCAAGGCTCCGCAAAACACTTCTTTTTCCTTCCAATCTTCCCCTCAAATGGCCCCTATTAGTTCCCAAATCCTCTTCCCATGGATGGATACTCTCTCTGGTATTGACAAGCTCAATTTCGAGTGCTTAAGACTAAACGATCTCTTTTCCTTCCGACAGATGAATTTGAATGAGGGCCTACTTCGAGCTGCCATTCAGTGTTGGGATCCTATTATCAATGTCTTCCGCTTCAGCTCTCAAGAGATTTTCCCTTTGTTTGAGGAATTTAGCGCCATTCTTCACACTAATCCTTCTGCTGAATTGATGGTTCCTCTAGTTCAAGCCGGGTATGTTCGGGACTTGGCCACTCTTCTCCACATATCTCGAAATGCAGTGGGCTCCTTTATTTGTGACAGGCATATTGATTTTGAGCGCCTTGCCTCCGTTTACGCCCCGATTGGGGACTGACACGACTAAATAGTTGTGCGCTCTTGTGCAACACCCAAGTGTAGTTGATCGTGCAAGTAATATAGTACTGGAAGTCCAGGTCGATCCCACAGGGAAGGAATAGGAAGAATTTATACTAAGTTACAACCTAACGAAAAGGAAAAGAAAATAAGAATGTTGGGAGTGGATGTTCTAACGAATCCAAATCAATTAAATTAAACTAAATAATAAACTAAAACTTATAGAAACATAACTAATTAAATTAATAAACTAAAGGTGTTGGAAACACGTGAATCCACATTGATCCTAACCATCTACCATGCACAGTCATTAACGTTCTATGGAGTTCATTCCTTTTCATCATTCCGTATTTTTCTAAAGATAAAGAATCAATAGCCCTTTCATGACAGCGACTATATCATCACAAGTGATTTAAAATACATGAAAGACGGTTTAAAACAATGGTTATTACTTGCACTCTAAATGGTATTAGCATTCAAAGTGGTTTTCAAAAGTCATTGAAGAAAATAGCCTTAAGGCTTTAAGTTCTAAAAACTGTTGTGACAAACTGAGCTTATAGGGACAATTTGATAACATATTTTAAATACAAAAAGTCATAGAATACTTAAAACAATCATCTCAGGAATCAACAAGTTCGATCGATCGAAGCGCTCTCGATCGATCGGACAACATCATCCTTCAATCGATCGAAAGGTGTTCGATCGCTTGACTGTGGCTCTCGTTCGATCGATCGAAATACCTTCGATCGATCGATCCCAGGTTTTCTATATCATACATAGCAGAGGCTAAAAATCAATATTTCATCACATATTTCCAACGTCTAAACTACGGAAACATAATAAAACTATTGCAGAAACAGTAAAATCAAACAATCATAACAACTATAACAATAAACAATCAAATACGATAAAGGAAAGGAAAGCCTGGAATAAATTTAAATATAACCTTGAAATAACCTTGAAATAAACTTGAAATCAACTTGAATCTTGAGTTTACAATGGAAAAGAGGAAGAAGAAGATTAATCTAACCTAACTATTCCTAATCTAACCCTAAAACTACCCTAAATTGCTGTTTTTCGCGTTCTGGAGCGTCCTCCCTTCGTCTGGTGTCAAAACGACTTATTTATAGGGTTCCCGCAGAGTTTACGCAACTTTTGGATGAAAATAAAGTTCGTTCGATCGAGCTTAGTTCGATCGATCGAACTCTCAATCGATTGAACTCTGCTCAAGCCATTGAACATCTCTGATTTTGACAACTCTGAGCACCAATGGGAGAATGGCCATAACGTTTCACTCGGACCTCGGATTGACCTCCTGTTTGCGGCCACGCGACCGTAACTCAATGATCTACATTTCATATATCTTGGACAATCTTCCAAATCTGAAGTCTTCATTGTCAAAAATGGCATTTTCTCAGCTGCTTCTATTGTTCTCTTCACCAGAATCACTTTCTATGCAATGGTTGCTTCCTATAACCTGCAAAATGGTGTAAAAACACATATTTGAGTCTCAACATCATAGAAAACACTTAATCATTGATGTGCATCTAAATCTAGGGACTTGGGGATAAAAGTATGCATAAAAGACTATGAAATACGCTATGAATATGCATTTTTCACCTCTAATCACACCCCCCAACTAGCTCGTTGCTAGTCCGTAGCAATGAAGCGAACTACAACAGTGTTTATTTAAACTCTACGAATTGAAAACAAAAGAAAGTAAAAATCCTAAATCACTTTCGCAGGAATCGCGATTGCATTTAGCATATGCAACAAGCGTTTAAACCTCTAGGTTCCCCCTAATGGACGAGTGTTGTCTCGTGAGGGTTTGCAGTGAATCTACCCACAAAATTCATGTTTATGGTAATGGTTCTAGTTTAAATGTTTTCAAGAAATTTTTTCTCTCATTTAGCAATGTAGTTAAGCTCAACAATCTCATGAAACTCTCTAGTATGTCATAGCCCTGCAACACACATATTACAGTTAATCTACTATCAAAGTTATTAGAATATTCCATACCTATTAATTTTCAAGTGTGTGTGTGAATGGACAACCAAAATACAAAACTTTAATTTCAAAGCTCGCATAACCTAAGACACTATCAAGACGTTCATTTTCACTCAACTCTCACTGGGATTACACTCTCAAGATGAAATCACTCCGAATTAGGTGTAATAATTATCACTCATGATATAGAAGCTATAAAGAGTAAATATAAATGGAATCCAATGCTTCTCATATCTAAATAGAAAAATGGACATTTTAGTGCACAAAGTCTCATGAAATGATACTTTTCACTAGAAGAGTGAGATACCGTGGATAACTCTCTCATTACCTTAACTTCAAATCCAATTTACTTAAAATCATCAGGACTTTGAAAAAGAGGTGTTAGATTAAGAAGAAAAAGGCTCGTGATATTCAATTGGGTCAAAGGATGTGATTGGAATGTCTACTATAACTTTTCAAACTTCCCACATCTCCAATCTCTCTCTTCTTCTTTTCTTTTATTTATTTTTTTCACACTCTTCTTTTCATTCCTTTTTTTTTTCTTTTGTAACAACCATTGGCATTTTTTTTTCTTTTTCTTCTCATGCTTTTCTTTTTTTCTTTCATTTTTTCTTTGCCAACTTTCCCTTATTCACACTAACATACTTCTTGTTAACGCAATACATCCCAATCACACCTAAATAAAGAACTGATGCTTGAACTCCTAATTTGGAGTTTGGTATAGACTTTAGGATTATGAAGACAAGGCGATTATGATAAACTCAAGAGGTGAAGTAAAGGAATATATAGAGGTAGGCCAATGCTGTATTATCCATGTATGGTCAAAAGATGACCTAAATCATCTTCTAAGTTAATAGGATAATTCATTTCAGTAAATTCAAGAGCTCTAAAGTTTGGTAAATCCTGAACGTTCTATTCTAGTGATCAGTCAAAATGAAGAAGAAAAATTAGACTTTCAACGAATTAATACGCTTTTCAAAAAGTAAGAGTAATTTTATAAAACCCTCAAAAACAAAGAATGGCACAAAAGCTCACTTGGGTTATTAGTCTCCACTACAGTCTTTCAAGACACTTAAACTATGCTTACTAATCCATTTTAGCTAAGTACAAGGTTGTCACAACGTGCTCAAAGTATTTGAAGATTAAAAAGCATAAAGTATACTATAACTAAAATAGTAAACAAACTACCATAGTATATCACATACTAATAACATACAGAAAATAACACTAATGCATCATAACTAACTACATTAACTATGAGAGAAATACAAGAACCATTATCTTTAAAAAAATAAAAATTTAAAAATTTTTAAAATTTTTGCAGATTTTAATTTACTGAGTTACATGTTGCTAAGCAGGTATATGACACTAAAGTACAACAAAAAGATATGAGGCATGCAATGACTCACTCCCCCCCAACTAAAACTAGACATTGTCCTCAATGTTGTAAACTATGCACATGGACATGTAAAGTAAAGCGAGAGAAGGAAGGATTTTACCTCGAAGCGTTAATATCCATTTTTTTCAAGCTACCTGCAAGATCATTAGTAGCAACAAGGAAACATAGATACAACTACTCAGTAAATAAATTCGGTTAATCAAGATTTTTATCATAGATTAACAACCAAAATTTTTGAGGATCTTCCCAATAAAATAATTTAACTGTGAGAAGAATGTTGGGATCCTCATAAAAATGCAACTCCCCCCAACTAATGTCAGGCTCAAGGTTAGAGGAGATGATGCAAAACCTATGGCTTCCAAAATTTTTTGGGACAGTTATAAAAGGAATACCACACTTTTTAGGAATTATATGCAAGAAACGATCTTTGGTGTTGGTATTTCCTATAACAACCTCTATTTTAATACTAAAAACAGGGGGAGGCCATGGTTCAATAAAAGGGGCAGGGTCGAAGTGATGTTCTAATGAAGCTTCACCACCCTCCGCTTGTCCTAGAACAGAATCTATGGAGATATAATCATAGGAATTGAATTTCTGTTCTATGCACATGGTTTTGGACTGGACTTGGATAAAGCTATCTATTTGGGCCTCAATGTCATAATCACTCAAGAAGGTCAAGCAGTCTAGAAGATTGCTAGCTTGTTGTTGAATTTTAAGATCATCTAAAGTGGGCCCAATATTTTTCAAGTCTTCTCTCAAAGAATTTTGAAAGTTAAAATTTTGTGAAGAACATGTGCTAGTATCCTTACCATCCTCTTCCACAACACATTCTGTTTGTTCACGAATGGGGTACACATAACATTCAAGCTCAGGACGAGAGCTTTGATTGATAGCAAGAATAGGTGATGGGCAACTTGGTGACACCACCTCTTCGGTCGAAAGAGGTGAGGGTTCATGAATATCACAAGAATCTAAATCAGATTTAGATTTTTGAATTATGTCCTCTCTAGGGTCACTTTCAAAGGTAGGGGTAGAGTCAACAGGGGACTCTTCCTTTCCTAATTGCGTGCAATCACCTAAACTCTCGTCATCTTTTTAAACCTCATTCTCATCCTTGTAACTCTCCTCACTATATATGTCATCTATTGAGGTGCTCTGGACAAAGAGATTGTGCAGTTTTATCCAGGCAGTGAAGGAGTTGATGTCTGGGGTTGTATGTTGAGGAGAAGATGGTTCTACAACTTCATGCTCCATGGTTTGGTTTTGGAGTTCTTATTGGGTTATCAGTTTCTCAAATGAGTTGTTAACCTCACTCGGTATGAACCCATCGTTGTCCTCTAATTCCATTCCATTGTTAGTGTCTTGAAATTCAGGTTGTAGCGTTGAAGGACAAGTATAGTCTTCTAAAGGTTGGCTATCAAATGCTTGTTGATATCTAGCTCCTAATTTATCAATTGCACTCTCTAGCCTTTTCATTTCACTAAGCAGCAATTCTAACATACCATTATCCTCAACTTGGTTATTCTCCTCATTATAACTATATGAAGTTTCACCCCATTGTTGTTGGTAATAGTCCCCTTCCCATTGTGTTTGTGTGCAAGACTCCACAGAAGGAAAGTCTTGGTGCATTTGGTAATCGTGGGAACGACTACTATATCCTACACTATCATTTTGGTTATATCCCCATTGCGATTGATAGAACTCTCCAGGTGGAGGTTTGTAACGCCCTGTATTTTATTATCATTAATAAATAAATATTGCATTTTATTTCCATGAGTATTTTAATTTAATTTCTCTTTGTAATAATTATCTGGGGTCAAAATGTAATTTTCAAAACATTTTCTATGGTTTCAAAATCGATATCTATATTTTTGTATAACCGGGAATTGAATTCCTACATTAATATAATTTTCTGTATTTTTATTTCAACCGTAAAATACCAGTTTTGGGAATGGGCAGTATAATTTTACCTGTGTGTGTGTATCATTGCGTGAGCTCAACACACACAAGGGTATCTTGTGTACACATGGAAAGCACCCAAGAAATTAGTGCAGTGTGTGGTTAGTGGAAGGTGTGTGTAGTGCTAACTTTGGTGTTTTATATGCATAGTGCCAAGCACTTTGCATATGATATATACACCCACTAATTCCCCTTTTGGACTACCTCTCATCTCTCTCGGCAGCTCTCTCATCTCTCACTCCCAAACTCTCTCAAATTCTCTCAATCACTCTCTTGCTCTCTCAAGATCACACAACACACACATACAGTTTATATATATAATCAGTCACATACTTAGACACACATATATATACACATATTGGGTTACCAAAATCAAGAACGGAGGAGGAAATTCTCAACGACGGATTATTACGGCGGAAGTTCTCGGCCTTTAAATTTCTGTATAATCGTCTCTGTGAGTATTATAAACTCACTCCCAAAGTTTATATATGTATATTTCAGTGTATATATGTGTGTATATGTGTATATATATAGATACACCATTAAAGCTTAAAAATTGGAGTTTTACAAAAGTTAACCAAAATCAATTCTGTGAATTGGGAATGAAAGATCTTAGTCCCAATAAGCTGTGTTTCGAATACTACGGCTTAATTCATCCGTATCGCGACGTACCATTGATTCAAAGTTTTGTCACCTCTCGGTTTTACGTGAAATCCGAGAGCTACGATTGAAATTAGTTAAAACCGATCGCGTATTCTTAATCTACGCGGAAAAACGAAGAAATCCATATATTACATGTCTTGGTTGGAACAGAATTGAGAAATGGGTCAAAAACAGGCTTCAAATTCGTAACAGGGGAGAAACTGCTGATACCAATCGATTGGAAACATATCCAATCGATTGACATGTTATTCAATCGATTGACATGTGTTCCAATCGATTGACATGTCATTCAATCGATTGACACTTTTGTCAATCGATTGACATTTTTCAGCATTGACGGCTTTTACTAAAACGACCATATCTTCCTCTAGGAAACTCGAAAACGCGCACGGTTTGAAGCGTTGGAAACTAGACTCAAAGAGCTTTCTGTTGATATGTAATTCATGTATACAAATTATAACTCATTTTTAATGGCATTACTTCAAAGTATATTAGAAATTCAATCTAATATTTTCTCTTTTAATTTTAACAGTAGCAGAATTTTGTTTTCAGACTTTTGTTAGGAAAACGAATGAAATTTAAGGTTCTGCCCGCGTTGTCCCAAGTAAAACTCGATTCTGCACACTTTTCGTCTAATGCAATTTTCTCAGATTCTGCACCGTTTGGACAGAAAACGAGGATTTCAGTAGCAGTTTTTTTTGAATGCTATTAGTTATGTTTAAAATGATTAAGGCAATGAATTACGAATTTTCAATCCCCGTACGCGTATTATTTCTTTAATTCTGTGAATTCCTTTATGTTTAAAGTTTGATGACATTCATGTGATTTATTAATGGTGTTATTTATGAAACATTGACATACATATTAGGGTTGAGGTTGTGTGAAAAGAGTAAAGAGTGGCGTTCTAGTTGTGCGACCTCAATATCGATCGGATATTATTCCTGGTATTGGAGGCGACAGTGTTGTGTACGACTTAGATATCGATCGGATAGTATTCCTGGTATCTAAGGCGCGCGTTTCGGATATTGATCGGATAGTATTCCTGATATCCGAAGCGATGGTGGTAGTGTTGTGTACGGCTTAGATATCGATCGGATATTATTCCTGGTATCTAAGGCGCTTGTTTCGGATATTGATCGGATATTATTCCTGGTATCTGAAGCGATGGTTTGGTGTGCTCTTTTGGATATCGATCGGATAGTATTCCTGGTATCTAAGATAATGGTTTGGTTGTGTTGAGTTTTGTTGAGAGAAAAGAGTCAGAAAGATGAGGTGTTACATTATTCACGCATGGTCACATATTTATTGCTTTCTTTATTACCCCGTAGCTTATGTTGGAATTGGAACCTTGAAGTTATTGCTTTTAAAAGTTAAATTGCACCGTTGTTTATATGCTTATATATACATTGCGAGCACTTGTTTATTTTGCTCACCAGCTTTCATAAGCTGACGGCGTTGATGCGTCCTGGACTGTATGTCCAGATTTTCAGGGTCAGGAGAAGCCAGGGTATTTTGACTATGCTACTTAGAGTCAGGAGACTTTCCAGGAGGCTGCTTTATATTTCCTAAGTCTTTTAATTTGGGTTTTGTAATAAACTAGTTTGGACTTTTGAATAAGGCGTTTTGTGCCTAAGACTATGACTGTTGTAATAGTTTAGTAAATTTTTTTTTTTAGAGCTTATGTTTTTTTTTTGTTAGTATCCTTTGCTCTAGAATTGTTTGTTAAGTTATTTGTTGCAGGGACAATTGGTCATACTCACTTGTCACGACCTACGAGTCCATAAAGGAAATTAAATGCTTTCCTGAATTATGCTACGTCGGGGCGTGACAGGCTTTTTGGTATCAGAGCCAGGTTATGGCTCGACCAATTGTCCAGAACACATAAGATCTCCCGTTAAGATAGAATTGAGATAGGATAGTTCGACTTTATTCCGTGTCTAGTCGTTTTCTATCGTTTAGAATTTTCTTTCTTCTCGAGAGGTTGACCGAATTCTGTTGATTGATGGATAGGTACCGTTCTCTCGATCAGATGGCTGGAAGAAATCTCATGAATCGTCCCGCTATTGAAGATGCACCGCCAGTAATAGATCCAACCGGGATGTTCGAAGCTTTTGTAAGGAGGTTGGAGAGGGTTAGTGATCAGAACGCAAGGAACAATAATCAGAATGGGGATTACAATGGGAATGGGAGGCAAGCCCACCAGACTGGAGACAAGCTTCTTAAGGAGTTTCGCGCTCTACGACCTGAGTATTTTGCTGGAACTGATGAACCCTGGCAAGCGGAACAGTGGCTACGTCAGATGGAGCGTATCTTTGAGACCATAGAGTGCACTGATCTGGAAAAGAAGCGTCTGGCTATCTTTCAGTTGTCTTATGCAGCGGCTGATTGGTGGGATGCAGAAAAGGCGACCATAGGGGAAGAAGCTGCAAGGAGAATGCCGTGGGTGGTGTTCAAGGAAAGGTTTCTCGAGAAGTATTTCCCCGAAGAAGAGAAGGACAAGAGGGAGAAAGAGTTTATGGAGTTGACTCAAGGGAATCTGACTGTCCGAGAGTACACTACTCGATTTGAGCGTCTGTCTCGCTTTGCTCCACATATGGTGGACACACCCCAGAGGAAAATCAAGAAGTATCACCGAGGTCTCAACCTGTCTCTCAGACATTTGACTATGGGGCATCTGGGCCAGTCATTTGAAGCTCTGGTGAGATTGGCTACGGGGTTAGAGAATGATGGGTGTCAGAATTCGAAGCCGCTTGGAAATCGACCTCCGCAGAAGGGTTATCCCGGACAGAAACCAGGGTACCCTCAAGGACAGAAAAGGACCTGGGATGGAGGGAAGAAACCTCAACAGACACAAGCAGTTCAGCAGTATCAGCCTCTAGCAATAGAAGGGGCCAAAAACAACAACTGCTTCAATTGTGGAGTTCCCGGTCATCGAGCTAAAGATTGCAGAGCACCTAGGCGTTCGGATCGTTCAGGAGTTGTGTGCTATAATTGTGGCATGCCAGGTCACATAAGTCCAGAATGCAAGGCTCCTAGGAAAGGTAACTATGGTCAGCAAGGACAAGCCCGTCTGAATGCTGTTATTCCCGAGGCTGCTGGTTATGAGGAGGCAGGGTATGAAGAAGGTACCAATGAGGAGGGACCGCCCGAGCAACGAGCAGTGGAAGGTACTCTAACTTTGTTTAACTCTCATGTTAAAGTTTTATTCGACACGGGTGCTACACATTCTTTTATATCTGTTAAGATCGTTCAGAAGTTGGGTATCATACCGCATCGTTTAGAGGAAGCTTTGAGTGCTGTCTCACCCTTAGGGACCACAGTCAAGTTATTACATGTGTGTAAGGATTGTCCTCTTCGGTTTGGAGACCGCGAACTTTTGGCGAGATTGGTGGTTCTGTCGATGAAGGAGTTCGATATAATCCTGGGAATGGATTGGCTCGAGAAGAATCATGCGAAGTTGGATTGTGCAAAGAAAAAGATCACATTTGCGGACAAGGGGAATCAACTCTTCGATTTCCAATGTAACCCTTCGGGTGATATGTTCCTCACTAGATGCCTAGCAAACATTGAGGTTATCAGTGCAGAGGTGACAGTATCATCTATACCGGTAATCAAAGAGTTCGAGGAAGTATTCCGAGATATTTCAGGATTACCGCCGGAAAGGGACATAGAATTCTGTGTGGAATTAGTGCCAGGTACTCGACCTATAACCAAGGTTCCCTACAGGATGGCCCCTACAGAATTGTTGGAGCTGAAGGAACAAGTTCAAGAACTTGAGAAGTTAGGTTTTGTTCGTCCAAGTACTTCACCCTGGGGAGCACCAGTGTTGTTTGTGAAGAAGAAGGATGGGTCAATGCGGCTGTGTATTGATTACCGAGAACTGAATAAGGTTACTATCAAGAATAAGTATCCTTTACCTCGGATAGACGATCTGTTTGATCAGTTGCAAGGAGCCACGACCTTTTCTAAGATTGATCTACGGTCAGGGTATCACCAGTTGAGGGTGCGGAAGGAAGACATACCTAAGACTGCTTTCAGGACGAGATACGGACACTATGAGTTCTTAGTAATGCCGTTTGGGATGACAAATGCTCCAGCTGTGTTTATGGACTTGATGAACAGAGTATTCAAGCCATACTTAGATCAGTTCGTTATTGTCTTTATTGATGATATTTTGATCTATTCCAAGTCAGAGGAAGAGCATGAACAACATCTGAGGATCGTGTTGCAGACTCTCAAGGATCACCGCCTGTATGCTAAATTCAGCAAGTGTGAATTCTGGCTTCAGGAAGTTAAGTTTCTCGGGCATGTGATCTCTCAACAAGGAATCGCGGTTGACTCATCAAAGACCGATGCAGTGGCGAATTGGACTCGGCCGACCAATGCTACAGAAGTCAGAAGTTTTCTGGGACTAGCTGGTTACTATCGAAAATTTGTGGAAGGTTTCTCGAAGATAGCAGCCCCGTTAACTGGTTTGACTAAGAAAGATTTGAAGTTTGAATGGACTGATAAGCATGAACGCGCTTTTCTGAAATTGAAAGAGAAATTGACAACGGCGCCAGTGCTTGCGATACCAAGGGATGGTGAGAAGTTCACTATTTTTAGTGACGCCTCGTATCAAGGATTGGGATGTGTCCTTATGCAAGACGGAAAGGTTATCGCCTATGGTTCAAGACAGTTGAAGCCGAATGAATTGAACTACCCAACTCATGATTTAGAGCTGGCAGCAGTAGTGTTCGCGCTTAAGATCTGGAGACACTACCTCTATGGGGAGAAATTTGATTTGTTCTCAGACCACAAAAGCCTTAAGTATTTGTTTACTCAGAAGGAGTTGAATATGAGGCAACGTCGGTGGATGGAACTGATCAAGGACTACGACTTCACATTAGAGTACCACCCCGGTAAGGCAAACGTAGTCGCTGACGCCCTAAGCCGGAAACCTCAAGGAATGATTGCTTCATTGATGTTGAGGGAATGGAAAGCCTTGGAGACAATAACAGAATTTGATGTGCAGATTTCTGAGGAAAGTATCGGGCAACACTTTGGATGCTTGGTAGTACAACCAACACTTGTGAGTCGAATCATCGAAGCCCAGAAGGAAGATGAGAAGTTTCAAGCATGGTTCGCTAAGATGTTAGAGAAGGACCCGACAGAATGGAAGGTTGGGGCCGATGGAGGATACCGATGTCGAGACAGATTGTGTGTGCCAGATTCAGGAGGTTTGAGAAAAGAAATTCTCGAAGAAGCACATAAATCAAGACTGACAGTACACCCAGGAGGAACAAAGATGTATAAAGACCTGAAGAGAAACTTCTGGTGGGAAGGGATGAAACGAGAAGTAGCCGAATTTGTGTCTAAATGTTTGACTTGTCAACAAGTGAAGGCCGAACATCAGAGACCCTCGGGATTGTTACAACCCTTACCTGTCCCAGGATGGAAATGGGAGCACATAACTATGGATTTCGTGGTTGGATTACCCCGGTCACAACAGAATCATGACGCGATTTGGGTAATCGTGGATCGTTTGACGAAGTCTGCACACTTTATCGCGTACAATATGACTTACCCAGTAGAAAGGATGAGTCAAATGTACCTACAACAAGTGGTGCGACTGCACGGTGCGCCTGTGTCAATTGTATCAGACCGCGATGCACGTTTTACCTCGGGATTTTGGGAAAGTCTGCAGAAGGCTATGGGAACTTCGCTCAAGATGAGTACTGCATTCCATCCTCAGACCGATGGGCAGACCGAGCGTGTTAATCAGATTATGGAAGATATGCTCAGAGCTTGTGCAATTGACTTTGAAGAATCTTGGGAGACGCACTTACCTTTGGTTGAATTTGCGTATAACAACAGTTATCATTCGAGTATTGGAATGGCGCCGTTCGAAGCTTTGTACGGACGGCCATGTCGATCTCCATTGTGTTGGGCTGAAGTGGGAGATACAGAACTGTTAGGACCAGATTTGGTGAGAGAGACCAATGAGAAGATTTCACTGGTCAAGGAAAGGATGAAAACTGCACAAAGTAGACACAAGAGTTATGCGGATCGACGTCGAAAGGACTTGGAGTTCAGTATTGGAGATCACGTACTCCTTAAGGTTTCACCTGTTCGTGGAATAATACGTTTTGGTCAGAAGAGAGGAAAGTTGGCACCTCGTTTCATCGGACCGTTCGAGATTTTGGAGCGTGTTGGGAAAGTGGCTTATCGGCTCGCGTTGCCACCAAAGATGTCTGGTGTTCATAATGTGTTCCATGTTAGTATGTTAAGGAAATACATACGGGACCCTTCACATGTGGTTAATTTTGATGATATTGAGACGAGTCAGAATGTTGTCTACAAGGATAGACCTGTGAGGATTCTTGACCAGAGTATCAAGAGGCTGAGAAGAAGAGACGTTCCTTTGGTTAAGGTTCAGTGGAGGCATCATGACGAAGGAGAGGCGTCGTGGGAGTTAGAGTCAGACATGAGGACTAGATACCCCGAGTTGTTTCAGGATTAGTTAGCTCAGATTTCGGGGCGAAATCTCTGTTAAGGTGGGTAGGGTGTAACGCCCTGTATTTTATTATCATTAATAAATAAATATTGCATTTTATTTCCATGAGTATTTTAATTTAATTTCTCTTTGTAATAATTATCTGGGGTCAAAATGTAATTTTCAAAACATTTTCTATGGTTTCAAAATCGATATCTATATTTTTGTATAACCGGGAATTGAATTCCTACATTAATATAATTTTCTGTATTTTTATTTCAACCGTAAAATACCAGTTTTGGGAATGGGCAGTATAATTTTACCTGTGTGTGTGTATCATTGCGTGAGCTCAACACACACAAGGGTATCTTGTGTACACATGGAAAGCACCCAAGAAATTAGTGCAGTGTGTGGTTAGTGGAAGGTGTGTGTAGTGCTAACTTTGGTGTTTTATATGCATAGTGCCAAGCACTTTGCATATGATATATACACCCACTAATTCCCCTTTTGGACTACCTCTCATCTCTCTCGGCAGCTCTCTCATCTCTCACTCCCAAACTCTCTCAAATTCTCTCAATCACTCTCTTGCTCTCTCAAGATCACACAACACACACATACAGTTTATATATATAATCAGTCACATACTTAGACACACATATATATACACATATTGGGTTACCAAAATCAAGAACGGAGGAGGAAATTCTCAACGACGGATTATTACGGCGGAAGTTCTCGGCCTTTAAATTTCTGTATAATCGTCTCTGTGAGTATTATAAACTCACTCCCAAAGTTTATATATGTATATTTCAGTGTATATATGTGTGTATATGTGTATATATATAGATACACCATTAAAGCTTAAAAATTGGAGTTTTACAAAAGTTAACCAAAATCAATTCTGTGAATTGGGAATGAAAGATCTTAGTCCCAATAAGCTGTGTTTCGAATACTACGGCTTAATTCATCCGTATCGCGACGTACCATTGATTCAAAGTTTTGTCACCTCTCGGTTTTACGTGAAATCCGAGAGCTACGATTGAAATTAGTTAAAACCGATCGCGTATTCTTAATCTACGCGGAAAAACGAAGAAATCCATATATTACATGTCTTGGTTGGAACAGAATTGAGAAATGGGTCAAAAACAGGCTTCAAATTCGTAACAGGGGAGAAACTGCTGATACCAATCGATTTGAAACATATCCAATCGATTGACATGTTATTCAATCGATTGACATGTGTTCCAATCGATTGACATGTCATTCAATCGATTGACACTTTTGTCAATCGATTGACATTTTTCAGCATTGACGGCTTTTACTAAAACGACCATATCTTCCTCTAGGAAACTCGAAAACGCGCACGGTTTGAAGCGTTGGAAACTAGACTCAAAGAGCTTTCTGTTGATATGTAATTCATGTATACAAATTATAACTCATTTTTAATGGCATTACTTCAAAGTATATTAGAAATTCAATCTAATATTTTCTCTTTTAATTTTAACAGTAGCAGAATTTTGTTTTCAGACTTTTGTTAGGAAAACGAATGAAATTTAAGGTTCTGCCCGCGTTGTCCCAAGTAAAACTCGATTCTGCACACTTTTCGTCTAATGCAATTTTCTCAGATTCTGCACCGTTTGGACAGAAAACGAGGATTTCAGTAGCAGTTTTTTTTGAATGCTATTAGTTATGTTTAAAATGATTAAGGCAATGAATTACGAATTTTCAATCCCCGTACGCGTATTATTTCTTTAATTCTGTGAATTCCTTTATGTTTAAAGTTTGATGACATTCATGTGATTTATTAATGGTGTTATTTATGAAACATTGACATACATATTAGGGTTGAGGTTGTGTGAAAAGAGTAAAGAGTGGCGTTCTAGTTGTGCGACCTCAATATCGATCGGATATTATTCCTGGTATTGGAGGCGACAGTGTTGTGTACGACTTAGATATCGATCGGATAGTATTCCTGGTATCTAAGGCGCGCGTTTCGGATATTGATCGGATAGTATTCCTGATATCCGAAGCGATGGTGGTAGTGTTGTGTACGGCTTAGATATCGATCGGATATTATTCCTGGTATCTAAGGCGCTTGTTTCGGATATTGATCGGATATTATTCCTGGTATCTGAAGCGATGGTTTGGTGTGCTCTTTTGGATATCGATCGGATAGTATTCCTGGTATCTAAGATAATGGTTTGGTTGTGTTGAGTTTTGTTGAGAGAAAAGAGTCAGAAAGATGAGGTGTTACATTATTCACGCATGGTCACATATTTATTGCTTTCTTTATTCCCCCGTAGCTTATGTTGGAATTGGAACCTTGAAGTTATTGCTTTTAAAAGTTAAATTGCACCGTTGTTTATATGCTTATATATACATTGCGAGCACTTGTTTATTTTGCTCACCAGCTTTCATAAGCTGACGGTGTTGATGCGTCCTGGACTGTATGTCCAGATTTTCAGGGTCAGGAGAAGCCAGGGTATTTTGACTATGCTACTTAGAGTCAGGAGACTTTCCAGGAGGCTGCTTTATATTTCCTAAGTCTTTTAATTTGGGTTTTGTAATAAACTAGTTTGGACTTTTGAATAAGGCGTTTTGTGCCTAAGACTATGACTGTTGTAATAGTTTAGTAAATTTTTTTTTTCAGAGCTTATGTTTTTTTTTTGTTAGTATCCTTTGCTCTAGAATTGTTTGTTAAGTTATTTGTTGCAGGGACAATTGGTCATACTCACTTGTCACGACCTACGAGTCCATAAAGGAAATTAAATGCTTTCCTGAATTATGCTACGTCGGGGCGTGACAAGGTTCTTGATACGTTTGATAACATGGGGGACTAACACGATGGTTTCCCACTGTGGTGATTGGTAGCACTCAGGTTGATAATGTGCATCATATGTGGGTGCTTGCCTACTCGAGGTATAGTTCTCATTACCTAATGTGTACCCATTCGTGGTATTTGTGTTGTATGGAGGGTAATATGGATAAGACATGTTTACCCAAAATATTTAAACAAAAGAAAATTTTGTTTTTTTTTTTTTTTTTTTTTGTGAGAGAAAAAGTCCAATGAATATTTTTTTTTTAAAGTAAAAGAAGAAAAATGGAAAAACTTAGTAAAATCCTAACCTAGTTGCCTTCCCCGACAACGGCGCCAAAAACTTGACACGACTAAATAATTGTGCGCTCTTGTGCAACACCCAAGTGTAGGTGATCGTGCAAGTAATATAGTACTGGAAGTCCAGGTCGATCCCACAGGGAAGGAATAGGAAGAATATATACTAAGTTACAACCTAACGAAAAGGAAAAGAAAATAAGAATGTTGGGAGTGGATGTTCTAACGAATCCTAATCAATTAAATTAAACTAAATAATAAACTAAAACTTATAGAGACATAACTAATTAAATTAATAAACTAAAGGTGTTGGAAACACGTGAATCCACATTGATCCCAACCATCTACCATGCACAGTCATTAACGTTCTATGGAGTTCATTCCTTTTCAGCATTCTGTATTTTTCTAAAGATAAAGAATCAATAGCCCTTTCATGACCGGGACTATATCATCACAAGTGATTTAAAATACATGAAAGACGGTTTAAAACAATGGTTATTACTTGCACTCTAAATGGTATTAGCATTCAAAGTGGTTTTCAAAAGTCATTGAAGAAAATAGCATTAAGGCTTTAAGTTCTAAAAACTGTTGTGACAAACTGAGCTTATAGGGACAATTTGATAACATATTTTAAAAACAAAAAGTCATGGAATACTTAAAAGAATCATCTCAGGAATCAACAAGTTCGATCGATCGAAGCGCTCTCGATCGATCGGACAACATCATCCTTCAATCGATCGAAAGGTGTTTGATCGCTTGACTGTGGCTCTGGTTCGATCGATCGAAATACCTTCGATCAATCGAGCCCAGGTTTTCTATATCATACATGGCAGAGGCTAAAAATCAATATTTCATCACATATTTCCAACGTCTAAACTACGGAAACATAATAAAACTATTGCAGAAACAGTAAAATCAAACATTCATAACAACTATAACAATAAACAATCAAATACGATAAAGGAAAGGAAAACCTGGAATAAATCTGAATATAACCTTGAAATAACCTTGAAATAAACTTGAAATCAACTTGAATCTTGAGTTTACAATGGAAAAGAGGAAGAAGAAGATTAATCTAACCTAAACTACTCCTAATCTAACCCTAAAACTACCCTAAACTGCTGTTTTTCGCGTTCTGGAGCGTCCTCCCTTCGTCTGGTGTCAAAACGACTTATTTATAGGGTTCCCGAAGAGTTTACGCAACTTTTGGATGAAAATAAAGTTCGATCGATCGAACTCTCAATCGATTGAACTCTGCTCAAGCCATTGAACATCTCTGATTTTGACAGCTCTGCGCACCGATGGGAGAATGGCCATAACTTTTCACTCGGGACCTCGGATTGACCTCCCGTTTGCGGGCACGCGACCGTAACTCAAAGATCTACATTTCATATTTCTTGGACAATCTTCCAAATCTGAAGTCTTCATTGTCAAAAATGGCATTTTCGCAGCTGCTTCTATTGTTCTCTTCACCAGAATCACTTTCTATGCAATGGTTGCTTCCTATAACCTACAAAATGGTGTAAAAACACATATTTGAGTCTCAACATCATAGAAAACACTTAATCATTGATGTGCATCTAAATCTAGGAACTTGGGGATAAAAGTATGCATAAAAGACTATGAAATACGCTATGAATATGTATTTTTCACCTCTAAGCAGGGACCCTTACGATGGTGAGTATCAGATCATCCGTCGTAGTGCCCTGTCAAGTGCCATGCTCTCTTACTTCCTATTTCAGTCATCTTCTGACGCTCTTATACCCATTGCCTGTGGCTTGCGGGAGATGAAAAGTGTTGTTATGCTGGTCCTTGGCGAAACTCTGATTAGATTGGGCCACACCCATGCTACTGGGGTCATGTTATCCACCGGGGCACCTTTTGTTTTGCAAATTTGGCTCATGGAGCGTCTGGACCTCTTCATACATGCTTCCCATCTCCGTGGGTCAATTCCTTATGATCGCATGGAGATTCATAGCTTGTTTCAGTCCGCCGACGCGTGGCTTGGTTGGCTTCAGGGCCTCTCTTCTAGTGACATCTGCTGGGTTTTTCCGTCGTGGATCTATCGCTCTGTTGCTGTACGCTTCCCTGGGCGACCTGGCATCTGGCTGCCGGGTTTGCTTGCCACTACTTTCTACATTCCTGACCGAGTTGTCCGTCAGTTTGGACTTTTGCAAGATGCTACTGAATCCGTGACTGCTGATTTCACCAGGGGGTCCCCTTTGCGCCCTTCTATTGTGAAGGCTTTCATGGAGGCTTGGCTTAGCAGAATGGTTGCTCCGTTCCCGAGGTTCGTGCTCTGACTGTGCCTATTACCGAGTATCTCCTAGAGATCCAAGCCTTGGTTGCGAGGCGAGCTTGACAGACACATGCATAATAAAGTAGACGAAAACAGGGAAAAGCTTGCCATTTTACAAAACTTTCTGACAGACCCTGCCTACTCTTTGTTTACGCTTTCGAATGTGATTTTTTTTATTTTTTATTTTTTTTATTTTTATTTTTTTTTATTTTTTTTATTTTTTATTTTTTGGAGAAGTGTTGTTATCTTTTAGGAAAATCCTAACATGTTCAATTAAAGTGTTCACCCCTTCAATAAATCTTTTATGAAGAATTCTCCTTTCAAATGTCTTTTCTCGGCTCTTCACCTTGCTTTGAATTTTGCTTAAAGCTTTATTCTTTCTACACCATGAACTCTCATTTGTTTCTTTATAGTACGTATCTTGATAGCCAGGAGATCCAAAGACGGGTTTCAGGCAGATATCTAGGTTCTTCAGATGGCAAATGAGGTTTGCCCCTGGTTTCAGGGCTTTGAAGTAGTTCTGGGCAAACACCAGTTTGCCCCTAGTTTAGCACAGGCTTTTTTGAGTGGACCGAGGACTTTGGAGAGCCCGCCTACTTATCCCCGAGTGGGCGTCAGGTCCCGAGTAGTTCAGTTTAAGGCTTGAAGAAGGACGCCGCTTGGGCGATTTTATTTTTGATGACCGAACCGAATAGGTTGCCTACGTATCCCCTAGCGGGAATCAGGTCAAGCGTAGTTCATCAAGGTAGAAGGCTTTGGAAAGAAAGGTTTCAAGAAAAATACTTCTTGAGGCGATCGAGGTTAATTGGTTGTTTAAATTCAACCCCGTCCAGGTCCATGAGATAAGCCGCTCCTCCGGAAAGGAGAGTCTTAATGATGTACGGCCCAACCCAGTTGGGTTTGAATTTTCCTCTAGGAGGCACTTTCAGTTCTTTGAGGACCAGGTCACCCTCAGCAAGCTTCATAGGGCAGACCTTTTTGTTGAAAGCACGGGCTATCCTCTTTTGATATCCCCGAGTACGGTTTATCGCTGCCAACCTTTTCTCATCAAGTAGCATCAACTCCTCATATCTTCCTTGTACCCATTCTGATTCGGGGACCTCGCATTCTGCCAAAACCCTAAGAGAGGGTATTTCTACCTCGATTGGGAAAACAACTTCCATCCCATAGACCAATGAATACGGCGTAGCACCCGTTGAAGTTCTGACCGAGGTCCGGTATCCCCACAAAGCAAATGGCAGCTTTTCATGACAATCCTTATATGTATCCGTCGTTTTCCCCAGGATTGCCTTAACATTTTTGTTTGCCGTTTCTACTGCTCCATTCATCTGAGGCCTATACGGGGATGATTGGTGACGAGTGATCTTATACCTTTCCAAGAGTGGGATAACTTCCCCCTGGAAATGACTGCCATGATCGGAGATAAACTCATTCGGGACCCCATATCTGCAGATTATGTTTTTCTCGATGAAACTCACCACATCTTTGGCTTTCAAAGTTGCATACGAGGCTGCCTCTACCCACTTTGTGAAATAATCAATTGCCACGATTATGTACCGGTGCCCATTGGAAGCCCTTGGAACTATTTCACCAATGATGTCGATCCCCCATACGGAAACGGCCAAGGGGTGGTCATGCTATAAAGATGTGACGGCGGAGTGTGCATTAGATTTGCATGAATCTGGCATCTGTGACACCTTCTAACATATTCACAACAGTCTTTGTCCAAGGTTGTCTAATAGTATCCCTGTCGGATGATCTTCTTCGCTAGCATGTGCCCATTCATGTGGGGCCCACACATTCCCTCATGTATTTCTTCCATCATTCTCTTAGCTTCCTTTCCATATAGGCATTCTAGATTGTACCCGGTGTAGGATTTCTTCCATAGCTTATCTGCATAGATCACAAATTGAGCGGCGAACCGCCGAATTGCCTTTCTATCCTTTTCTGAGGCTCCTTCGGGGTATTCTCCTTCTTTAATGATTCCACACATCCTCATACCACTGTACTTCCTCTTCGTTTTCCACGGCCGCAACCATTTCAAACGACGGTTGTTTTCTCACTTCTATGGATAGCGGGATCATGGTAGTTTTGGAGGGGATTTGTATCATCGAGGCCAAGGTAGCCAATGAGTCGACTAGTTGGTTTTCTTCACGAGGGAGGTAGTAAAAGGAAATCTTTTGAAATTGTGCTTTCAGACTTTCCAGGTAATCATGGTAAGGTCTCAGTTTCTCATGCTTTACCTTCCAATCTCCCCGGACCTGGGATATGATCAAATTGGAATCTCCGAAGACATCAATCCGTCCGACTTTCAAAGCCAAGGCCGCTTCCATCCCAATTATGCAAGCTTCGTACTCCGCGGTATTGTTGGTTCAGTTGTATTTGAGTTTGACAGCTAATGGGTAGGGGTCCCATCGGGTGCTATGAGAATGATTCCAACTCCGTAACCTAATTGGTTGGCTGCTCCATCGAAGTACATTTTCCACAACTCCTCCTTTATCTCCATTATTCCCTCATCCGGGAACCTGAATTCTCCTTCGTCCTCGGATTCTACAGCAAGATCGGCTAAAAACTCAGCGACAGCCCTCCCTTTCACGGACTTGGCAGTGACATATTTGATATCGAACTCAGCCAACATCATGGTCCAACGGGAAATCCTACTGGTCAAGACGGGTTTTTCGAATAGATATTTTAGTGGGTCCATTCGGGATATCAGGATCACAGGGAATGCTAGCATGTAGTGGCAAAGGCGATGGGTACACCAGACTAAGGCCCAACAGGCTTTTTCCAAGGGCGAGTACTTCAACTCATATCCGATCATTCTTTTGCTCAAGTAATAAATGGCTTTCTCCACGTGCCCCTCTTGTCCTTCTTGGGCCAACATACACCCCCATCGAATCTTCGAATACGGAGAGATAAAGAAACAAAGGTTTCCCGGGTGATGGTGGTGATAGGACAGGGGGGTTCTAGAGGTAGGTTTTGATTTTGTCGAAGGCTTGTTTGCAAAGGGTGTCCCATTTGAATTTTTCTCCTTTTCTAAGCAATTTGAACAATGGGTCACAGGTCAAGGTGAGTTTGGAAATGAAGCGGCTGATGAACTGTATTCTCCCCAAGAACCCTCTCAGTTCCTTCTCATTTTTTGGTGGGTTCATTTCGGTTATTGCTTTTATCTTGGTTGGGTCTACTTCGATCCCCCTTTGGGTAAAAAGGAACCCTAACAACTTCCCTGTGGTAACTCCGAAGGTACATTTCTGCGGGTTTAGCCTCATCTTAAACTCCCTCAATCTCCCAAAGAATTTTCTCAATGCCTCTAGGTGCCCTCCCCTCTCTTTGGACTTCACAATCATATCGTCCACGTACACCTCCACCTCTTTGTGGATCATGTCGTGCAGTAAAGTGGTGGCAGCCCTTTGATAGGTCGCACCTGCATTCTTAAGTCTGAATGGCATGACCCTATAGCAATATGTCCCCCATGGAGTGATGAACGTGGTTTTCTCCCTATCCTCGGGTGCCATGAGGATTTGATTATACCCAGAGAATCCATCCATGAAAGATAGAAGCTCATGTCCCGCAGTGTTATCGACCAACACATCGATGTGGGGTAATGGGAAATCGTCTTTAGTGCTTGCCTTGTTTAAATCTCGAAAGTCAACGCAAACCCCAACACGACCATCCTTCTTTGGGATAGGTACAATGTTGGCAATCCACCCTGGATACTCGGTGACCATCAAGAATCCATCCTTTAGTTACTTTTCAACCTCCTCTTTTACTTTAAGTGCCCATTTAGGCCTCATTCGCCTCAATTTCTGTTTTATGGGTTTTGAATTGGGAAAGAGAGGGATGTGGTGCTAGACTATCCTTGGATCAATACCTGGCATATCATTATAAGACCATGCAAAAATATCTTTGAATTCATTTAATAGATTGATTAGTTCTTTGCTTTCTTCATTGCTAAGTGTTGAGCCGATAAAGACATTTTGAGGATTATTTTCATTTCCTAGATTAATCGTTAGAGTGTCCTCAATGATTTTACATGCAGATTCTTTTTCAATTAACTTTTGTAATTCATTAGGTATTCCATGATCATCACATTCATCACATTCATTAAGCGCATTCGAGTAGGCGGAATCAGTCATACTTTCATTGATTTTGTTGGGAGTGATTACAATAGACATAGCAATAGTAAGACGCCTCATTTGGGCCATTATAGACTCTGGGTGAGGGGGATACTTATCACTAGACTCAAAGACCTACTCCTTGTTGATTCCCTACTTGAGCTCCATAGTGTTACAACCGAGCAATCTCCCGGTTTCCGTCTCTTCTTCCTTCTCTGGTTCTTCCTCTAGTTCTCCCTTTGGCTCTTCTCCCAGTTCATCCTCAACATTCCCTTCTTCAGTCTTGATTTCTGGACCTTTACCTTCTTCCCCTTGTCCTTCAGCTTTTACCCCTTCTTCACTTAGCAGGTTCTGCATGACCGGTCCGTCCAGTACACCAATCCAGTCACTGACGGTAGCAGATTTTTCAGGCATTTGCAGGAACTGGTCTTCATACGTGGAGAATTCGTGGGAGAAAAAGATCTCAAACCCCGGCTTTAGGCATTTGTCTTTTTGGTCCATCCATGGTTCTGGGAAACCACAGAAGGGGAAATCTTCTCCTTTCTTCACGAAGCAACCGTTGAGTGTTTTCGGATAAGGGTCCATTGGTGCGTCTGCTGTCTTCCTTTTTGCCCTCATCTCCTTCTTTGTCGGCTGATAACCCAAACCATGAGTGTGAGTCTGAGTCAGAATAAGCGGGAATTCAGGCATGCCTTGATGATTCTTTCCCAATCCCATGCCTGGGAAGAAACCCATCTTCTTCATTATCCCTGCAACCACTGGACTGGCATACTGATCAAAGTGGAGCGGTAGAAATTCTTTCGGCTTTTCCTCTTCCAACATGCTGATAAACTTGAACCCTCCTATCTTCACTTCTTCTTCTTGCAATTGAAGTTCTAAAACCGGCGCGCTAGCTGATGCTTCGGTCAACTGATTCCAACTATTCCTGAGGATATCACGGACTTCATTCTCCCAAATGCATTTAACCTTCTGATGGATTGTTGTTGGTATGGCCCCCAAACTGTCCAACCAAGGCCTCCCCAATAGCAGATTGAAGGAAGAGGGTATGTCAATGACCTGAAACTCAACTTCTTTTTCACAAGGGCCAGCAGTGAGATGAAGAAGGACTATCCCCATAACTGTTCTCTGGGTATTATCGTAGGCTCTTACCCTTTGCTCAGATGGTGCAAATGTTGACTCGTCTAGACCCATTCGCTTAGCTATTCGGAAAGGACATACATTGAGGGTTGATCCATTGTCTACCAAGCACGCAGGCATGACGTTCCCCAAGCAATCGACGGTGACATAAAATGGTTTGTTGCGCACGGGCCCTCCCGGAGGCAGGTCATTTGACGGGAATGTAATAGTCGAAGTTGGGATCTTGCCGATCAGTCCTATGAGATCCTCCGGGGTGGTGTCGATAGATACGTCAGACTGGTTCAGAGCATCTAGAACCGCCTGCCTGTGACGTTTGGAGGCAATCAGCAACCCCCAAACAGTGATGTTAGCCTAGGTCTTTTTCAACTATTTTAGGACCCTGTCTTCCCCTGCTTCTTCATCAACTTTACCCTTTCCCTTGTCCAGATCTCTCCCGGGGTGATCTTCCTCCAGTTCGTGCGGCTTGAAGTGTCTGCCTAACCGGGTCAAGTGACTGACTTCTTCTCTCATCCATAGATTATCGATTTTCGAATTAACTTTCAGAGTACTCTCTAACACCTCTGTTTCCTTGTCGCTTTCGTACTAAAGGTCATCCTCCACCCGGCTCATGTCTTGATCGTCGCTCTCTTGGATCCACTAATCTGACTTCCCCATTTCATTTTCCCCTAGCTGATCCTCCAAAGCGCAGATCGTTGAGTCCTTAGGCAGTAGGTATGGTCTTCTCGGTGCCCCAGACTTAGTGATTAGCCTAGATGGATCAAAGGTTGCTTCTTCTATCCCCAAGAAATAAAGGCCCCGCGGCGGCGGCACAACACGATGGTTTGGCAGAGGATTCTTGGTGACATTGGGGGACTTTGACAGGCGGTTCGGATATCACTTTGTTGTCAATGAGGTCTTGGATTTCATGCCTTAACCTCATGCATCGATCCGTCGAGTGGCCTTTCTGTTGATGATATTTGCAGTAGAGATCTCCTGTAAAATGCGGCGGGAGTGGACTCGGTGGGGGTCGAGGCTCTAACTAACGGAGATGCCCTTTTGCTAACAGCCTGTCGAGGGCGGTTGATAATGATACCCCCAAATCCGAAAACTTTCTCAGTGGCTTGTCCCCCCCTCCTCTTGGATGGTTTCCAACAATATCGAATTTTCTCTTCGGCTCGCTAAGTGCATTGACATCGGTGGGGCCAGAGTGACCCCCCGAATGCCCCCCATTTGATCCATAACTGGGCCTCCGATATCGGTTTGGTGGTTCTTCCTTCTTGATTATTCCTTCCTGAATCGCATCTTCGATCCTCGTCCCCACATCGAATACTTCAGCAAAAGTGTTGATTGACTGAAACCTCATCTTCTCCTGATAAACTGGCTGCAGGTTTTTCATCATCATTCGGATTTGGTCTTTTTCTGATGGCCTCTGCACCATCTTCGCGGATTTCCCTCTCCATCGACTCAGATACTCAGCAAATGATTCTTTGTTCCCTTGCCTCGTTGTTTCTAGATCTCGGACAGTGACGTCCAGGTCTTGGTTGTACTCATACTGGGCCACAAATGATTTTACGACTTCTTCCCAAACTCTGGTTTTGCTTGGCTCAAGTGTGAGGTACCACGATAGAACAACTCCTGTCAAGGTTTGCTGAAACAGGACAGCCATCATGGTAGTGCTCAGTCCACTAGGTTGAAAAGGTCCTATGCACATTCGGACGTGACTGCGGGGGTTGCCTGTGCCATCAAATTTATCGAAGACGGGCATTTTGAAACTGGCGGGCATTACCTCACAAACCCCTTCGTACAAACCCTCTAGCTCCAGCAAATAAGTGTCGACCCCTTGAGCCTTTCGTACGACCCTTTCAAGCTTCTCGATTTTCTCTGCCATAAGCCTCTCATTCTCAGTCTTTCCCCTTTCTTTCTTCTCTTTTTCTACCCTGAGCACTTCGGTTCTCGGCATCTCTAGATCATCAAACCAAACTTCTTCTCTGATAGGCGGATCCGGGTTCGGTTGGTTTATGACTGGTGGATCTACAACAGGTGGTGGACGCGCTATTGCTTCTATCATAACCATCATATGATTCATATTCTCGGCTTGCCTCCTCATCTGTTCAGCTTGTTGCTCTACCAGTGTTCTTAGTTCTGCCACTTCTCCAGTATCTCTTTCCTCTGCCATCTCGATGTCTTCTCTTCTTATCAGTCTTGCTGTGGGTCCCCTAAACCAGGTTGAATCTGAACTCGATGCTATCTTTGCCCCTACAAACAGGTTTAATTTTGTTTTAAAACCCACGTATTTTTATTTTAAAAGATTTTTGGTAAAGTGAAAACTCTCTCTTTTATTTTAACGCATGTCATGCGGATGCAATGCATATGTGCGTGTGTGCCTATCTATATGCCAAAGAAACAAAAAACCTAATCCTAACATATAAAACACATAAGCACATAAAATCCTCATTCATGTCAAATGCGTCAATTTCACCTCTCATTGTGATCCTCACTACCCTTTCAAAGGTCAGGTGTTCAAATATTTTTTGAAAAGAATATTTCTTAAAATGATGAGATCTTTCAAAAACAATTCTCAAGGATTTTGAACGAGAATGTGAAAAAAAATTTCTCAACAAAGATGATTGGATTGAAATTTTGCTTTGAAATTCATTTAAAGAGCATTTCTTCCAAAAACAATTTCCAAAATTTTTTATTTTTCCTTAGAAGATGATCACGTGAAAATATACCTTAACAAAGGTTAGTTTGGAGTTTTAATCAAAAAGTGAACTCCAAAGATTTTTTGAAAAAAAAAAAAAAAACGATTGAAAATTTTTGGAATAAAAAATGGCAAAAATCCGTTTTCTTTCAAAGATGGATTTAAAATTCTTTGGGTAGAAGAATCACATGATTGGATTATCACCGTACTTTTCATGAATTTCGATACATACAAGGCCAATGATGCTTAGCAAAACATGATACAAGAGATGTAATCTTATAATCAACATCTAACATATTCCCAAATGTCATGGGACATGAAGAGGAATTGTTCAAAAGTGATTAAGAGTTTACACATCCTATGTCAAGTAAGTATCGTCATCATCTCAAGTAATCCCTTCCGGGCATACAAAACTCCCTAGCATATAAAACCTAATCAAGAATTGATTTCCTAAGATTGAAAGGTTCTATAGAAACTACTATGCAAAGGCTGGGTTTCGGTCAAATAAGGGACCCTTGACACACACCCGATAGGATACTTCATATACCAAATCATAGTACGAGATCAAGGGTGATCACACAGTCCCATGATGACTTGACCGACCGGGTTGCCCCGAGCCTCCAAGGTCGTAGTTCCGTGCAATCGACTGGCTGGACATGCAAGTGAAATGCAACAGGCACACAAAGATTAATTAATTCGATTAAAAGGATATTTTTCAAGTCTAATCCTCGAGTGAACCCAAAATCAGAATCCTGGTCTGCGAAACCAGAGATTCTGGGTTCAATCCCGAGTGGAGTCGCCAGATTGTGGATATCGCAGGTTTTCTTACCCACAGCTTTTCTTTTCAAAATTCTAAATTCAAAACAAATGAGTCGCCACTTAATTTTTAAAAGGAAAAATTAAGAAACCATTTTAAAAGCAAACTGATCTTTTTTTGGAAACCAAAGATTAACTAGGTCCGGGGATTATGGAATGAGAGAGGAAGGAGCCCGTCGGACTAAAACACCCTCTCTCATCCTATCTTGCGATATGCCTCTACTCAACGTCCTTTTAATCGAATTTATTAATCTAAGCATGCCCTCAACTAATACATATATACATATACATCACAAAAGCATGTCCAAAGGGTCTAAAGTTGCTAATGACAAAATATCATTCATAAGCCACGTAGGTCGAATAGCAAGCGATATGATATGCAATAGGGAACAAGAGAGCTTACCCAGGATTCGACAGCGATATTAAACGTGCAATGCATGCAAACAAAAGAAAATCCTAAAAAGAATCTCTAATCACATATACACATAAGGCAAAAACCTAATTCTAAGATGTTGTGTATTATGTCGAAAAATCAAATAAAATCAAGGAATGAAATAAACTAGAAGGGGGATGGAAATTGTACCTCAAATGCGCTACAAAACAAAGATTAGTCCACATGCTTCACATAATAATGTGATGTCAAATAATCAATCCTAATTCTCTAACTTAGATCTAACAAGCATGAAATCCAACTTTATTCAATACCTAGTTCTAATCATGGGCATTAGATGTACATGAATGAGTGAATGTAAACAAAAATGAAACATGGATTTATTCACCAATTTGGGTCACTTAACTTCTGGATTTAAGCTAAATTATCATTATCCAAAGTATGATTTGGGTCCTAAGACATTAGGAGATCATTTGAGTTGAAATGAATAAGATTAGACAAAAACAGTAGCAGTTTTTATGAATTGCAGAGAGCAGACCAGATCTTAAAAAATCGAACTAAAATACTTCCAACGGTTGGATCGTAATGATTTGTATATATGTTATGCCTCTGTGTGTCTAGTTTTGAACCCAGAAAGAAAATCAAGGTTTGAACGGTTAGATCTCCGGGAATGTGGAAAACACTAGGCATCACTCAGCATTCTACAACCTTCCGTCCAGAATTCATGCACGATTTTTAAAAAATAGCAAAAAGATCAGAAATGCTTTGTTCTTTTTAGGGTGACTTCCTGACACATTAATCGTCTTAGAAAATTTTATTTTGGGTAACAAACAATCTATTAAAAACTCGATTTATTTATTTCAAAAGAGTGTTGCTGTGCTGAAATCCTGGGAAGATTGTTGTTGCTTCACAAAACTCATGACCAAACCATTTTAAACATGAAACCACCTTAAAAACAAAAATTACTGTGGTAGAACATTGTGTTATAGACACTTTCCCGTTGGTTTCACTTGATTCCAACGGTTAGATTTCAAACCAAAAATCTTTGATCAAAAACAGTTTGTGAACTCACTGTTTTTTATTTGTCAAGTTCAACTTTATTTGTTAACCCCAACCATTAAACCATGAAGTTGGACTTAAACTAAACCATTTCCTCCTACCTTTTGATGGTCATTGGAGGCTAAAGACCTTTGTATTTTGTAGGTTTCAAATGAAGTATGAATAGACTTCATTAAATCTCAAAATGAGGATCCTAAACCATGGAGATGGGCTTAGACTCAAAAAAGAACACTTTCTCCTACCATTTGATGGTCATGGGAGATAAAGACATGACTAATGCTCCTAAGTTTCAAAGAGAATAAGGAAATGATTTCATGAGATACCAAATTTAGAGGATCCAAGTCATGAGTATGACTTGGATCCATCTATATGAAATAAAGTGATGATCAAATTTTGACTCTCATGTAGAGCATAAGCTTTACATGGGATTCAAAGGATCATACTTAAGAGATCAAGAGAGATATTGAAGATCTCCAAGACTCTCAAGAGAAGAACATATACAAAGAAATAGAAGGAAGAATTAGAAATAAAGACTCCTAAGCTTACTTGACAAACAAAGAAGATAACAAGAGATTTTAGGATTAGAAATTCAAAAGAAAAAAAGTAAATAAATAATCTATGGCATAGAGGATCACCTCCAAATTATCCTCAAAGTTCTCTTTTCTTTGAAGATCTTCCAAGCTCTTCTTCCTAATTCTCTAAACTCTCTTCTCTTTTCTCTCCAAAAAATGGTGTGTGTTGTGGAGTAATGGCTATTTTGTGTGTTGTGTTGTATATAGTGGTAGCTCTTGTTGTATTCTTCTCCCTTCCTCTTCCAAGGAAGATCCCTTCTCTTTTATAGGCAAAATTACCAAGTATTTTCAGTGAATTTCGGAGCAAAAAACAGGTGTAAAACATTCATTTGGTGGTACAATGCGTACTTTCTGAAATTAGGCAGACTGCTGCCCAGGGCGGCAGTCCAAAAAGCTGTGCGGCAGTCCGTGACTGCCGCTGCGTCACTCCGTGACTGCTGCTGCGGCATTTCGTGACTGCCGCGCGGCTCTCCAAGAGTGTCGCGGCAGATTGTTGATTGCCGAGTTTTGGTCAGCCTTACTTTATCAGATTTTTGTTTTTATCCGCCTACACATACGTATTGTACAACAAAATACGGACTTTAAAAGCAAACGACAGTCAGAAAATGTTGGCGGCACTCAGTAAGTGCCGGCCCGGCACAGTGAGTGCCGCTCGGCATTCACTGAATGCCGCAGAATTTGCCGTGTGCCGTGTTTTGTTGAGCTTCTCTTTTTAGGTCTTTCTTTTTCCCAAAGCAATTTATTTTTGAAGATCTTTTCCGAAAATTGTGTTTTATACCTGAATTCTCCTAAATACCTGGTATTTTCTTCTTTCTGTAAAATTTTATCGCGTTTAGAGAACTTTCTGAAGAGCTTGGAACACTTCGAATTTTTCGGTCCTTGTCATCATCGGATATGGAGGCGATACTCTCCTAAATTCAGCGGTCGGTCAAAATTGGGGTGTCTATACCTAGGCATTTAAAAGACCTCAGGGTCAGACCCCAGGCACTTAAAAGACATCAAAGTCAGACCCCAGGCACAGGCTTCGCTTAGGCCCCACCGGCGATGGAGGTAAACCCCCTAGGTGGATGTTGATGGCAAGCCTCAAAGGACCCTGTAACCACCCATGTTCTAGGTCGGTTTCCTATTATTACCCCCTCCTAGACACCTGCCTTAGCAAAATGCTTGGGGGTAGGGGAACACCAAAATCAAAAAAGGAAATCACACCAGTTGCTAACAGGGCTTGGAATCCTAACATTACTAAGTACCTTTAGAGGCCAGAGATAACTGGACGGGTCCTTCAAATAGGTCAAGAAGACTAGTTGTTCTATCGGTTATGTGCCAAAACCATTTGCTAAGGCAAGGAGTTAAAGAATGGTCAACTAAAAATAAAACCGGTCAGGGATTGGAAAACTCAGGCACACAAAGTACAAAAATAGTAAACAATTGATAAAAAAAGTGGCCTCCAAGGGCCTTTTCATTAAATGCAAAAACTGTACAGTGTTGGAGGGGCTGTTGTAGTATCCTCCCCCTCCCCCCCCCCAAAAAAAAATATATTACAAGCCGGGAACTATACGTCATCCACCACGGCCACATCCTCTGTTTCCCCAGCCTCTTCCTCTAGGTCAGCTCCTCATCCCGGGACAGAGCCCCCGCCCGGGGCAGCCTCCTCAGTAAGGCCAGCATCAGCGATGGGGCCCTCACCTACAGCAGGACCTACATCCTAGTAGTCTAAATCAATCCCCTCGTAGGACGAGATGTCTCACTCGGGGTGATCCCGGGATAGCCTGCGCTTTAGATTTTCGTAGCCCTGGAAGAAGCCGTTGTCAAAACTTTCTCCTGGGCCTCCACCGCTGTCACCTCTGCCAGCGCCTTCTCCCGTGCCTCCATTATCGCTGCGCTGACCCGAGCGGCCTCTAAGTCGGCTAGGGCTGTAGCCAGCTCGGCCTGAGAAGCGCCTAGGCTCAAGGCCAAACCTTTCACCTTGTCCTTCTCCACAGCCAAAGCAATCTCCCTGGCCTCGGAGGACTCCCGCTCCTGCAGAAGAGTGGCTTTGGTAGCAGTGGCCCTCCTGACTAGAGAGGGTAGGAAGGACTCAGCCCCGGCGGCCATGCATCCGACCTGTGAGAAGTGAAAATCGAACAGTCAATAAACAAGCACAGTTGACAAAATAAGTGAAGAAAATGAAACAGAAGCGGGAAAACTCACCATGTGAGAGAGGCTATACAACCAGCTTTGGAAGACCTCGGGAAACATGTTTGCACACGTCTCCACTTGATTGGGGAGCAGACCAGGTTTCACCCGCTTCCTAATCTCGGCTGAGGCAGCCATCGGTGCCACGGCTGACACCCCCTCTTGGGGGGCGGTCTCTTTAACCACCATGACATGGCGCATTGAGGTCCCCACCGGCTCCGGACGGTTTGCTACTCCGTGCCAAAACCGCCTTAGAGGACGGTTGCCACACGGGGCCTCAGCGGCGGGCCTTTTTCCTTGTGCCACCGCCATCCGGGCGACAGCAACAGTAGCGGCAGCAGCCTGCCTCTCTCTCAACTATTCAATGTTTCTCTTCGGAGCCATGTCTACAAAAGAAGAAAATTGATTAGGTAACCACCAATAAAGGAGACGGGGAAGGATGACCGCGAAAGACGGCATAGTTTGAGCACTTACTAGGGAGAATTGGGGGGAATACAAGAGCTTTGGTGGGCTCAACTGGGACGTTGAAAGCTCGGAAGTCGCCGGTCTGAGTCAGCACGTTCCAGATGTTTATTGGCCGGTCTGCCAAGCTCTGGATCTTGGCCAGACACTCGTTGGGAATGCTCGGCAGGCTAGTTGATCCAGCTGCAAAGTAAAGTACAAAGCGGTTAGTCTAAAAAACTTGAGCAAAACAAAGAAGAAAGCAAAAAAGAGGGACCAGACTAGCTTACCCATCAACTCTCCAGTCCAGGAAGTCCTCATCTGGATCCCAGGGGCCGGCTCGCAGAGCCCAAGGATGGACACTTGGAAAAACCTATTCTTCCACTCTTTATTGTTGCTCGGACAGTTAACTAAGTTCTTCCTCCCTTAACGAGCCCCGAGAGAAAAGAACCCTGTCTCCCCATGTACGGGAAATGGTCAGTGTAATCAGAGAAACTCCTGGACAGAAAGCTCATACCCAAAAACCTGGGGCCAAAGGGAGATGGACCCCATGAGGAATCTCCAACCATTTAGGGCCAACTAGTCTGGGGCGATCGCTAAGTATATGAGGACGTCTCGAGCGACCGGTTGAAGGGGGATGCAAAACCCAGCCATGAAGATGTCCTCATATAGGATAGTGAAACCCCGCTAGTAGATTTGGGCTCCAACGACATTCATGGCCAAGGAGTAGTGGTCGGGAAGGCTGCACCTATCCCTAATGCACTTGAGATCTTTAGTACACAGGGTGGACGGGATGAACTCGCTGGAGAAGGCTACTTTAAGGTGGGGTTCCTCTTATGTTTCGTCACCTGCATCTTGGGAAACGGAAGCAACGGGGGCTTCCAAGTCCGATTCATTGTTGGAAAGACAGATTGGGATTCTGCCTTTGGTATAGTGATCGAAGGGGGACACGGACGGCAGACTCAAACTTGCGTCCGGCATCTCTGACCCGGATTGCTCATCCTCCGACCAGGAGGATGAGTCAAAACCAGAGTGGCAGATCCTTGGGATTTTGGTGATTGGGCCGGGAAGTAGACGACGACCATGGTATGGGTCAGGAACCCTGAGTCTGAGGTACAAAGGAGGTAGAGCTATAAACCTAAAGGGCAGAGAGTATATGGTCTTGAAGACAAGGTGACACTCGATTAGAACTACCAGGGGACAGCCCGTTCGGTTCAACCTATCTAACGAACCTCCTACTTGGAAGAAAGAACAGAACCTAAGAAAGAAAAAATTCTACTCCCGTTCTAACCTAAGTGGGTTCGCTTTCTCCAGCCTCGCTCAGAAAAGAAGAGAAAAGGGGAAAGAAAAGGAAAAGAGTGATGAACTGAAGTTGGAAAGGAAAGACTTACAAAGTTTAGCGCAGAAAAGGGATCGGGAATCTTGCTCGGGATCTTGTTCGCGCTCAAACCGCTTGATAGTTTATGTCTTTGCAGCAAAGAGTTGAAGAAATGGACAAGTATCCTTTATATAGGAACCATGGATGGTTCAGATCAAAACAGATCCAACGGCTTATATGTTTTCCCACCCAAAATGGCTGACAGTTATCACCTTGGGCACATGATGCGTCTGCTCAAAAGGTACGCGCCTTGAATGTATGATGAGATGGTTCAGTCACCACGTAAATGGTCCAGTTACTTCCACGCTGGCATCATTTGATCCTGACCAGGCCAGTAACAAGCTGACACATGGCATAGGTATGACTCAAGCCCACATGGCCACCGTTCGATCCATACCCCGGCTGACCACTACAACCGGTCCCACCCTAGGTAGAGTCCGGACCTCTCCCAGACGGTTCCTCGAAAGTAGTCTTAATTTTCAAGTTTCATCTGATGGGACATCACATCAACTTCGAAAATGGGGGGCAGTTGATACCGCTCCGGTTACTCGCACAGCCCGGGCGTACAGCGCAACAGCTCTCCACGAGGTGTAGTGTGACAACCAAGCCTCCAGGCAGTTTCCTAGCCCAGTTAGAAGACTAAATGGAAGGAGCAAGCAGTTTCCTAAACTACTTAGGAAACATCCCTAGATTCATGTAAATCAGGCTGTAAATAGATTAAGCTTCCTAATCTACAAACTTACCATGTACGGGTGGTCTCTTGCACCTATAAAAGAGGCTGCTCACCCCCGGGGAGGACATTCGATCAAAAAGAATAGCATATAATTCTCACTCTTACGCATGAACTCGGTCAGTTTTACTGGTTGTGCCGCCCATCTGTTGGCTCACCAGGCCCGCTAGTGATCTATTAGTGAAGCGCACTAACGCAATCGTGGACGTAGGTCACCTCGTTAACGGGACTGAACCACATACAATTTCTTGTGTCTCAATATCTCTCTCTCAATTTCTCTTACCAATTTTCAGCATTATCAATTTAGTTGTTGGAATTGATTATTGAGCTGCATTTAGTTTTGTACATGGTGGTAATATGTATTGATATACGCAATCACCATTTTTTTTAAAAAAAAATTTGGAAACATTTATGTCACTTTTAAGAAAACCCACATAAATCAAAAAAACATTTATGTCACTTTTATCAAGTATTTATGTCACTTTTATAAAGTATTTATTTCACTTTTAAAGTTTTTTTTGTCACTTTTAAGACTTTGATGTAGTAATTTTGTTTGGTATTTATGTCACTTTTCTACTTTTATGTCACTTTAGGTTAAAAGTGACATAAATAAAATGGTATTTATGTCAATTTAAGTATTTATGTCATTTTTTTATTAACATATGTGTTGGTATATGAAACATTTATGTAACTTTTATAAAACATTTATGTCACTTTTAAAACATTTATGTCGCCTCCATTTATGTCACTTTTTACTAAAAAAAAAGTGACATAAAAACCTATTTATGTCACTTTTTAAGTGACATAAAAAACCTTTTTCCTTGTAGTGAGCACTAGCATATTAACTAAGAGTTACACTTTAGTGATTGAGATTAATCACTCCACTTAATGGTAGTCAATCATGCTACAATGTACACTTGATGAGATATCCACTCTCATCATCCACTGTGACAAATTCTAAGTATCAATGAATAATAATTCGTACCTCACTTGTATGCATCTCATACATAATGAATTGCTTACTATGATACTTAAGGATTAACAATCATTTCATGAAAGAAACATACATAATAAAATGTGAGGCTGATATCCTTGTAATAAAATGTCAATGTATCACACATGAAGTAATGGTTTGAGGGCACAAACCCAAGAAACTCCCACTTGTACTCATAACCATTATGGACTACATGTGTGAACTAGACTATATAGATGACGATTAAAGACCTTCCGTGGCAAGACCTCTGTAAACAAATCCGCAAGATTGTCAGCAGTGGCAATCTTGGTCACAATCACATCTCTACTTTGAACAATATCTCAAATTAAATGATATTTTCTCTCTACGTGCTTTCCCTTTCCATGGTTCCTTGGCTCCATAGACTGAGCCACTACCCCCACTATTATCACAGTATAGCTTAATAGGTGACAGAGACACTGGTACCACCTCGAGTTCCATAAGAAACTTCTTGAGCCGAATAGTGTAGACACCCAATTTTGACCACACTGATAGGATTCAGGGTGGACAACGTCTTGGAGGATTCGATGATGAAAAGTACCCTGTGGAAGGTACTGGATTCCACACAATCAGAAGATAGGACTTCGGAAAGTGACTTCAAGCTCAGAAAAGCCCTTTTCCATGGATAAATCCCGGTTTTGTCAAAATCATCTCTCAGAATTCATATTCTCTCAGGGTTATATGAACATTAAGTGTTCTAAACGCAGTATTCTAGGTATCCAGAGATTCAATTTTAAAGAAAAGTTCGAAATCGACGCACATTTGAAAGCAATTTTGGAAAAGACGTCATTTGATTTCAAAAAGACGACGAAAGTTCCGGAGGACTTCCGGACTTCAATTGGACTTCAATTCTCATTATAAAACCTCTGGAAATATTTTTATACTGAAATTCAACCTGACAGCTTTCCAACGGTACGTAAACGGACGATTTCGGACACCAAAAAGCATTTTTACAAAAATCTGGAAAAGCAGTGCGCATGAAATTTGAAACAGAGCTTGTGGGTGACCAGAGGGACCCAAATAGTAAGTGGCGGTTTTGGGTATGGGGGTGGCGGGTCCCACCATAACCGCCACTTCCATTTGTGTCCTCCACGGAGCTTTTTGAGTTCCAGACCCTTCTAGAAGCTTCCCACTGCGAGGAAATTGCCTGGAAATTGCGTTTAGGCTCCGAAATGGCCATTTTAACCCTCTTTTAAGCTCTAAAAGTCCTGTTTTAACCCTGAAACTTAAGAGCTAAGTCTTCAAAACTCTATATAAGATCTCATACATCTCATATGAGATCACATCTTAACACACTAGACACTTGGAAGAGATACACTTGAATATACTTGGAGATACAAACACACATAGAAGCACATACAAGAGAGATAAGTATACTTTGAATATACTTTCAATTTAGGTGAATTCTAGAGAGAGAAAATTATGAATTGAATTTAGATTAACTTAGGCTAATTAGACCACAATTTGAACATCAATTGCCTCCCTCAACTTCCATGGATGAGTGCTTGAAGAACACTTGAATAACACTTGAAGAAGAAGATCTTCAAATCAATTTTGGTCTTGTAATTGAGAATCCTCCAAGAGGTAAACACTATAGTTCATCTCTAATTCCTACTTTGTATATTTAGATCTATAAGATTTGGATCTAACTTAGTTCTATTTCTACTTATTAGAACACTCATCTTCTTCCTCTCATGTTCTTCACACACTCACATAGTTAGATCCAAATCTCTTTGATTTTTATTGATAATTTACAATTAGAGATTGTTTTTCACTTTGATTTTCAATTTTAGTTTCATTCTTCAATTTTAGTTTAGATTCATGCATACATGATTATATATATATACATATATCTATTTTGAATTCCATGATGGTTTGGAAATATGATCTATGAGAAGGATGATTTCTATGTTCATACCTATCTCTTGATTATTCCTATTACCTAGAATTCCTATTGAATTTCATCTCCAACATGATATTTATAAGTCCCTTTGATCCTTGATCTAAAAGTTCTTCATAGAACTTGAGGGCTAAATTGATTGGGAATCATGATAATTAAGTTGATCTATGAGTTTGATCTCTCTAATAAGCTTCAACTATCACTAAAATGTTTTCCTCACACTTTAAAATGAACTAGATAAAAATTCAGCAAAGCAGATTGGTTTTGTCCATTAGATTTGGTCCATCAAAACCCATAGTTTGATGGATTTCAAATTTTCTGGGTAAACTTTGATGAATTAGCTTTCATCCGGTCCGTTTTGAGAGCTTTTAGGATTCATATACTATTTTTAGAAATTGTTGAGAAATCGGTTGACAGATTTGAACATCGTCTCTTTGTGCTTGAATTTCAGAAAATCTATAATAGTTATCGACGTTCCGCTTTTTGGGGATGATTCCTAACTCATATATCTATATGCCGATGTAAAATCGTGAGCATACGATCGAGTTAGGATCGTTTTCTAAGCGTTTAAAGTTGATACAACTATTCTGGAATTTTCTAAGTTTAATTACAAATATGATTATGTATACAAAATGGTTATACCTTGATCACTCAACAACAATTGATGAATAAAACTTGGTTTAGAAATCACCTAGGATAAATGGATGAGAGATCAAAAGCTTAAATCAACTTGGTTAACATGATTCATGAACTTCTATTATACTTCTATTATGTTTTGCATTCATTTGTCAAATGATACCAAATTTCCAGAATAACAGAGTCTGTTTAAAACACTTTTTCAGAAACCTTGTGATTACAGAATGTCCATGGGTTTATTTTTATCATATACTACAATGAAATAGCTTTCTTTTGACACCAAATAGAGCTTCATATGATTTTTGTAGATTTAATTATGATTTTTACAAGAACAGTGGACAGTCCTGATCCATTGTTCACAAAACATTTATTTCTCAAACAATAAAATTGATATTGAGGTCCCACTTTTTGGAGAAGTTCCCTAAGACATGTATCTAACTTTCTGTAAAAGGGTTTTTATCCAGCTCATGTTTAAGACCACTTTTGATAGGATTCATTAGAGGTTGCTGAATCTGGAAATTTGATTGATGACATGTTTTCTTTGTTTATCATGCATATCATTTGTTTGCTTGTTTTTTTGCAATGCTTTGGGTATTCTTTGGTGTCTTAGTGCAGAGAATTAAGTGCCTCGGACCCGGACTTCGATTTGTGGTTTGCCTCGTCTACATGTGGCTTAGTGCCCATGTATCATGTACTATCTCTATCCTTTCTCTTAGAATTTTTTTTAGGTTTACAACTTTGATTTCAACGACACATTTCCTTTAGGATAAGTCTCCGTTTATATGATTATTTGTTAGAGACATCTTATCTAGGATTGTTGCATGATTGCATTGCACGTTTACATTCTTTTTGCTTTCGCGACTCCGCTTGAGTCAACCAATGTAAGTCTTCTCGTTCCCTTTGCATATCATGACATGTTTACTTTATTTGCATCGGTCCCGGGCGGGACTAGCCACTGTGAGTATACTTCTCCCTTGTATTGCATGAGCATCCGCTTTCTACTTGATTTAGTCTCTTGAAATGATTTTCATTAGATGTTTCTTTTTGCCATGTATATATCTATCTAGTATGTTTGAGGAAACAACATCTATTATGAATTAATAACAAGGATATTTGAATCAAGGCCTACCATTCGGTAGGGCGAGGAGGGGGTGCTTTAGTCCTGCTTGGGCTCCTTCCCCTCTCGTACCAAGACCCCCGAACCTTGTTTCTGGTAATGAAGGGCGAGTAACCTTATTCAATTTTGGGCGAGTCAAACTTGGGTTTCCTAATTCCCGATAAAAATTAGGTGGCGACTCTTTGTCTCTAGGATCGCGTGAGGAAGTCCTAGTTTTCCCTGAAGTGTGCTCCTTGGGATCCGTCCCGGGACACTATCGAGGGAGAGCGTCAGGACCTCCTCCTCCATTCGCGACGGTCCACAAATAGCTTCCTTTGTGGCTTCACTAGCAGCCACATATTTAACCTCTGTAGTTGAGTCTGTAATGCATTTCTACTTAATGCTCCTCCAACTAACAGTACCACCTCCCAAGTTAAAGAGATGTCCGGATGTCGACTTCCTCAAATCTTAATCTGACATAAAGTATGAGTTAATGTATCCTACTGGAATTAACTCATTTCCGTCGTACATAAGTATGTAATCTTTAGTCTTTCTTAAGTACTTAAAAATGTACTTAACGGCTGTCCAGTGTTCTAGACCTGGATTCGACTGATACCTGCTAACATGATAACGGTAAAGCAAATATGTAGTCTAGTGTATAACATCGCATACATGAGACTTCTCACTACCGAAGTATAGGTAATTCCTACTATGCAATTCCTTTCCTCCTGTGTCTTTGGACACAAGTCCTTGGAGAATGGTAAACCATGCCTGAAAGGTAATAAATCTTTCTTCGAATTATCCATGGAAAACCTAGTTAGAACCTTCTTGATATAACTAGTAAGAGATAATCCCATTATCTTTCGCTTACGATCCTTAAAGAGCTTTATCCCAAGGATATAGCTCACCTCTCCTGGATCCTTCATATTAAAAGTACTAGCTAGTCAAACCTTAATTGATGACAATGCCTCTGCATCATTCCCAATGAGTAAAATGTCATTATTGTAAAGCACAAGAAAAGCTACCACTTTCCCTTCACACTTCATGTATACACAAGGCTCATCCAGATTTTGTATGAAACCGAACGACTTTACCGCTTGGTCAAAACGAATGTTCCAACTCCCGGATGAGCCCATAAATGGACTTTTGCAACTTGCATACCAAGTTACCTTTCCCACCAACTATGAACCCTTCCGGTTGCTGCAATTAGATGTCCTCATCAAGATTGCCATTCAAAAATGCAATCTTGACGTCCATCTACTAGATCTCATAATCCAGTCATGCGGCAATGGATAAGAGTATTTTGATTGAGTTTAGCATGGCTACCGTGAGAAGGTTTCCTCATAGTCAATGCTCTCCCTCTGAGTATAACCTTTTCCTATAAGCCTTGCCATAAAGGTCTCAACATTTCCATCAGATCCTCTTTTCCTTTTGTAGACCCACTTACAGCCAATGGGTTTAATATTGGCTGGAACTTCTATAATTTCTCAGACCTGATTGGAATCTATAGATTCCAATTCAGCTTTCATAGCTTTAACCCAATAAGCTGAATCAACATCAGCCATAGCCTCTTCATACATAGTAGGATCAGATTCAGATTCTACGGAGACAGCTTCAAAAACTTCTCTTAAGAATATGCATCTATCAGTATGGATGACAATCCTCCCACTACGATGAGGTATCGATGCGAAAATGGGTGAAGAAGTGGTATTTTCTGGTCTTAAATCACTTTCAACTGTTGGAGGAATAGTTGGCTCTCCATCTAGTTCTCTCAGATCTATCCTTCCCTTAAGTTTATGGTTCATGATATAATCAACCTCCAAGAAACAACATTTGTACTAACAAACACTTTCTGTTCACTTTGATCATAAAAATACCATCTATGAGTACCCTTTGGATATCCTACAAAATAACATAGTTCCGATCTAGAATCCAACTTGCTCATCTTTCCTTTTTACACATGTGCAGGACACCCCTATATCTAGAGATGTTACAAAGAAGGCTTGCGCTCAATCCACATCTCCTGTGACATCCTGGGAACAGATTTGTTTGGTACTAGATTTAATATGTATGTAGCAGTTTCCAAAGCATAACCCCAAAAGAAAAATGGCAACTCGGATTAACTCATCATCGACCTAGTCATGTATAAAAGAGTCTAATTCTTTCTCTCCGCAACACCATTCTACTGAGGCATACCAGGTGCAGTCAATTGTGACAGAATCACATTCTATACAAGGTGATCAATAAATTCATTAGTGAGGTACTAGCCACCTCGATCAAATCGAATGGCCTTGATATATGTGCCTAATTGCTTCTCCACTTTAGCCCTAAACTCTTTGAACTTTTTAGAGGGTTTAGACTTGTGTTACATTAGATACACATATCCATACCTAGAGTGGTCATCAGTAAGTGTTATGAAAAACTCATAACCACCTCGTACCCTAATATTTATTGGACCACACACATCACTATGAACTAATTCAAATAATGTATTGGTCCTATTTTCTTTTGCAGGAGAGGGCCTTTTAGTCATCTTACTCTTTAAGCAAGACTCATAGACTTCCATTGGTTCGAGAACCAAATCTCCTAAGACCCCTTCTTTGACTAGTCTGCCATTCCTATTTAGATTGATATGGCTAAGCTTCATGTGCTAAAGCCTTGTTAGATTAGTCGAAGGTTCCTTTCTTTTAGATAGTACAGTTACCACTGAGTTGTTACGTTCCAATTTGAGTTGTTACAATTGGTTCAAGGACCAATGGGGGGCTCCTCCACAAGGATTTGAAGAAAATGAATGAGAGGGGGTTCTTTGGACCTTACCTCGGGTATATGTGCAGAGGGAGGATGAGAGTAATGATGATGATGATCAGACGGACCAGGGACTCCTCAAATAGCGTGATTGATGAGGGGAGATCAAAATCACCCGAGCTCTCTCTCTGTCTCCAAGCACTCGAGAGTGAGGGCGAGGAAGAGAGAAATTGAAGAAGTGTCTAAACGACGCCTCATTTAAATACAGGTCTCGATCGATCGAGAAAGTTAGATCGATCGAGCCTTCGATTGATTGAGACTGTTAAAGTGCTTGAGGATGTGATGCCTTCGATCGATCTGGACATACAAGAAATGGATAAAAACAGTTCCTTGACAAGATATGTAAGCCAAAAGTCATCATCAAAGTAGAAAATTGCAAATTTATAGATAAAACTTTATAATAGCATCCATATTGCAAAATTATTTCCCCCAACATGGTACTTAAGACCTTATAAATAAAGAAAAACTAAAAATAAACTGAAATTAATAAAACTTTGTCTAGGGTTACACTTCAATTGATAAAAGAATGATCAAAAGACAAAGCACAATTGAAGTGGAGCACTACTTTTCAAACACGAATATTCCTTCTTCCGCAGTTGCTTCTTCCTCCGCCACATCTTCGAGTGTAGATTCCAAACATGATGATTCCCTTGTCCAAAATAGTTAGAAAGCAGCAAGGATATCATCAAATGAGTCTGAAATCTCTGAGGGATTGATTAAACTAGCAAGAGGTGATCCGGATGGAGATAAAGATAATGGAGTGTGATTTCTCAACGGACTTTCCTCTTATGGCAGAGTATCCCGGGGCACTATATATGGTCCAAGTCCATGGAATAGCTGATGTGGGAGGAACAATGATGGTAATAATGGATTCATAGTGAACAACCTGACAAAGGAAAAACAAGAAAATACCAAAAAATGAAAAAGAATTAATTAAAACAAAAGAAAGAACCAAAGGAATGGAATGAACGCAGAAGGACGAAAAGAAAAAGAAGTGTGATAGGGAATTAACCTCACCATTGGCATGATATAACCATGTACACTAGCAGGTAGGGGACATTGCAGCTGGAACAACAAATAACTTAAATGCACATAAATGTATGGAACCAATTCGATGACAAGGAAGTCATTAATATAAGTGAAGACAGCATTGTGGCGTTCAGGCACCACATCCTGTAAATCGTCTTCCTCCCATGGTTCCCACATCGAATCGTTCTCCCATTATTCCAAGAGGGCATCATCGACTTCCCCAACAAGATACCCCTCTGGTTCGCCTTCCTCTTCAGGGAAGTCCATATGCGCGAAGAGATTAATTTGGAGGAGTGCAGGATCATAAGGGATATAACCTTGGGTTAAGTCAATGACATCATCCGCTCTGGGCCCTTGATAAGAAGAGAGGTAGAATGTAATCTCCTCAGTAGTCCATGGAGGATTAGGATATTCTGAATCAGCCCATGACCCGATTCAATGGACGTCGTCATCCCTCATATTTTTAATAGCCTGCAGGTGAGACATAGGATGGAATAACAGATTAGAATCGAGGTCACACTAAAAAAAAGACAGAAACAAATGAAATAAAACAAAGTGTAGTAAAGGAAAGAAATACAACAACAATGAATGAACATGCTTTTGTGTTTTAGGTGGATGGATAGCTGGGCTCATCTAGCTCGATGTGCTTAGCTTCTGGCAGGAAGTTTTCCAAGAAAGGTTTTAACCTTTGGCCGTTAACCTTGAAACAATCTTTGTTCTTGGGATTTATGAGGTCGACGGCCCCATGTGGAAAAATAGATTTGACAAGGAATGAACCTGTCCACCGGGATTGGAGCTTACCTAGAAAAAGGTGGAGGCGAGAGTCGTATAGCAAGACTTTCTGCCCCGGCTCGAATGATTTTTGAAAGATTGTTCTATCGTGGCGAACCTTCAACCTTTCCTTATGTAATTTAGCATTGTCGTATGCATCTCAATGTGTTTCTTCCAGTTCAACCAACTGGAGTTTTCAGAGATGACCTCCCTCTTTAATGTTGAAGTTCAATGAGCATGTCGCCCAATATGCTTTGTGTTCGATTTCGACAGGGAGGTGACATACTTTGTTGTACACTAACCTATATGAGGACATCCCTAGGTTTGTCTTATAAGCAGTACGGTACGCCCATAGAGCATCAGTCAGTTTATATGCCCAATCCTTTTTGTTAAAACTAAACATCTTTTTGAGTATATATTTGATTTCACGGTTAGCCAATTCTGCCTGCCCATTAGTCTATGGGTGGTAGGCGAGAGCGATCTTATGATTGACCCCATATTTCTTAAGGAGTGACTCTAAAGGCCTATTGCAGAAATGCTTGCCTTTGTCCCTAATTAGTGCCCTCGGGGTTCCAAAACGCGATAGAATGTGTTCCTTAAGAAAGGACATAACCGTTTTGTGGTCATTGCGTCTTGTCGGTATTGCTTCTACCCATTTTAATACATACTTCACAGCTAGGAGTATGTATTCGCAGTTATTTTATTTCGGAAATGGACCTGTGAACTCTATGCCCCAACAATCGAATATTTCAATTATGATAATGGGGGTTAAAGGCATAGAATTCCTTTTTGAAATTGTACCAAGCTTTTGACAGCGTTGGCACGATTTACAAAAAGAATAGGCATCCTTAAACACAGTGGGCCAGTAAAAACCACTATGTAGGACTTTTTGTGCGGTCTTTTGTGAAGCAAAATGACCACCGCATGCTTCAGAATGATATGAGGCAAAAATCACGGTTATATCCTCATTTGGGACGCAACGTCTGATGACCTGATAAGCACAATACTTAAATAAGTAAGGTTCATCGAAAAAGAAATGACGTGCGAACGAAAGGAACCATTTCTTATCCTAATTTGACCAACGACTTGGGGTCTCTCCCGTAACAAGATAGTTATATCCGCATACCAAGGCAAACTGGAAACCATTATCAGTTGCTCATCTGGGAATTCATCTTTAATTGGTATAGGTTCAGTGTTGTTAGTGAATGTTAACCGAGACAAATGGCCATTGACCACATTCTCTACTCCCTTTTTAGCCTTGATTGTCATGTCGAACTCTTGGAGTAGGAGTATCCAACGGATAAGCCTTTGCTTCGCATCCTTTTTAGATAGCATGTACTTGAGGGCTGAGTGATCTATAAAATAGACGATTGGGGACCCTATCAGATATGACATAAATTTATCTAGAGTGAAGACTATTGCCCGTAACTCTTTTTTAGTGGTCGTATAATTCATTTGAGCTTTGTTGAGTGTTTGACTAGCATAGTAGATTACATAGGGCTTATTATCCTTCTTTTGTCCTAGGACTGCACCAATGGCGTAGTCACTAGCATCGCACATTAGTTTGAAAGGCAAACTCCAGTCGGGTGCCTGTATTATCGGTACGGAGGTAAGGTGTTCTTTTAGTGTGTCAAAAGATATTTGACAGTTATCCGACCACTCAAAAGGTGTGTCTTTGACTAAGAGTTGATAGAGTGGTCGGGAAATTGCACTAAAATTTGGGATAAAGCGATGATAAAATCCCGCGTGTCCCAGAAAAGAGCGGATGTCTTTAATTGTACGGGGGACAGGTAGGTTTGAGATAATATCGATTTTTTCTTTATCAACTTGGATACCCTTATTAGAAATAATGTGGCCGAGGACAATTCCCTTGGTCACAATGAAGTGACACTTTTCCCAGTTTAGTACTAGGTGTTTGTCCTCGCATCTTGCTAACACACGTTCCAGATTATCTAAGCAATTTTCAAAACTATGGCCGAACACTGAAAAATCGTCCATAAAGACCTCGACTAGTTGTTCGACCATATCACTGAATATGCTCAACATGCACCGATAAAAAGTAGCAGGTGCGTTGCATAAGCCGAAAGGCATACGACGGTAGGCGAATGTACCGAACCGATATGTGAAAGTTTTTTTCTCCTGATCTATAGGAGCAATTTTAATTTTGTTATAGCCACTATATCCATCCAGAAAGCAATAATATTTATGACCTGCCATTCATTCTAGCATTTGATCCATGAATGGCAATGGAAAGTGGTCTTTCCGAGTCACAGTATTCAATTTTCGATAATAAATACACATCCGCCATCCGGTGGGGACGCGTGTTGGTACCAATTCGCCATCTTTGTTTGGGATTACTGTTATACCTGCCTTTTTGGGCACCACTTGGGTTGGACTAACCCAAGGGCTATCAGATATAGGGTATATGATCCCAACGTCGAGAAGTTTAAGGAATTCCTTTTCGACTACTTCTTGCATATTTGGATTCAGACACCTTTGTATTTGTTGCGAAGGTTTAGCGTCTGCCTCCAGGTATTTTTTATGGGTGCATACGGACGGGCTTATGCCTTTGAGATCGGCACTAGTCCATCCCAATGCTCCCTTATGTTGTTTAACATTTTGATCAATTTTCCCTCTTGTTCTAGACTGAGAGTGGATGAAATTATGATGGGGTAAGTCTTTTCAGTCCCTAGGAAGGCATATTTGAGCTCTATTGGAAGCTGCTTTAATTCTAAATCAGGAAACTAAAAATTGGAGGGCATGACTAGTTTCATTTTGGAGGTAGGGGTTCATATGGTGTTACCCACATGCATTCAGCTCTATCCTCCTCTTTTGTTTCCATCATGAGGCAGGTGTGATTTAAAACGACATCAAAAGGGGTAGAATCGTTGGGTTTGTAGATAATGTCATATTGTGACACTACTACCTCCAAGGGATCTTTATAATTAACGAAGTCGGTCTCATCTTCAAATACCTTTTCGATGATGTTAACTTCTTCTTCGTCCTCGTATTCTTCAGGTCAGAGATTTGAAATGATTTTTTACATTCAGAGCCATATTCCCGAATACAATGGTCATAATACCACTTCTTATTTTGATTGTGGCATCAATGGTGTTGAGGAATGGATGTCCAAATATTACGGGGATTTGTGAACATGGATTAGACACAGGTTTAGTGTCTAGAATTACAAAATCGACCGGGAAGACGAAGGAGTCTATTTACACTAGAAAGTCCTCTAGTATTCCTCTAGGGTATTTGACTGACCTATCATTGTAATGTAACTCGGGTAGGTTTGAGTTCACCTAACCCTAGTTGTTTATAAACTGAGTATGGCAGTAGGTTTACGCTAGCTCCTAGATCGAGTGGGTTGTCTATCCTTTGATTCCCAATTCGGCATGAGATAGTTGGGGTACCGAGGTCTTTGAGTTTAGGAGGCAATTCATTTTAGATGATTGCATTCGCTTGGCAAGCAACATAAGCATGTTTCTTCACACTTTGTCTCCTCTTGACCGTGGATAAGTCTTTAAGGTACTTAGCATAGGCCGACACTTGTTTGATTGCATCAAGGAGTGGAAGATTTATTTTTACTTGTTTGAACAATTCCAAGAACTCCTGATTCTTTGCCTCATTTTTGGGTTTCTTAAGCCTTTGAGGGTAAGGCGCAGGGAATGGGCATTTAGGTAATTCGTCTTTTACTGTTTCCTTTCCGGTCCTTCTCTCAACTTCTTCTACTTCTCTAGGAGCCTCATCTTGTGTATCTAATGGTTCGTTATTATTGATTTGCTCCTCTTCTTTAGTAGACGGTTTGTTTTTAGTTACCACTTCGTCTTCTTCATACTCCTCGAAAGTTATATTACACCCTATAATCTAGCCGCTTCTTAGAGTAGTCACACCTTTTGCTTGTTCATGATTATTGGGACCATTGTTAAGTCCCTTAGGGTTTTGAAGTGGTTGAGCAGGAAATGTTCCACTCGATCCCTCTTGTCGTGTATCCATTCTCTCTAATGTTGTGGACATTTTACTCATCATTTGAATTAACTGTTGTGTTAAATTTGCATAAGAGAGCGGATCTTCCTCTTGCACCTTTTTGTGAGGTGGCACATACACATTTTATTGCTGATTATTAGAGGATTGAGCTTGGTTGTAATTATATGATCTATTTGGATTGAATGGCTGAGGCTGCCTACTGTATTGCCCTTGATAGTGATTAGTGTTATTGTAGGGCTATTGTTGTTGGTATTTCTTTTGGGTCCCAGCATCATTTTTCCAATCAAACTCAGGGTGATTCCATCGATTGTTATTCTGAATGTTGTTATTATTGTAGGAATTCCTCGCCCCTCTATACCCTTGCATGTCATTCATTTCCATGGGGGGTTGTTCTTGGAAGTATGGTACATTGGGACAATATTGATTGGTGTGTCCCAACATGTTGCATGTGTCACATGGTTCTTCAGGTAAAACCTGCCTAGAACTCTCTCCTTTCATTGCCAACTCTTCTACCTTCTTAACTAGTTCTTCATATTTGCTCATTAGATGATCCTCACTTTTCAATTGGTATAGACTCTTTTCCTCTACACAGTATATCTGTGAGAGTATGACATCTTCCGAATTGGACCATTCGTGGGCATGTTCAGCTAACCACTCAAAGTGAGCTTATGCTTCTTCAGTGTTTTTTGCGATGAAATGGCCCTGAATTCATGGTTTCGACCAACTTTTTAGTTTCACCATTTAACCCTTCGTAAAAGTAGCTTATGGTTTGCCATTTTTCAGACCCGTGATGTGGGCATGAGAGAAGCAAATCCTTGAAACGCTCCCAAGTTTTAGTGAAGGTTTCATTGCTCTCTTGTTTATACGAGTTAATTTGTCGTTCAAGCTCAGTGGTCATGCGCGGTGGAAAAAATTTCTTTAAGAACGCAGTGTTGATCGCATGCCAGGTGTAAATCAAATTCGGCTTCAAGGTGAGTAGCCACGCTTTTTCTTTAACCTTTAAAGTCAAAGGAAATAGCATTATGTCACATCTACAGGTCAATTTTGTGAGAATGTTTTACAAACATCCTCGAAGTCCTTGATGTGTAGATATGCCTTCTCGCTATCCATTCCATGGAAGGTTGGAAGGAGTTGAATCATTCCGTTACGAAATTGAAATTCACCAGCATGAGGTGGAATGAGAATACAAGAAGGTGTAGGTGCATGTTCGGGTGTTATGAGGTCGCACGAAGGATGAAGCGAATCATCAATTAGTGCGATCACATTCTCACGGTTTTCACTTTGATTGTCAGCCATTGAATCGGTAGGTGTGGCTACGGGATTAACAGAATCAAAGGAATTGGCTAAGGAGAATGGATTTCTGTAGATTCCTTCGATGGAATTATCAAACATAAAATGAAAGATCATAAGTAGTTTTAATCTAAACAATAAGAGACAAAAGAAAAAAATAGAAAGAGTTAAAGATAGATTGAGGTAATCTAAGCGTTAGCTTGTCGCTCTCCTCGACAACGGTGCCAAAAACCTAACATGGCTAAAAATGTGTGTGCGCTTGTGTGCTATACCCAAGTGTAGGTAATCGTGCAAGTAGTAATTTGGTTAAGACCAGGTCGATCCCATAGGGAAGGTGATAAACTAAATACTTAGATTAATCTCTAAAAGGAAAAAAATGAAAATCAATATTTGAAAGGTTGTAGAACACGAAGTTCCACAAAAGTAACTACTAAAAATAAAGCAACTAAGTTAAATTAAACTAATAATTAACTAATCAACTCAAGCTAGATTTTAAAACGTGTTTTTCTTAATAAAAGGGAATGTTGGGATCGCGCGAATCCACGGCATCTTAGCCATCTACCATGCAATTTATATTTAAGCTCTAGGGAGTGTGCCTATCTATAGTATTCCGCATTTTCTAAAGATAGAGAATCAATAGCTCGTTCATAACCAGGACTACATCATCACATTTATTTCCAAAACACATGAAGGTGGTTTAAAACAATAATTCAGTCTTGCATTCTGAATGGTGTTCGCATTCAAAATGGTTTGCAAAAGTTATTGAAGAAAAAGAACCTTGAGGCTTAAAGTAATGAAACTATTTTGACAAATTGAGCATTTAGGGGCAGTTTTGATTACAAATCTCAAAAGCAGTAAGTCTTGGAATACTGCATAAAGACTACTCAAGAATCAGAGAGTTCAATCGATCGACGCGCTTTCGATCTATCAAAAATCATCATCTCTCGAGCGATCGAAATGTCTTCGATCGCTTGACTATGTGTCTGCTTCGATCAATCGAACTACTTTGATCGATCGAATGCAGGTTTTATACTACTGCATGACTCAGACATAGTCTGGAGTGTCTCAGATTCATTTTTAATGTGAAAGTCCATTAAAGTTATGTTTGGTTGAGATTTAAACATAAAAACTATGAAAACTGATGGTTTAATACAATTTAACATGCAAATCTATAAGATGGATAGATTAAACTACATTAAACGGCAAGTAGAATGTAAATAAAATGATAAGAAGTAACCTGGAATGACGGACTTAAATTATAATTAAGAGAAACCAAGCTAAACAATAAAAATTTGTGATAAAACCTACAAAAACACAAGACAAAGCTCTCTACTCTCTATAAACTGATAAAAACTAAAATGGGCATCGTTATGGACGTATACAAAATGAGTATATATACTCAAACCTAAGGCTAGGGTTAAGAATTCTCCCCCTGCTGCGTGCGCGTAAATTCTGATAAAAGCCATGTTCGATCGATCAAACATCTCTCGATCGATTGAACATCTGGGATCTTCGAGCGCTTGAGCTTATCTCGATCGATCAAAACCTCGATCGCTTGAAACCACTTCGATCACTCGAGACTTCCTTTTAATGTTTGAATTGTTTTCATTAAAACGAAACACTTCCTTTTATCATGCTTATTCAATTCTTCACTCAGCAATAGTAATCTGCACAAATAACTACTAAAACAATACAACTTATCATAGATTAATCATATTGTGTAAAAATTGGCATTGTAATTCAAATTGTAGATATACAAGGGAATTGTATACTAAATCAGCGTATTTTCTTCTTTTAGCGCGGTTGTATTTTACAAATACCCCCGCTTGTCAACTATAGACACCCAATTTTGACCACACTAATAGGATTTAGGGTGGACAACATCTTGGAGAATTCGATGATGAAAAGTATCCTATTTAAGGTACTGGATTCCACACAATCAAAAGTTCAAACTTCGAAAAGTGACTTCATGTTCGGAAAAGCAATTTTTCATGCATAAATCCCAGTTCTGACAAAATTGTCTCTCAGAATTCATATTCAGCAGGGTTATATGAACATGAAGTGTTCCTTAATGCAATATTCTGGATGTCCAGAGATTCAATTTTATAGAAAAGTTCAAAATCGACGCACAATGAAAAACAATTTTAAAAAAGACGTGATTTGCTTTCAAAAAGACGACTAAAGATCTGGAAGACTTCTGGACTTTAGTTGGACTTGAATTTTCATTTCAATGACTCCTGGAATATTTTTATACTTGATGATGCCAAAATTTGGTTAACGTAAATTAAAGCAATTTAAGGGGAGTGCTAGTGAGAGACTGGTTTTTTATACGTGGTTCGGCCCTATTAATGAAGGAACCTACGTCCATGTATGTGTTTGAGCACGTTCACTATACTGTAAAAAAAGCCGGGGACCTGTGGTGAACCAAAAATAGTTTGGAGCTATAGTAGTTTGGCTAGGCACGGTAATGATCGCTATAGAGGTGCTGTGTAGACTGAAGGAGTCCGCCCCTTGAAGGGGGGGTGAGTGGTCTCTTCTATAGATGCAATAGACCTACTCATACATGGACAAGGAAATATAATCCAATTAAGCTTGATTGACATTAATTTTAGGGGTTTGCTATTTTGAATAGGAACAATTTGCTCTTTCCATCAGTCTTATATCTTAAGTAGGAAACTTCTTAGAATATTCTGGGGAATATGTTCTGGGCCCAACTGAATGAACCTATACAGACCATGACAGTGTGGTCTTCTTGACTTGTTGGTCTGGTCATGAATGAACTGCTCAGGATGTGAGTCACGGGTAGACTAGACAGCTCAGGCTGATGCTTGTCCGAGTTGTGCATGACTTGACTAGGATAGGGGCCAGCTGCTGTGTTGAACCGCTCGGTCATAGGATAGTGCCAATTGTGGGTGTATCAGCTGCCCTCCATTTTGAAGTTTATCTTGATGCCATATTGGGCAAAGTTTGGAAATCTGTTTGATGCCACCACTGTTTGAGTGCTCGGGGAAGCTATCTTGGAGCTTTTGAGTCTTGTAAGTCCTCAAGAACTAGCTAAGAGTTGAGACTTAGCCTAGCTCGGAGTCTTTAAGTGCTAGAGAATTGGCCAAGAGTTGAGACTCGGCCTGATTCAGAGTGTTTTGCTTAAGTTAAGCCTCCAGGATGGTTATCTTCTACCCGTAAACCTTTGTCAAGGTTGTGGGTAAAAGAATTTGACCATGTTAGAAAAGCTGACCTAAAGTTTGTTACTTTAGGGTCATTTTGTGTTAACTCCCCGTTCGGAGAAGAGTTTGACCATGTTGGTGAAGCCGACCTAAATCACGTTGCTTTAGGGTCTTTTTGCTCCTCTATGTTGGCCAACCTAAAAGATTTTAGTCACCTCAATCGTCGGTCTGGACCTAAGTGGAGTTATTTCCTCTTGGTACTATAGGCGCCCGGGTTGTCTAAGAGTTTGACTTAGTTACTGCAAGGCCTGTAAGTACCCGGTGTGATTGCCTGTATAGTCCATTGTGCCTTTCTGCCCCCTAAGCTTTCACTAAGACGAGGGTCTTATGGAGGCTAGGACTGTAGGTAACCAACCTGGAACATGGGTGGTTGTAGGGTCTTTTGAAGCTTGACATCAGTAGCCGCCTAGGGGGATTTGCCCCCATCGTAGGTTGGACCTAAGCGAAGTTGATGCCTCGGGCGTGACCCTGAGGTTATTTGCCTCAGGTGTGATCCCGAGGTCTTTTATGCCTCGGGTGTCATCCCGAGGTCTTTTGCCAACTGCGTAACAATGGTATTTGGTTGCCTCAGGGTTGAGCCCGAGGTCTTTTCAGTGCCTTGGATGTGACCCAAGGTCTTTTAATGTACCTCGGGTGGTGGCCCGAGGTCTTTGTAAGAGCTCTCTGACAGTTTGTGGGGCCTCATGCTATGATTGGGAAAGTGCCACTGTAATCGGGCTCATCTAGACTGATTAAGATAGGAGGTCGGGTCAGAATCACAGGGCTCCCGATCACTTTGAGCTAGAGGCAAAGTTGAAATCACTGGATCCTGACTGCTACAAACTGGAGGCTGGGTCGGGGTTGCTGGACTCAGACCGATGCAAACTAGAGGTCATGTCGGGGCAGCCAGACTCAGACCGCTGTGAATTGATGTTCGGGTCAGGGCTGCCAGACTCAGACTATAATGAGTTGGAAGAAGCGCTCGTGTAACTTTTGGAAGGCCAGCGGCAAGCCTAGCAGCAAATCAAAGCGTTGTTGGCCTTGTAGGAAAATTGTCCTCAATCCGACAACCAGCCCGGGAAGAGTGTCCCAGATCGGGAGCCCGCACGAGTCTGGAACCATACCCACTATGCGCCGGTGTCCCTATCGGATTGGGAACACTTTCGAGATGGTGACCATAGCAGAGCGCCCAGGTGTACCATGCGGCAAGCTCGGACCAATCCTCACCGAGTGGAAGATGCTAGAGATATCATCAACAGACGACGAGCCACTAGGAAGGAGGAATCCGGACAAAAGGCTCGGGAATCGGCTAAAGATCCTCCGGTCCGGAGCTGGGGAGATCTTAGGCATACAATTACTTAGAGCCAGATTCGGGTTCTATCCCCAAAGATGACGCACTTCGGGGAGGAGGCCTCATCATTAGACCCAACGTACCGCTCGGATATAGAAAGGAGAACCAGGCAAGATGTAAAGGCCCAGATCGAGGACTTACAGTAGCAAATCAAAAAACTTAACCGCAAGCAGCTCCACGATCATACCAATACAGAGACCGAGTCACCCAACACTGCTTGGGTCACCATGTTCCCCATCCCGCAAAAATTCAAACCGCCACATCTCAGGTCTTATGACAGTTCAAGGAGGCTAGTGGATTATGTCCACACTTACAAGGCTCAGATTGCACTAGTGACCACGGTCGACGAGTTATTGTGCCTGGCCTTCCCCAAAACCCTTAAAGGCCCAGCCACGCAGTTGTTCCACACGCTAAAACCCCGAACAGTTGATGACTTTAAGACATTGAGCAAACTCTTCATCAGCCAGTTTGTGGGAATGCTCGACTGGTCACAACCAGACACCTAGTTGCTTACCGTCAAGCAGTGAAAGGGAGAGTCACTGAGGGAATACATGGACCATTTCAATTAGAAGAGGCTCCAGATCCATAACCTGAATGAAGTGGCCACAATCATGGCTTTCTGCTTAGGAATTCAACACACCAAAGTTGCTACGTTATTCCACCATGACCAACCGGAAACCCTGGTGGAACTCTTAGAGAGGGTCGAAAAGTACATTGACACAAAGGAGTTTCTAGAGTCCAAGCGCGCTAGCTTTATGAGAGAAGAGTCCCCAAAAGCTCAACAAAAATGTGAGGGCTCCGAGAAAGGTCCGGGAAAAAGGCGCCGACAAGATCAGCAGAGAGGCAGTTGGGATCAGGCCCCGATTACCTTCACCCCACTTTCCCGGCCAATCCATGAAGTTATGACCACCGTAGAGATCTAGAGGCTACTCCAGGAGCCCACCAAGTTGAAAAGCCTGTCCAGTAAGAGGAACCGGGACAAGTTTTGCCGCTTCCACAAAGACCACGGGCATGACACAGAGGATTGTTTTAAGATTGAGATTGCCATTGAGAAATTGATTGAGCAGAGCCACCTAGCCGAATTTATGGTAGCAAATATGCGACCTCGGCATGAAGCCTGGGCTCCCGACCAGCCGAGACCGCTCAGGAAAATCAATGTAATCTCCAGAGGCACTTCTGGCGGAGGGGATTCACAGTCGACCTGGACGAGGCATGCCCAGGCATCCCAATCGGATGTCTATCATGTCCAATCCACCCGCTCTCTCCCAACTGACGTGTTGACGTTCTCATCTGAGGGTATGCTAGATCTGCACTACCCTCATGATGATCCGCTAGGAGTGACTCTCTCCATAGCAAACTACATGATCAAAAGGGTGTTGGTAGACACAGGCAGCTCCTCTGATATCATATTTATCTCAACATTAGATCAGCTCAGGATATCCAGGGATCGGCTCTAACTAGTGGCCACTCCCCTGGTAGGCTTCAACAGGTCCACCACCCAACCGCTCAGTACTATCGAGCTCCCGGTCCTCATGGGAGGCTACCCTCAGGAGGCATCTGTACTAGCGAGCTTTGTGGTCTTGGAAGCTCCATCTGCGTACAATATTATCCTTGGGACCTCAACATGGCTAAAGCGGTAGTGTCAACGTACAGCCTGGTGGTTAAAATCTTGACCCCTCAAGGACCCGGGAGCCTGCGAGGAGACCAAGTCGTCGCCCAAAGTTGCTATGTCAGTTCCTTACGCCGGGAAACCATTACGGAAACGTTAAATATTCAGGAGATGGATCCTAGAGACAAAACTGATGGAGTGGGTCCAATAGAAGAGCTGGAATAGGTGGTGTCGGATCCTCAGTTTCCTAATCGGACAGTCAGTATTGACACTCTCTTAGAGCTAGGCCTCAGGGAGGAGCTGGTTCAGTTCCTGCGGCAAAGCCAGGATGTATTCGCCTAGAGCCATGAGGACATGCTTGGGATAGATCCCCGGGTTATGTCTCAAGGTCTCAATACCAACCTGAATTCCCATTCGGTCAAATAAAAGAGGTGGGGTATGGTACTCGGGTGACAAGCGGCAGTATATAAGGAAGTCGAGAAGCTCCTGAAAGCCAATTCCATCCAAGAGGTCCACTGTCCCAATTTGTTAGCAAATGTGGTACTAGACAAGAAAAGTAACGGGAAGTGGAGAATGTGTGTGGATTTCACTAATCTGAACAAGGCCTACCACAAGGACTGTTACCCATTGCCCGTGATACACTTCCTTGTGGACTCCACAGCCGATCATACGCTCCTCTCATGCATGGACGATTACTCGGGGCACAACCAGATCAGCATGTACCCCGGGGATGAAGAGAAGACCTCCTTCATCATGGACCAAGGAACGTACTGCTATAAGTTAATGCCCTTCGGCCTCAAGTACCCCAGGGCAACCTATCAATGTCTGGTTAATCACATGTTCAAGGACCTGATCGGGAAATCTATGGAAGTCTATGTTGACGATCTTTTAGTCAAAAGCCTAGACGAGTCAGACCATCTTGAAAATCTGGCCGGGGCCTTCAGCATTTTGAGGAAGTTTGGGATGAGGTTGAATCGGGTCAAGTGCACATTTGGCATCTCATCCGGAAAGTTTTTGGGACACCTAGTGAGCAAACGGGGTATTGAAGCAAACCCTAACAAAATCTAGGCCATTATAAATATGCGGTCACCCAGGTCAACCAAGGAAGTTCAGAGCTTGGCCGGGCGGTTCGCCGCATTAAACATGTTTATTTCACGAGTTACCGACTAGTGCCTGACATTTTTCAAAATCCTTCGCAAGGCCTTTCAGTGGTTAGAATAGTTCGAGGAGGCATTCCAAGAGCTCAAGAAGTACATTGCATTGCCCCCTTTACTCTCAACACCCGTGCCAAACGAGGATTTGTTCTTATATTTAGCAGTGTCATCTTCAGCGGTTAGCTCGACTCTCATTCGAGAAGAACGTGGGATACAATTCCCAGTCTACTACACCAACATGGCACTTTAAGGCAAGGCAGATATTCTCGCATAGAAAAGCTTGCATTCACCCTCATTACCTCCGCCTGGAGACTCCGCCCATACTTTTAAGCCCACATCATCATGGTCCTCATGGATAAACCTCTTCGCAGGATCTTGAGTAGGCCTGAGACTTCTAGAAGGCTTGTTAAATGGGCCTTGGAATTAGAAGAGTTTGAAGTGATCTACCGACCCCGGACAACGATCAAAGGATAAGCCGTAGCAAAATTTCTTGTTGAGTTCACATACCCAGAGGATTCGGTGGAAGAGCTCAACCCACCAGTTCCATCGCCTGGGCTAAATCTAGATGTCCCCACTTGGATACTTTACGTGGATGGATCTTCCAATAAACAGGGCAGCGGGGCAGGGACCATACTGCCTACGCCGGATGGGATCCAGCTTGAGTACACACTTAGGTTCAGAATCTGAGCCTCAAACTAGGAAGCTAAATATGAAGCCCTATTGGTTGGACTGTAACTGGATACCTCAATTGGTGCATAACAGATTCAAGGGTACAGCGACTCCAAGTTCGTGGTAAACCAAGTCAATCAAGAGTACGAAGCTTAGGAGGACAACATGGTGGCCTACCTGGCCCTTGTTTGAATGGTTTCAAAGAAGCTGTAGGAGTTCTTTGTCACGCGGATACCGAGGGGAAAAAATACTATGGCCGATGCGTTAACTTGCCTAGCTTTGTCTTTTCAGTATGACTTGCCCGAGACAAGGATTGAATACCTGCCTGAGCCAAGTGTGGCCTACTCAGAATGCATGGAGGTCAAACTGGTCGCCTTAGGACCCAGTTGGATGGATCTAATCATGACATTTCTAACAATCGAGGCTTTACCAGAGGCGAAAGAGAAAGCCTGCCGAGTCAGATACTGGCCAACTAGATACCACATTGTTGATGGAATCTGCTACAAGAGAGGATTCTCAATCCCATATCTTCGCTGTGTCTATCCCGTACAGGTCCAATCGATATTGTACAAAATCTACGAGGGACTGTGCGAGAATCACACCGGAGGTTGGGCACTCTCCAGAAAGGCCCTACTATAGGGATATTACTGGCTGACTATGGCCCGGGACTCCCATGACTGCGTAAAGAGGTGCGACAAGTGCCAGAGATACTCCCCGATGATTAACCGCTCTGGAGAGCTACAAACACCAATTCTCAGTCCACGGCCGTTCGCTCAGTGGGGCATCGACATCGTCGGTCCCCTCTCGATGGGAAAAGGGTAAGTCAAGTCTTCCGTCATTACTATGGGCAGAAGTCAAACCCTTGGCCCCAATCACCGAAAAGAAAATGGAAAGCTTTGTTGAAAAGAATATCTTAAGCAGGTTCAGCATCCCTTGGGTCCTTATCGGTGACAACGGTAAACAATCTGACACCCTGGTGTTTCGGTAATTCTGTTTAGGGTACGGGATATCGAATCATTACTCCTCTCCCGAACACCCTCAAGCCAATCGCCAGGCAGAGGGGACCAACCAAACTATTCTGCACTCAATCAAAACTAGGCTCGAAGGCGCCAAAGGTCTTTGGGCGGAGGAACTTCCAACCCTCCTGTGGGCCTACCGTATGACTCCCTGAGCAGCAATAGGCGAGACTCCGCTCTCACTCACCTACGGGTTCGAGGCTGTAGTACCCACAGAGCTCGGGTTACCTACTTACTGAGTGGGAAATTTTAATGAACAGGGAAACGAGGAAGCACTTAGAGGAGTGCTAGACCTGATAGAAGAGAAAAGAGATCGGGCTTACCTAAAAGTGATGGCATACAAGCAGAGAGTCTCGCGGTACTTCAATAGCAGAGTCAAGTACTACGGTTTCTGGGTGGGAGACTTGGTCCTTAAGGCTGTAAACCAGTCTACTAGGGTCCTGGCCCACGAAAAGTTGGGGCTAAACTGGGAAGGCCCATACCTAGTTACCCGAGTCAACAGCCCAAGCACCTATTCGTTACAAACTCCAGACGGGCACGACCTCTCTCAATCTTGGAATATGCAGCACCTCCACAAGTACTTCCAATAAAACGTGAAAATAATGTTGGCTAGGAAGAATGTAGCTCCGGCCGAGCAATTTTACTCATATAATAAAAAAAGTTTCCTTTTCCGCCAAACGATTCTTCTCCGTGTTTGCTCCCTTAAAAGACCTTAGGGTCAGACCCCATGCACTCAAAAGACCTCATGGTCAGACCCTAGGCTCTCAAAAACCTTGGGGTCAGACCCCAGGCACATAAAAGACCTCGGGTCCAAACCCCGACGCACAGGCTTCGCTTAGGTCCAACCTAAAAGGGGGGCAACGCCCCCTAGGTGGCTGATGATGGAAAGTCCCAAAAGACCCTACAACTACCCACATTCCAGGTCGATTTCCTACAGTCTCCCCCTCTATATGCCTGCCTTAGCAAAAGCTTGGGGGGCAGGGTAGACTGAACAGGAAATCACACCGGATACTAATAGGACTTGGAATCCTAGAACACTTCTAACATTCCTAAGTACCTACAGTACCCAGAGAAACTGCCTGGGTAGTAAACAGTCACCAACCTATTCTATACCCGAGCAAGACCTCCATATCAGGTCCCTGAAAGACAAAGTGTTCTCTACCAGTTAAAGTCCTAACTTTTGCTAAGGCAAGGTTCCTATGGGATTTTAAACCAGTCGATCACAGGCGATCACAAACAGGCATTCAAGTGCAAGAACAAATTGATGGAAAAACTGGTCGCAAGGACCTTTTCATTAATGAAAAAAAAATAGTTTACACAGCCTGGGGTGCAGTTGTAGTAACCTACCCAAGAAAAAAACAAAAAGGAAGAAAACCGGTCGGGGACCCTAGTTGTCCACCTCGACCACGTCTTCGGTCTCCTCGAACTCTCCTATTAGGGCAGCTCCTCCTCTCGATCCCATGCTACCACCGGGGCAAGCTCGTTAGTAGTTTTGGCCAAGGCAGGGGAGCCTCCGTCGGTAGGGAGACCAACGTCCCAGTAGTCTTAATCAATCCCCTCGTAGGACGAGATGTCCCATTCGGGGTGATCCCGGGCAAGTCGCCGCTTCAGATCTTCATACCCTTAGAAGAAGTCATAGTCACCTCGACTGCGGCCTTCGTTCGAGCTTCTGTCGCCGTCGCAAGGGCTCAGGAAGCCTCCAGGTCAACCAAAGCTGCCGCCAGCTCTGCCTGGGCTACACCAAGACTCAAGGCTAGGTCTCTGGTCTTGTCCTACTCCATTGCCAGGGTGGCCTTCCCGGTTTATAACTCTGCCCGCTCCTTTATCAAGGCAGCTTCAGTAGTGCTCTCCCTCTCAAAAAAAGAAGAGAGGAGGGAATCAGATCCAGCGACCATATAGCTAACCTATAGTGAAGAGTTGGAGACCGATCAGTCAATAGTATAAAAAATAATAAATAAATATGTAGTGGATGAGCACAAGGTAGAAGAGCTTACTAGGTGAGAGAGGTTGTAGAGCCACCCTTAAAATTCTTGGGAGACAGACTGGCGCATGCCTCCACCTGGCTAGGGATGAGGGCATATTTCACCCTCTCCCTGACTTCAACAGGTCGCCCAATTGGTAACATGGTGGCACGTCCGTCCAGGGAATTGTTTCCTCTATGGCTACCACATGGGCAGCTGACGTTCCCACAGGATCCAGACGGTTTGCCGTCCCGCGAAGGATTTGCCTTAGGGGACGTTCACCCCCCGAGGCTTCTGCTGTAGGCCTTTTTCCTTGTGCCACTGCTAATCAGGTGGCAGCAGCGGCCTACCTCTCCCTCAACTGCTCCAAATTCCTCTTTGGGGCCATTTATGCCAAGGAAAGTACACGGTCAACGGCCAAGAAAGATAGCAGAAGCACAACAAGATGGGCATTCAATGCAAGCACTCACCAGGAATGATGGAAGAGAAAGTGGGAGCTTGAATGGGCTCTTTTGGAGAGTAGGACTGGACGAAATCACCCGTCCGGGACAGCACATTCTAGACGTTGGTGGGCAATTCCGCCAAACCCAAGATCCTGGCTTGTCACACCTTGGGGATCCTGGGAGGGTAAGTCAATCAAGCCGCGAGTAAAACATAAAAATAGTTAGCGGGTTGATGACCTCCTTAAGTAAAGAGAAACAAAAAGAAGTGTATCAGGCGGTCATACCCCTCAACTCCCATGCCCAGGAAGTCCTCAGCTGCATCCCTGGGACCCGGTCACAGAGACGAAGGGTGGATACCTAGAAGAACTTGTTCCTCCACCCTTTATTATTACTTATGTAGTTGACAATGATCTTCTTACGCTGCCGGGTAGAGAAAGAAAAGGACCCGACCTCCCAGTGCACGGGGAACGGTCAGTGGACCCATAAAAACTCCTGGAGGGTGAGTTCCTATCCAAAGGCCTAGGGCCACAGAGAGATGGACCCCATCAGGAATCTCCACCCGTTAGGAGCTAACTGCCCAGGAATAATCCAGAGGTATATCATGACATCCCGGGTGACAGGGTGCAGTGGGAGGCGAAGGCCAGCCATAAGTGCATCCTCAAAAAAGCTGACGAAGCAAGGCTGGTAGAGATGTACTCCGTCGGGGCTTACGGCTAAGGAGCAAACATCAAGAAGAGCACACCTATCCCTAAATCTGGACGAGGTCCTGGGAACGCAAAATAGAAGTGGTAGACTTACAGGTAAACACCAACTCGGGGTCAGGCTCCCATAGTGTCCCATCGTCCTCGCCCCGGGAGACAGAGGTGACGGGGGCCTCTTGGTCCGACTCACTATCAGTTACATGGATAAGGATACTATCCTCACTCTGATGGTCTGATGGGGTAGCGGAAGGCTACCTTAAACTTGTTTTAGGAGTTCTCGACCGGGACTGCTCGTTCTCTGACCTTGACGCGGAGTCAAAATCAGAATGTTCCATCTCTGGCACTCCTACCAGGGGTGAGGGAGCAGGCTACAGCCTACGTACGGGTAAGGGACTCTGAGTCTGAGGTACAAAGGGGACAGGATTATCAACCTAAAAGGAAAAAAGTATATAGTCTTAAAGACAATATGAGACCCAGTTAGACCTATCCAGGGATAGCCACCTTGGTTCAACCTATCTAACGTACCTCCCGACTTGAAGAAAGAACAGAACTTGAGAAAGAAAAAGTCCCACTCTTATTTTAACCTAAGAAAAGAAGAGAAAAAGGTAAAAAAAAGAGGATGAGGATGATGAACTGAAACTGAAAAGGGAACACTTACCGGGATTAGCGCAGAAGAAGAGCTCAGAAAGCTTTATTGGACACTTTTTCTGCTCTCAAACTACTCGGTATCTCTATCAATTGGCAGCAGGAATCCCAAAAATGAACAAGTGTTCTTTATATAGGGAGCATGGACGGTCTAGATCAAGCTAGATCTAATAGCCAGGAAATTTTCCCACTTAAACCTGCCAACAACTATCATCTCAGGCACGTGAAATGTCACCTCAAAAGACGCGCAATTAATGCTAGACGTGATGGTTTGGTTACGACATGACTGTTCTATTACGTTGATACTAGCCTCATTGGATCCTGACCAGGCCAGTGACCAGGTGACAAATGGCAGCAGTTGGTCTTGGGCCCACCTAGCTACCACTCGGTCCTAACCCCGGATGTCCAGCTCGATCGGTCACGACCCGGGTAGTAACCCAGGGCCATTTCCTGAACGGTTTTTTAGAAGCAGTCTTAATTTTCAAACCTCATCCGATAGAGCATCCCATTAGTTTCAAAAATAGGGGGCAACCGATATGTACAAAATATCAAGTCAAAATCAAGCCTCGCCACCTCAGCAAAGGTAGGCTAAGTCATCTTAAATTTGGACTAACTATACAGCTATCCCGAGCTATTATGTAAAACTGCCCGGTTTGGTCGTAAGTCCGAGCATTCTTTCCAGATGGACCCCACATGGACATGGCCCCAGTGGGCTTGATTGCTTGGTCACTAAGCCTCCAAGCAGTTTCCTATCTCAGTTAGAAGACTAAATGAAAGGAGCACACAGTTTCCTAAATCACTTAGGAAACACCCCTAAATTCATGTAAATTAAGCTGTAAATAGATTAGGCTTCCTAATCTATAAACTTGCCTTGTACGGGTGGTCTCTTGCACCTATAAAAGAGGCCACCCTCCCCATTGAAAGGGGTCGTATTCTAAACCTAAAGAATAGCATATTATTTTCACTAACACGCATACACCCACCGGTGATCTACTAGTGAAGCGCATCGATGCACCCGTGGACATAGGCTACCTCGTTAACAGGGCTGAACAACATACAAACTTCGTTGTGTCCATCTCTTTCATATATTTTTTCTTTCCCAAATTTCGGCATCATCACCTTGTATGGTCGATTCCTCTAGGGTAGTATGGTCTTTATCTAAAGATCCAATCATTATTCACAGACAATTTTGAAAAAAATTTGAAAATACAAGCATTTCTTTGAAAGACCCAAGTCTTTTGAAAATTCCGGGAACATCCTTTTTGAAAATTCGCATTGAAATTCACTTTCGCAAAATCCTTCCAAAATTCTCCCTAGATTTTTTAGAAAATTTCAAAATTCCCACTTTGATGATTCAAGTTTTAAATTCTCTTCTCAGATTTTATAGGGTTTCAAATTCCCACTTTGGTTTTCAAGAAAAATCATAATCTCATACTTTGATGATTCAATTTCAAATTCTCCTTAGATTTTAGACAATTCCAAAACTCCTACCTTGGTTTTTAAAGGAAATCATGATTCCAAATTTGATTATCCAATTTCAGATTTTAGAATTTTAAAATTTCCTACCTTGATTTTCAAACCACAAGCATTGATGGTTCAAAAATATTTTTTAAATTTACAAATCTCTCATTCTCTTTCAAGATTTTCATGAAAAATTCAAAACAAGAATTTCAAAGCTAAAAATCCTTGGATAATGATTGGATTAGTAAGATGAATAGCATACTCAAGGAATCTTATTTGTTTATGTACTGATATGCTGGGTCTAAGCTAGATTAAGGTGCGTTGTATTTAGATTTGATTGCATTTCATCTGCATTGCATACACTACACGAGCATTGCATATACCACTCACGAGTGCAACACCTCTAATATACTTTCAAAAAGAAAAACATTTGTTTTTCTTAGAATTTTGAAAAAAGGATTTCTTGGATTTTAGAAAATGTTTTTGAAAAGGAAAAGATTTTCCATATTTGATTTTCCATTCTTTTGTAAATATCATTCTTCAAAAATTCTTTTGCAAATAAGACACCTGATTATTTTAAAATCCCTAATAAATCAGAGAAAAGAAGATATGACCAAAAAGTTATACTCCTTCCTGGGTCTGAGCTCTGAACAACCGATTGATCAGATTAGGGTGTGAGGAAGGAATAGCCGAGTTGACTAGGGTTGAGAATATGGCATACAAAGTTGATATGGAAGCTAGGTTGGCCGCAATGCAAGCTGCGTTAGATCAGAGCAGAGAACAGAATCAAGAACAACTTACCACTATGATGAGAATGATTGAACAGCTGACTACTATGCCACCACCATCGCCTCAGGTGCATAACGAGGAAGAAGACTTTGGGGAGACAGTTCAATCAAAGGTTCAGCTAGCTCAGGAAACTCAAGACAAGTTGGCTAAAATCGACAAGCTAGAAAGTGTGATTAGGAACAACAAAGATGTGGATGAGTATTTGTTCGACGTTGAAGGGTTGTGTGACACTCTAAAAGCCAAACTCCTAGAAAAGTTTAAGATGCTGCATATTGAATTCTTCAATGGAACCGGAAATCCAAAGAGCCATCTGAGGCTTTATATGGGAACTTTGCAGCCTATGGGTATTGGGTCTGACTTCTTTGCTCTGCTGTTTCTAAGAGGTTTTAGTGGGGCAGCACTTTCATGGTACCTGATGCTAGAACCAACCATAACCAGGGATTGGGAGGCATTAGCCAAAGCTTTCATGGCTCAATATTTGTACAACCAGTTTTGATGTAACTGCGAGAGATTTGGAGACCACTAGACAGGAGTATAGGGAATCCTTCATAGGTTTCATTACTCATTGGAGGGTAAAAGCTGCTCAGATGACTAGCAGGCTGACAGAAAAGGATCAAGTTTGAATGATCATCAGAAACCTATAACCCGAGTACTTGGAGAGGCTAGATTTCTAGTCCATTGTGAACTTTGAATAGCTATTTGGCATGGGGATTTAATACAGGATGCCATCAGGGACATAAAGATCAAGAAAGAAAACATGAACAATTGGTACAAAAACACAGAATGGCCAGTCTATTATCAGCCTACTGACATCAACATTCTATCACCCCAGCCTTTTCAGAAAGAGAGTCAAAGCATGGCTAACACAAGAGGGAATTAAAGTCAAAAGGAGTCGAAATAGAAAAGAGAATTTTTTGATTTGGGAATTCCGCTAAGCACCGTACTTGAGAGAATGGTAGAAAAGGGGTATTTGCAGAAATTGGAACCTAAACTAGGACCCAATTCGCTTCCACTGGGTTTCAAAATTCAATTCTATTGTGACTTTCATCAAGGCCGTGGGCATAGCACAAATAGATGTTGGAGACTTCGTCAAGAGATTGACAACCAAATATTAAGAAGAATCTTTTCCCTAATCATAAGGGGAACCTACCGAATGTCAATTTTATGGAAGAAGGGTCTCAAATTTATAACCCTATGATCTACAACACATCCTTAGATCAGCCAGCCGTATATGTTCAAGTCCCAAAAACTGCTAAAATTTGTGTCTTAAGGAATGTGCAAGAGGAAGAGTGGGTTAAAGAAGCACTAGCCTTTGAAGAAGAAATAGTCAATAGAAATCTCACGATCGAATGGTGGGATCCCATTACCATCACCGATGACTCGATCTGGTATGAAGAAGAAAAGCCCATTGAGGTAATAACCGAGAAAGAAAGCACTAAACCAATAGAAGAATTAGTGGAGTCCGTCCGAAGCCTTGAATATAAAGATAATGATTTTATTGTAGTGATGGAAGAAGAAAAAGATTGGTGGTACGATGATGAGGATGATTCCATTGATAGAACCATAATCTCCGATGATTCTATTTGGAAAATCACTACTGGCACTAAAAAGTTAGCCAAAGAACTTGAGTCTATTTTGATCGCCAATGAAGCCAACCACTTGACCCGCTCTGGGTGTCATTTCAAACCTCATGAGTTAGAAAATCACGACAAAGAAATATGGAAAAAGAATAAAGTTATCAAAGCAAAAGAGACTAATAAGGGAACCTTGAGCAAAAAAGAAGATGAAATCAGCCTGGATCTCAGTATGGGGATTACTTATGACCTCTCACAAACACAGTCATGCTATGCTTGATACACTCAATAGATTGGATTTTTTTATCAACACTACTCCCAAAGATCTAGTGAACATGATCTCTGTAAAACCTCATAAGCCTGTAATCACATTCATGGATGAAGATTTACCGCCAGATGGGGCATACCACAATAGGGCTCTCTACATCACTGTACACTGCCTGGGGAATAAAGTACTGATTTGCTTGGTAGATAATGGATCAGCTTTGAATGTATGTCCTCTCCAAACAACTCTCAGAATGGGACTATCTATTTCAGAACTCTTGCCATCAACATAGACTGTGAGCGCCTATGATAGTACTAAAAGGGCTATCGTGGGAATGATTAAGCTAAAAATTGAAGTTGGGCCATTGAACAAAGAAGCTGAATTCCAAGTGATTGATATTCTAGCTAGCTTTAATCAACTATTGGGACGCCCATGGTTACATATAAATGATGCAGTCGCTTCTACTCTCCACCAGAAAGTCAAGTTCGTATGGAAAGAGGATGTAGTTATAATCTTTGGTGACAGTTTGATCAAGAAAGAAGGGAGAAGCCATGGCCCTGTGCTAGAGGTTCAAACACCGGAAGAATAAAATGAGGTGGGAAGATTCGACTTTGTGGGAATGGTAGATGAAGGAAAGAGGCTATATGGGATTCAGCAAAAGAAATCCATTTGGGATCGACTTAGCTATGACAAAGAGAAGAGATTTCCTGATGTATCAGTCTGGGGCGAAGAAATCACTCCGTTCAAGAAAAAGAAGCCATTCATCACCGGACGCAAATTTTGAAAGTTGTTTAAGAAAGGAAACCCATATACTGAAGATCTACAAGAAGAAGTGGGACAAAATTGGATCCCTGAAGTCATGCCATTGTACTTTGACTAGTATGTAAATCCTAAAGTGGCTCACATAGTGCGAAAGATGTATTATTTCCTTGGAATGGGACTGGGTCGTCATCAATAAGGAATAACTGAACCACCTAACTTCCATGAGCAGAAAGATAAATCTGGGCTTAGGTATCGATTAACCGAAGAAGATGGTAAGAGGAAAAGAACCGATAGTTGTTTCTGGACCAACAATCCTGAATGGATATTTTTTAAAAGAAGGTGATGACTTCCCTTTTGTGGATTTCCTGAATCATGGTATGATCCGGCTACCAAGAGCATCATGCCAGGATTTGAGATTTTCTTCAAGCATAAGTTCTCCGACTATGAGGATCCATTCTTGTGTGTTCCACTTCCCAAGAAAGAAGGGAAGGATTGGACTGATCTGATGACAAGTGATGATCTGAACATGCTAATGGGTGAAGAAGTGAACATTGACACGAATCTTTTCTGTGTGTGCTTGTGTGCAATACCCAAGTGTAGGTAGACGTGCAAGTAGTAACTGGATTAAGTCCAGGTCGATCCCACAGGGAAGGTGTTGAATTAAACTACTTAGATTAGACTCTAAAGAGAAAACAAAAATCAATATTTAAAACGAAGTGTAGAACACAAAGTTCCACAGCTAACAACTACTAGAATTAAAGGCAACTAAATTAACTTAGCTAACAATTAACTAACTAAGCAAGATTCTAAAAGAAACGGTTCTTCTTAATAAAAGAAAGTGTTGGGATCACGCGAATCCACCGTGACCTAACCTTCTACCATGCAATTGCAATTAAGCTCGAAGGAGTACACCTACTACAGTATTCTGTACTTCTCTAAAGATATAGAATCAATAGCCCTTTCATGACCGGGACTACATCATCTCAATTAAGTTTGAAATACATGAAAACAGTTTAATCCAATAGTTAAGACTCTCACCTACAATGGTGTTAGCATTGAGGGTGGTTTGCAAAATATATTGAAAGAAAATGCCTTAAGCCCTTAAGTTTAAAGACTGTTTTGACAAACTGAGCATTTAGGGACAATTTGATAACAAATCCTTAAAACAGAAAGTCTTAGAATACTGTTTTGGGTGTTCTCAAGAATCCGAATCCTCGATCGATCGATGCGCTTTCGATCGATCGAATATCTTCATCTCTCGATCGATCGATATTTACTCGATCGCTCGACTAAGTCACTGTCTCGATCGATCGACATACTTTCGATCGATCGAACACAGGAATAAAAATACTGCATGGCAGAGGCCTAAAATCACGATTTCATCGCGATTTCCCAACCCTAGGACTACTCAGACATTGTCTGGAGTACCACAGATTGATATTTAACGTAAAGGTTCATTAAAACTATGTTTGTTTGAAAGTTTTGCATTAAAACTATAAAACTAGTGATCGTAATCTAACTAACGTAAAACACTACGAGATTAACAAGTAAACTACGATTAACTAAGTGCAGAAAACAAATAAACAATAAATCAAAAACCTGGAATGAAGATAAACTTATATTAGCTAAAGAAATCCGGTTCACAATGATAAATCCTCAATGAAACCTACAAAAACCAAGAAAAAACTCTCTCTTCTCTATCTAAAACTGATAAAAACAAAGTTGGGCGTCCCCTCTGGACGTATACAAAATGAACATATATAGTAAACCTAAGAACTAGGGTTTAAAACCCGCAACTGCTGCATGCGCGTATAATCTGATAAAAGGCACTTTCGATCGATCGAAACTTTGTCGATCGATTGAACATCTTGAATTTTCGATCGCTTTAACTTCCTTCGATCGATCGAAACCTCGATCGCTCGAACTATGTCGATCGATCGAACTCTGCAATTCTTCTTAGTCTTCCTTCTTTGAAACAAAGCATCTCCTTTTTATCAAATCTTTCAGTCTTTTATACAGCAGCATTAACCTGCACAAATAGTAGCTAAAACAATACAACTTATCATAGATTAATCATATTGTCTAAAACTAGCATTGTAATGCAAATTGCAGATAAAACGGGAAGTTGTGATCAAAACTAATGCAATTCTTTCTTTTAGCGCGGTTGTATTTTACAAATACCCCCGCTTTGCAAACATGCTGATGGATGCCGAAGAAGCACCGGGAAATGTAAAAGAAATCAAGCCAATAGAGGGAGCTCTGAACAATTAGATGATAGAATTAGGAGTCAACAAATCCCCTCCCCCACTCCCCAGAAAGTTTATAAAGACCAATATGAGCCATGATGTTGAGTCTGCTTTTGCTTTTAATGTACCCAAAAATGTTAATGAAATGAACAAAAATTTTGCTTACTCTTCTATGCATGGTGATCTTGATTTTGAAATTTTTGAGGGTTTACAAAAATTAATTAAAAATGAAAATGAATCTGCATGCAAGATTATTGAAGAAACTTTGCTAATAAACTTGGGTAATGAAGATAATCCACAAAATGTTCACATTGGCACCACACTCACTTCACAAGAAAGCAATGAACTAATCAATTTATTAAAAGAATTTAAAGATGTTTTCACTTGGTTTTATGAAGATATGCTAGGCATTGATCCAGAGATTGTCCAACACCATATCCCTCTCTTTCCTAATTTAAAACCTGTTAAGCTGAAATTGAGATGTATGAGACCCAAATGGACATTGAAAATTAAAGAAGAAGTCGAGAAGCAGTTGAAAGCTGGATTCCTGATGGTAACCCAATACCCATAATGGATAGCCAACATAGTTCCTGTGGCCAAGAAAGACGGAAGAACCTGAGTATGTGTTGACTTCAGAGATTTGAACCGAGCCAGTCCCAAATATGATTTTCCGCTTCGACACATAGATGTCTTGGTAGATAACACAGTAGGACATATCATTCATATATGGTTTCTTAGGGTACAATCAAATATTAATGGCACCCAAAGACAGAGAAAAAACCACATTCACTACTCACTAGGGGACATACTGCTACCGAGTGATGCCGTTTGGGTTAAAGAATGCTTGAGCAACCTATTTGAGAGCTGCTACTACTTTGTTACATGATATGATCCATAAACAGGTAGAAGTCTATGTGGACGACATGATTGTCAAGTCTCAAGAAAGGAGTGGACATCTAGTTGCCCTCACCAAGTTCTTTGAAAGATTGAGAAGATACAGGATGAGATTAAATCTACAGAAGTGTACTTTTTGAGTAACTATAGGAAAGCTGCTAGGATTTCTCATTACACAGAGGGGAATCAAGGTTGACCCCATAAAGATCAAGGCTATTATGGATATGCCTCCTCCAACAAATAAAAAGGAAGTAAAAGGATTTCTAGGACAAATCCAATTCATCAGTCGCTTCATATCTAAGCTCACAACTACTTATGATCTGCTTTTCAATTTATTGAGAAAAGGGAGGAAATTCGAATGGAATGATCAGTGTCAAGAAGCTTTTGGCAAGATTAAGACTTATCTATTGAACCCACCAGTTCTTTCACCCTCAAAATCAGGGAAGCCTTTACTATTGTACTTATCCGTGTCAGAAAATTCTATGGGATACATATTACGACAAGAAGGAGATGAAGGGCATACAGAGGAAGCCATTTACTATTTAAGAAAGAGAATGACAGGATACGAGCTGAAGTATTCTCTGCTAGAAAAGACGTGTTGGGCTTTGGTTTGGGCCATTCGTCGTCTAAGGCATTATATGTTGGCCTTCCCCATTATTTTGATCTCTCGAATGGATCCTTTGAAGTACCTCTTTGAGAAACAAGCATTGACCGGCAGAATTTCCCAATGGACCTTGATACTATCTGAGTTTGACTTAACGTATGCTACGAGTAAATCTGTTAAAGGAGGGGCTATCATATAATATTTGGAAAAACTTCTGATAAATATAGAAAACGAAGAAGAATTCATGTTCCCTAATGAAGGATTGATGGAATTAAGAGAAGATGTGTGAAAAATGTATTTTGATAAAGTAGCAAACCAGAAAGGATGTAGAGTAGGGATCATTCTTGTGTCTCCTAAAGGAGCGCATACCTCATTCGCTATTAAATTGAAGTATACTTCTATCAACAACAAAGCTTAGTACAAAGCCTTTATCTTGGGGTTAGAAGCCGCATTGACTTTGGATGTGAAGAAACTTGATGTATTTGGGGATTCCAATTTGATCATATCTCAAGTTATAGGAGACTGGAAAATTAAAGAAGAAAAGTTGAAGCTTATCATAAGTACCTTGATTCTTTACAAAACTGCTTCTTGCACATCATGCTCTTCTACCTACCTCGAGAAGAAAATCAGCTGATGATGCCAAAATTTGGTTAAAATAAATTAGAGCAGATTTAGGAGAGAGAGTGAGAGACAGGTTTTTTTGTATGTGGTATGGCCCTGTTAATGAAGGTACCTACGTCCATGTGTGTGTCCGAGCACTTTCACTATACTGTAAAAAGTCGGGGAACTATGGTGAACCAACAATAGTTTAGAGCTACCATAGGTTGGTCAGGCATGTCGGTGACTGCTATAGAGGGGTTGTAGAGACTGAAAAGTCATCCCCTGGGGGGGGGGGGGGGTGGGGGTGAGTGGTCTCTTTTATAGATGCAAGAGACCGACTCATACATAGATAAGGAAATATAATCCAACTAAGCTTGATTAGCCTTAATTATGGGGGTTTCCTAATTGCATTAAGAACAATATGCTCTTTCCATAACTCTTATATCTCTAAGGCATATGTTGTGGGCCCAGCTGGCCTGCGCCTATACTGACCGTGCCAGTGTGGTCTTCCCGAACTATTGGTCTGGTCGTGAATGAACCGCTCAGGATGGTGAATCTCGGGTAGACTAGACTACTCGGGCTGATGCTTGTCCCATGAGTTGTGCATAATTTGTCCGGGACAGAGACCGACTGTGGAATTGAACCACTCGGTCATAGGATAGAGCCAATTTTGGGTATATCTGCTGCCCCCCATTTCCAAGGTTGGCTTGATGCTATATCGGGGCAAGTTTTCAAAGATCTGTTTGATGCCACCTACCACTGTTTGAGTGCTCAGGGAAGCTACCTTGGAGCCTTTGAGTCTCATGAGTCCTTGGGAACTGGCTAAGAGTTAAGACTTAGCCTAGCTTGGAGTCTTTAAGTGCCCGAGAATTGGCTAAGAGTTGAGACTCGGCCTAATTCAGAGTGTTTTGCTTAAGTTAAGCTTCCAGAATGGTTATCTTCTACCGGTAAACCTTAGTCAAGGTTGCGGGTAAAAGAATTTGACCGTGTTGGAAAAGCTGACCTAAAGTGTGTTACTTTAGGGTCCTTTGGTGCTAACTCCCCAGGATGGTTATATTCCGCAAAACCAGCCTTCATAAAGACCATTAGGAGAAAAGTTTGACCATGTTGGTGGAGCCGACAAAAATCACGTTGCTTTACGGTCTTTTTGCTCCTCTATCGTTGACCAACCTAAGAGATTTAGTCACCCCTATCATCGGTTTAGACCTAAGTGGAGTTATTGCCTATGAGTACTGTAGGCGCCTGGGTTGTCTAAGATTTTAACTTAGTTACCGCAAGACCTATAAGTACCCGGTGTGATTGCCTGTTTAGTCCATCGTGCCTTTCTGCATCATAAGCTTTTGCTAAGTCGAGGGTCCTACGGAGGCCAGGACTGTAGGTAACCGACCTGAAATATGGGTGGTTACAGGGCCTTTTGAAGCTTGCCATCATTAGCAGCCTAAGGGGATTTGTCCACATCATAGGTTGGACCTAAATGAATCCGATGACTTGGGTATGACCCTGAGGGCTTTTTGCCTCGGGTGCGATCTCGAGGTCTTTAGTGCCTGGGTTCGGAGCCCGATGTCTTTTGATGTGCCTCGGGTATGGCCCGGGGTCTTTTCAAGAGCTCTCCAACATTCAATGGAGCCTCATTCAATGATCGAGCAAGTACCACTGTAGTTGGATTGGTCAAGACTGTTAGGGACAGGAGGTTGGGTCGGGATTACCGGACTCCCGATTACTCAGAACTGGATACAAAGTTGGGGTCACTGGATCCTGACTATTGCAAACTAGAGGTCAGGTCGGGGCTACCGGACTCAGACTGCCGGACCCTGCCTACTATGAGCTAGAGGTCAGGTCGAGACTGCGGGACCCTGCCTGCTGTGAACTGGAAGAACTATCAGAATTCCCGGGCTAATCTCGCTTTCGCTTACATTTGGAAGACTCGCTGCTTACGCACCTGGGTCTTTGGTCTTTAAAAATTCTTCAGTTCCAATGTATTCTCGAACCCTCTCAGTGAGTTCAACTAAGGTTTCCTGTGAATTTATGTGAAACAACGCGGTGCACTTGGTGTGTTGAACTCCCGAGCAGAAGGCTACAACATCGATAATTTCATCAAGATCATAGATTCTGATCTTCTTTTGATTAAACTGGTCAGTTAATTCCTTGAGGGTCTCATTATTCTTTTGTATGACTGTCAGTAGCTACATGTCAAGCTTTGGTCATTCAATCATACCGATGAACTTGTTGATGAACTGCTTTCTGAGTTGCTTGACTGTCGACTGATCGGGGCTCCAAGGAGTAGAACCATTGCACGGCTGGGCCTTTCAAAGTTTAGGGGAAGGCCAGGCAATGTAGTTCATCGAAGTTGATGGCCAGGGCCATCTGAGACTTATAGGTCCGGACGTGGTCGATCGGGCTTCCCAAGCCATTATAGGGATCTAGGCGAGGCTGCTTACATTTATGTGGGATCGCAAACCTCATGATTTGGCTAGAGAATGGTGACTGTGTCTCGGTATTGGCATGATTTCGAGTAGGGGTTCTGGCCCAGCCTTTTGGCCACTCCATCAATCTGTTTCTGCAAGTCCTTGATACATGCCACCATACCTTCCTGACTAGTATCTGGGGCAAAGGTCGAATTAGTGGAGGAGGCTTCCTTCTCATGGCGGTGTGTTGTCCCTAGCGATTAGGCTTTGCTGTGACTCCGGTTCATCGTGGGCCTAGGGACACCTCGGCTCTTGACCAAGTGACCCTGTACTGGTTCTCGGACTATATTCTCCTACCTTTCCTCTCGGGCAGCATGCCTAGTGTTGATGTCTCTAGCATCCTCAATGCAGGACGAGTTGGCTCGGGCACGTTGTCTGGTCAAGATCAGTTTCCAACCATACACAACATTTTTGGGTCATTTCCCGGCCACTAGATGACTGCTTTTCTGGGCCAGCAGGGCTTCGATCTATTATTGGATTTGATGCTGGCCCTCCAAGAGTTGTGCGAGGGTCGTGGTGGTCTGCTCAGATGTCATGACTGCCGTAGCCGGCGCCGGGGCTGACTAAACATCCCGGTTGGCCTGCTGTGCAGTCTTCGGAGGCATGGCTATCAGCCAAGATATTTTTTGACGAAGAACTTGTCGTTCCCACAGACGGCGCCAAACTAATGATGCCTTTAGTTAAAGTAAATTAGAGCAGATTAAGGAGAGAGAGAGAGAGAGAGAGAGAGAGAGAGAATGAGAGAACGGTTTTTTTGTATATGGTTCGGCCCTGTTAATGAAGGTACCTACGTCCACATGTGTGTTTGAGCACGTTCGCTATACTTTAAAATTCGGGGACCTATAGTGAACCAACAATAGTTTGGAGCTACCATAGGTCGGCCGGGACTGTTGGTTACTGCTATAGAGGTGCTGTAGAGACTGAAAAGTCGATCCCCTGAAGGGGGGGTGAGTGGCCTCTTTATACATACAAGAGACCTACTCATACATGGATAAGGAAATATAATCCAACTAAGCTTGATTAGCCTTAATTGTGGGGGTTTCCTAATTGGATTAGAAAATAATATGCTCTTTCCATAAGTCTTATATCTTTAGGGCATATGTTGTGGGCCTAGCTGGCCTGCGCCTGTACGGACCATGCCAGTGTGGTCTTCCCGACCTATTGGTCTGGTCATGAATGAACCACTCGAGATGGTGAGTCTCAGGTAGACTAGACCGCTCGAGCTAATGCTTGTCCGAGGAGTTGTGCATAATTTGGCCGGGACAGAGACCGACTGCTGAGTTGAACTGCTCGGTCATAGGATAGAGCCAATTTTGGGTGTACCATCAACTTGCGGACTCTTTGGCTACTTTAGCATCAATGATTGAAATTCCTGTGGGGATAAAGTTGACTCCGTTGATGATTGAATAGAGAGAAAAGCCGTCTTATAAAATGATCGGGGAAATAGAGGAAGCAGAAGAACTTCCATGCTACACAGACGTGTGGAACTTCATTGAAAATGGGGTATATCTAGAAGGTGCATTTGAGAAGGAAAAAAGAACCATAAGAAGATTATCAGCTCAATTCATGATTTGCGGCGGAGGTCTGCTAAAGAAATCTTACAATAGGTTCAACTTGACATGTTTATATGGGATTAGTGCGAAGAAAATAATGGAGCAAATTCACAAAGGAGTGTGTGGTCCTCACATGAGTGGACACATGTTAGCCAAGAATATCATCCGACAGGGATATTATTGGACTACTATGGACAGAGGTTGCTACGAATATGTAAGAAAATGTCACAAGTGTCAGATCCATGCCAATATGAAGCATGTGCCACCATCACTACTATACAACATGACTACCCCTTCGCCATTCTCAGTTTGGGGAATAGATGTTATTGGAGAAATATCCCCGAAGGCGTCTAATGGACATTAATACATCCTGGTAGCAATTGATTACTTCACAAAATGGGTGGAAGCAGAGTTTTATGAAACATTGGAGGCTAAAGATGTGGCCAAATTTGTCAAAAGGAATATAATCTGTCGATATGGTGTCCCTTATGAGTTGATATCCGATCATTGCAATCACTTCCAGAAAGAAGTTTTGGATCTACTAGAAGAATACAAGATCATGCATCACATGTCAGCACCGTAAAGGCCATAGACAAATGGGGCAGTTGAAGCAGCCAATAAGAATTTTAAGGCAATTATGAGAAAGTTGACTGATACATATCGAGATTGGCATAAGAAACTACCATATGCATTGTGGGGATACAGAACATCTATCAGGACATCTATAGGAGCCACTCCTTACTCCTTGGATTACCGAATGGAAGTAGTATTCCCAATCGTAATTGAACTATCATCGATAAGAATTGTGGCAGAATCCGAGGTTCCAGGATTAGATTGGCTAAGAAACTGATATGAAGAGCTAACATTACTTGATGAAAATAGATTGATTGCAACTGATCATATGCATGTGTATCAGAGAAGAATATCCTGAGCATTCAATGAGAAGGTCCGTCCAAGAAAACTTTATGAAGGCAACCCTATGCTTAAAGAATTAAAAGCACCAGTATTTGATCCTAGAGGGAAGTTCAAGCCAAATTTGGCTATTCCGTATATCATCAAGAAACTTCTCTCTGGAGGAGCAACATACCTGATGGATCTAGATGGAGTTAAATTCAATCAGCCAATCAACATTGATCGTCTCATGAAATACTATGCTTAAAACCTTTCTTTCAAACCTGTTCTTTCAAAACTTCTAACCATCGAGGAACTACGCTTAACCTGATTCCCACTTGGGGTTACGTAGGCAACCTACTCGGTTCGGTCACTGCTTCAGAAACACTCAACAACATCTCAAATACCTTCTTTCAAGACTTGGCTGAACTACTTTGGACCTGATTCCCACTTGGGGATAAGTAGGCGAGTTTCCCTGGCTCTCTGTCCCTGAACCTTGCAAACTAGGGACAAACTTTCACATTTGTCCAAAGCCTCAAGATATCAGTACCACACTAGGGCCAAACTGCATTTGTCAAAAACCTCCATTTATCCCTCTCAACTAGGGGCAAACTGTCGTTTACCCATATCCTGATACCTGTTCTCTCTGGATCACTGACAAGCAGGGGTATTTGTAAAATACAACTGCGCTAAAAGAAGAAAATGTATTAAATTATTTCACAATTACTTCATTTATCTCCAATTTGAATTACAATGCTTGTTTGTACACAATTTGATTAAACTATGATAAGTTGTTTATTTTAGCTGTAGTTTATACAGATTACTGTTGCTGTGTGAAGAATTGGATGAAAAAGATAAAAGGAAGTGCTGAATGGTAATGAAGACAAGTAAAGGATAAAATGTGAACCTCGATCGATTGAAGACTATTCGATCGATCGATAGAAGCTCAAGCGCTCGAAGATCCCAGAAGTTCGATCGATCAAGAATTTTTGATCGATCGAACATGGCTTTTATCAGATTTTACGCGCACGCAGCAGAGACGGGATTTTAACCCTAGCATTGGGTTTTAGTATAAATATTTGTATTGTATACGTCCATAAGGACGCCTACTTTTGTTTTCATCAGTTTTTAGAGAGAGAAGAGAGTTTTTCTTTGATGTTTTTGTAAGTTTTCCATTGATTCGTAGTAGTGTAGCTTGGATTCAATTAGTTTAAATCAAAGTTTATCGTTCCAGGTTACTTCTTTATGGTTTATTTACATTCTGCATGTAGTTTATAATAGCATAATCTGTTAAATTAATAGTAGTGCATGCTAAATAAGTTCACACCATTAGTTTTCTTAGTTTTCATGATTAAGCCACAAACAAACAAGACTTTAATGAATTTTTACGTTAAAAATGCATCTATGACACTCAAGACTATGTCTGAGTAGTCCCCAGGTTGGGAGATCACGATGAAACCGTGATCTCAAGCCTCTGCCATGTAGCAGAATAATTCCTGTGCTCGATCGATCGAAGTAGTTTGATCGATCGGACCAGAGACATTGTCCAGCGATCGAAGTCAGTTCGATCGATCGAGGGATGAAGAAGTTCGATCGATCGAAAGCACATTGATTGATCGAACCTTCTGATTCTTGACGACATCCTGTGCAGTATTCCTAGACTTTATGCTTTACTGATTTGTTATCAAATTGTCCCCAAACACTCAGTTTGTCAAAACAGTCTGTAAACGTTAAGCCTTGAGGCATTTTTCTTCAATATATTTTGCAAACCACCCTCAATGCTAACACCATTGTAGGTGCGAGACTTAACTATTGTTTAAACTTTTTTTATGTATTTCAAACTTAATTGTGATGATATAGTCCCGGTCATGAAAGAGCTATGGGTTCTCTATCCTAAGAAAAATACGGAATACTATAGAGAATGTGCTCCATTGAGCTTCAATGTAATTGGATGGTAGATGGCTAGGTTGCGGTGGATTCATGTAATCCCAACATTCCCTTTTATTGAGAGAAACATTTTAAGTCATCGCTTTAATTAATTAGTTAGTAATTAGTTTGATCTAGTTTTAATTGCTTTATCTTTAGTAGTTGATAAACTGTAGAACATTGTGTTCTACTTTTTCTTAAAATTTTGATTTTTATTTTCTTGTTTGAGATTAATCTAGGTATTTAGTTTAACACCTTTCCTGGGGGATCAACCTGGACTTAACCAGATTACTACTTGTACGTTTACCTACACTTGGGTATAGCACACAAGCGCACACAGAATAATTATCGTGTCAAGTTTTTGGCGCCGTTGTCGGGGAAGGCGACAAGCTAACGCTTCAATTACCTGAATCTATCCTTATCTCTTTCTGTTTTTCTTTTTCTTTCATTTTTTAGATTAAAAACTACTTAGGGTCTTTCCCTTTATGTCCGATAATTCCATCGAAGGAATTTACGGAAACCCACTCTATTCATCCAATTCATCTAGTTCTATTAACCCCATAGTTACACCTGTCGATTCAATGGCTGATAATCAAAGTGAAAACGATGATAATGTGGTTGTAGCAATCGACGATTCACTTCATCCTTTGTGCAATCTCATGACACCTAAACATGCGCCTACACCTTCTTGTATTCTCATTCCACCTCATGCAGGCGAATTTTAATTTCACAATGGAATGATTCAACTCCTTCCTACCTTTCATGGAATGGAGAGCGAGAAGGCGTATCTACATGTCAAGGACTTTGAGGATGTTTGTAAAACTGTCTCGCAAAATTGTCCGGTAGACGTGACACGTCTAATGCTATTTCCTTTCACCCTGAAGGATAAAGCAAAAGTGTGGTTACTCACCTTGAAGACAAACTCAATCTACACTTGGCATGCGATGAACACTGCTTTCCTTAAGAAATTCTTTCCACCTCGCATGACCACTGAGCTTAAATGACAAATAAATTCTTACAAACAAAAGAGTAATAAACTTTCACCCAAACTTGGGAACGTTTCAAGGATTTGCTACTCTTATGCCCACATCATGGGTATGAGAAATGGCGAACCATTAGCTACTTTTATGAAGGATTAAATGGTGAAACTAAAAAATTGGTTGAGACCATGAGTTCAGGGCCATTTCTTCGCAAAAACACGGAAGAAGCTGAAGCTCATTTCGAGTGGTTAGCTGAACACGCCCACGAGTGGTCAAATTCAGACGATGTCCCACACTCACAGATATCCTGTGTAGAGGAGAAAAGTTTATACCAACTAAAAAATGAGGATCATCTGATGAACAAGTATGAAGAACTAGTGAAGAAAGTGGAAGAGTTGGGAATGAAAGGAGAGGGTTCTAGGCAGTTTTTGCCTGAAGAACCATGCGGCACATGCAACATGCAGGGACACACTTCTCAATACTGTCTGAATATGCCGTATTTTGAAGAACAACCCCCCATGAAAATGAATGCCATGCAAGGGTATAGGGGGGCGGGGAATTCATACAACAATTATAATTCGCAAAATAATAATAACAGATGGAATCACCCGAGGTTTGATTGGAAAAACAATGTAGGGACCCAAAACCAATATCAACAACAACAACCCTATAATAACAATAATCAATATCAAGGGCAATACAACAGGCAGTCCCAGCCATTCCATCAACATAGAGCAAATAATTACAACCAAGCTCAATCCTCTAATAATCAACAAGCAAATGTTTACGTGCCACCTCACAAAAAGATACAAGAGGAAGATCCACTCTCTAATGGAAATTTAACATAGCAGTTAATTCAAATGATGAGTAAAATATCCGCGACATTAGAGTGAATGGATGTACGTCAAGAGGGGTCAAGTGGAACATTTCCTGCTCAACCACTTCAAAACCCTAAGGGATACAACAATGGTCCCCCTAATCATGAACAGGCAAAAGCCGTGACAACTTTGAGAAGCGGCAAAGTCATAGGGCAAAACACGCCTCTCTCTACCCATGAAGAGTATGAAGAGGATGAAGTGGTGGGTAAAAGTAAACCATCTACTCAAAAGGGGGAGCTGTCTACTAATAACAAAGCACCGGAAACAAACGAGGATGCTCCTAAAGAAGTAGAAGTTGAGAGAAGGCCTGGAAAGGAGCCTATCAAGGACGAATTACCTAAATGCCCTTTCCCCGACCCTTATCCTCAAAGGCTCAAGAAACCCTAAAATGAGGTAAAGAATCAAGAGTTTTTTGAGTTGTTCAAACAAGTGAAAATCAATCTCCCGCTCCTTGATGCAATCAAACAAGTGCCAGCCTACGCTAAGTATCTAAAAGATTTATGCACGGTCAAGAGGAGGCAAAGTGTGAAGAAACACGCATATGTCGCTTGCCAAGCAAGCGCAATCATTCAAAACGAATTGCCTCCAAAGCTTAAAGACCCTGGCACCCCAACTGTTTCGTGTAGAATTGGGAATCAAAGGATAGACAATACACTCCTTGATTTAGGAGCTAGCGTAAACTTGCTGCCATATTCAGTATATAAATAATTAGGGTTGGGTGAACTCAAACCCACCTGAGTTGCAATGCAATTGGCGGATAGGTTAGTCAAATATCCTAGAGGAATACTGGAAGACATTCTGGTACAGATAGATACATTTGTCTTTTCGGTCGATTTTGTGATTCTGGACACTAAACCTGTGTCTAATCCATGTTCACAAATCCCGGTGATTTTTGGACGTCCATTCCTCAACACCATTGATGCCATAATAAAAATAAGGAGTGGTATCATGACCATCGTATTCGGAAACATGACTTTAAATGTCAAGATTTTTTCAAATCCCCGACCCGAAGAATACGAGGACGAAGAAGAAGTTAACTTCATCAAAACAGTCATCGAGGATGAGGCTAATCTTGTAGAATACAAAGATCCTTTGGAGGTAGTTGTGTCATAATTCGACGCTACTTATCAACCTAACGATTCTACCCCATTGGACGCTGCTCTAAATCATGACTGCCTCAAAATGGAAACTAAAGAGGAAGATAGAGCTAAATGCACGTGGGTCATACCATATGAACCCTTGCCTCCAAAAACGAAGTTAACTATGTCTTCGAACTTTTAGTTTCCTGATCTAGAATTAAAGGAGCTTCCAAAAGAGCTAAAATACGCTTTTCTGGAGAAATACGGTAAACCTTCGCGACAAATGCAAAGGCGTCTGAACCCTAATATGCAAGAAGTCGCGAAAAAGGAAGTCCTAAAACTTCTTTACATTGGGATTATATATCCTATATCTGATAGCTCTTGGGTTAGTCCAACCTATGTGGTGCCCAAAAAGGCGGGTATAACGAATATCCCAAACAAAGATGGCGAGTTAGTACCAACACGCATCCCCACTGGATGGCAGATGTGTATTGATTATCGAAAGTTAAATACCATGACCCAGAAAGACCACTTTCTATTGCCATTCATGGATCAAATGCTAGAAAGAGTGGCGGGTCATAAATTTTATTGCTTCTTGGACGGATATAGTGGCTATAACCAAATCGAAATTGCTTCTGAAGATCACGAGAAGACGACTTTTACTTGTCCATTCGGTACATTCGCCTACCGTCGTATGCCTTTTGGTTTATGCAATGCACCTGCCCCTTTTCAGCGGTGCATGTTAAGCATATTCATTGATATGGTTGAACAGACACTCGAGGTCTTTATGGACGGCTTCTTAGTGTTTGGCCATAGTTTTGATAACTTCCTGGAAAACCTTAAGAATGTGTTAGCGAGATGCGAGGACAAACACTTAGTACTAAACTGGGAAAAGTGTCACTTCATGGTGACCAAGGAAATTGTCCTCGGCCACATTATTTCTGATAAGGGTATCCAAGTTGATAAAGCAAAAATCGATATAATTTCAAATCTGCCTGTCCCTCGTATAGTCCGACACATCCGATCTTTTCTGGGACATGCTGGATTCTATCGTCGCTTTATCAAAAATTTTAGTGTGATTGCCTAACCACTGTGTCAACTGTTGGCTATAGACATACCATTCGAATGTTCGGAAGACTGTTAAACATCTTTTTATGTACTAAAAGAACACCTTACATCCGCACCAATAATACAGTCGTTTCAGTTAATGTGCGATGCTAGCGACTATGCCATTGGTGTAGTTCTAGGACAGAGGAAGGATAACAAGCCTTATGTAATCTACTATGCCAGCCGAACACTTACCGAAACTCAAATGAATTATACGACTACCGAGAAAGTGTTACTAGCAATAGTCTTCGCTCTGGACAAATTTAGGTCTTATCTGATAGGGTCCCCAATCGTCTGTTTTACAGACCATCGGCCCTCAAGTACCTGTTATCGAAGAAAGATGCAAAACAAAGGCTTATCCGCTGGATACTCCTACTCGAGGAATTTGATATCACTATCAAGGATAAAAAGGGAGTAGAGAATGTGGTCGCCCCCCATTTATCTCGGTTGACATTTACTGACAACACTGAGCCTGTACCAATAAAAGATGAATTCCCAGACGAGCAACTGATGGCTGTCTCCAGTTTGCCTTGGTACGCGGATATAATAAATTACCTTGTTGTAGGAGAGACCCCGAGTCATTGGTCAAATCAGGACAAGAAAAGGTTCCTTTCGCTCGCACGCCATTTCTTTTTTGATGACTCTTACTTATTTAAGTATTGTGCTGATCAGGTCATCAGGCGTTGCGTCCTGAATGAGGACATAACTGTAATTTTGGCCTCCTGTCATTCTGAAACCTGCGGTGGCCATTTCGCCTCCCAAAAGACCGCACACAAAGTATTGCACAGCGACTTCTATTGGCCCACTGTGTTCAAAGATGCCTACGCTTTTTGTAAATCGTGCCAGCGATGTCAAAAGCTTGGTACAATTTTGAATAGGAATTCGATGCCCTTAACTCCCATCATCATAATTAAAATATTCGATTGTTGGGGCATAGATTTCATGGGCCCGTTTCCTAAATCTAATAACTATGAATATATACTCCTGGCTGTGGAATCTATATCAAAATGGGTAGATGCGATACCTACGAGACGCAATGACCACAATACAGTAATGTCATTTCTTAAGGAAAACATCTTATCGCGTTTCGGAACCCCAAAAGCTTTAATAAGTGATCAAGGCAAACACTTTTGCAATATGCCATTGGAATCACTACTCAAGAAATACGGGGTGAATCACAAGATCGCTCTAGCCTACCATCCACAAACAAACGGGCAGGCAGAGTTGGCTAACCGTGAAATCAAGTACATTTTAGAAAAGACAGTTAGTTTCAACAGAAAAGACTGGGCTTATAAACTGACTGATGCTCTTTGGGCGTATCGTACTGCCTACAAGACAAATCTGGGAATGTCCCCATATAGGCTAGTGTATGGTAAGGCATGTCACCTCCCTGTTGAAATTGAGCACAAAGCATATTGGGCGACACACTCATTAAATTTTGACATTAAAGAAGGAGGTCATCTGCGGAAACTCCAGTTGGCGGAACTGGAAGAAATCTGTCGAGATGCATATGACAATGCTAAACTTCATAAGGAAAGGTTGAAGGCTCGCCATGATAGAACAATTTTTCGAAAATCTTTTGAGCCGGCACAGAAAGTTTTACTATACGATTTGCGCCTTCATCTCTTCCTAGGAAAACTCCGATCTCGGTGGACAGGACCCTTCACAGTCAAATCTGCCTTTCCACATGGGGCCGTTGAGTTATTGAATCCTAAGAACGACGGAAGTTTCAAGGTCAATGGTCAAAGGGTAAAACCGTTCTTAGAAGATTTCCAACCAGAGGTCGAGCACATCCTACTGGATGAGCCCGACTATGCCTCAACCTAGAACGCTCAAGTTCATTTTAACAATGTTGTGTATTTTTTCTTTTACTTTTTCTCGTTTTGTTTTGTTCTTTTGTTTATCTCTATCTTTTTGAGTGTGACCTTGATCGTAATCTGCTATTCCATTTTTATCTCCTGCATGCTGTCCAACATGAGAGATGACGATGTTCACTCGATAGGGTCATGGGCTGATTCAGAATATCAGAACCCACCGTGGACTGCTGATGAAATAGCATTCTGCTTATCTCTATACCAAGGGCCAAGAGCCGAAGACGTTGTTGACTTAACCCACTCATACATCCCATACGATCACCTCCTACACGTGCAATCAATTCTTTGGTTAGTTCAGACTTGCTTAATGATGCTCTGGATGCCTTCTGGTTATTCTAGAAAAGGGAATTAGCAAATGTGGACCCCACATTCGGAGCTTTGGCAGAAACAGACATTGTGGAAGACGATATCTTCATGCTTGAAACATAGTGCTACACTTCAATTGTATTCCGTCATTTTCATCTTTCTTTCATCAATTGAAGTGTATTCCTAGACAATGTTTTTAGTAGTTTCAGTTTCTTTTAATTTTTTTCTATTTGAATAAGGTTTTAAAGACCATGTTGGGGGCAATAATATTGCAAGTGGATGCTATTATAAAGATTTATTTATATAAATTTGCAATTTTCTACTATGAGGATGTTGTTTTGGCTTACATATCTTGTCAATGAACTATTTTATCACTATTCTGTATGCCCATACCAGTGTTGGTTAGTTGGGGGTGTATAATTTCTCAATGTATTCAAGTTTTAGAATTTTCAAGTTCGATCGATCGAACAAATCTCGATCGATTGAACATACTAGAACCTCGAGCGCTTCAACAGGCCTCAATCGATCGAAAGTTTGATCGATCAAACTTTTTCGATCGATCGAGACCTGTATTTAAATGAGGCATCACCGTTACACTTTCTCAGTCTCTCTCTCTCTCTCTCTCTCTCTCTCTCTCTCACGTTTGAGCGATCGGAGACAGAGGAGAAGCTCGCGTTTTTGGACCACCAGGCACCTCCACATCATCTGTAGTGAATCGGACCCCTCGGCTCAGCATCCTCAACCTCCTCCTCATCCCCTTTGTCGAACAAATCTTGAGGTGAGGTCTCGGTTTCCCCTCCCCTGTGTCTTTCTTTTTATTAGAATGGTATTGGGGGTGCCCCCTTGTGGTATTAATCTTCTTTTTATGTGTATTTTCATAATTTTTGTGTTTGCGGGCTTTCTCGTAATCGAGATTTGTCGCTGCTCCTTCGCTATGCTCGATCGATCGAGATAGGTTGAAGCGATTGAGCGCAACTACAGTTTAATCGATCGAGATAGCTTCGAGCGATCGAAGCCAGCCCTCTTCTCGATTGATCGAACATGGCTCAAGCGATCGAAGCGGCAACCTTTTCGAACGATCGAATATCCTTCGATCGATCGAAGTGCAACAGTGTTCTTTTTCTTTCCTATTTTCCTATTTTTAATGTTTCTATGTTTGTTTCAGGGCTTTACAATGAACCCTATCACTGGGTATCACAAATCCAAGCACTTTGACCTAACCATACCCGATCCTATACCCGATCACGGGTTCAGAAATGAAAAAGACCGGGTATGGTTCACTAGATACTTCCAGTCGCGAAAGGTTATGCTCGAGCGCCCCCTTGAGACAGCATGGCTTGCTACTCCTTGGTATCTTGCCCAGATACGCGCCATGCCACAGTGGTACACGTTATTCTCCCAGCCAAAGCACGTTACTCTATCCTGGATTCAAGACGCATGTGCGACGATGATCAAGGACCCAACTGCTCCATTCACATTACGATCATTTTTCCGTGGTCGGGAGATCATCTTTAGTCCGACCACTATCTCCGCTGCTTTAGGGGTACCTGAGGTACCTGACTGTGTTTGTCCACACTGTGCTGACACACCGCTGCTCTCCTCGACTATTATTATCAGAGAGATCACTGGGGGTGCTCTTCCGGGTTGGGATGGCGAGGCCCTTATTCTTGACTTCTACCTCACAGATAATTATCATATGCTGCACCTAGCCCTCAGCAATTGCCTCTTAGTGACATCTTATCGGGAAAATATTGCAGCATGGTATGCACGTGTGTTATATGCGATCGGGACACGGCAGCCACTCTGTTTGTCTCGCCTTTATATTGATTTCATGAGGCACCCCACATGATACATTCAGGTCAAGAAGCACTTGAAGGGTGCTTGGGCCATTCATCGGGTTATTGAGTAGGCAGGACTACTCCCATTGGCGGGTGATGTGACTACCCAGTCTCGCATCGTTTTAGCGAGACTGCTTTCCGCCGGACTGATGCGCAAAAGCGAAAGAGGCGAGGTAAAGGCAAGGCGAAGGTTGGCAAGAAGAGGAGGGGGCACTGATACGGATGGTGCTGCTTCTGGGATGCCCACAGAGGCTAAGGAGCATGATTCTGAGGAGGAGATGGATCCTATTGAGGAGGTGGCAAGATTTGAGCTGAGACAGAGGTCTCAGGCTCGTACCCAGGGAGAGTCTTCTTCTGCGCCTCTCCCGACTGTTCACCAATTACTATTAGAGGAGAGAGAGGCCCGGATTAGACTTGAGGGTAAGGTTGATCAGATAACGACTCTGCTGGAGGCAATCTTGATCCAGATTGGAGTCGACCAGGCAGTTCATGCAGCTTCTGTACCACCCCACAACGATCCACCTACAGCTGCTCCAGACACATCCACCATCCCACTTACTACATCTGTTATTCCACCACCTCCCACCGGACCAGCATCTTCTGCTCCACCTTCCCAGATTGATCCTACAGCTCCTTCATCATCGGCGGCACCGCCTGCTGCGGAGATACCACTTCCACCACCTCCGATCGTGGCTAACACATCACTATCTATTCCCGCTACCACGATCGCGAGTGACCCGACAACGGCTACGACTGTTGCTGAGGGTGGCGGTGGGGATGCTTCCGATGTGTTTATTGAGATATTATATGACGTCGCTGATGATGTCTAGTTTCTGCTGGGTCGATGTTTTTGGGTTGCTCTTGGTTAGTTGGTTGGTTTGATGGTTATTTTTGGATACTGTTGGGATATTTTGTTTATTGTTGGTTGGTTTGGATGTTTTGTATTTTAGTTTGTATGGCATATAGTATCACTGTTATGTTCTTTCACTTTATTATATTTCCATTGATTAGTTCTATTTTAAGTATGAATCCCATGCTCTATATTTCATATCTTTTTTATCTTTGCTACTTGGAGTGTGTATGCTTTCTGTACAGGTTATTACACTTGCAATTCTTACAATGCCATATCAGGTGACATCTCTCTACCTATTTTTGAAAATTAACTGCTGAGGACATTGCGATTTTCAGTTGGGGGTGGGATGTAGATAGATAATCACATGTGCATAATTTTACTTAGCAATCTGGATCACTGTATTTATTACTCTATTTATTACATAAGTCATACAGGCTCCATTAAAAGTTTGAAAACAAATAAATTAAAATAAATTGCAAAAATTTCAAAGAAACAATTAAGTTAGTTTTGAGTTGAATTGGTAGGATAATTTTGAATATTAACCTCTATTTACATGTTGTCGAGCGATGACACAACCATTTTATTCTCATCTTTTTATGAATTAGGTTCACGCGTTTTTCTAGTTTCTCTAGAATGAAGGCATATGTTGACCATTCTTGTATCCAAATTATTTGCACGTGTTAATAGCTATGCAGAAAACTTAAAATAAGAGTTAATACGACTTTCGTACTTTAAAGAATGAAGTAGTGGAAACTAGTACCCTTAGTGAGCTTTTGAATCCAATCTTCACTTCTGGGGGAATTATCACATTAAATTCAAAGTGTTTTTTTTGTGCTGATTAAATTCGTTGAATAGTCTCTAATTCTTCATTTTGGCTGCTTATTAGAAGAGAACGTTCAGGATTTACCAACTAAACTCAATTAAAATTGACGTGTAAAAATTAAGAAGTTGAGAAAATGATTTAAGTCATCGTATTTGCTCCTTGCCTTCTCCATTTACCTATATCGATATTTCTGAATATGCATTGTTATTAACCCCACACCTAGTAATCTATTGTGAAATTCTAAATCCCTAATTTTATACTTTGACCTCAATATACCCCATTGCACACCCAAAGTAATTAAATTATTGAAGTATGGGGAGGGAGTAGAAGTGGGAAGGGCTGCATAAAAGAAAAGAAGAGGAAGGAGAAATTCAAGGTTACAAAAAAAAATTGAAAAAATGATGATATATAATTATATATATGGAGAGGATGGTTGGAATGAAGTGAAGAGGAAATTATTAAACTAAATCACATGAAGAAGTGCAATTTCTTACCCCTTTCATTTCTACCCTACTAAATAAAAAACCATCAAGTCAAAGTCTTAATGATTTTTAACAACTTAGTTAAAACACGAACGTGTAATTTGAGTTATCCACGGTATTTCGCTCCTCTGGTAAGTAGTATTCCTTTCGTGAGACTATACACTCTAACATGTTTGTCTTTTATAGAGTCGAGTATGGAAGCATTAGTATCCGAAAAATCACTCCTATCAAAGCTTCCATATCTTGTGTGATCATTATTAACCAAGTTTCTGTGAGATGTTCATTTTGAGTGTAATAACCATGTGAGACTTGAGTTGAAACTACAAGTTCTAAGAGTATGATAGTTTAAACAACTCTAAATAAAGTTTGATGTATAGCTGTTAATTTCACACACACACGGATACATGAATGTGATGCATATGTTATTTTTATCTTGGTGACATGAGGAGCATGTGTATTTCTTTCATGATTTGAATGAGGATTGATATGAACCACGCTAACAGTATGACGAAACCCGTAACACGATTAATGCCTCGGACCGTTCTACTGTCAGATTCGAATGGAAACCGCGACCCAACACCTATAACAGATGCGAACCTTGGTATAAAGGATGTAGACGCCACAATCAAGGATGGAAAACTTGATTGATAAGTCCAAGTACGATCACCACAGAGCAAATCTAATAAGTTCGAATAGTTCTTCAAAGAACCAAAGAGAAAACTCTCACAATATTATTAACGATCAAAACTGCCTATTACAAACCCTACAACTGTTTAAATAGCTGAGGCTTACAGTTGTGCTCTATAAGCCTACGAAATATTATGCCCCAAAATAAATTCGCCCAAAATTAAAATAAAACGAAACTAAAGGAATAAGGAAAGTTCCATATTTGGCATGCAAGCCTACAATTCAGCAATTTAAGCAATTAAGGAAAAATGACAATCAAATTCTAATTTTAGGAAAACTAAAATTTGACTTCAATCTTGAACCGCTGGATTATTCTTCTAGAACTTGAATTAGATTTAGACATCTTTGTGGACCAAGCTCCATAGGCCTCCACGAATTTTCCTGAGACCAAACTTCTTGAATTAGCCCATTGAGTGCCTCTTTGAACTTCTTTACCTGAGCCCTCGTAACTGGTCCAATTGGAATTTGAACTGGTACCCTTGAAGACGTGCCTTGATTTGCATCATTCCCCTCCTCTTGAAAAGGATTCGCCCTCAAATTATAACCTACATCAAAAGGACTCAAATCAGTAACATTAAAAGTAGCACTTACATTGTACTCACCTGGCAAATCTAGCTTATAAGCATTGTCATTGATGCGCTTGAGAACTTGGAAAGGCCCATCTCCTTGTGGCAGCAATTTGGGACGCCTTTCAACCGGAAATCTTTCTTTTTGCATATGCAACCAAACCCAATCTCCGGGTTCAAAAACCATTTTGTGACGCCCCTTGTTAGCTTGCTTGGCATATTGCTCTGTTCGTCGCTCAATGTTGAGTCTGTCTTTCTCATGAACCTGCTTAACAAAGTCAGCTTTCCTTTGGCCATCAAAATTAACACGCTCAGTCAAAGGTAAAGGAGATAAATCCAACGGAGTTAATGGATTAAACCCATATACAATTTCAAACGGTGAAAATTTAGTAGCATAATGAATAGATCGATTGTAAGCAAACTCAACATGTGGTAAACAATCTTCCCATGTTTTAATGTTCTTTTGAATAATAGCCCTTAACAAAGTTGACAAAGTCCTTTTTACTACTTCAGTTTGACCATCAGTTTGTGGGTGACAAGTAGTAGAAAATAATAACTTAGTCCCTAACTTACACCACAAGGTCTTCCAAAAGTAACTCAAGAACTTAACATCTTTATCTGAAATAATTGTTCTAGGCATACCATGTAATCTCACAATCTCCCTAAAGAACAAATCAGCAACATGTGATGCATCATCCGTTTTGTGACATGGAATAAAATGTGCCGTTTTAGAAAAGCGATCTACCACCACAAAAATTGAATCCCTACCCTGTTTGGTCCTAGGCAAACCTAACACAAAGTCCATTGAGATATCAATCCAAGGCTTACTAGGAATAGGCAGTGGTATGTATAATCCATGGGGTTGCACTCGAGATTTTGCTTGCCTACAAGTTACACATCTTCCACAAATTCTCTCAACATCTCTTTTCATGTGTGGCCAAAACAAATGCTCGTGTAGGATGGCTATTGTCTTAGCAACTCCAAAATGTCCCATTAAACCCCAACCATGCGATTCCCTCACTAACAAATCGCGTAATGAACAATTAGGAACACACAACTTATTCTCCCGAAATAAGAAATCTTCATGCCTAAAGAATTTACCTACTGCTTTTTTCTCACAATTCCTTTACTCTTCACAAAAATGTTGGTCTAATGGATATAATTCTTTAAGGTGTTCAAAACCAAGCAATTTTGCATCAAGAGTAGAAAATCAATGCATACCTGGGAGAGAGAGCATCTGCAACGATGTTTTCTTTACCTTGCTTGTAACAGATGACATATGGAAATGTCTCAATGAATTCCACCCATCGCGCATGCCTCCTATTTAACTTGTGTTGGCCCTTCAAATGTTTCAAAGATTCATGATCTATGTGAATCACAAACTCCTTAGGCCAAAGATAGTGTTGCCACGTCTCCATTGCTTGGACTAACGCATACATTTCCTTGTCATAGGTAGGGTAGTTTAAGCCAGCCCCACTCAATATCTCACTAAAGAATGCAATTGGTCATCCTCCTTGCATGATAACTGCGCCTATGCCAATACCTGAAGCATCACATTCAATTTCAAATGTTTTAGTAAAATCTGGTAGAACAAGTAACGGAGCATGAGTTAATTTTTCTTTAAGTAATTGAAACGCCTTATCTTGTTCTTCCTCCCATTTGAATCCAACGTTTTTCTTGATGACTTCGGTAAGCGGGGCGGCTATGCTACTAAAGTCTTTCACGAACCTCCGGTAAAAACTAGCAAGCCCAAGAAAACTTTGAACGTGGCCTACACTCGTGGGCGTTGGCCACTCGCGAATCGCACGAACCTTTTCCTCATCAACCTGTACTCCTTGGGCACTAACAACAAAGACAAGAAACACAAGCTTATCTGTGCAAAAAGTGCACTTCTTAAAGTTAGCAAATAACTGTTCCTTTCTCAAGAATTCCAAAACTAATTTCAAGTGTAGAACATGGTCATCAAAGTTTTTGTTGTAAATGAGTATATCATCAAAATAGAAAACAACAAATCTGCCTAAAAAAGTACGCAAGACATGGTTCATTAATCGCATAAATGTACTTGGTGCATTAGTTAATCCAAATGGCATCACTAACCACTCATATAAACCATGTTTTGTTTTAAAAGCAGTTTTCCATTCATCTCCTTCTTTCATTCTTATTTGATGATAACCACTTTTTAGATCAATCTTAGAAAATACATAAGCACCATGCAGTTCATCTAACATATCATCCAAGCGAGGGATAGGGTGTCGATACTTTACCGTGATGTTGTTGATGGCTCGACAATCAACGCACATCCTCCACGTCCCATCCTTCTTAGGAACTAAAATCACCGGAACGGCACACGGCCTCATGCTTTCTCTCACGTACCCTTTTTCCATCAATTCACTTACTTGCCTTTGCAACTCCTTTGTCTCCTCAGGATTAGCACGATAAGCAGGTCGGTTTGGAATGGAAGCACCAGGTACGAAGTCAATTTGGTGTTCGATCCCTCGAGTAGGTGGCAAACCGTGTGGAATCTCTTCGGGCATGACGTCACCAAATTCCTGCAAAAGAGAAATAACAGAACTAGGCAAAATGGGCTCAATCTCGTTAGTGTTCAAAACTGCCTCCTGGTACAATAGTACAATCATTGGCTGATTTAGAAACATCGCTCTTTTGATTTCACTCACTTTTGCATAGAAATTTGTTTTTCTCTCTATTTTTATCTCTCTAGCCGAATCTTCTCGCTTTTTTTCTCTCTCAATTTTCTCGGCATCTCTTTTTTCTTCACTTGAATTTTCACTCACTTTCTTTTTCTCTTTCTCTCCTTTTTGAACACTCTCCTTTTGTAACCTCACTTGATCCTCATAAACTTGTTGCGGGGTTAAAGGTACAAGAGTGATCGAACGTTGATTAAGTACAAATGAATATTTTTTCGTAAAGCCATCATGCTTCACGCGCCTATCAAACTGCCATGGGCGCCCTAACATTAAGTGTCCAGCATGCATCGGTACTACATCACACATCACTTCATCTTCGTACTTACCAATTCGAAATGCCACTAACACCTGTTTGTTCACCCTCAACTCACCACTATCATTTAACCATTGCAACTTGTACGGCCTAGGGTGTTTCAATGTGGGCAGCCCTAACTTCTCCACCATTATTGTGCTTGCAACATTAGTACAACTACCACCATCAATAATCACACTACATACCTTGTCCTTAACATAGCACCTAGTATGGAAGATGTTTTCTCGCTGCACTTCCTCAACTTCTCTTGCTTGCACACTCAATGCTCTCCTTGCCACCAATGTCAATGCATCTGTGGCAACGTACTCCTCCTCAGGAATGTCCTCCAATTGTGGCATATCACCGGTGTAAGAATCGTCATCCTCTGTTTCAATCTCACCATTATCTCGCATCACCATAACCCGCTTGTTTGGACATTGACTTGCTATGTGCCCCCTGTCTTGGCATTTAAAACACTTAATGTCACCATTTCTAGAAGTAGAAGAATTGGATTTACCTTGAGTTCCATGGCTGGTCAATTCTTGTTTTTGCTCAGTTTTTGGCTTCACCAAAGGCTGCTTCTCATCTCTTTTCCAAGTATTTGGTTTCCAAGCGGGTGTATTGGAATTTTGGCTTGGATTTTGGCTTGGATTTTGGCTTCGACGTGTACTGCTGCCCCTCCTCTTGAGTTGATTCTCAATTTTAATAGCCATGTGTATCATATCCTCCAATTCAACATAGTGTTGCAATTCCACTGCATTGGCAATTTCCCAATTCAACCCAACTCAGAATCTAGCCATAGTAGCGTCTCGATCTTCCTCTACATTCGCTCAAATCATCGCAACTTCCATCTCCTTATAATATTCTTCTACCCTCCTATTACCTTGCCTCAAACTTTGCAACCTATTATACAACTCCCGATAGTAGTAGCTTGGAATGAATCACTTCCTCATCACAGTTTTCATATCCTTCCATGTCTCTATTGGATGCTCCCTATTTCTCCTCCTATTCAGCACTAATTGATCCCACCAAATAATAGCATAATCGGAAAATTCAATGACAGCAAGTTTTACTTTCTTAATCTCGGAGTAATTGTGGCAATTGAATACCAATTCCGCCTTCTTCTCCCATTCAAGATATGCTTCCGGATCAGTCTTTCCTTGAAATGAAGGAATCTTCATCTTAATACTACCCAAATTATTGTCTTCCCGGTTCCTAGCTTCTCTAAACCTAACTTCTCTACCCCGACCACCAAATCTCCTCTGATTATCTATTGACTCCCGATCATTTTCTCAATCAAAGTCTTCCCCAAAATACTCCTCATCATCAACTCTTCTTTGTACATTACGAACATTTTGTTGTTGCCTATGTGGTGTACCCTCTTCAACTCTATCCAATCTCTCATGTATCGGTTTCAATTCTGCCTCATCTCCCCCACTAAAGCTTGCATTTGTAGATTCGTAACAACCGGCTGTTGAGCCTAGCTCTTCATTTGTGACTCTTCCCTGATCTTGATCCATAATCCCTGTAAGAATGGATTAGAAATAGAACAGATCCTCACTACACTCCCTCACGTGTTTCACTCAAGAATATGATTCACTCGTGTTTACACTCAAAAAATCAAGTCGGCTTTTACCCTCTTATGTGCTCACCACTCCTGCCTTTTTCCACTCGTAATAATTCTCACTTAGTTCTTATGAAACTGATCAAACAATGACCAGAATTTCTCAGTAACAATCCACACCCAAACTAGACCAATCAAATTTGGAAGTTGAAAGCACGACTAAAAACGAACGCGGATGGCTAGGTTTCCAAAAGCACAAATAAAATTGGAATTTTCGGAAAAAAAACTTCACACTATGGAGTAAGGTCAGATTTGGACTCCTTAGACCCCCAATATTGTAAAACAAAAATAAAATTTTAAGCCGAGTTTTTGTAATTTTTTTTTATCGCGGCTTACTCTTCTCTTCTCTTCTCTTTTTTTCTTTTATTTTCTTTTTTTTTTTTCCTTTTTTTTTTTTTTTTAAGATCATGTTCGAATCACACAGATTGTGAAACAAGACTGATATTACCAATTTACCAAACACAAAATAAACAAGACTAAGAATCACTAATCTAGATGACTGTGACACGAAAGGTACTAAAATAGAACAATACGAATCAGTTTCAGAAACCCTAGTGAAACAAGAACGCACGAATCACAGATCTGAAATTCCCAAATCAGAATCCGAACACTTTTCTTTTTTTTTTATACGGTTCAAAAACGAGAACGAATACGAACAAGAAAGAAAAAAAAAAACAGAAACAAAAAGACGAACAAAAATTGAACCAGAAGAAACGAATAAGAACAGACACTAAAAAGATAGGATAAACCTGAGACTAGAACTGTGCTCGGATACCAACTGATACGAACCACGCCAACAATATGAAGAAACCCGTAACATGATTAATGCCTTGGACCGTTCTACTGTCAGATTCGAATGGAAACCGCGACCCAACACCTGTAACAGATGCGAACCTTGGTATAAAGGATGTAGACGCCACAATCAAGGATGGAAAACTCGATTGATAAGTCCAGGTATGAACGCCATAGAGTAAATCTGATGAGTTCGAATAGTTCTTCAAAGAACCAAAGAGAAAACTCTCACAATATTATTAACGATCAAAACTGCCTATTACAAACCCTAAAACTGTTTAAATAGCTGAGGCTTACAGTTGTGCTCTATAAGCCTACGAAATATTATGCCCCAAAATAAATTTGCCCAAAATTAAAATAAAACGAAACTAAAGGAATAAGGAAAGTTCCATATTTGGCATGCAAGCCTACAATTCAGCAATTTAAGCAATTAAGAAAAAATGACAATCAAATTCTAATTTTAGGAAAACTAAAATTTGACTTCAATCTTGAACCGCTGGATTATTCTTCTAGAACTTGAATTAGATTAAGACATCTTTGTGGACCAAGCTCCATAGGCCTACACGAATTTTCCTGAGACCAAACTTCTTGAATTAGCCCATTGAGTGCCTCTTTGAACTTCTTTGCCCGAGCCCTCGTAACTGGTCCAATTGGATTTTGAACTGGTTCCCTTGAAGATGTGCCTTGATTTGCATCAAGGATGATATGTTTTGTAGAGCTAAATTAATAGTTGAATAGAGGGGAGTGTTTAAATTTTTTCTATATCTTTTTGAGCTTAAAAATTGGAAGAACTTTGTGGGTACATTCACTGCAAACCCTCACGAGATAACACTCGTCCACTCGGGGGAACTTAAGGGTTTAACGGCTTGTTACATTTCCTAAATGCAACCGTGATTCCTGCGAAAGTGAGTTAGGTAGTTTTCTTTCTTGTTATTTTAGTTTAGTTAATTTGGGTCTAGTTTATTTTTAGTTTTTCTGTTGTAGTCGTAGTTTAGCTTGCTTTTATTTTCGCTCTATTGCTAGGGACTAAAAAATCGCTAGTTGGGGGTTGTGACAAGCTGGGGTATTTGTAAAATACAACTGCGCTAAAAGAAGAAAATGTATTAAACTATTTCACAATTCCTTCATTTATCTATAATTTGAATTACAATGCTAGTTTGTACATAATTTTATTAAACTATGATAAGTTGTTTGTTTTAGCTGTAGTTTGTGCAGATTACTGTTACTGTGTGAAGAATTGGATGAGAGAGATAAAAGAAAGTGTTGAATGGTAATGAAGACAAATAAAGGATGAAAAGTGAACCTTGATCGATTGAAGACTATTCGATCGATCGAAGGTTCGATCGATCAATCGAAGCTCAAGCGCTCGAAGATCCCAGAAGTTCGATCGATCGAGAATTTTCGATCGATCGAACATGGCTTTTATCATATTTTACGCGCACGCAGCAGAGACGGGATTTTAACCCTAGCATTGGGTTTTAGTATAAATATTCGTATTTTATACGTCCATAAGGACGCCTACTTTAGTTTTCATCAGTTTTTAGAGAGAGAATAGAGTTTTTCTTTGATGTTTTTGTAGGTTTTCCATTGATTCTTGGTAGTGTAGCTTGGATTCTCTTGGTTTAAATCAAAGTTTGTCGTTCTAGGTTATTTCTTTATGGTTTATTTACATTCTGCATGTAGTTTATAGCAGCATAATCTATTAAATTCATAGTAGTGCATGCTAAATAAGTTCACACCATTAGTTTTCTTAGTTTTCATGATTAAGCCACAAACAAACAAGACTTTAATGAATTTTTACGTTAAAAATGCATCTATGACACTCAAGACTATGTCTGAGTAGTCCCCAGGTTGGGAGATCACAATGAAACTGTGATCTCAAGCCTCTACCATGTAGCAGAATAATTCCTGTGTTCGATCGATCGAAGTAGTTCGATCGATCGGACCAGAGACATTGTCCAGCGATCGAAGTCAGTTCGATCGATCGAAAGCGCATTGATTGATCGAACCTTCTGATTCTTGAGGACATCCTGTGCAGTATTCCTAGACTTTCTGCTTTACTGATTTGTTATCAAATTGTCCCCAAATGCCCAGTTTGTCAAAACAGCCTGTAAACTTTAATCCTTGAGGCATTTTTCTTCAATATATTTTGCAAACCACCCTCAATGCTAACACCATTGTAGGTGCGAGTCAAAACTATTGTTTTAAATTTAATTGTGATGATATAGTCCCGGTCATGAAAGGACTATGGATTCTCTATCCTAAGAAAAATACGAAATACTGTAGAGAATGTGCTCCATTGAGCTTCAATGTAATTGCATGGTAGATGGCTAGGTCGCGGTGGATTCGTGTAATCCCAACATTCCCTTTTATTGAGAGAAATGTTTTAAGTCATCGCTTTAATTAATTAGTTAGTAATTAGTTTGATCTAGTTTTAATTGCTTTATCTTTAGTAGTTGATAAAATGTAGAACTTTGTGTTCTACACTTTCTTAAAAGTTTGATTTTTATTTTCTTGTTTGAGATTAATCTAGGTATTTAGTTTAACACCTTCCCTGTGGGATCGACCTGGACTTTACCAGATTACTACTTGCACGATTAGCTACACTTGGGTATAGCACACAAGCGCACATAGAATAATTATCGTGTCAATCACTCGGCTATTAAAATTAAGCAATTAAAGAGGAAAATTAGGTAATTCTGTATATTAAGTTGAAAAGTTCTCAAGCAATCTAAAGATGTGAGTATAATGTCAAGAATAAAACATCGTGTGGAGAATTTTCAAAGCTCCAAGATTATATGCAAAGCTAATTCAATATCTTGCTACAAGATAAAATTTTCATTTCAAAACGTACGAATCCTCAAAAGTTTAAGCATCAGAATCTGAAGACGTTATTGAGTAAAGGAATCATCAAAAATTTCCTTTCCTTGTAACCAAGTCCTATGTGTCAATGTGCAAAATGTCAAGCAAAACAACCTCGAGACAAGGACAAAACAGAGCAAAGGATAGCATAAAGCAGCATCAAGCAAAGTCAAAAGTACAGACCCATCAAGTCTCAAACAGAATACATCAACTTTAGTCTCATTATAGAAAGCAAGATAACAAAAAAGATAGTCATGGGTACATATGAAAGGGAGTAATCATCAGAATCACAGCGACGATGAGTCCGCTCGATAATAGTAGGATGTCTGTGTATGTTCTTCACAAAGGCAACACGATGTCCACCAAATAAGATACTAGTTATCATTTCAATGTCAAGTGGGGTCATGGTTATCTCCCCAAAAGGCATATGGAAAGTATTGATGGAATCCCACCACCTCTTAGCAAGAGCTTGGATCATGGCCAAATCATTGGCAGGTCTCTCCGACAAGGTTACAAAAGACCCAAAGCCCGCTTGTTTTACATTGGCTACTACTTGGGGACGTGCTTCTGATAATCAATTAAACCATTAAAGACATTTTCCATGGCTACCATGACCTTTAGGGTTCCCTAGTACATTCTAGAAGAAAATTGACGGATGATTCCTAAGAATTTGCAAGAATTTGAAAGCACACATACATGAAGAAGAAATAATGAAAAATTGAAGAATGGGTTACCTCTTGACGAAAGCCCCTTTTAGAGATGTGATTTTGTGGCTCCTTCATAGTTGGATACTCCATGGATTGAGTTGATAAAGCTCCACTAGGTTGAAATTGATTTCTACGTATTCTAGAACTCTCACCTTGCCCATGGGAACACATGGTTGTTAATGCTTGAAGTTTGAAGACAAGAGGTTGAAGATGATGAATAGTAAAACCCTTGACACTTTAATCTCCTAGAATACAGAGGAGTTGATGAAATCAACAAGGTTTTTGGAGGTTTTGATGCATGAAATCACTCAAAATATCGAGCACTTCCAAGATTTTAGCATCTTAGAAGAAAGAGGTGATACATTGGAGATGAGATGAATGAAGCAAAAGAAGAAAAATGGGTTTAAAACCCATAAGTTGCGGCTAGCGACTCCCAAAGGTGTGTGGGGAACTGCCATTTACTATTCACAGCCTGCCAAAACCCCATTTTGCTCCATATTCACGTTTTGACTCTCGGAACTCTTATTTTGACCCTAGATTGGTCCAATCTTGATATATAAGCCTTAAAAGTGCTTGAAAATTATTGAAATTGGTCTAAAAAGACCCTTAAAGAATCCGAATCTTGATATAGAAGCCAAGAATTGATGATTTACAGCGAACTCCCATTGTTTTGGGATTAATTTTGTATTGACTTAGAAATTGGACATTCGGGTCTACTATCACTTGAGAATTACATCCAGAACATATTTGTTGGGTATATAGAAGATGGGTCAGAATAAAGGATCTTCAAACTATGAGCAAGATGTTCAAGAAAGGGTCAGAATAAGCCAAACGTGTTGCAAGAACGTTTGAACTGGTCAAAGCACCAATATGAGTCTCACATTAAATCAGCAGGGCCTCTAGAATATGAGTCTTCTACCTCAGATGTCTCCCCAAGTAGAGAAATTTTAGATATCATCAGAATCACCTTCCGAAGCAAGGAATACTTCAGCGAACTCGTGAATCATAGAATCTCCCCAATAGAGAACTTTCAAAATTCGTGTTGCCTCCAAAAGAAAGGGTATTTCTCAGAATCGTGTATCTTTCAAAATTTGTGTATCAGAATTACCTCCAGATATAGGTTATCTCTCAGAATTGCCTCCAGATATAGGCAATCTCTCAGAACTATGTAACTCTCAGCATCGAGTATCAGATCTGCCTCCAGATGAAGGGTATCTTTCAGCATCAAGTATCAGAACTACCTCGAGATGAAGGGTATCTTTTAGCATCGTGCATTAGAATTTCCTCTAGAGGAAGGGTTTTTCTCAGAATTATATATCTCTCGGTGTCATGTATCAAGGTTGCCTCTAGATGAAGGGTATCTCTCAGAATTTGAGCATCAATCTCTCAGAATCGTGTATCTCAGAATCGAGTATCGAGGTTGCCTCCAAAATTAGGGTTTCTCTCAGCATCGTGTTGCCTCCAGATATAGGGTATCTGTCACGCCCCGGCGTAGCAAAGTTCGGGAAAAATTAGATTTCCAACTTTGGACCCTTAGGTACGCGACTAGTTGAAGGATCGTCTGATTGTCCATAAAACATTCTAATAGAAATATATGCTTAATAGAGGTTCATGCAATGGCTAAAAGTAACAGCGGAAGTAGAAGTCTTACATAAATATTAAACATGCATATTAAACAATCATAAAATCCATCCCAAATTTAAACAAATACAAATAGAGGTCTAGGCAACGTCTGCCCAAAATATATTACATCGCAGTATCTCGAACAACATAAACATAACAACAGAATTATAAAAGGGCCGCAACAACGTTGGCTCCCAAATGCTAACTAGCAAAGCCAAAGTCATCCTCATCGCAAGCATCATCATAATCATGGTAGTCTCCATCTACCTGTCCATCACCTGCATCACCATACTGATAACCTGGACATAGGATGTCCAGGGTAAAAACACCGTCAGCTTGCGAAAGCTGAGCGAGTACAACACTCACAAAGACACAATAAAGAATTAATAATAATACTCGCAACTATTATCGTGTAGTTTAAACGTTAACCCAACCAACCATTCACTAAATCGAGAATCCTAAACTCGAAACCACGGATACAAGACCATGACAAGAAGGATAGAACAACTCAACAAAACTGAACACGAATCAATTTCAAGAACAGACATAATCCACTGAACACAAACCCATGAATCACTTACTCTTCCCAAATACATCCTCTCCTATTTTCACAAATTACCGGTGTAAGCCGTTGGTTAAAGGATATACGTGCTTGTAGACACCCCATTTTGTCGGCTATCAGATTTAGGAGACCCATAGCTTGGTGGTTCACAATGATCGTAAAAGACTCAAAAGGACTCTCGGAAGTCAGCTCTATCTCTCAGAATGCTCAGAATGACCAAAATGCCCTTAAAAGTCCGAAAACTCCCAGATTTGGTCCCAAAGTTCTGAAAACATATAAAATGAGTTTTTAAATAAAACCGGAAGAAATCGTCAGCTCCCAGAGACCCCCGGAAGTCCCGGAAGTTCCCCGAAAGTCCCCGTTGACCGGTTTGACCAAGGTTTGACCAGAGTTTGACCAAGTTTGACCAAGTTTGACCGAAATTGTCTGAATTCACCAGAACCATTCTAAATCATGAGAAAAGTATTAAAACAAGTTCCAAAAGAAAATCGAGCGAAAACATCAGCTCCTGGGAGCTCCCAGAGGTTCCCAGAACTTCCCGGGAATCCCAGGTTTGACCGGTTTGACCAAGATTTGACTTTGGAATCGGGGCACCGAAACAATTTTCAAATATTTTTCATGGATACTAGAGGTCAATAGCTTTCCAACGGTATATCGCACATAATTTCTGGATTTAAAACGAATTTATTATAAATTTTCAAAGGCGAAAAAGGCGATCAAATCGGCTTTTATCGCGAATACCGCAAAACTTTTCGAAATGACCTATCCCCAAACTATTTTTTATGTAAAGTAGACTCCATTACCTTTCCAACGGTATATCACAACCTCAATTTGGAGTTCGTATGCATTTTCTGTGAATTTCGGACGAAATAGGGCCTTTTCGCGAATACCGGAACTTTGGGGGGCCTAAACAGCATTATCCAGACGAAGGGAGGAGCAGTGCCGCCGCGGCACTGGCCCACTGCCGCCGCGTCAGTGGCCCAGTGCCGCCGCGGCACTCCCCTCCAGAACAGTAAGTTTTTGTAAATACTTTTGTGGTCCCATTTTGATTAATTAAAATCCAAAACGACGTGGTTTCATGATTTCAGATGTTTGGGACCAATGGGAGTACTTTTTAAATCCCAAAAACACCCCAAGTTGGCCTATATAAACACCCCATTACTCCTCATTTTGGGGGGAGTCAATTACAAGTTTAGAGAAAGTTTGGTAGAGAAAGTGTAGAGATAAGGTTAGAGTGGAGAGAAAAGAAGCTTTCTTCTTTGATTTTTCAAAACAAAAGTGAGTTCTAACTTTGTTTTTACTTCATTACTTCCATTTACTTCAACATTCAATACTCCCAACCACCATTTTAGTGAGCATTCAAGAGTGTGGAAGCTTCTTCCATGTCTAGTGTCATTACATATGAGTGACACACCAATCTACAAGTCTCATGCTTCATGAATATCATCTATTGATTATCATCTACTTGCTTGCTTATTTATTGTTCATCTCTTCTCATCCCATTTCTTTTTATTTTCTTTATTTACTTACTAGTTCATCATCATCTAAGTGATGACATGAAGTTTGGGGTGAGTGAATCCTCATGGATAGTAGCTCTTGACCTCAAAAACATGTTTGATAGATGATGATCATAACCTCAATACTTCCAAGGTATTCTTGGAATGTATTGAAGTTATGTCCAAAAACAAAATAAATCTCTCCAACAATCTTGGAGGTTCTTAAATGATGAGTTTGATGTAGGTATTCTAAGTGGCTATGATCCTTATTGAGTGTTGAAAACATGTTTTCAAAACACCTATTTCAAAACCCCTCTCAATCCCTCTCATTTGGTTTCAAGAAACAAAACTTTGTTTTCTCCAAAATCTTCAAAACAATGAGTCAAAACAGTGAGTGAGTTGAGTTCAAAGATTTTTCTAGAACACAATACTCAACATATGAATACAAGGCCACTTGGAAAGTCTTCCTAACTCATTGGAGAACACCCATGATTTTTGGTTTGACTTGGAAGTACTTGGAAATGGTCCATTTGGGTCCCAACATTCCTTCCAAACATTCTGTTTTTTGCTGTCACAGCAGCTAGGTCAACTTACGACCTCTTTTCCAGAAAACTTTTCCAAAAGGGATGGTCCTAACTTATTGTTTCCTTAAAATTCAATGTCTTAGGAAACTTTCTGTATAAAATGGGCCTCTAGATCATTATTTTTCATTTTCTAAGATTTTCTAACATTTCAGACGACAGTACGAACTCTGTTTCTGAGTGACCTCTATTGTTTGTGTAATTTCTCTCAATCTGTGATAGCTATTCAAGATTGTCCTTTTGGGTTATGTTCTAGACACAATAAGGAACATCTCCATAAAAAATAATGCATTGAAAACATTCCTAACCCCTCTTTTCAAATTCCAAAAGATCATGCTACTGTTCTGTCTACTATTCACAGCAAGTACACTTTAACTTTCATTCTTTGATTTGAGGCTTATATGCATTCCAAATTAGTTCATATCTTAGGAAGTGGTTCATACAACATTTGTATATATCCCATGTTGATTTCATTCATTCATTCTTGCCCATTTTAGACTTCTAAGCCATTCTAGAAATCCATGTACACAAAACACACTACAACCTTTGCACATTTTTAGATACATACATTGCATTCATGCAAGATTTGGGGTTTTTGTAACTCTTAATCTAAGGAGATTATAAGGAATGAACTCGATCACTCGTTCATGCTTCCCCTTGATCTATTCATCCTTTCTCATCCGTCCCGGGGATTGAGAGGTCTTCTTTTATCAAAGAATAACATGCATCATTCTAGCCTTGCTAAGCATATTTTGATTTCTTTGCTTATTTGTTTCAATAACAATTCATGTCCCCCTTTAGATTAGGAAGTCTTGATTATTTGATACATGATTAGACGATCTTTCCTAGGTTTATTTGTGTGGTCCTTCACTTTACATTGCATGATATTTGGCTTAGATCTTATGAATGATATCTTATCTTTTGATCTTCCAATTTCAAGTTTTCTTATGTGATGTAATATACTACAATAGTATTAATTGTCGAACCAAACATAGTATAAGATGATTATTTGGATGCTAATTGAGGCCCGTCGAAAGACGGGGCGAGTTGAGGGTGTTTTAGTCGCGACAAAGGCTCCTTCCTCTCTCGTACCAAAACCCCGAACCAAGTTCTTTGGTTATGAAGGGCCGGTGCCCTTATCCGCTTGGGTGAGTCAAAATTAGGTTTCTTGGTTCCTTAAAGACCAAGTGGCGACTCTGTATCTGTTTTCAACAGACCTATTTTCTTTCTTTGATTCAAAATCATAACAAGTTTCCAACCAAACCAAAGAAGCGGTGGATTCCCGGTATCCACAGTGCTCTAAAGCCGCTTGAATGGCATACCCTCATCGGGCATACGTGCTCTAAAGCCGGCCATATCAGGATATCCAATGAGTATACATGCTCTAAAGCCGCTTGAATGGCATACCCACATTGGGCATACGTGCTCTAAAGCCGACCATATCAAGATACTCTGTAACCATTCATAATACCATCAACACATCACTTCCACCAACTATGCTCAACTATGCGACTGAAAGAACGCTACCAAGGAAAGTTGGGTCTGAGCCCGAAATCTCAACAACAACGGAACAACAAAATAATAGCAACCAGAACCAAGACTGACCATGATATGACAAGAAACGAAAACACACCCTCAAGCATTATTCATCGGACGTTAGCGTCAATTTAATGTTCTCGCACAATTTATTAATTTGCCATTAGATTATCTACCCCAATGTCGTTGTCGCAATCCTAGCATCGCACTTGCTCATAAAAAAAAAATCATAATATCATCTAAAACGAGTATAACAAAATTTTAAGTCCATATTCCACTTAGATGTGCATATTTCAATTTCCCAAAATTACTAAGCATACAATTCACCATAGAAACCCAAGTTTTATTACCAATTCTCATAAAACATAAGTCTTGTTAAAATTATAAATCGAGTGTTTCCAAGTGAGTTAGAGTACTCACTAGAGCGTCTTAGCAATAAACAAAAATTCCTGGTAGAGACAAGAATATCCCTACAGCGAATAAACACAATAATGCTTAAGAAATGAACACTAAAAATAAGAAATAATCAAATATGGCAAAAGTGCGCCTAAACCTTAAGATGATGATCCACACATCATTATGAGTCCAGCGCCATTGACTAGACTCAAATCGGAGTCCGTCACTGAAAAGGCTAGGTTCATATGCATGTGTGGTACCTAACCGTACGCTGTATTTTTACTGATTCGAAATGTCACCAAACTTAGTGGAACTTCTTTAAATATTATTCTAAGATTTTAGAAACAAACGGCGTAGTTTTCGGATCAACGGTCTAATTACTACGAATTTCCGACAAGAAACATAGTAAAAGGTTTACCCGAAAAATGGTTTATTATTTCCAAAACCATATAAAACTATAGCAACATCCCTTAAAATATTATACCTTAGAAAATGTTACTATAAAAAATGTTACTAATAAGTTTTCTCAAAGTTACAAATAAGGATAATATATAAATTAACTATTTATCCTCATTAGGCAAAATATACTTAATTAAAATCCCATTGTAAAATTTAAAAATGTATTACTAAATCCTATGAGGATTCCAAGGATCTTTTTAAGTATTTATTTATATAAAAACCTTACATTACAAAATAATACACTAAAATATTTCAACAATATGTAATTATTAAGAAATGTTTTAAAACATTCTAAACCATTTACTAGATCAAGCGTGGCGACAATTGGCAAACGATTACATGAAATTCGAGCCGAGAGTTATTCAATTAGTCGACGTACTTAAGGAAACAATATAAACATAGCATTATCATCGTTACACAAGTAGTTGCATCGCAAAGAAATGGCGAAACGACACACAAAAGCTTTATTTAGTTAAGGACAGATTTTGCCCAAGTTCGTCGACCGATCTTGCAGAAATTCTAATTAAATCTAGAAAAATCGCATGAGTGCCTATCTTATGTCAAAAGAAAGCTAATTCAATGAAGTTTAATCTAAAAAAAATTTCACAAACTCAGAATGACATTAAATTGGCCGAATTCAGTCTCTGTCCAGGACAAAACTTGTCTCTGTCAAGTTTCGTCGACCATTCTTGTAAAATTGATAACTAAATCTTCCGAGATTGTATGGACGTCTATCTTATGTCAAAAGAAAGCTATTTCAATGAAGTTTAATCTAAAAATAATTCCACAAACTCAAACATAAAATATCATGTCCGAAAATCTGCTGAAACAGACTCCCCTGTGCAAAACAAAATCTGAAAAGTGTGGTTTCTTGATTTCCAATCATTTTCAAGCACATGCAATGCATTTAATTGATTTATGATGACATGCAAGATGATTTTAAGCTAGAATAAGTAGTCAAGGATGTATACTAAGCCATGGATGATGTTAGATCATCCACAATTCCAACATGCAAGCTAAGATTTACAAGAATGAAGGTAATCCAAGCTAGACCTTCAACTTGGATGAAGATGATGATGAAGAACTTAGATTCTTGAATAGATTGTAGTATAGGAGTATATAGAGAGGACAAGGATAAAGTTTAAACTCTCATGTAAATGTGTATATAAACATAGGATAAGTAGTGAGTGATACTCACAAAGCTTGAGAAGTGTTTGGATGATGATCAATTGAAGGAAATTGGAAGAAATGAAGAATATGGTGATGTTCTTCAAGATATGAACTTCAAGGCTTCAAAAAAACTCCAAGAACTCATCCATGCAACTCCTTAGATGCTCCAAGAACTTGAAATGGTAGGAGAAAAGGGTGCCAGAGGCTAGTAGGGGTCTTGATTCACTTAGAAATGGGACATGCAAGAGAAAAATGAGAAGTTCTCTTGGTTTTTCTCAAGAACAAAGGGGCTGGGATTTAGTGTGTGTTTAGTGTGTGTAGAGATTAGGGAATGTGTGAAAATGAGCTCCCAAATGAAGTATAATACCCATATATAATGGGAGTTTTAGTGGGACACATGTCACTTAAAGATTTGGCCAAATGTCATTAATTGAGTGGGTCCAAGTGGACGAATTAAAATGTACCACGCGTAAGTCGCGGGTCCCACGTGAAATTAAACTTGAATAACGCGAACTAATCCCAGTGTAGGTGTGTGACCTCGATATACACGTAAACAGACTATTACGCGCACAGACAAAAAATGTCACCGGGACTGAACGAATAATTAACTGTGAGTATCAATCAATATTACAGATATAAAATTAAATGTATTAAACCAATATAATAAACAAAAGTTGTGAAAAAGGCAAAATTAGACAATTAGTCAATTTATAACTTGTCAAAACTTACAAAATGAAATACAACCAAACTATATTTATTTATATCTAAACAGAAAACATAAATAATACATGGGAAATACTGGTATTAAAATATGGGTGTTACAGTATCTTTTTAGTATTGTATTGCCTCCAGATATGGGGTCTCTATTAGTATCGTGTTGCCTCCAGATATAGGGTTTCTCTCAGCATTGTGTTGCCCCCAAATATAGGGTTTCTCTCAGCATCGTGTAATAGAATTGCCTCTAGATCAAGGGTATTTCTCATAATTGTGTATCAGAATTGCCTCTAGATGAAGGGCATTTCTCAGAATCCGTGTATCTCTCAAAATTCGTGCATCAAAACAGAAGATTTGTCCCTAGCAGAAGGACCCGCTTTAGAAGAACAGAAGAATTGTCTCCAGAAGGACCTATTTCAGAAGATTTATCTCCATACTTGTTACAAAAAATTTGTCCCCACCATAAAGACCTGTTTGAGAAGCACAGAAGATTTGTCCCTAGAAGAAGGACTTATTTTAGGAGTATAGAAGAATCGACCGCAGCATAAGGACTCGATATTAGCGAATCGTCCCCAGCAGAAGGACTCGACATCAGCAAATCATCGCCAACAGAAGGACTCTACATCAGCAATCGTCTAAGGGTTAGGACTCTACATCAGCAACCATCCCCAACAGATGGACTCTACATCAGTGATCGTCCAGGGGTTAGGACACTTAATCAATCATCCAGGTTTTAGGAGGCATTATTTCAGAAATCGTCCATGCTTAAGGACACTATTTTTAACCAGAAGATGTTTAGACATGATCCAGAATTCATCCAAGATACTCCGATACTTCGGCAGTCATCCGAGATATAGATGACACCTACAATTATTAAACAAAAGACTCCGATACGACTTTGAGAACCATCCAAGATACAGATAGCGTACTTTTCTTTAGACATATTCAATTGAGAGAGTGAGACATTGAATCCCTTGCATTAGATTTTGCATCTAGGTAACTCTTGAGGATGATTCCTCCGGCACGTGCATATTCACATTTTCATACTGCATCAACATCATAGGATAGGAGCATTTCATCTATATTGTTGTCTATGTGTTTTCTGTCCTCTTGCGAGCTTGAACTACACCTTGGTCTGCTTCCTGGAAAGGATACTTAGGCAGCTCCAACGGAGCACGACCAACAGCAGCTTTGATTTAGCAGCCTCTACCTAGCATTGAATTGCATTCTTGCATTCGTGATTTCTTGATTTTCTCTGATTTTGAATTTCTTGATTTTTGTGGATTTTTGCTTTTTCCTAAAACCTCTCAGTATGGTTATTGGGTGCCTTATAAGCTTTGACACTCATTTGCAGTTCACGTTGTTCACAACAAGCTCTGCCAAAGAGGGGCAAACTGTAGACACCCAATTTTGACACACTGATAGGATTTAGGGTGGACAACGTCTTAGAGGATTTGATGATGAAAAGTACCCCATGGAAGGTACTGGATTCCACACAATCGAAAGATCAAACTTTGGAAAGTGACTTTTGTTGGAAAAACCGGTTTAAAATAAAAGTTTAAACGTGCAGCAGAAAAGTCATGTTATAAAAACTTATTGGTAGCCCAGGGTCTACTACCCGTCAATTCCATAGATGAGAACTAACAAGCGGGAGAAGAAATATACCTCAGGTCTTGAACCCAATTCTAAAAACTTCTTTCTCCTTGATGGTGCAGCAACTTCTACTAGGCTGTCTTCACTCTTATGACTCCTGCGGATGCCTTCCGGAAGGAATAGGGTTGGTGGGAACCCTAACAAGGAGGATGGGGAAGGTTTAGGGAAACGTAAATAGTTTCTGCAGCTTCTGACGTTCAAAAGGACGATTAAAAACATTCAGTACGCAGCTGCCCTATTTATAGATTCCCAGAACCAACCTAACCTTCAAGCGATTGAAGTGTATTCGATCGATCAATCGAACAACCCTCGAGCAATCGAACCTTCCTAGACTTCAATCGATCGAGACTCCTTCGATCGATCGAATCTGCCTTGACATGATCCTCATGTGCCCTTCTAAGCTTCCACGGAGCGGTCACGCCAACGTACGAATCCTTTTTAGCTTTTCTTCTTCTAATTTTCCTTACTCGGCTTGCTAAACTCTCTTTGGTTGCATGGAGGACCTTCTATCGCAGGAGTAGGGAGTTCTAGTACTAGAGTTAAAGGGATATGATCTTCTTATGAGGGAGCACCCACGAGGTATTCTACTTTTGACCTCCCTGTCATTGACTGGACCATTCATACCTTAGATAATGATGATTGCGTGGTTCTCTATCACGTCCCAGAGGTGATTCCGTAGGGCTTTCAACTCACCTCCTCAAATGTGGCCTTTGTCCCAACACCTTATATGGAAGAACACCAGAGCTTGGTTGCAAGCTTGAGGTCATGGATCCGCCGACTAGAATACAAGGTACTACTCTTGAGCCTTGCCCATAGTTTCATGACTTGTTTATAACCTTTCTTTCTTCTCCCTCTTCTTAATAGCTTAAATCAACTAAGCATTCCCTATAGTCTTGCTCCGCCCAGTTTGACGTTGAAAAGACGAGCAAGGTGTGTCGAGCATATCTATAAACCAGTGTAAGTTATTCTTGTAAGCTCCTAAAATTAATGAATGCATGCATGTTTTCTCACTCTCACTATTCCCCTTTTTCTTGATTTGATTAAAGATTTCTTTTTCTTTCAGCGCAATGAAATCTATGCTGGGCAGAGGCATATAGTAGAGTTCGAGATGCGATTAGGGGAATCCTCATCACACCAACCTCCTACTAGACTAATGCCATAACCAGTTAGGCGTTCTATTTCTTCCCATCGCATCATCATTGAAGAAGATGAGGAGGAAGAAGAAGAATCGCCATGAGTGCAGTCGAGAAGGGATAATGTGGGCAAATGATGCCTCAAGACTAGCTATATGCTCTATCTTTACTTTCCTTGCACTACAATGGATGACTGTACTTGACCTACGGATTGTACTCATGGATTTCTTTATTGTATTTTCACTTAAACTCTTGCTTGAATTGTATGGGTAGCATGCTCCCTTGGGGAACCTTCTAAGACTCTTTATTACTCTTTCATGACTAGGAATGAATTATTTAAAACACACAGTAGGACTTTTCACACACACACAACGGACTTTTAAATAACAAAAATGTTCGTTTGGACTCAAAATGGAGGCCTAAAACCAACGAAAATGCACAATGATGCATCTACACAAAGGAACGATGAAAGGAGGGGGCCATTGTGACACTCCAGGGTACCAAGCGGCACTCAGAGAACCCACGAGGCACTCATGAGGGCCACACGACACATGACTGCCACCATGGCTCTCAAACTATTTTGCGACTTTTGACGATTTTTGGCAATTTTTGTTTTGGATTTCTTTCTGAATTTGGACTCCCAATTCTTCCCAAATTCAAATTGATACTATATATAAGCCCTAGAACTCCCCTCTTTCCATTCATATTCATCCTAAAGACCTCTTTTCAATGGCAACTATCATGGTTCGTGCTTTCTTCAAATGAGTGGATGCATTCTGTTGTCTTGATCGCGTTTACTTCCAACCTTTTGGTTTGGATAGCCTATTCTCTCCTTGTCACCTGAGGCCTCAAAGAAACTTTATGGAAGTTGTGATCTCTTGATGGGATCCTAAATATCATGTTTTTTGATTCAATTGGGAGGAGCTATGTCCAACACTTGAAGAATTCTCCGTTATACTTGGCTATGATTACAAATCTGAGCTAGTGTTTCCTTCTTATCATTCCAGGTATTCTCCCTTATTGTCTTCCTTAAGTGAGCTAACTCTTCTTGAATTTGATGATCTCATTGTAGGGGTTCATGTCTTACTATTCCCCCTGATCAAGCTATTCTCGTCGGATGATCCTACCATTGCCTGTGAACACAAATAGGGTATTCTTACATTGTGTATGCTTACCCACTTCCTTTTCAATGATGGTAATACCATGGAGGATGTGCAGCTCATCAATGTAGCCTTAGATGTAAGCAAGGGAAAGAATCCAATGATGATCTGCTTGGGTGAAACTATAACTGAATTAGACAAGGCTTCTGCACGTTCTATTGAAAACATCCATGGGTCCATAACCTTGCTGCAGGTATGGCTTCTTAAAAGAAGTAAACTCATGGGTCCTCCTATGAATTTATCCACCTTCTCTACCCTTTATCATACTTGGGAAATTGCTCACCCCCATAAATCTATGCAAGATTAGACTATCTGGTTTCACGGCTTTACTCATGGGGATATTCAATGGAAAATTGACTAGTGGGAGATGAAGACTTCTACCTTTATTATGCGCTCAATTTATGGCGTCACTATTTTGGATCTCCGTATGTGTTCCTTTTATCTTCCTAGCTAGATTTTCCGTCAATTCAATCTCCTTCAAGAAGTTCCCATCCATCCTCTAGGGATTCCTATGAAGGTTTCTCATAAAGTTTATTTCAAGTAGCATTAGGAACTATGCCAATCACTAGAACACAGCAAGGAATCTTTCTCTCTTGATCCATCAAAAGGTATAATCAAGGCCATGCAAAAAGAGAAGAGACAAAATAGAAAATGACCAAGGGAATGAAGTAACCTTCCACTCAACCTTTCTACACTAGTCTTTAGAATACCATAGATTCCTCTTTTCATTTACTTTTCAGCTTTTATTTTATCTTTTAGTAGTGGAATGAAACTTTAATCAATAAAATCTTCTGTCTTGAGAATTTTCCTAATTTAGTCTATTTTCAGTTCTTCACTTATTCTTTGTTATACTAATCATATCATGCTTGTCTTATCAATTTCAAGCCATTTTATTTTGATCTTTTCATTGCATGCGTGAATCTTTTCCTTGAAATTTACATTAATGTTTGGTTCAAGAATGGGGCTAGACCTTTTAAAAGAAGGGTTAGTTTTCAAGATGGGGGACATTCAAAGAAATCAAGATTGGGAAGGGCTTGCCCCTAGTGTAACAAATGAAAGGGAATGGCTTAAGGACTTGAACCAAACCTGTTTCCAGGCTACCTACGTATCCCCTAGCGAGAATCATGCCCATTTGCATAGTTCAGGTGAGATGTGCATGGGTGGGCTAAGCATAGTACTTCTTGAGGCATCGAGATTAATGGGTTCTTTGAATTCAAGGCCATCTAGGTCTGTTAAGTAGGCTGCTCCCTCTTTAAGGATGGTCTTAACTAGGTAGGGTCTTAACTAATTGGGCTTAAATTTCCCTCTTGAATCAAAAACTAGCGCTCTCAATTCTTTCAAGACCAAGTCAACCTCAGTAATCTTCCTTGGGTGCACCTTCTTGTTATAAGCTCTAGCTATCCTTTATTGATATTCCCAGACGCGGTTTAGTGCTTCCAATCGTTTCTCCTCTATCAATGCTAGCTCTTCGTACCTTTCTCTCAACCATTGACATTCCTTCACCTCACACTTAGCCATTACCCTTAAAGATGGTATCTCTAATTCTATCGGTAATACAGACTCTGTACCATAAACCAACGAGTATGGTGTGGCTCTAGTGGATATCCTCACAGATGTCCTATATCTTCATAAGGCAAACAGTAGCTTGTCATGCCAGTCCTTATACATGTTTCTCATCTTTTGTAAAATTACCTTCATGTTCTTATTTTTAGCTTCTACCGCCCCATTGGTCTGTGGTCTATAGGGTGACAACTTATGGTGGGTGATCTTATACTCTTCCAATAGTACTAGTACCTCAGCCTTGAAATGCAACCCATTATTGGATATGATCTCATAGGGGACCCCATACTGATAGATGCTATTATGTTTGATAAATCTAGCCACATCTTTAGCTTCTAACTTCATGTAGGATGCCGCTTCCACCGAGTTCATAAAGTAATCAATAGCCACTATGGTGTATTTGTTCCAATTCGACGACTTTGGTATCACTTCTCCAATTATATCTATCCCACATAATGAGAATGGCCAAGGCGTGGTAAGGCTATAGAGTTTTGATGGTGCGGTGTGCATCAGATTCGCATCGATCTGACAACGGTGACATCTTCTTACGTACTTATAATAGTCATGTCCACGCTTGACCAGTAGTATCCCTACCTCACTATTTTCTTTGATAACATGTGCCATTCATATATGGGCCACACACCCCTGCGTGAATTTCCTCCATCATCCTTTTGGCTTTACGTTTATCTAAACTTAAAAGGTTTGTTCCTATATGTGACCTTCAATACAACTCTTCTCCATGTATGACAAGCTGGGCTGATAACCTCCTAATTACTCTCTTATCTTTTTCTGTGGCTCCCTCAGGGTATCTTTGTTCACTTTTGAATTTCTAGATGTCACTATACCAATGTAACTCATCTTCATCCTCTATGTTAGTAACACAATAGTACGATGGGTTCTCTCTTCTTTGTAAGTTCAAGGACCTCATGGTTATTCCAATAGGTACTTCTATCATTGAGGCTAAGGTGGCTAAAGCATTCGCGAATTGGTTCTCACCTGAAGTAGTTAGAAGAATGTGATTTCCTCAAAGTTTGCCTGCAAACTCTCCAAGTACTCATGATAGGGTTTCAACTTCTCCTCCTTCACTTTCTAGTCCCCTCTAGCTTGTAAAATTATCAAATTGGAATCCCTAAACACTTCAACCTTCTTTACCCTAGTCCTAGGACAATCTCCAGTCCTATTGTGCAAGCCTCATATTCGCTAACATTATTAGTGAGAGCAAAACATAGCTTGATAGCGAATGGCGTGTGGGCACCATCCTGAGATACTAGCACTATCCCAACTCCATATCCCTTCTGATTAGCGGCTCCACTGAAATATACCTTCCATGTCTCTTGATTAATGACCATGAGGTCCTCATCAAGAAATGAGAATTCTTTAGCGTCATCCCCATCTATCACTTGGTCAGCTAATAATTCTACTATCACTCTTCCTTTGACGGATTTTCTCACAAAGTACTTTAAATCCAATTTTACGAGCAATAAAGTCCAAGGGGCCATCGTTCCTATCACTGCAGGCTTTTCGAACAGGCACTTTAGCAGGTCTATTTAGGCTATGAGCAACACAAGGAAAGATAACATATACTGCCTAAGTCAGCGGGAAGCTCAAACTAAGGCCCAATAGGTTTTCTCTAATGGTGTATATTTGAGTTCATATCTAACCATCCTCTTACTCAAGTAGTATATGGCTTTCTCCACATGGCCCTCATCATCCTCTTCAGCTAGCATACATCCCATGGCATCCTTGATCACTGACAAGTATAAGAGCAAGGGTTTGCCTTCGGCAGGCGGTGGTAAAATAGGTGAGTTCTGCAGGTAGGATTGGATTTTCTCAAAGGCTTTCTGACCGGGTTTGTTCCACCCAAATTTTTCCTCCTTCTTTAACAATTTGAACAATGGCGCACATGTGGTGGTCAACTTTGCAATGAAGTGGTTTTTGAATTAGAATTTTCCCAGAAAGCTCCTTACCTCCTTTTCCGACCTAGGTGGTTTCATCTCCAGAATCGCTTTGATTTTAGCAAGGTCTACTTCTATACCTCTCTTGGTGATCAAGAACCCTAATAATTTCCCTATGGTTACCCCGAATGCACATTTCTTTGGGTTTAACCTCATCATAAACTCCCTCGATCTTTTAAAGAATTTCCTCAGCACCCCTATGTGGTTTCCCCTCTCTTTTGCTTTTACTGTCATATCGCCTACATACATTTCTACCTCGTTATGGATCATGTCATGTAATAATGTAGTAGTAGCCCTTTGGTACATGGCCCCAGCATTCTTTAACCCAAACAGCATTACTCTATAGCAGAATGTACCCCAGTGTGTGACAATGGTGGTCTTTTCTCTATCTTCTGGTGCCATGAGTATCTGATTGTACCTTGAAAACCCATCCATGAATGACAACAATGCATGCCAGGTAGTATTATCAACTAGAACATCTATATGCAGGAGTAGGAAGTCATCTTTAGGGTAAGCTTTGTTTAGATCTCAAAAGTCTACGCACACACGCACACTACCATCTTTCTTAAGCACAGGTACTATATTAGCCACCCACTATGGATACTTAGTTACAATTAGGAAACCATCTTGCAACAGTTTTTCCACTTCTTCTTTAATTTTGAGCAGCAGCTCGGGGCTCATTCACCTCAACTCTTGTTTTACAGGTTTGGATTCAAGGAAAAGAGGGATTCTGTGTTGGACAATTTCAGGGTCAATTCTAGGCATGTCCACATAGGAACAAGAAGAAATGTCTTTAATTTCTTTAAGTAGAGTAGTCAATTCTTGGATTTCACATTGATTAAGTGTTGAACTGATTTGGACCTCTTGGGGATCGTCCTCAATTCTTAGATTTATTGATAAAGTACCTTCCATTACCTTTTGAGTTATTTCATTTTCATCTTTGTTAAGTAATCTTTTTGAATTAGTGGAAGTTCCATCATTTTATTAGGTTCTATGCATTCGGAATTTGACACATCAGAGTAAGCACAATTGGAGTTCATTTTATTAATAGCTTAGAAGTTCTTGATAAACTCGATAGCAGACTTGACATCGGACTCATCAGACTTCTTACCCCTAGTGACAAACTCAAAAACAGAATGAAAAACAACTTCCAGTCCACTAATAAGTGCAGATCCAGTTATAGACTTAAAAACTTTAGAAATTTCCCCATTTGAGGGCAGTGCTTCCTCATACTTCCAATTCTTGAGTTCTCCCTCGGCTTCTATGATAAATTTGGAGACATCTATCTTTTTTCTTTACAGTGCCATCACCTCTTAGTACTGGTCTTCCTCATCCTTAGGTCCATCCCTCAATAGTAGCTTCATAGATCCTTGGTTAATGTTCTTAGCCCAATCTGCTTGAATAGTCTCTTTAGCTTGTCCCTGTTCTATAACCTTGTACCACTGCTCCTCTCCTAATGGCTCACAGTTAAAGAAGATTTCAAAATCGGGGATTCTCTTCTTCGTATCCTAGTCATACCAAGGCTTTGGAAAGCCACAGTAATAAAAATCCTCCCCTTCTTTGACAAAAGAACCATTGAGCGTCTTCTTAAGAGGTCCGATGCCTTTAGACTTGCTAGCCTTCCCCTTTGTCAGGGTATACCCCAAACCATTCTTGTTCTTCTACCCCACGGAATTTGGAAAACTTACTATACCTTGCTGCCTACAGCCTAAGACCATCCCAAGAAGAACTTCATCTTATTCATAATAGGAGCTATCACGGGATATGCATAATCATCTAGGTATAGTGCGATATTCCCTAATGGTTCTTCCATTCCCAAAGCATTAATCTCATCGAGCTCGAACCCACCAAGAGTAGGACCTTACTCGAGCAACTATATCTCCAACGCGACTCCATCTTGAGCAATACGAATCCTAGAATCCCCAAACAGAACCACTATCTAATTCTCCACTACCATCTTAATCTTTTGGTGAAGGGTTAAAGGTATGGGCAACATATCATGTAACCACAGGCTTCCCAATAGTAGGTTGAAGAAGGCCCCTATGTCAATCACTTAGAACTCTACATTCCCGCTTACAGTCCGAACAGTCATTTGCAAATTCAATACCCTGACTACCTTTCTCTGAGTATTATCATAAGCACAGATGGACTAGTCTGAGACTTGTAGCTTGTTCATCAAAATACCTAAGGCTTGTAAGGTTTGTACAAGATAGACATTGAGCACAGAACCATTATCAACCAAAACAACTAGGACCCCCATTCCCAAAGTCTAAACAGTAATATGGAGCGGCCTATTATGACAAGGTCCCTCGGGAGGAAGGTCCTCATTAGTGAATGATATAACCGGGGTCTCCACCATGGTCTTAATCATGGCTAGCAATTATTCCAGAGTAGTAACAATAGTCACATCATGATAGTTCAAAGCTTTAAGGATTACCTGCCTACGGTTTGTGTTAGCCATAAGTAAGTTCCAAATGGATATGTTCACCTGTGTTTTCTTGAGCTGCTTGAATACTTTATCCTCTTCTTGTAGCACACTGACTGCTTTTTCCTTTCCATTGTCAACTTCTTTCCTTGAGTGATCTCCCTCTGGCTATGGTGGCTTAAAGTGCCTGGCTACCCTAGTCAAGTGTTGCACATCTCCTTCTCCCCATATATACTTTGGAACTCCTTCGTTATATGGAATCATTAGAAGTCTGCCCATCCCACCAATTTACTTCTCCTAAGCCAAGGTCCAGCTCTTCTATATAAAACAAGTCCTCCATTTCAGGGTCTTCATCTGCCCAATACTCTTCGTCATTACTCAAAAATCAAATCCCAAATTTTTTCAGGAGGTGTGGACATGCAGAATCGGTCGTTCACTCTTTCAGTTTGGTTTGAAATTGATTTGGATCAAAGAAAAGGAAAAGGTCTATTGAAAATAGATACAAAGTCGCCACTTGGTCTTTAAGGAACCAAGAAACCTAATTTTGACTCACCCAAATGGATAAAGGGCACCGGCCTTTCATCAGAAAATAACTTGGCTCGGGTTTGGTACAAGAGAGGAAAGAGCCTTTGTCGTGACTAAAACACCCTCAACTCACCTCGTCTTTCGACACACCTTAATTACCATCCAAATAATCATCTTATACTGTGTTTGGTTTGACAATTAATACTATGATAGTATACTATATTACAGAAGAATCTTGAAATGGAAGATCAAAAGATAAGATATCATTCATAAGATCTAAACCAAATATCACACAATACAAAGTGAAAGATCACACAAACAAACCTAGGAAAAATCATCTAATCACATACCAAGTAATCAAGGTTTCGTAGTCTAAAAGGGGGACATGAATTGATCTTGAAACAAATTATCAAAGAATTCGAAAATATGCTTTAGCAAACTAGAATGATGCATGCTAATCTTTGAGAAAAGAAGACCTCTCAATCCCCGGGATGAATGAGAAAGGATAATTAGATCGAGGGAAGCATGGACGTGTGAACGAATTCATTCCTTACAATCTTCTTAGATTAGGAGTCATAAAAACCCCAAATCTTGCATGGATGCAATGCATGGCCTTAGAATGTGCCAAGGTTGTAGTGTGTTTGTGCACATGACTTTTCTAAAGTGACTTAGAAGTGTAGAAGATGAATGAATGCATGGGGAAAATCACCATGGGATATGTACAAATATGGTATGGACCACTTCTTAGGATATGAACTAATTTGAAGTATATATAAGCATCAAATCAAAGGATGGAAGTAAAAGTATACTTGGTATGAATAGTGGACAGATTAGTGACTTAATATTGTGGAAATTGAAAAGTAGGGATAGAAATCTTTTCAATGCATGATTTTTATGGGGTTCATCCTTATTGTGTTTAGAATGCAAATCAGAAAACCAATCCTCAAGAACTATTACCGATTGAGAGAAATCATATAAACAATAGAGGTTACTCAAAAATAGAGTCTGTACTATCGACTGAAATGTTGAAAACTCTTATAAAATGAAAACAAAACATCTAGAGGCCAATATCATACAAAACATTCCTTAAGACATTGAAGTTAAAGGGAAAAATAAGTTGGGACCACTCCTTTTGGAAAAGTTTTCTATAAAACAAGTTGAAAGTCAACAAAGTTGCTGTGACACAAAAATAGAATGTCTGGAAGGAATGTTTGGGTCCAAGTGGACCCCTTCCAAGTGTTTTCAAGTCAAACCATAAATCGTGGGTGTTCTCTAATGAGTTAGGAAAGCTTTCCAAGTGGTCTCATGTTAATACTTTGAGTATCAAATCCTAGAGAAATCTTTGAACTTAGATTGTTCAATGTTTTGAAGATTTTGGGAAGAACTAGGGTTTGATTCTTTAAAATCAAAATGAGGGGTTTAAGAGGGGTTTATAAACAGAGGTTTTGAAAGTGTATTTTAAGCACTTAAATGGAGAATATGACCACTTGAAATATCAACATTGAACTCATATCAAGAACCTCCAAGATTGTTGGAGAGCATTGTTTTCATTTTGAAGACAACTTCAAGAATACATAGGAATGTATTGAAGTTGAAATCATCATCTATCAAACATGTTTTTGAGATCAAGAGCTACTATCCATAGGGATTGACTCGCCTCAAACTTCATGTCATCATCTAGATGATGATGGACTAGTAAGTATAAAAAGAAAAATAAAAAAGAAATGAGGTGAAGAGAGATGAACATTCATATAAACAAGGATATAATAACAATCAATAGATGATAATCAATGTGATTTTGGACTTGTAGCTTGGTGTTTCACTCATGTATGGTGACTTTGGACATGGAAGTAGCTTCCTATCTCATAAATGCTTACTAAAATGGTGGTTCGATGTATTGAATGTGAAATAAATGGGAATAATGAAGTAGAAAAAAAAGTTTATAACTCACTTCCAAGTTGAAAATCAAAGGTAGAAGCTTCTTTTCTCACTATCCTAACCTTATCTCTACAACATTCTCAAAGTTTTTGTTTGTACCCCCCAAATGAGAAGTCAAGGGGGGTTTAAATTGGCTAATTTGGGGGGAGTTTGGGACTTTAAAAGTGCTCCCATTGGTCCCAAACATCTGTTAACATAGAACTATGTTGTTTTGGTTTCTAATTAATCAATTTGGGTCCCCAAAAGAAATTGCAAAAATGGATTCTTCTGGAGGAGAGTACGGCGGTGCCACTGGACCTATACCGCAATAGGAGTGGGCTAGTGCCACGGCGGCACTACTCCTCTGATGTCCAGATAATGCCATTTAGGCCCCCAGAGGTTCAGGTATTCGCAAAAAGGCCCTATTTTGTCTGAAATTCACAGAAAATGTGTATGAACACAAAACTAAGGCTGTGATATACCATTGCAAAGGTAATGGAGTCTACTTTACATAAAAAATAGTTCGGATCCTATCCCTCCTTGGGATTAGACCATCAATGTTTTGGGTGCCGATGGCTCTCCCCAGGTCATGGAGGTGCCATGAGTCACGTGTGGTTATCCCACCCAGCCAGCAAACGTCCTCTACGTCCTTTGGAGTTATGTTAAGAAGGGTCATGCCTTGGCAGCTATCTAACGGTCTTCGGTCCTTACGCGAGACCACTAGGTATGTCTCTAATTTTGTGCTCCTTAAAGTTATGGGGTTCTAAACCTATATTTTACCCTTGATAGATGGATGGTATGCAGTAGTTCACCACCAATCAGATGTCGTCCTTGGTAAGTTTCTGACTCGACTCTATTTTTGTACTTTTGTTGCTTCCCGACTGATTGTCTTTATTTTTTCTGTACAGTGTGGTGGAGGGGGTGCTGGCTCATCGAGAACCAGACCAAGGTGTAGGGGTGGCGGGAGGAGGCCAACGCCGACGTACACTCCGGGTGGTCCGACAGAGGATGAAGAAGAGGAGGACTGTGGCCTCCTGAGCGGTGATTTTTGTTTAATCTCCATTTTATTTCTTCAATTGTGTTGTACTAGTGAATGATGGACAATGTGTAGGATGATGTATAGGATGATGTGTCACATTTGACAGAGTACCATGATGTTTTGCCTTTTTAGGCAGGATATCTTCCGGTTTGATGGCACGGTTGTGTGCTTGTTTTAGTTGGTGACTGTGTGGCGATATATATGTGTTCTGTGATTTTGTGATTGTTAATGTTACTGCGATGAGTAGCCTTGTGACAATGAGTGTGTTTTCCTTACAGGTGGGATAGTCCGTAAAATAGGAGGTGCTGCCAAAATTTTAAATTTTTGCCAAAGCCGTGACAAAAAACATATCATAATACGATCCTGCTCAACTCATGGTTTTGTTCAACATTACAGATGGTGTGGAACGAATCAACCTTTTCAGTTATGGTTTGACCGAGCTGTTCTCCCTTTGCCAGATGGCTTTGAATGCTGAATTCATGCATGCTGCCATTGCCCATTCAGACCCGGTAAATCATGTCTTTAATTTTAACGGCCTGAAGATGTGCCCCCTGTTTGAGAAGTTTTGTGCTATCCTTGGCTTCGATCCTGACTTAGACCTGATTCTTCCTTCTGCTAACACCCTCAGTCCTACACGAGACTTTGATGAATACTTGAACTATTCCACTATTATCTCCCGTCGACTAATTCATGGTGAGGTTCTTGACATTGCTTCCATCATTGCCCGGTATGCTAGTCCTAGGAATCCTAGCATATATGATGCTACCCGCGGGGCTGCTCTGATATTATGCATAACTTCGCGCTTCCAATTCTCGAGTACTTCTAGTGACTTGGTACATGTGTGCCTTAGGCTGAAATTGAGTAAGAACCCCATGGCCATGGTTCTAGCTAAAACCCTAAATGGTTTGGATAACGCTTTCAACCAAGGAACTCTTCTCCTTTCTGGGACGCCTTTGGTGTTACAAGCTTGGCTCTATGAGCGTCTTCAGTTATGGATAGGTAGTGTGCTGCCAGTTTACTTCCACAGGGTTATGCTTCATTCTCATTACACTTCTGCCGATTAGGTTAGCATGATGGGTGCTTTATCTGAGGCCGACAATTGCTGGATAGTGGGGCGTTAGGGCCTCTATGCTGTGACCACCAACCTCGGGGATTACCAGAGAATGTGGTTGATGGATTTGAGAGTGACTTCTTTCTATCATCCTCGTCGATTGGGTAGACAATATGGGCAAGTTCACGAGGTCCCCCGGGGATTTACTGAGAGGGTCTTTGCCTCCAGTGTCAGAGCTATCACTATTATTGCTTTCATAAGTGGATGGGCCTGCAGAGTAAAAGCCTACTTCTAAAGACCTTTGAAGAAATGAAAGACTCCAAATAAACCTAGACTTGACTGATTCTGCTTCTTCCAACAAGTGTCTTTGATATTTTGATTACTTTCTGAAAGAACTTTTATTTTTCTACCGTTCCTACTTATGTGATATTCGAGGCATGTTTATTGGTGAAATCTAGTTACTTGGAGAACCTTCTTTTATGCATTTTGGATTTTTGAAAACATTTTATAACATGATTCTCGGTTAGATGCTGCTTTTTGGTACTTATTTGGGTATGCCGGGGTTATTTAGAGGCAAACGAGGCTGGTAGCCGAAGTTTGCCCCTAATTTGGGATTGGATGGTTATAAGGCAAACAAGGTAGATGACTGATATTTGCCCCTAGTTTAGGAGGGGTTTTAGGTAAACGAGGCGGGTGGTCGAAGTTTGACCCTAGTATGAAGGATGATTTTCGGGTTATGGTAAGGACCACGACTTTATTTTTCTCATATGCTCATAATTTTTGCGTAGGCACCGGTGGAGTGACCAAGCGAGCAATTTTATCTCTTTTGTTATTGCTCACTTTGGATTTAGCCCTAATTTTTACCTAGGCATCCTTTTAGATTTTTGACTTAGCGATCCATCCTTCTTATTTGAAAGTCTGCCTATATACCCCCGAGTGGGGATCAGCTCCAACGTAGTTCGGGCCATGGTCAGAAAGAGGTGGGTTGAGTTTTAGGTAGGTGGGATGACCAAACCTATGTGGTTGCCTACGTATCCCCGAGTGGGAATCGGGTTGAGCGTAGTTTAACGCGAGGCTTGAAAGAAGAGGGGCTGATTATGATGGTGTTGAAAGAACTGATGCAGTTGCCTACATATCCCCGAGTGGGAATCAGGTCGAGCGTAGTTCAAGGTAAGGCTTGAAAGGAATTGGTAAAAAGGTCAAGCATAGTATATTTTGAGGGGATCCATGTTGATTAGTTCTTTGAATTCGACACCATCGAGGTCCATGAGATAGGTCGCTCCTCCGAAAAGGATAGTTTTGACGATGTAAGGGCCAATCCATTTAGGTTTGAACTTCCCACGCAGGTCAAAGATTGGAGCTCGTAATTCTTTTAGGACAAGGTCACCCTTGACAATTTTCCTCTTAAAAACTTGCTTGTTAAAAGCACGGGCTATCCTCCTTTGATAGATTCGGACATGATCGATTGCCGCCAGGAGCTTTTCATCTATGAGAGCCAATTCTTCATACCTTTCCCTTAACCAGTTAAATTCTGAAATTTCACATTCTGCCATCACCCGCAGGGATGGTAACTCTATCTCGACCGGGAGTACTGCTTCCATACAATATACTAGTGAATAAGGAGTCGCTCCTGTAGACGTCCGTATCGAGGTTCTATATCCCCACAGGGCAAATGGTAGTTTCTCGTGCCAGTCTTTATAAGTATCAGCCAACTTTTGTAGTATGGCCTTGACATTCTTGTTTGCAGCTTCAACTGCCCCATTGGTTGGCGGCCTGTATGGTGATGATTTATGATAAGTGATTTTGTATACCTCGAACAGATCCCTGGCCTCTGCCTTGAAATGACTTCCGTTGTCCGAAATAACCTCCTGAGGGACTCCATAGCGACAGATGAGATTTTTCTTGATGAACTTGGCCACTTCCTTGGCTCCCAACTTGGTGTAAGATGCAGCTTCCACCCATTTTGTGAAGTAGTCGATGGCCACCAAAATGTATCGATTCCCATTCGAGGCCTTCGGAACAATTTTGCCAATGATATCGATTCCCCAGGTTGAGAATGGCCATGGTGAGGTCATGCTATAGAGCAGAGATGGTGGTTTATGCATCATGTTTGCGTGGATCTGACACTTATGGCATCTTCTCACGTATTCACAACAATCTTTCTCCAATGTTGTCCAGTAGTACCCTTGTCTTACGACTTTCTTGGCCAACATGTGACCGTTCATGTGTTGACCGCACACCCTTTCGTGTAATTCTTCCATCAATCTTCTGTCGCTCTTTCCGAACAAGCAAGTCAGATTGTGACCATTGTACCCTTTCTTCAACAATTTTCCCCCGTAAATGATGAACTGTGCCGCTAACCTTTGAATTGTTCTTTTATTCTTCTCGAAAGATTCTTGGGGATATATTCCCTTCTCTATGAAATCCCAAACATCTCGGTACCATGGTGTTTCATTCTCTTCTTCCTTGATTGCAGCGATCATGCTAAACGACGGTTCATATCATTGCTCGATTACCAGAGGCATCATTTTAACTCCCACAGGGATTTTGATCATGGAGGCTAGAGTGGCCAATGAATCTGCTAACTGATTCGCTTCCCTGGTAGGTAAAAGAATGTTATGCTCTTGAATTGTCTCTTAAGTCCATCGAGATGGTCATGATAGGGCTTTAACCTTTCCTCTTTCACTTTCCATTCTCCTCTAGCTTGCGATACAATGAGATTTGAATCTCAGAAGACATCCAATATTTGAACTTTTGATTCTATGGCCACTTGCATCCCTAAAATGCATGCCTCATATTCAGTAGTGTTATTAGTAGAGTTATAATTGAGCTTGACTGCTAGTGGGGTATGGTCCCCATTTAGTGATACTAGAATCATTCCTACTCCATAGCCTTTCATGTTGGCTTCCCCATCAAAGTACAACTTCCACGGTTCTTCTTTGATTTCCATGATATTCTCATCCAAAAATGGGAAGTCTCCATTTTCTTTGGAGTCAATGGCATGTTCTGTAAGATGCTTAGCTATAGTTCTCCCTTTTACCGACTTGTTGTCACATACTTGATATCGAATTCAGATAGTAGAAGTAGCCAACAGGATATATGATCGGTCAGGGCAGATTTTTCAAGAAGGTATTTTAGAGGATCCATGCATGATATGAGCTCAATCGAAAAGGCTAGCATGTAGTGCCTTAATCGACGGGTGCACCAGAATAAGGCCCAACACGTTTTTTTGAGGGTAGAGTAATTGAGCTCATACCCAGTCATCCTCTTGCCAAGGTAATATATGGCTTTTTCGGAGTGGCTGTCTTCTCCTTCCTGGGCTAGCATGCAACCCATGGCATTTTCAAAGACAGTTAGGTAATGAAGTAAGGACTTGTGAGAAATGGGTGGTAAAAGGAAGGACAGATTTTAAAGGTAGGCTTTTATTTTGTCGAATACGGCTTGGCATTGGTCATCCCATTGCAACTTCTCCCCTTTCCTCAGTAATCGGAACAAGGGATCGCATGTAGTTGTGAGCTTGGAGATGAAGCGGCTCATGATTTGGATCCTTCTAAGGAATACATTCACTTCTTTCTCATCCTGCGGTGGGGTCATTTCCAGAATTGCCTTGATCTTAGAGGGATCGACCTCTATGCCCCTCTGCGTAATGAGAAAACCCAGGAGCTTTCCAGAGGTCACACCGAAAGTACACTTCTTTGGATTCAGCCTCATCTTGTATTTGTGGAACCTTTCAAAAAACTTCTCCAATGCCACCATGTCTTCCTCTCTATCTTTGGATTTTACAATCATGTCATCTACATACACTTCTACTTCCTTTTGAATCATGCCATGCAACAAAGTGGTGACAACCCTTTGGTAGGTTGTTCCAGCGTTCTTAAGTTCGAAAGGCATCACTCTGTAGCAGTAGGTCCCCCAAGGCGTGGTAAATGTTGTCTTTTCCTGATCTTCCTGCCCCATTAGAATCTGATTGTTCCATGAGAAACCATCCATGAACGATAGTAGCTCATGTCCCGTAGTGTTATCTGATTCGAGGTGAAAAGTGCATGTTCATAGCGTATTATATGGTCCTTTATGCATATTTTATCCCTAAAGTCCCTACATTTAGGTGCATTCTAATAGCAATGTTCTTTTTATTGTGTTAATGCTAAAACATATGTTTATGCGTTGTTTTATAGGTATTAGAATGCAAATCAATGAAGTGGAGCTAAAGGAAAGTGATTCTGGTGAAGAGAACAACAGAAGCAGCTGAGAAAGCGCTAATTTTGACAATGAAGACTTCTGATTTAGAAGATTTCCCCAGAGATATGAAATGTAGATGTTTGAGTTATGGTTGCATGGCCGTAAACGAGAGGTCAATCCAAGGTCCGAGTAATAAGTTATGGCGATTTTCCCATCAGTGTGCAGAGCTTTCAAAATCAGAGAGTTCAATCGATTGAGGAGAGTTCAATCGACCGAACCTTCAATCGATCAAACTAAGCTCGATCGATTGAACTTCATATTCACGCAAAAGTTGCGTAAACTCTATAGCAACCCTATATATAAGTCATTTTGACGCCAAACGAAGGGAGGACGCTCCAGAACGCAAAAAAAACAACAGTTTAGGGTAGTTTTAGGGTTAGATTGGGAGTAGGTTAGGTTAGATTCATGTAATTTTTCATCTTTTCCATTGATTTATTGAAGATTATTGAAGATTCAACTTTATTTCAAGTTATTTACAAGTTTAATTCAAATTATTTCAGGTCTTTCTTCTCCTTTTTCTTTATTTGATTGTTAGTTACTTTAGATGTTAATGATTGCTATGTTTTGTTATTCCTGCATTAAATTTATTATGTTTTCGTAGTTTAGACGTTGGGAATTTGTGATGATACATTTATTCCCAGCCTCTGCCATGCAATCTTTAGAAACCTTGGGCTCGATCGATCATCGATCGATGGAAGGTATTTCGATCGATCGAACCAGAGCCATAGTCAAGCGATCGAAGGCATTTCAATCGATTGAAGGATGATGTTGTCCGATCGATCGAGAGCACTTCGATCGATCGAACATGTTAATTCCTGAGATGATTCTTCTAAGTATTCCATGACTTTCTATTTTAGAAATGTGTCATCAAATTGTCCCTATAAGCTCAGTTTGTCACAACAGTTTTTAGAACTTAAAGCCTTAAGGCTATTTTCTTCAATGACTTTTGAAAACCACTTTGAATGCTAACACCATTTAGAGTGCAAGTAATAACCATTGTTTTAAACCGTTTTCTAAGTATTTTAAATCAACTGTGATGATGTAGTTCCGATCATGAAAGGGCTATAGATTCTATATCTTTAGAAAAATATGGAATACTGAAAAGGAATGAACTCCATAGAACGTGAATGGATGTGCATAGTGGATGGTTAGGATTAATGTGGATTCACGTGTTTCCAACACCTTTAGTTTATTAATTTAATTAGTTATATTTGTATATGTTTAGTTTATTATTTAGTTTAATTTAATTGATTAGGATTCATTAGAACTTCCACCTGTATATTGATATTTTCTTTTCTTTAGGTTGTAACTTAGTATATATTCTTCCTATTCCTTCCCTGTGGGATCGACCTGGACTTATCCAGTATTACTTGCACGATCACCTACACTTGGGTGTTGCACAAGAGCGCACAACTTGTTAGTCGTAACAAGTTTATTGGCGCCGTTGCCGGGGAAGGCAACTAGGCTAGAATTTTACTAAGTTATTTCCAATATTTCTTGCTTGTAAAAAAAAAAACAATTTTGGACCTTTTCTCTCACAAGATAAAAAAATAATAATAATGATGAATAAAATTCCTATTATTTTGAGTGAATATGTCTTATCCATATTACCCTCTATACAACACAAACACCATGAATATGTACACATTAGGTAATGAAAATTGTCCCCCAAGTTGGCAAGCACCCACTTATGACGCGCATTATCAACCCAAGTGCTACCAACTACCACAATGGGAAAACAATTGTTGTAGTCCCCCATATTATCAAACGTATCAAGAACCTCCACATGAAGAGTTCTATTAACCACAATGGGAATATAACCAAAATGATAGCATAGGATATAGTAGTACTTCCAACGATTAACAAACGTACCAAGACTTTCCCTTTGACGAGTCTTGTCCACAAACTCAATGGGAAGGGGACTATTATCAACAACACTGGGATGAAACTTCATATAGTAATAATGAGAACAATAACCAAGTTGAGGATAATGGTATGTTAAAATTGCTGCTTAGTGAAATGAAAAGGCTAGATAGTGCACTTGATAAATTAGAAACTAGATATCAACAAGCATATGCTAGCCAACCTTTAGAAGATATACCAGCCCTTCAACACTACAACCTAAATTTTAAGACACTAATAATGGAATGGAATTATAGGACACTGACAGGTTTATATCTAATAAGGTTAGCAACTCACTCGAAAAAGTCATAACCCAACCAGAACTCCAAAACCAAACCATTGAGCATGAAGTTGTAGAATCATCTTCTCCTCAATACGCAACCCCAGATATCAACTCGTTCACTGCCTGGATAAATTTGCACAGTCTCTTGGTCCAGAGTACTTCAATAGATGACATATATAGTGTGGAGAGTTACACGGATGAGAATGAGGTTTTTACAGATAATGAGAGTTTAGGTGACTGCACGTAATTAGGAAAGGATGAGTCCCTTGCAGACTCTACCCCTAGCTTTGATAGTGACCTTAAGGAGGACATAATTGCAAAAATCTAAATCCGGTTTAGATTCATGTGATATTCATGAATCCTCACCTTTTTCAGCCAAAGAGGTGGTGTCACTATGTTGCCCATCACCTATCTTTTCTATCAATCAATGCTCTCATTTCGAGTTTGAAAATCATATGTACCCTAATATTGAACAAATAGAATGTGTTGTGGAAGAGGATGGTAAGGATTCTAGCACGTGTTTTTTAAAAAATTTTAACTTTCAAAATTCTTTGAGAGAGGACTTAGAAACTATTTGGCCCACATTAGATGATCTTAAACTTCAACAAGAAGCTAGTAATCTGCTAGACTGCTTGACCTTCTTGAGTAATACTGACATTAAGGCCCAAATAGATAGCTTCATCCAAGTCCAGTCCAAATGAATGTACATAGAACAGAAATCCAATTCATGTGATCACACCTCCATAGATTCTGTTCTAGAACAAGAGGAGGGTAGTACAGCTTCATTAGAACATCACTTAGACCCTGCCCCTTTTATTGAACCATGGCCTCCGCCTGTTTTTGATAATAAAAAAAATAGAGGTTGTTATAGAAAATACCAACACCAAAGATCTTTCCTTGAGTATAATTCCTAAAAAGTGTGGTATTCCTCATATAACTATGCCCAACAAATTTGGAAGCCATAGGTTTTGCATCATCTCCTCTGACCTTGAGCCTGACATTAGTTGGGGGGGAGTTGCATTTTCTGAGGATCCCAATGTTCTTCTCACTATTAAATTATTTCATTGGGAGGATCCTCAAAAATTTCGGTTATTACTTTATGATAAAAATCTTGATTAACCGAATTTAGTTACTGAGTAGTTGTAGTATATTCTCTATTTTTCCTTGTTGTTACTAATGATTTTGCAGGTAACATATAAAAAAATTTGGATATTAACGCCTCGAGTTAACATCCTTCCTTCTCACGCTTTACTTTACATGTCCATGTGCTTAGTTTAGAACATTGTGGACAATGTTTAGTTTTAGTTGGGGGGGAGTGAGTCATTGCATGCCTCGTTTCTTTCTTTTTATGCTTTAATGTCAATACACCTGCTTAGCAACATGTAACTCAGAAAATTAAAAATTGCAAAATTTTTAAAATTTTTAATAAATATTTTTTTAAATATAATAAAATGGTTCTTTTATTTCTCTCTTAGTTAATGTAGTTAGTTATGATGCATTAGTTTTATTTTCTGTATGCTATTAGTATGTGATACACACTATGGTAGTTTGTTTACTATCTTAGTCATAGTATATTTTATGCCTTTTAATCTTCAAACAACTTTGAGCAAATTGTGACAACCTTGTACATAGCTAAAATAGATTAGTAAGCATAGCTTAGGTGTCTTGAGAGATTGTAGTGGAGACTAATAAGCCAAGTGAGCTTTTGGGCCATTCTTTTGTTTTTGAGGGTTTTATAAAATTACTCTTACTTTTTTTGAAAGCGTATTCACTCGTTGTAAGTCTCATTTTTCTTCTTCATTTTGACTGATCACTAGAAGAGAATGTTCAGGATTTACCAAATCTAGAGCTCTTGAATTTCTTGAAATGAATTATCCTATTAACTTAGAAGATGATTTAGGCCATTTTTTGACCATACATGGATAATACAGCTTTGGCCTACCTCTATGATATTCCTTTACTTCACCTCTTGAGCCTTATCATAATTGCATTGTCATTATAATTCCTTAAATCTAAGCCTAACTCCATATTACAAGTTTGAGTTTCTTTTCTTTATCTAGGAGTGATTGGGATGTGTTTTCTTGACGAGAAGTTTGATTGTGTGAATAAGGGAAAGTTGGCAAAGAAAAAAAATGATGGAAAGAAAAAAAATTTAAAAAAAAAAGAAAAGAAAAAGCAAGAAAAAAAATCAATAAATAGGCCAGTGGTTGTTACAATAGAAAAAAATAATAGAAAGAAGAGTGTGGGAATGAAAAGAAAAAAAAAAGACAAGAGAGAGATTGGAGATGTGGGAAGTTTGAAAAGTTGTAGTAGACATTCCATTCACATCCTTTGACCCAATAGAAAATCACAAGCCTCCAAGCCTCTTTCTTCTTAACTTAACACCTCTTTTTCAATGTCCTAATGATTCTAGGTAAATTGGATATGAAGTTAAAGTAATGAGAGAGTTCTCCATGGTATCTCGCTCTTCTAGTGAAAGTATCCTTTCATGAGACTTTATGCACTAAAATGCCCATTTTTCTATTTAGATATGAGAAGCATTAGATTCCATTCATATTTGCTCTTTTTAGCTTGCATATTATGAGTGATAATTATTACACCCAATTCGGAGTGATTTCATCTTGAGAGTGTAATCCCGGTAAGAGTTGAGTCAAAATGAACGTCTTGATAGTGTCTTAGGTTATGCGAGCTTTGAAATAAATGTTTTGTATTTTGATTGTCCATTCACACACACACTTGAAGATTAATAGGTATGGAACATTCTAAAGACTTTGATAGTAGATTAATTATAATGTGTGTGTTTCATTGCTATGGCTTACTAGAGAGTTTCGTGAGATTGTTGAGCTTAAATATATTGCTAAATGAGAGAAAAAATTTCTTGAAAACATTTAAACTAGAACTATTACCATAAACATGAATTTGTGGGTTTTGTGCAAACCCTCACGAGACAATACTCGTCCACTAGGGGGAACCTAGGGGTTTAAAGGCTTGTTGCATATGCTAAATGCAATCGTAATTCCTGTGATAGTGAGTTAGGATTTTTACTTTCTTTTTCTTTCAATTTTTAGAGTTTAAATAAACATTGCTGTAGTTTGCTTCATTGCTAGGGACTAGCAACGAGCTAGTTAGGGGTGTGATTCGAGGTGAAAAGTGCATGTTCATAGCGTATTATATGGTCCTTTATGCATACTTTTATCCCCAAAGTCCCTACATTTAGGTGTATTCTAATAACAATATTCTTTTATTGTGTTAATGCTAAAATATATGTGTATGCGTTCTTTTATAGGTATTAGAATGCAAATCAATGAAGTGGAGCTAAAAGAAAGTGATTCTGGTGAAGAGAACAACAGGAGCAGCTCAGAAAGCACTAATTTTGACAATGAAGACTTCCGATTTGGATGATTTCCCTATAGATATGAAATATGGATCTTTGAGTTATGGTCACATGGCCACAAACGAGAGGTCACTCCGAGGTCCGAGTAAAAAGTTATGTCCATTCTCCCATCAGTGTGCAGAGGTGTCAAAATCAGAGAATTCAATCGATTGAGAAGAGTTCAATCGATCGAACCTTCGATCGATCGAACTAAGCTCGATTGATTGAACTTCATATTCACCCAAAAGTTGCGTAAACTCTGTAGCAACCCTATATATAAGTCGTTTTGACGCCAGATGAAGGGAGGACGCTCCAAAACGCCAAAAAACAGCAGTTTAGGGTAGTTTTATAGTTAGATTACGAGTAGGTTAAGTTAGATTCATGTAATTTTTCATCTTTTCCATTGATTTATTGAAGATTATTGAAGATTGAACTTTATTTCAAGTTATTTACAAGTTATTTCAGATTATTTTAGGTTTTTCTTCTCCTTTTTCTTTATTTGATTGTTTGATACTTTAGATGTTAATGATTGCTATGTTTTGTTAATGCTGGATTAGATTTATTATAGCTTAGACGTTGGGAATATGTGATGAAACATTGATTCCCATCCTCTGCCATGCAATCTTTAGAAACCTTGGGCTCGATCGATCGAAAGTATTTGGATCGATCGAACCAGAGCCGTAGTCAAGCGATCGAAGGCATTTCAATCGATTGAAGGATGATGATGTCCGATCGATCGAGAGCACTTCGATCAATCGAACATGTTTATTCCTGAGGTGATTCTTTTAAGTATTCCATGACTTTCTATTTTAGAAATTTGTCATCAAATTGTCCCTGTAAGCTCAATTTGTCACAACAGTTTTTAGAACTTAAAGCCTTAAGGCTATTTTCTTCAATGACTTTTAAAAACCACTTTGAATGCTAACACCATTTAGAGTGCAAGTAATAACCATTGTTTTAAACCGTCTTCCAAGTATTTTAAATCAACTGTGATGATGTAGTCCCGGTCATGAAAAGGCTATTGATTCAATATCTTTAGAAAAATACGGAATACTGAAAAGGAATGAACTCCATAGAATGCTAATGAATGTGCATGGTAGATGGTTAGGATTAATGTGGTTTCACGTGTTTCCAACACCTTTAGTTTATTAATTTAATTAGGTATCTTTCTATATGTTTAGTTTATTATTTAGTTTAATTTAATTGATTAGGATTCATTAGAACCTCCACCTGTATATTGATATTTTATTTTCTTTAGGTTGTAACTTAGTATATATATTCTTCCTATTTCTTCCCTATGGGATCGACCGAGACTTATCCAGTATTACTTGCACGATCACCTACACTTGGGTGTTGCACAAGAGCGCACAACTTTTTAGTCGTGTCATTATCTACCCAGACATCAATGTGGGGAAGCGGAAAGTCGTCCTTTGGACTGGCTTTATTTAGATCACGGAAGTCAACGCACACGCGAACTTTTCCATCCTTCTTGGGGACTGGCACGATGTTGGCAACCCATTTCGGATACTCTGTGCCAATGATGAACCCACAGCGGCACTTTATCAAGAGCTAGAACGGCACTCCGAGAATGCTGTTTATTTCACCAAATGTCGTGACAATTGAAATTTCACAAAAAGACGGCAGTCTGTGGAGTCCTCTACGGTATTCATTAAGTGCCGTTCTAGCATCCAACGAATGGCGCACCGGCACACTCTGAGTGCCGCACCGGCAATTAGTGAGTGCCGCTTCCACCTCCATTAAGTGCCGCATTTTTGTGATTGCCAGCTGTGAGATAGTATTCTTGTACCCTTAAAAGGACATCAGAATTAGGGTTTCTTGCTGTGTATTTACTGGAATACCCTCTCAAAATTTGCCTAAATAAGAGATTTGAATATAACATTACAAAGATCTTCTTTTACTTGGGCATTTGGGAATTTTGGAATCCATGTTTTGATTCTCTTTCAAAATAAAACTTTCTAAATTAAGAGAGTAGTAGAGTAAGTTGGTAGGATTAGGAAGAAAGAGCAAGAAGAAGAGTTTGATTAACCTTTAAAAAGTTTTGAAGCAACCAAAGAGTTGAGGATCATTAGAGGTAAACTCAAAATTACTTAGCTTCATCATCCAAGTTCAATCACAATATATAGATTCTTAGGATCTTTAACACATTTTCAAAAGCTCTCTCCCCACCTCATTTCATCACACACCACATGTATTGTGATTGAACTTCCACTTCATTAGTTTGAATCAAAATAGCCTATGTTTCTTTTATTTTGATTTTGATTATTGGGGTTCATAAGACTTTCAATGTCTTACTTGAATCCTTGTACTTGGAATCCCTTAACATTCTTATAAACTCATGATTTATGAGAGGATTGAGGTTGATATTAGTGTACTGGGTCAATGAGTCCAAGCTTTTATCCATAGTTTGTATTCATTACTTTGGGGTTTTAAGAAGTCTCTTCATACTTCATTAAAATCTACAAATATATATAAGTATCCTTAGTCTCCAATGACCATCAAATGGTAGGAGACGTAGTTTGAGTCTAAGCCTATCTCCATGGTCTAGATTCTTTATCTTGGGATTTTATGAAGTCTCTTCATACTTCATTAAAATCCACAAGTATAAATGTCCTCAGTCTCTAATGACCATCAAATGGTAGGAGAAGTGGTTCGGTTTAAGCCTAACTTCTTAGTTTAATAATTGGGGTTACCAAACAAAGATAAACTTGGCAACGAAAGTAGTGGTTTTATAAACTGTTCTAATCAAGGATTTTTAGTTGAACATCGGACCGTTAGAGTTGAGTGAAACCAACGAGAAAGTGTCAATAATCAAAGTGTTACCACTGTAATTTTTGTTTTAGTGAGATTCCATGGTTAACTTGGGTTGATCATGAGTTTTATGGAACATCCATATTTTGTCCACAATTCCAGAATAGAAGGTCAGTTTTGAAATGTGTGAATCTGACCTTTATTCAAACATCATTAACTTCAAATAATTTTTTGTAAGAATTTTAATCTGTTAACAAGACCCCTTAAATATATTAGACCAATTCTGATTATTTTACTATTTTAGAAAATCATACAAAACTTCTGGACAGAGAGTTGGAAATTCCTGAGTGACGCCTAGTGTTTGTTTGATTCCCAGAGATCTTATTGTTGGAACTCTGATTTTCTATTTGGGTTAAAAACTAGACTCACAGAGGCATCTTGTGTCGAAAAACCCTCAAGATAAACCAGGGAAAGCATGATATTTATTTTGTTGAAGTTATGGTCTGCTCTCTGCAATTTCCAGAATTTTATGGCAGATTGACCAACTTTGTCAATAATGATCCAAATGACTTTTCTATGACCTAGGGCTTAAACCATGCTTTGATAATGATTGGTTAATCTTAAATCCAGAGGCTAAATGGTCCAAACTAATGAACAAATTCATAACTTACTCTTGTTCATATTCATCTATTTATATACATTCATTCTTGTAGATGGATACATATATTTAGAACTCTTGGTATGTCATTTCTTCTACTCAATAGAATTAAGCTAGATATTTAGAGATGGTCATTTGATATTTTATATCCTTTCTAAAGCATATAGACTAACCCTTGTTTTGTAGCGCCGATGAGGTACAATCTCTTGATTCTTCCCTAGCTTAATTATTCCTTAATTTTATTGATTTTTTCGACCTCATGTGTGACACATTAGAATTAAATTTTGCCTTATGTGTCTATATGTGTATTAGAGACTCTCTTACTAGGATTTCTATTTTTGTATGCATTGCACGTTTAAATATTCGCGGTTGGACCACAGGTAAGTTCTCTAATCCTCTATTTTGCATATCATATCGCTTGCTAATTGAACTACTTGGTTTTGAATGATATTTTGTCATTAGCAATTTTAAACAATTTTGACATGCTTGTGTACAATATATTTATATCTATGTATTAGTTGAGGGCATGCTTAGATTAATATTTTGAATAAAAGATTGTTAAGTAGAGGACTATCACGAGATAGGGTGAGAGAGGGTGTTTTAGTCCATCGGGCTCCTTCGTCTCTCATTCCATACTCCCCGGACCCAATTTATCTTTGGTTTCACAAAAGACTGGTTTGCTTTTAAAATGGTTTCTTAATTTTCCTTTAAAAATTAAGTGGCGACTCTTTGAATTTGAAAAATGTTTTAAAAGTTGGCCCAAATGCCGTTATCCACAATTTGGCGACTCTGTTGGGGATCGAACCCAGAATTTCTGGTTTCACAGACCAGAATTTTTGATTTAGGGTTCAGTTGAGGATTAGACTTGAAAGCATCCTTTTAATCAAATTAATTCATCCTTGTGTGTATGTTACATTTCACTTGCATGTCTTCCCAGTCGATTACACGGTACTATGACCTCGGAGGCTCGGGACAACCCGGTCATTCAAGTAATCATGGGATTGTCTGATCACCCTTGATCTCTTACCATGATTTGGTATATTAAGCATCCTATCGGATGTGTTCCAAGGGTCCCTTATTTGACCAAAACCCAACCTTTGCATAGTAGTTTCTATAAAACCTTTCAAATCTTAAGAAGTAAATTCTTGATTAAGGTCATATGCTAGGGAGTTTTGTATGCCCGAAAGGGATTACTTGAGATGATGACGATACTTACTTGATAAAAGATGTGTAACCTCTTAGTCACTTTTGAGCAATTCATTTTCATGTCCCATGACATTTGAGAACATGCCAAATTCTGATTATAAGATTACACCTCTTGTATCATGTTTAGTTAACCATCATTGACCTTGTTTATATCTGAATTCATGAAAAGAACGGTGATGATCCAATCATATGATCCGTTTTACCCAAAGAACTTTAAACCTATCTTAGAAAGAAAACGGATTTTTTCCATCCTTGTTCCAAAATTTTCAATCAAAAGTTCTTTTAAGTTCACTTTTGACTAAAGCTCCAAGCTAATCACTGTTAAAATACATTTTCACATCTTCAAAAGAAAAAAAAGAGCTGAAAACCATGGGAATTGTTTATTTTTTTTTAGGAAATGCTTTTCAAAAGAATTTCAAAACAGAATTTCAATCCAATCACCTTTGTCAATGAATGTTTAAAGAATTGTTTTCAAAATAGAATTTATCATCTGAGAAATACTTTCCAAAAATGATTATTTTAAAAGGTAGTGAGGATCACAATGAGAGGTGAAATTGACGCATTTGACATGAATGAGGATTTTATATGCTTATGTGTCTATTTGCTAGGATTAGAATTTTTCCTTTCTTTTGTATGTAGAGTAGGCACACATGCACAAATGCATTGCATCCATGTGACATGCGAACTATCACATCTCATCAAAAATCTTTCAAAATTTATAAGGGATTTTGATAAAATTATATATATATATAGAAAAATAGAAAGATCCTTTGAAAAATATTTCCTTTTGTAGGGAAGATATAGCATCCAGTTTGGGCACAATTTGGTTTAGAGGTCCCACTGCAAGGTTAGTAAGTAGAGAAGAAGACAGAGAGATGGCAGATGAATGGAATGATGGGAAAATAGTAGAGTTAAGGACATTGGTAGAACAACAAGCGGAACAGATGAGGCGACAGGCTGAGAATATGAACCGAATGGTGGTCATGATAGAAGCCATAGCACGGCCGCCACCGGTTATGAATCCACCGAACAATGACTGTCAGTTAGGGAAGAAGGTTGGTATGATGAACTAGAAATGTCAAGGTACGAGGCCTCCAGAGTAGAAAGAGAAAGGGTAGAAAGGGAAAAAGAGAGGACAATGACCGAAAAAATAGAGAAGCTGGAAAGGGTAATGCGCAAGGCTCAGGGGGTCAATACATACCTAATAGAGCTGGAAGGTCTGTACGATGGGATCCGTGAAACACTGCCTGCCACTTTTAAAATGCCAGTTTTCGATAAATTTGATGGGATAGGGAATCCTCGCAGCCATGTGAGCATGTGTGTTGGAGCTTTCCATCCCAGTGGGCTGAGCACTGTCATGATGGCTATCTAATTTCAGCAGACTTTAACTGGAGCCGCCTTATCCTGGTACCTCACTCTTGAACCAAGCAAAACCCAGGTTTGGGAAGAAGCGATCAAAGCATTTATGGCACAGTATGAGTACAACCAAGACTTGGATGTCACAGTCTGGGATTTGGAGACCACCAGGTAGGGAAACAAGGAGTCATTTGCTGAGTATCTAAGTAGGTGGAGGGGAAAAGCATCTAAGATGGTGTAAAGGCCGTCTGAGAAATATCATATCCGAATCTTGATGAAGAACCTTCAACCTGTCTACCAAGAGAAAATGAGGTTCCAGTCAATCAACACCTTTGCTGATGTTTTTGAAGTAGGAACAAGGATAGAGGATGTGATTCAAGAAGGGGTAATCAAGAAGGAGGAACAACTGAATCGATATAGGAAGCCAAATTATGGGTCAAATAGGGGACATTCGGGGGGTCACTCTGGCTCCACCAATGTCAATGCGCTGAGCGGGCTGGAGAGTAAATTTGACATAACACCAAGGAGAGGAGAGGACAAACAGCCAAGGAAGTTTTCAGAATTAGAGGTATCATTGTCAACCGCCCTTGATAGGCTAGCGGCGAAACGACATCTCCGCCCGTTGGAGCCTCGACCTTTACCGAGTCCACTTCCACCAACCTTCCGAGAAGACCTTTATTGCAAATTTCACCAACAAAAGGGTCATTCTACGGATCGGTACACAAGGCTAAGGCACGAAATCCAAGACCACATTGATAACAAGGTGATATCCGAGCCGCCTATCAAGACTCCTAATGTTACTAGGAATCCGCTGCCAAATCATCATACTGTACCACCGCCACAAGGCCTTTATTTCTTGGGGATAGAAGAGCAGACCTTCAATCCATCTAGGCTAATCACTAAAGCCAGGACACCAAGGAAGCCTTATCAGATGCTGGGGGATCCAATAATCCATACTCTGGGGAATCAACTGGACTGGTGGGTTCAAGAGACTAGCAACATTGATGTAGATCAGGTAGGAGAGGACCTATGGTATGAGAGCAAAAGAGAAGAAATAGGGAAAGGGAGCTTGAAAGTTGTTTCCAAAGTTGATAAACTGTGGGCAAAGGAAGAAGTCAGTCATCTAACCCGGTCAGGGAGACATTTTAAACCACATGAGCTAGAGGATGATCACCCAGGGAGAGAATTGGATAAAGGGAAAGGGAAGATGAATGAGGAGGAGGAAAAAGTTAGGTTTTAAAGCAAATGAGAAAGACTTAAGCCAACATCACCATTTGGGGTTTGTTGATCGCTTCCAAATGGCACTGGCAGGCAGTTCTGGATGCCTTGAACCAATCCAATGTTTCTATCAACACCGTACTAGAAGACCTCGTGGGAATGAGCAATAGGATTTCGGCTTTGGCTATTACTTTCTCATCAGATGACCTACATCTGGGAGGACCCATTCGCAATAAACCGCTATATATCACTTTTGAATGCCTGGGAAACACTGTGCCTATTTGTCTTGTTGACAACAGGTCAACTCTAAACGTGTGTCCATTTCGAACAGCTAAGCGCATGGGTCTGAATGAATCAACATTCATACCATCTGAGCAGAGGGTGAGAGCGTATGACAACACTCAGAGGACAGTCATGGGAATAATCCTCCTTCACCTCGCTGTCGGGCCTATGGAAAAGGAAGCCGAATTTCAGGTCATTGACATCCCTTCTTCTTTCAATTTGCTACTAGGAAGGTTGTGGTTAGATAGTCTGGGTGTCATACCGTCTATAATTCATCAAAAAGTCAAATGTGTCTGGAAAATCAAGGTCTGTGACATTCTCGAGGACAGTTGGGTCCATCCGTCTGAAACTTCATCAAGCGCGCTGATTTTAGAGGTACAATTTCAAGAAGACAAGACAAGTTTGGGGGGGTTTGAGTTTATCAACATGTTGGAGGAAGAGAAACCAAGAGAGTTCCTACCGCTGTATTTTGATCAGTACGCGAGTCCGTTGGTCGCTGGTATCATGAAGAAGATGGGTTTCTTCCTAGGAATGGGGTTTGGTAAGAATCATCAAGGCCTACCAGAATTTCCAAGAATCCTCACTCAGACTCACACTCATGGTCTGGGTTATCTACCATCAAAGAAAGAGCTAAAAGAGAAGAAGAAGGCAACTGACGCACCATTGGACCCTTACCTAAAGATGCTCAATAGATACTTTGTGAAGGAGAGAGAGGATTTCCCCTTTTGTGGTTTCCCAGAACCATGGGTGGATCAAAGAGATAAGTGTTTGAAACCAAGGTTTGAGATCTTCTTCCCCTATGAATTCTCTGAGTATCAAAATCCATATCTACGGTTGCCCGTGAAGTCAGCTACTGCTAAAGATTGGATTAGTATGCTAGTTGGCTCGGTCATGATGAATCTGTTGAGCGAGGAAAGCATAAAAACTGATGAAACGGTCCAAGAAGGGGTCTTGAAGACAAGGCCAGAAAAGAACATGCCGAGGGATTGGTAGAAGAGGTACAAGATGAGGAGGATGACATGAAAGAATCCGAAAAAGAAGAGATGGAGGAGATTACCAAGACAAGAGATCCGGAAGAATGCTTCATCACCAATATGGGAGGAGAAAGCAAGAAGGAGTAGGTTTTCGAGTCTAGTGACAGGTATCCCCCACACCTAGAGTCTATAATGGCCCATATGAGGCGTCTTTCAATTTCCATGTCTGTTGTAATCGCTCCAAAGAAAATAAATGAAAATATGACCAATTCTAACTACTCGAATACGCTTAATGAATGTGATGAATGTGATCATGAAATACCAAATGAAATGCAAAAATTAATCGAAAAAGAAAAATAATCTGCATGTAAATCATTGAGAACACTCTAACGATTAATCTAGGAAATGAAGATAATCCTCAAAATGTTTTTATTTGCTCTACACTTAGCAAAGAAGAAAGCAAAGAATTAATCAATCTATTAAATGAATTCAAAGATGTACTTGCATGGTCTTTCAGCAATATGCCAAGTATCGATCCAGAAATAGTCCAACATCATATCCCCCTCTTTCCCAATTCAAAACCTGTAAGATGAAAATTGAGGCAAATGAGGCCTGAATGGGAACTCAAGGTAAAAGAGGAAGTTGAAAGCAATGAAGAGCCAGATTCTTGACGGTCACCGAGTATCCAGAATGGATCGCCAATATAGTGCATGTCCTGAAAAGGACGGTCATGTTAGGGTCTGTGTCGACTTTTGGGATCTGAACAAAACCAGCCCTAGGGACGATTTCCCTTTACCTCATATTAATGTGTTATAGGATAATACAGCAGGACATGAACTCTTATCTTTTATGGATAGTTGCCCGAAGATATGGAGAAAACCACTTTCATCACACCATGGGGCACATACTGCTATAGGTGATGCCATTTAGGCTCAAAAATGCAGGCGCAACTTACCAGCGGGTCGCTACAACGCTATTGTACGATATGATCCATAAAGAGGTAGAAGTGTATGTGGACGATATGATTGTGAAATGTAAGGAGAGGAAAGGACACTTGGATGCATTCAGAAAGTTCTTCGGAAGGTTAAGAGAATTTAGAATGAGGCTGAGGTGGACCTCATCACTCAGAGAGGGATAGAGGTGGACCCAACCAAAATAAAGGCCATAATTGAAATGCAGCCGCCCAAGAATGAGAAGTAATTAAGGGGATTTCTAGGTAGAATACAGTTCATAAGCTACTTCATCTCAAAACTCACCCTAACCTGTGACCCATTGTTAAAGCTGCTTAGAAATGGAGAGAAGTTCGAATGGGATACCTTATGCCAACGAACCTTCGAAAAGGTCAAAACCTACCTTCAAAACCCTCCTGTCTTATCACCACCCTTACCCGAAAGACCTTTAGTGACAAGCGGGGGTATTTGTAAAATACAACCATGCGAAAAGAAGAAAATGTGCTCAATTATTTCAAAATTCCTTCATTTATCTGCAATTTGAATTACAATGCTAGTTTGTACACAATTTGAATAAACTATGATACGTTGTTTGTTTTATATGTAGTTTGTGCAGATTAGTGTTGCTGTGTGAAGAATTGGATGAGAAAGATAAAAGGGAGTGCTGAATTTTAATGAAGACAAGTAAAGGATGAAAAGTGAATCTCGATCGATTGAAGACCATTCGATCGATCGAAGGTTCGATCGATCAATAAAAGCTCAAGCGATTGAAGATCCCAAAAGTTCGATCGATCCAGAAATGTTCGATCGATCGAACATGGCTTTTATCAAATTTACGCGCACGCAGCAGAAACGGGATTTTAACCCTAGCAGTAGGTTTTAGTATTAAATACTCATATTGTATACGTCCATAAGGACGTCCACTTTGATTTTCATTAGTTTATAGAGAGTAGAGAGCTTTACTTTGGTTTTTTTGTAGCTTTTAATCAAAATTATACATTGTTTGGTTTGCATTCCTCCTTGTTCAATACAAGTTTTCGTTTCCAGGTTACTTAGTTTATGTTCTGCACTTAGTTTATATTAGTATAATCTGTTATCCTGTAGTCTTGCATGTTAGTTAGAGTTAAACAATTAGTTTTCATAGATTTCATGCAAAAATCACAACCAAACACACCTTTAATGGAACTTTACGTTAAAAACACATCTGAGACACTCCAGACCATGTCTGAGTAGTCTCCAGGTTGGGAGATCACAATGAACCCATGATCTCAAGCCTCTGCCATGCAGCAGAATAATTCCTGTGTTCGATCGATCGAGAAAGCTCGATCGATCAAAACAGAGATACAGTCTAGCAATCGAAGTCAGTTTGATCGATCGAGAGATGAAGATATTCGATCGATCGAAAGCGTGTCGATCGATCGAACCTTCTGATTCTTGAGGACATTCTATGTAGTATTCCTAGACTTTCTGCTTTACTGATTTGTTATCAAATTGTCCCCAAACGCTCAGTTTGTCAAAACAGTCTGTAAACTTTTAGCCTTGAGGCATTTGTCTTCAATATATTTTGCAAACCACCCTCAATGCTAATACCATTGTAGGTGCGAGTCAAAACTAATGTTTTAAACCACTTCCAAGTATTTCAAACCTAATTGTGATGACATAGTCCCGGGCATGAAAGGGCTATGGATTCTTTATCCTAAGAAAAATACAAAATACTGTTGAGAATGTGCTCCATTGAGCTTCAACGTAACTCCATGGTAGATGGCTAGGTCGCGATGGATTCATGTGATCCCAACATTCCCTTTTATTAATATAAACACGTTTTAAATCATCGCTTAAATTAATTAGTTAGTAATTAGTTTAATCTAGTTTTATTTCTTTATCTTTAGTAGTTGATAAACTGTGGGACTTAGTGTTCTACACTCTTTTAAAATATTGATTTTTATTTTCTTGTTTGAGATTAATCTGAGTAGTTAGTTTAACACCTTCCCTGTGGGATCGACCTGGTCTTAACCAGATTATTACTTGTACGATTACCTACACTTGGGTATAGCACACAAGCACACACAGAAAATTCTCGTGTCAACTTTTTGGCGCCGTTGCCGGGGAAGGCGACAAGCTAACGCTTCAATTACCTCGATCTATCCTTATCTCTTTCTGTTTTCTTTTTCTTTCATTCTTTAGATTAAAAATTACTTAGGGTCTTTCCCTTTATGTTCGATAATTCTATCGAAGGAATTTACAGAAACCCATTCTATTCATCCAATTCATCTAGTTCTATTAACCCCATAGTTACACCTATCGATTCAATGGCTGATAATCAAAGTGAAAATGGTGATAATGTGGTGGTACCAATCAACGATTTACTCCGTCCTTTGTGTGATCTCATGACACGTGAACACGCGCCTACACCTTCTTGTATTCTCATTCCACCTCATGCAGGCGAATTTCAATTTGTAATGGAATGATTCAACTCCTTCCTACCTTTCATGGAATGGGGAGCGAGAAGGCTTATCTACATGTCAAGGACTTTGAAGATGTTTGTAAAACATTTTCACAGAACTGTCCTGTAGACGTGACACGTCTAATGCTATTTCCTTTCACTCTGAAGGATAAAGAAAAAGCATGGTTACTCACTTTAAAGCCAAATTCAATCCACAGCTGGCATGCGATGAACACTACTTTCCTGAAAAAATTCTTTCCACCTCGGATGACCACTGAGCTTAAATGACAAATAAATTCTTACAAACAAAAGAGCAATGAAACATTCACCCAAACTTGGGAGCGTTTCAAGGATTTGCTACTCTCATGCCCACATCACAGGTACGAGAAATAGCGAACCATCCGCTACTTTTATGAAGGATTAAATGGTGAAACTAAGAAATTGGTCGAGACCATGAGTTCAGGGCCATTTCTTTGCAAAAACACGAAAGAAGCTGAAGCTCATTTTGAGTGGTTAGCTGAACACACCCATGAGTGGTCAAATTCAGACGATGTCCCACGCTCACAGATATCCTGTGTGGAAGAGAAAAGTTTATACCAACTAAAAAGTGAGGATCATCTGATGAATAAGTATGAAGAACTAGGAAAGAAAGTGGAAGAATTGGGAATGAAAGGAGAGAGTTCTAGGCAGTTTTCGCCTGAAGAACCATGCAGCACATGCAACAGGCTGGGACACACTACTCAATACTGTCCGAATGTGCCGTATTTTTAAGAACAACCCCCCATGGAAATGAATGCCATGCAAGGGTATAGGGGGCCAGGGAATTCCTACAACAATTATAATTCACAAAGTAATATCAATAGATGGAATCACCCCGGGTTTGATTGGAAAAACAATGATGGGACTCAAAACCAATATCAACAACAACAGCCCTACAATAACAATAATCAACATCAAGGGCAATACAACAGGCAGTCCCAGCCATTCCATCCAAATAGAACAAATAACTACAACAACGCTCAACCCTCCAATAATCAACAGCCAAATGTTTACATGCCACCTCACAAAAAGGTGCAAGAGGGAAGAACCACTCTCTAACGCGAATTTAACACAACAGTTAATTCAAATAATGAGTAAAATGTCCACGATATTAGAAAGAATGGATGCACGTCAAGAGGGGTCGAGTGGAACGTTTCCTGCTCAACCACTTCAAAACCCTAAGGGATACAACAATGGTCCCCCTAATCATGAATAGGCAAAAGCCGTGACAACTTTGGGAAGCAGCAAAGTCATAGGGAAAAACATGCCTCATTCTACCCCCGAGGAGTATGAAGAGGAAGAAGTGGTAACTAACAACAACCCATCTACTCAAGAAGAGGAGTCGTCTGACACGAATATTTTTCTTTGTGCGCTTGTGTGCTATACCCAAGTGTAGGTAATCGTGCAAGTAGTAAACTAGATTAAGTCCAAGTCGATCCCACAGGGAAGGATGAGAATTAAGTTACCTAGATTAGACTCTAAAAGAAAAGAAGATTCAATGTTTTCAAAGAAATGTAGAACACAAAGTTCTACAAATAACAACTACTAAAATTAAAAGCAACTAAACTAAATTAACTGACGATTAACTATTTAACTAAAACGAGATTTTAAAAGCTATTTTTCTTAATAAAAGGAAGTGTTGGGATCACGCGAATCCACTGTGACCTAGCCGTCTACCATGCAATTGCAATTAAGCTCAATGGAGTACATCTTCTACAATATTTTGTACTTCTCTAAAGATCTAGAATCAATAGCCCTTTCATGACTGGGACTATATAATCTCAATTAAGTTTGAAATACATGAAAGCGGTTTAATTCAATAGTTAAGACTCGCACCTACAATGGTGTTAGCATTACGGGTGGTTTGCAAAATGTATTGAAAGAAAATGCCTTAAGGCCTTAAGTTCGAAGACTGTTTCGACAAACTGAGCATTTGGGGACAGTTTGATAACAAATCCTTAAAACAGAAAGTCTTAGAATACTATATTGGATGTTCTAAAGAATCTAAAAGTTCAATCGATCGACGCGCTTTCGATCGATCGACAATCGTCTTCTCTCGATCGATCGACATGTCCCCTTTCGATCTACTCTGCTTCTGTATCGATCGATCGAAATAACTCCGATCGATCGAACACAGATATTATTCTGGTGCATGGCAGAGGCTTGAAAACACAGTTTCATCGCGATTTCCCAACCTCGGACTACTCAGACTTGGTCTGGAGTGTCCCAGATGCGTTCTTAACGTAAAGATTCATTAAGGTGTCGTTTGGTTGTGAGCTTTTCATTAAAACCATGAAAACTTGAGATTTTAACGTATCTAGCATTCAAAGCAATAAGATTAAACAATAAACCACGATTAACTAAGTGCAATATGTAAATAAAACAATAACTCAGTAACCTGAAACGAAGAACTCGTATTAAACCAAAGAGAATCCAAGCTATTAATGTAAAACCTTGACTAGAACCCTACAAAACAATAGAAAACTGATAAAAAGTAAAATGGGGCGTCCCCCTGGACGTAAACAATACGAGTTTATATAGTAGAATCCTAATGCTAGGGTTAAAACTCCGTCTTTTGCTGCGTGCGCGTATTCTGATAAAAGGCATGTTCGATCGATCGACAAACTCTCGATCGATTTAACTTTTGGAAACTTCGATCGCTTGAGACAAGTTAGATCGATCGAAACCTCGATCGCTTGAGAGGACCTCGATCGATCGATCGATCTTCAATTTTCAGCTTTGAATTGTCTTAATTGGAGCCAAGCACTTCCTTTTTATCCTGCTCCTTCAATTATTCACACAGCGACAAAAATCTGCACAAATCACAGCTATAACACACAACTTATCATAGATTAATCATAATGTGTAGAAACTGGCATTGTAATCCAAACTGCAGATATATGAGGAAATTGTGAACTAAATTAGTGTATTTTCTTTTTTTAGCACGGTTGTACTTTACAAATACCCCCGCTTGTCACAACCCCCAACTAGCGAATTGCTAGTCCCTAGCAATAAAGCGAAAAATTAAACATGCTAACTACTACTACAACGATTAGAATAAACAAAATAAAATTAAAGCAGACTAATCTAATAAGAAAGAGACGCTACCTAACTCACTTTTGCAGGCATCGCGGTTGCATTTAGCAATTGCAACAAGCCGTTAAACCCCTAGGTTCCCCTAGTGGACGAGTGTTGTCTCGTGAGGGTTTGCAGTGAATATACCCACAAAATTCTCAATTTTTAAGATAAAAAAGATGTAGAAAAACTTATAAACATTTCTTCCTATTTGGCTATCAGTTTAGCTCTACAAAATATATCAACCTCATACAAACCATGAAGAAACCCACATGTTCCTCATGTCACCGAGATAATTATACATATGCATTCCATTCATGTATCCGTGTGTGTGTGAAATCAACAGCTATGCATCCAACTTAATTTAGAGTTGTTTAAACTATCATACCTTTGGAATTTGTAGTTTCAACTCAATTCTCACATGGGATTACACTCAAAAATGAACATCTTACAGAAATTGGTTTAATAATGATCGCACAAGGTACGAAAGCTTTGATGGGAGTGAATTTTTTTGGATACTAATGCTTTCATACCTGACTCTATAAAAGACGAACATTTTAGAGTTTATAGTCTCGTGAAAAGGATACTACTTACTAGAGGAGCGAAATACCGTGGATAACTCAAATTACACGTTCATATTCAAACTAAGTTGTTAAAAATCATTAAGACTTTGACTTCTCGGCCTTTATTTAGCAGGATATAGATAAGAGAGGCTAGATTTGCACATCCTGAGCATGTGATGAAGACTAGTTTATTTCTTCTTTATTTCAACCATCCTCTATTTTCATAAATGTTTTTTTTTTCTTCACTTCTTTTTCTTTTTCCCTTTTTTTTTCTCTTTTTTTTTTTTTTTTTTTTTTTTTTTTAACCTGCTCCTTGCATATTTTCTTTTTATAACGTCCTTCCACAACTGCTCCCTTCTCGTCACATACTTCAACAATTTTAAGCACATTAGGTGTGCAATTGGTTTTATAGAGTTTAAAGTATGAGATGAGGAGTTTTAGGTTTTCATATTGGCAGTATTTAATCGGTGTGGAGTTAGGAGATTCTTGGGTGTTCATGCAGGTATATGAAAAAGGAAAGGAGTGAATAACGATGGCTTAAATCATTTTCTTAACTTCTTAGCTTTAGCACTTCAGTGTTCATTGAGTTTAGTTGGTAAATCCTGAACATTCTCCTCTAGTAAACAGCCTAAATGAAGAATTAGAGACTATTCAACGAATTTAAAATGTATTCAAGGAAAACAATGTATGAAAAAGGAAAGGAGTGAATACCGATGGCTTAAATCATTTTCTTAAGTTCTTAGCTTTAGCACTTCAGTGTTCATTGAGTTTAGTTGGTAAATCCTGAACATTCTCCTCTAATAAACAGCCTAAATGAAGAATTAGAGACTATTCAACGAATTTAAAATGTATTCAAGGAAAACAATGCGAATTTATTGTGATAAGTCCCTCAGAATTGAAGTTTGGGCTAAAAAGCTCACTAAGGGTCATTAGTTTCCATTATTCATTCCTTGAAGCATAAAAGTCGTATTAACTCTTATTTAGTTTTCAACATAGCTATCAACGTGCAAATGGATGTTGGATACTAGAATGGTCAACATATGCATTCGTCCTAGTGAACTAGAAAAACGCGTGAATGTAATTCATAAAAGGATGAGATTAACACGAATGTATCATCGCTTGAGAACAGCTAAATAGAAGTGAACATTCACAATTATTCTACCAATTTAATTCAAAAAAATTTATTTGTATTTTTAAATATTTGTATTTTTAAATAGGAGATTGTATGATGTTTGCGATAGAAAGAGCGATCCAGATTGCTAAGTAGAAAAAATATACACAGGTGACTATCTATCTATATCCTACCCCCAACTGAAAATTGCAATAACCTCAGTGAGTGATTTTTAAAAATAGATAGAGAAATAGCACCTGAAATAGCAGCAGAAGAATCATAATAGTAACAACCTGTACAGAAAGCATACACTCTCCAAGCAGCAAAGTACAAAAAGATAGGAAATGGATAAAACAAGCATACGATCTATAAATAATAACAAAAACGTCACTGGAAAGATAAGACAATGAAAATGACAGAGCAGTAATAATAGAACGTAAACAAACGAAACCAACCAACAAAACCAAATAGCCACATATATGTTACCACAAAACTAAAATCCATAAGATTAGAGCAGAGAGATATAAGTACGAAAAAGAAGATACAACAAAACTCTCCAAATACTCCCAAAGTCAAGGCCTAAACATCCTCCGCTATATCTGATAATATCTCTATCGGCGCATCGGGGGTAACCTCAACTCCACCCTCAGCAACAGTACCCGCCGTCGTCGGGTCACTCTCAGTCACGACTGGAGGTGGTGGAAGTGGGGACTCCGCAGAAGGTGGTGCCGCAGATGATGATGGTGCAGCAGGTTCAGCAAGTGGTGGTGGAGTAGTGGTAGAAGTGGTAGATGGATCAAGGATAGTCGGTGCGGCAGGATCAGCAACAGATGGTGGAGCAGAGGAAGACGGGGCAGTGGTAGGAGGTGGAGGTGTATGTAATGACTGGTCAACCCCCAACTGAATCAAAATGGTCTCAAGCAATGTCATCATGCGGTCCATCCGGCCCTCGAGTCTGATCCGTGCCTCCCTCTCCTCTAATAATAACTCATGAACAGTAGGGAGAGGCACGGATGAAGAAGACTCTCCCTGGGCCTGAGTCTGAGCCTGAGATCGCTGTCTTAGCTCAAACTGTGCAATCTCAACCCGAGGATCAAACTCGTCATCAGAATGAAGCTCCTCAGCCTTTGTCAACGTTCCTGAAGCTGCACCCTCAGTATCGGTGCCATCAGATCTCTTCCTCTTCTCCCCAACTTTCGCTTTCCCTTTTCCCTTCCTCTTCCTCTTCTGTGCATCAGATCGGCGAGAAGCTGTCTCGCCAAAATGACTGCGAGCTTGAGAGGTCGCATCATCAGGTAAGGGAACGAGGCCAGCCTGCTCGATCACCCGGTGAATGACCCAAGCACCTTTTAGGTGCTTCTTGGCAGCAATGTAGCGAGTGGGGTGCCTCATAAAGTCAATATACAGGCGAGGCAAACAGACTGGTAACCCCGTCCCTATGGCATATAACACGTGTGCATACCAGGGTGCAATCTTCTCCCGATAGGAGGTCACCAATAGGTAGTTGCTCAGGGCAAGGTGGAGCATATGATAATTATCGGTCAGGTAGGAGTCAGCAATAAGGGATGCACCATCCCAGCTCGATAACGCACCTCCGGTGAGCTCTCTGATGACAACGGTCGGTGGAAGCACCGGTGTATCAGCACGGTGCGGGCATACACAGTCAGGCACCTCCGGGACCCCTAGAGCAACTGAGATGGTGGCCGGACTGAACACAATCTCCCGACCACGGAAGAATGATCGTAAAGTGAATGCGGCATCTGGATCTCTAATCATCGTCGCACAAGCCGCGCGGATCCACGAAAGATTCACTCTCTTTATTTGAGAGAGAAAATCGTACCAATGTGGCATGGCTCGAAGACGGGTGAGATACCAAGGAGTAGTGAGCCATGCCGTCTCAAGTGGCCTCTCAAGCATGACCTTTTTGGACTAGAAATAGCACGTGAACCACTGGCGGTCGGGGGTGTTCCGAAAGCCGTGGTGCGGGACCGGGTCGGGAATAGCGAGGTCAAAGGGCTTCTCCCTATGATACCCCGTAATAGGGTTCATTGTGAGGATCCTGAAATGGAAAGGAAAAGAAAATGACAATTAAAAACAGGAACTGAAAAGAAAATAAAGAAACTGCCACTGCCAGAGTTCGAGCGATCAAACTTTTATCGATCGATCGAACAAAGCGAATCCGCGATCGCTCGAACCCTCTCAATCGATCGAGCACAGAGATGCGGCAGCGACGAGGAAAAAGAATGGAGATGAAAGAAAAATAAGCATAAGATGACTAAAACGTACAGAAAATGTTCATAGGACCAATGGGGGGGCACCCTCAAGAAAACTCGAATGAAAAATGGAAATAGGGGGGTGGCTCAAGCCTTACCTCTAGTGTTCACGCAGAGGGGAGGACGAGGGTGTTGATGATGATGATCAGAAGGATCAGAGGCTCCCAAAAATGGCGTGAGGGATGGGGGAGCTACAAATCGCCAGAGCTTTACTCTCTGTCGCCGAGCGCTCGAGGAAAGAGGGAGAAAGAGAGAAACTAAGGAAGTGTACGCTGGACGCCTCGTTTAAAACACAGGTTTCGATCGATCGAAACGGTTCGATCGATCGAACGGTGGATCGATTGAGAACGTTTCAAGCGATCGAGGATATGAAATCTTCGATCGATCGGGTAATGGTCGATCGATCGAACCTGGAAATTCCAAGACATCACAAAATGGAAAAATTAAGTACCCCCAACTGCCCCAAGTTATTTTGGACATACAGTAAACTGATAAAACAGTGCAGTAACAGGACATGTAAGCCAAAAACTCATCCTCATAATAGAAAAATTGCAATTTTTGTATAAATTAAACTTTATAATAGCATCGATATTGCAAAATTATTGCCTCCACTTGGTATTTAAGACCTTATTCAACTAAAGAAAACTGAAATAAAACTAACACCAATAAAATTTTTGTCTAGGATTACACTTCAATTGATAATAGAAAGATCAATGACTGAATACAATTGAAGTGATCACTACTCTTCAAGCAAGAAAATTTCTTCTTCCACCATTGCTTCATTCTCCGCTAAAACTTTGCATGTGGATTCCAAACTTGATGATTCCCTTTCCAAGAATAGTCGGAAAGTAGCAAGGACATCATCGAGCAAGTCTGAAGTCTCTAAGGAACTGAAAGCCCATGCAAGAGGTGATCCCGTTGGAGACAAGGATAACGGAGTGCAACAGCACAACAGACTGTCCTCTTGCGGCGGAGTGCCCGGGGGCCATATGTAGGGCCCAAAGCCATGAACCAGTTGATGTGGAAGATAAAGAGGCGGGATCGGTGGATTCATAGTGATAATCCTAACAAAGGGAAAAACAAAACGAAAACAAAGAAAAGAAAAGAAAAGAAATAAAAACAAAAGGCAAAGACAACAGAAAGAAATAACTAAATAAAGAAAACAAGAGAAAGACAAGTGACAACGAATTAACCTCACTTTTGGCATGAGACACCCATGTGCACTAGCAGGTAACGGGCACTGGAGCCGGAACAGCAAATAACTCGTGTGCACATAAATGTAAGGGACCACTGCGATGACAAGGAAGTCATCAACAAACGTGAATACAGCATTGTGGCGTTGTGGCACCACATCCTGTAAGTCTTCTTCGTCCCATGGTTCCCACATGGAGTCATTCTCCCACTGCTCCATCAGAGCATTGTGGCATACCCTTCAGCATTGTGGCATACCCTTCAGGTTCTCCTTCCTCACCAAAAAGGTCCATATGCTCGAAAGGGTTAATTTGGAGGAGAGCAGGATCATAAGGGATGCATCCATAGGTCAGGTCCACTACATCATCTGCCCCCGGACCTTCATAGGGAGATAAGCAGAATGCTATCTCGTCGGCAGTCCAAGGTGGGTTCTGATGTTCAGAATCAGCCCACGACCCAATTGAGTGGACATCATCATCTCTCATATTGAATATCCTGCATGGGAGAGATAATATGGAACAGCAGATTAGAATCGAAATCACTTGCAGAAAAAAGAAATAAAAACGGAAGATAGCAAAAGTAAAGGTATACAACAACAACGTGGGAAAAAAAATGCTTAATGTTTGGGATCAAGAGTAGTTGGGTTCATCCAGTTGGATGAACTCAACCTCTGTTTGGAAATTCTCCAAGAACAGTTTTAGCCTTTGGCCATTGACCTTGAAAGCTACATCGTTCTTGGGGTTTATCAGCTTGACTGCCCCATGTGGAAAGACAGATTTCACTATAAATGGTCCTGTCCACCTAGATCGGAGTTTGCCTAGGAAAAGGTGGAGGCGTGAGTCATACAGCAAGACTTTCTGCCCCGGCTCGAATGATTTACGACAAATAGTTCTATCATGGCGAGCCTTCAACCTTTCCTTGCGTAATCGAGCATTGTCGTATGCATCTTGACGTATTTCTTCCAATTTAGCCAGTTGAAGTTTTCGAAGATGCCCTCCCTCTTTAATATCAAAGTTCAATGAGCGTGTCGCCCAATAAGCTTTGTGTTCGATTTCGACAAGGAGGTGACATGCTTTCCTGTATACTAGCCTGAATGGGGACATCCCTAGGTTCATTTTGTATGCAGTACGGTATGCCCATAGTGCATCAGTCAGTTTATATGCCCAATCCTTTCTGTTGAAACTAACCTTCTTTTCGAGAATATGCTTGATTTCTCGGTTAGCCAACTCTGCTTGCCCGTTTGTTTGTGGATGGTAGGCGAGAGCGATTTTGTGATTGACCCCATATTTCTTGAGGAGTGATTCCAAAGGCCTATTGCAGAAGTGCTTGCCTTGGTCACTTATTAGGGCTTTCGGGGTTCCAAAATGCGATAGAATATGTTCCTTAAGAAAGGACATCACCGTTTTGTGGTCATTGCGTCTTGTTGATATCGCTTCTACCCACTTTGATATATATTCCACAGCAAGGAGTATATATTCGCAATTATTTGATTTAGGAAACGGGCCCATGAAGTCTATGCCCCAACAATCAAATATTTCAATCGTGATAATGGGGGTTAAGGGCATGGAGTTCCTTTTTGAAATTGTACCAAGCTATTGATAGCGTTGGCACGTTTTGCAGAAAGCGTAGGCATCTTTAAACAAGGTGGGCCAGTAGAAGCCGCTATGTAGAACTTTTTGTGCGGTCTTTTGTGATGCGAAATGGCCACCGCATGCCTCATAATGGCATGATGCTAAAATGATGGTTATATCCTCGTTTGGAACGCAACGTCTGATGACCTGATCAGCACAATACTTAAATAAGTACGGGTCATCGAAGAAGAAATGGTGTGCGAAAGAGAGGAACCGCTTCTTGTCTTGATTTGACCAATGTCCAGGAGTCTCTCCCGTAACCAGATAGTTTACTATATCTGCATACCAGGGTAGAGCGGACACAGTCATCAATTGTTCATCTGGGAATTTGTCCTTTATCGGTATGGGTTCAGTATTGTCAACAAACGTTAACCGAGATAAATGGTCTGCAACCACATTCTTTACACCCTTTTTGTCTTTGATTGTGATATCGAACTCTTGGAGTAGGAGTATCCAATGAATCAGCCTTTGTTTTGCATCCTTCTTAGATAACAAATATTTGAGGGCCGAGTGGTCTGTAAAACAGATGATAGGGGACCCTATCAGATATGACCTGAATTTATCCAGAGCAAAAACTATCGCCAGTAGCGCTTTTTCGGTAGTTGTATAATTCATTTGAGCTTCATTAAGTGTACGACTGGCGTAGTAGATTACGTAAGGCTTTTTATCCTTCCTCTGTTCTAGCACTGCGCCAATGGCGTAGTCACTAGCATCACACATTAACTCAAAAGGCAAACTCCAGTCGGGTGCCTGTATTATCGGTGCAGAGGTAAGGTGTTCTTTTAGTGCGTCAAAAGATGTTTGACAATTTTCCGACCATTCGAATGGCATGTCCTTCGCTAACAGTTGACACAGTGGCCGGGAAATTGCACTAAAATTTTGGATAAAGCGACGATAGAATCCCGCATGTCCCAGAAAGGATCGAATATCTCTGACTGTACGAGGGACAAGTAAGTTCGAAATTATATCTACTTTTGCTTTATCGACTTGGATACCTTTATCAGAAATGATGTGTCCGAGGACAATTCCCTTGGTCACCATGAAGTGACATTTTTCCCAGTTTAGTACTAGGTGTTTGTCCTCGCATCTAGCTAGCACACGTTCCAGATTATCTAAGCAGTTTTCGAAACTATGGCCGAACACGGAGAAATCATCCATAAATACTTCAAAAATTTGCTCGACCATGTCACTGAAAATACTCAACATGCATCGCTGAAATGTAGCTGGTGCATTGCATAGCCCGAAAGGCATACGTCGGTAGGCGAAAGTACCGAACGGACACGTGAAGGTTGTTTTCTCCTGATCTTCAGGAGAAATTTCTATCTGATTATAACCGCTGTATCCGTCCAGAAAGCAGTAGTATTTATGACCCGCCACTCGTTCTAGCATTTGATCCATGAATGGCAATGGAAAATGGTCTTTTCGGGTTACAGTATTCAGCTTTCGATAATCAATACACATCCGCCTTCCGGTGGGGACGCGTGTTGGTACTAATTCGCCATCTTTATTTAGAATAACTGTTATACCTGCCTTCTTGGGCACTACTTGGGTTGGACTAACCCAAGGGCTGTCAGATATTGGATATATGATCCCAACATCAAGTAGTTTTAGCACTTCCTTTTTGACTACTTCTTGCATGTTGGGATTCAGACGCCTTTGCATTTGTCGCGAAGGTTTAGCGTCTTCCTCCTAATATATCCTATGGGTGCACACAGACGGGCTTATGCCTTTGAGGTCGGTAATAGTCCATCCTAATGCTCCTTTATGTTGTTTCAACACCTCGATTAACCTATCCTCTTGTTCAGAATTTAAAGTAGATGAGATTATGACAGGATAAGTCTTCTCAGTTCCCAGAAAAGCGTATTTGAGTTCTTTTGGAAGTTCCTTTAATTCTAAATTGGAAAACTGCATGTTCGAGGGCACGACTAGCTACGTTTTAGGAGGCAGTGGTTCATATAGTGTTATCCACATGCAGTCAGTTCTATCCTCCTCTAGTGTATCCAACATAAGGCAAGTGTGATTTAAAGCAGCATCCAATGGAGTGGACTCTTTAGGTTGATAGATAGCATCAAATTGTGACACCACTACCTCTAAAGGATCTTTGTAATCAACGAAATCGGCCTCATCTTCGATGACCGTGTTGATGTAATTCACTTCCTCATCATCATCGTATTCTTCATGTCGGGGATTTGAAACTTTTTTGACATTTAACGTCATATTCCCGAATACGATGGTCATGATACCACTTCTCACTTTTATTGTGGCATCTATTGTGTTGAGGAAAGGACGTCAGAAAATCACCGGGATTTGTGAGCCTGGGTTGGACACAGGTTTGGTGTCTAAGATGACAAAATCGACCGGGAAGACAAACGAGTCTATTTGAACAAGGACGTCTTCCAGAACTCCTCTTGGGTATTTAACAGACCTATATGCCAATTACAATGCAACTCGGGTGGGTTTGTATTCACCTAGCCCTAGTTGTTTATAAACCGAGTATGGCAGAAGGTTTACGCTAGCTCCTAGGTCGAGGAGTGCGTTGTCTATCTTTTGATTCCCAATTTGACATGAGACAGTGGGAGTGCCGGGGTCTTTGAGTTTAGGAGGCAATTCATTTTGGATAATTGCACTTGCTTGGCAAGCGACGTAAGCGTGTTTCTTCACACTTTGCCTCCTTTTGACCGTACATAAGTCTTTGAGATACGTAGCGTAGGCCGGCACTTGTTTTATTGCATCAAGGAGTGGGAGATTGATTTTAACTTGTTTGAATAATTCCAAGAACTCCTGATTCTTCGTCTCATTTTTGGGTTTCTTTAACCTTTGAGGATAAGGCGCAGGGAAAGGGCATTTTGGTACTTCATCATTAATGGGTTCCTTTCCGGGCCTTCTCTCAACTTCTCCCACTTCTTTAGGAGCTTCAGTATTCGTTTCTAATGGTTCTTTACTAGTAATGGGCTCCTCTTCTTGAGTAGAAGGTTTATTTGTATTGACCACTTCATCCTCCTCATACTCTTCGGGGGTAGAGGTAGGCATATTTTGCCCTATAATCTTGCCGCTTCTTAGAGTCGTCACGGCTTTTGCTTGTTCGTGATTCGGGGGACCGTTATTGTATCCCTTAGGGTTTTGAAGTGGTTGGGCAGGAAATGTTCCGCCCGATCCCTCTTGTCGTGCATCCATCCTATCTAACGTCGCAGACATTTTACTCATCATTTGAATTAATTGTTGCGTTAGGTTGACGTTAGAGATAGGATCTTCCTCTTGCACCTTTTTGTGCGGTGGCACGTACACATTAGACTGTTGATTATTAGAGGGTTGCACTTGGTTCTAATTATTAAATATATTTTGATTGTATGGCTGGGACTGCCTATTGTATTGCCCTTGATATTGGCTATTGTAGGGCTGCTGTTGTTGATGTTGATTTTGAGTCCCAGCATCATTTTTCCAATCAAAACCAGGGTGATTCCATCGATTGTTATTGTTTGTGAATTATTGTTGTTATAGGAATTCCCTGCCCCCCTATACCCTTGCATGGCATTCAATTCCATGGGGGGTTGTTCTTGAAAATACGGCACATTAGGACAATATTGAGTGGTATGTCCCAACATATTGCATGTGCCGCATGGTTCTTCAGGCAAATTCTGCCTCGAACTTCCTCCTTTCATGCCTAACTCCTCTACTTTCTTTGCTAGTTCTTCATATTTAGTCATGAGGTGATCTTCACTGTTTAGTTGGTATAGGCTTTTCTCTTCTACACAGGATATCTGTGAGCGTGAGACATCATCAGAATTCGACCATTCATGAGCGTATTCAGCCAACCAATCGAAATGGGCTTCAGCCTCTTCGGTGTTTTTACAGAGAAAGGGGCCTGAAGTCATGGTTTCCACCAACATTTTCGTTTCACCATTCAACCCATGATAAAAGAAGCTGATAGTTCGCCATTTATCAAACCCATGGTGTGGGCACGAGAGAAGCAAATCTTTGAAACGCTCCCATGTTTGAGTGAAGGTTTCATTGCTCTTTTGTTTGTAGGAATTAATTTGGCGTTGAAGGTCAGTGGTCATGCGAGTTGGAAAAAATTATTTAGAAATGCAGTGTTCATCGCTTGCCAGGTGAAGATTGAATTGGGTTTTAAGGTGAGTAACCACGCCTTTGCTTTATCCTTCAAGGTGAAAGGGAATAGCAATAGACGTGTCACGTCCACAGGAGAATTCTGTGAGAATGTTTTGCAAACATCCTCGAAGTCCTTGACATGTAAGTACGCCTTCTCACTTTCCATCCCATGAAAGGTGGGAAGAAGTTGGATCATCCCATTGCGAAATTAAAATTCGCCAGCGTGTGGTGGGATTAGAATGCAAGAGGGCGTAGGTGCGTGTTCTGGTTGCATGATATCGCATAAAGGTCGTAGCGCCTCATCAAGTGGTGCAACCACATTATCACCATGTTTCACTTTGATTATCACCCATTGATTCAGTAGGAGTAGCTACAGGGTTAACAGAATTAGAGGAATCTGATTAGTAGAGTGGATTTTCGAAAATTCCTTCAATGGAATTGTTGGACATGAACCAGGAGAGTTCCTAAGGAGAGTGTTTTACCTAAGGAACTAAAAGAAAAAGAAATTAAAAACAGAAATAGATGAAGAGAGATTGAGGTAACCTATGTATTAACTCGTCGCCTTCCCCGGCAACGGCGCCAAAAACTTGACACGAATATTTTTCTGTGTGCGCTTGTGTGCTATACCCAAGTGTAGGTAATCGTACAAGTAGTAAACTGGATTAAGTCCAACTCGATCCCACAGGGAAGGATGAGAATTAAGTTACCTAGATTAGACTCTAAAAGAAAAGAAGATTCAATGTTTTAAAAGAAATGTAGAACACAAAGTTCTACAAATAACAACTACTAAAATTAAAAGCAACTAAATTAAATTAACTACCGATTAACTATTTAACTAAAATGAGATTTTAAAAGCTGTTTTTCTTAATAAAAGGAAGTGTTGGGATCACGCGAATCCATTGTGACCTAGCCGTCTACCATGCAATTGCAATTAAGCTCAATGGAGTACATCTTCTACAATATTTCGTACTTCTCTAAAGATCTAGAATCAATAGCCCTTTCATGACCGGGACTATATCATCTCAATTAAGTTTGAAATACATGAAAGCGGTTTAATTCAATAGTTAAGACTCGCACCTACAATGGTGTTAGCATTGCGGGTGGTTTGCAAAATGTATTGAAAGAAAATGTCTTAAGGCCTTAAGTTCGAAGAATGTTTCGACAAACTGAGCATTTGGGGACAGTTTGATAACAAATCCTTAAAACAGAAAGTCTTAGAATACTATATTGGATGTTCTAAAGAATCTAAAAGTTCAATCGATCGACGCGCTTTCGATCGATCGACAATCGTCTTCTCTCGATCGATCGACATGTCCCCTTTCGATCTACTCTGCTTCTGTATCGATCGATCGAAATAACTCCGATCGATCGAACACAGATATTATTCAGCTTTGAATTGTCTTCATTGGAGCCAAGCACTTCCTTTTTATCCTGCTCCTTCAATTATTCACACAGCGACAGAAATCTGCACAAATCACAGCTATAACACACAACTTATCATAGATTAATCATAATGTGTAGAAACTGGCATTGTAATCCAAACTGCAGATATATGAGGAAATTATGAACTCAATTAGTGTATTTTCTTCTTTTAGCACGGTTGTATTTTACAAATACCCCCGCTTGTCATCGTCCACTAATAACAAACTATTAGAATAAAATGAGGGAGCTCCTAAAGAAGTAGAAGTTGAGAGAAGGCCTGGAAAGGAGCCCATCAAAGACGAATTACCTAAATGCCCTTTCCCCGCGCCTTACCCTCAAAGGCTCAAGAAACCCCAAAACGAGATAAAGAATCAGGAGTTTTTGGAGTTGTTCAAACAAGTGAAAATTAATCTCCTGCTCCTTGATGCAATCAAACAAGTGCCAGCCTACGGTAAGTATCTAAAAGATTTATGCACGGTCAAGAGGAGGCAAAGTGTGAAGAAACACGCTTATATCGTTTGCCAAGCAAGCGCAATTATTCAAAATGAATTGCCTCCAAAGCTCAAAGACCCTGGCACCCCAACTGTCTCATGTAGAATTGGGAATCAAAGAATAGACAACGCATTCCTTAATTTAGGAGCTAGCGTAAACTTGCTGCCATATTTAGTACATAACAACTAGGGTTTGGTGAACTCAAACCCACCCGAGTTGCATTGCAATTGGCAGATAGGTCAGTCAAATATCCTAGAGGAATACTGGAAGACGCCCTGGTACAGATAGATACATTTGTCTTTCCGGTCAATTTTGTGATTCTGGACACTGAACCTGTGTCTAATCCATGTTCACAAATCCTGGTGATTTTTGGACGTCCATTCCTCAACACCATTGATGCCATAATCAAAATAAGGAGCGGCATCATGAACATCGTATTCGGGAACATGACTCTAAATGTCAAGATTTTTTCAAATCCCCGACCCGAAGAATACAAGGATGAAGAAGAGGTTAACTTCATTGAAATAGTCATTAAGGACGAGGCTAATCTTGTAGAATACAAAGATCCTTTGGAGGTAGTTGTGGCATAATTTGATGCCACTTATCAACCTAACGATTCTACCCCATTGGACGCTGCTCTAAATCATGACTGCCTCATGATGGAAACTAAAGATGAAGATAGAGCTGAATGCACGTGGGTCACACCATATAAACCCTTGCCTCCAAAAGCAAAGTTAACCATGCCTTCGAACTTTCAGTTTCCTGATTTGGAATTAAAGGAGCTTCCAAAAGAGCTCAAATACGCTTTTTTGGGGACTGAAAAGACTTATCCCATTATAATCTCATCCACGTTGAACTCTGAACAAGAGGATAAGTTAATTCAAACACTCAAACAGCACAACGGAGCTTTGGGGTGGACCATTGCCGACCTAAAAGGCATAAGTCCATCTATTTTCACCCATAAGATACATCTGGAGGAAAACGCTAAACCTTCGCGATAGATGCAAAGACGTCTGAATCCTAATATGCAAGAAGTCGTGAAAAAGGAAGTCTTAAAACTTCTTGACATTGGGATTATATATCCTATCTTTGATAGCTCTTGGGTTAGTCCAACCCAAGTGGTGCCCAAAAAGGCGGGTATAACAGTTATCCCGAACAAAGATGGCGAGTTAGTACCAACACGCATCCCCACTGGATGGCAGATGTGTATTGATTACCGAAAGTTAAATACTGTGACCCAGAAAGACCACTTTCCATTGCCATTCATGGATTTAATGCTACAAAGAGTGGCGGGTCATAAATTTTATTGCTTCTTGGACGGATATAGTGGCTATAACCAAATCGAAATAGCTCCTGAAGATTAGGAGAAAATGACTTTCACTTGTTCGTTCAGTACATTCGCCTACCGTCGTATGCCTTTCGGTTTATGCAATGCACCTGCCACTTTTCAGCGGTGCATGTTGAGCATATTCAGTGATATGGTTGAACAGACACTCGAGGTCTTTATAAACGACTTCTCAGTGTTTGGCCATAGTTTCGATAACTGCCTGGAAAACCTTGAGAATGTGTTAGCAAGATGCGAGGACAAACACTTAGTACTAAATTGGGAAAAGTGTCACTTCATGGTGACCAAGGTAATTGTCCTCGGCCACATTATCTCTGATAAGGGTATCCAAGTCAATAAAGCAAAAATTGATATAATTTCAAATCTGTCTGTCCCTCGTATTGTCCGAGACATCCGATCTTTTCTGGGACATGCTAGATTCTATCAACGCTTTATCCAAAATTTTAGTGCAATCTCCCGACCACTGTGCCAACTCCTACTTAAAGACGCATCTTTCGAATGATCGAAAAACTGTCAAATATCTTTTGATGCACTAAAAGAACACCTTACCTCCGATGCTAGCGACTATGCCATTGGCGCAGTTCTAGGATAGAGGAAGGACAACAAGCCTTATGTAATCTACAATGCCAGCCGAACACTTACCGAAAATCAAATGAATTATACAACTACTGAGAAAGAGCTACTGGCAATAGTCTTCACTCTGGACAAATTCAGGTCTTATTTGATAGGGTCCCCAGTCGTCTGTTTTGCAGACCACTCGGTCCTCAAGTACCAGTTATCTAAGAAAGATGCGAAACAGAGGCTTATCCGTTGGATACTCCAACTCCAGGAATTTGATATCACTATCAAGGATAAAAAAGGAGTAGAAAATGTGGTCGTCGACCATTTATCTCGGTTGACATTCACTGACAACATTGAGCCTGTACCTATAAAGGATGAATTCCCAGACGAGCAACTGATGGCTGTCTCCAGTTTGCCTTGGTACGCAAATATAATAAATTACCTTATTACAGGAGAGACTAAAAATCATTGGTCAAATCAGGACAAGAAAAAGTTCCTTTCGTTCGCACGCCATTTTTTCTTCGATGACCCTTATTTATTTAAGTATTGTGCTGATCAGGTCATCAAGAACTGCGTCCCGAATGAGGACATAACTGTAATTTTGGCCTCCTGTCATTCTGAAGCCTGCGGTGGCCATTTTGCCTCCCAAAAGACCACACACAAAGTATTGCACAGCGGCTTCTATTGGCCCACTGTGTTCAAAGATGCCTATGCTTTTTGTAAATCATGCCAACGATGTCAAAAGCTTGGTACACTTTCAAAAAGGAATTCGATGCCCTTAACTCCCATCATCACAATTGAAATATTTGATTGTTGGGGCATAGACTTCATGGGCCCATTTCCTAAATCTAATAACTGTGAATATATACTCCTTGCTGTGGAATATATATCAAAATGGGTAGAAGCGATACTAACGAGACACAATGACCATAAAACGGTAATGTCCTTTCTTAAGGAAAATATCTTATCGCATTTCAGAACCCCAAAAGCCCTAATAAGTGACCAAGGGAAACACTTTTGCAATAGGCCTTTGGAATCACTACTCAAGAAATACAGGGTGAATCATAAGATCGCTCTAGCATACCACCCACAAACGAATGGGTAGGCAGAGTTGGCTAACCGTGAAATCAAGCATATAATAGAAAAGATGGTTAGTTTCAACAAAAAAGACTGGGCTTATAAACTGACTGGTGCTCTTTGGACGTACCGTACTGCCTACAAGACAAATCCGGGAATGTTCCCATATAGGCTAGTGTATAGTAAGGCATGTCACCTCCCCGTTGAAATTGAGAACAAAGCATATTGGGCGACACGCTCATTAAATTTCGATAAAAAAGAAGGAGGTCATCTTTGAAAGCTCCAGTTGGCAGAACTGGAAGAAATTCGTTGAGATGCATATGGCAATGCTAAACTTCATAAGGAAAGGTTGAAGGCTCGCCATGATAGAACAATTTTTCGAAAATCTTTCGAGCCTGGATAGAAAGTTTTACTATACGATTCACGCCTTCATTTCGGGGGTATTTGTAAAATACAACCGCGCTAAAAGAAGAAAATGTGCTAAATTATTTCAAAATTCCTTCATTTATCTGCAATTTGAATTACAATGCTAGTTTGTACACAATTTGATTAAACTATGATAAGTTGTTAGTTTTAGCTATAGTTTGTGCAGATTATTGTCGCTGCGTGAAGAATTGGATGAGAAAGATAAAAGGGAGTGCTGAATTTTAATGAAGACAAGTTAATGATGAAAAGTGAACCTCGATCGATTGTAGACCATTCGATCGATCGAAGGTTCGATCGATCGATAGAAGCTCAAGCGATTGAAGATCCCAGAAGTTCGATCGATCAAGAAATGTTCGATCGATCGAACATGGCTTTTATCAGATTTTACGCGCACGCAGCAGAAATGGGATTTTAACCCTACCAGTAGGTTTTAGTATAAATACTCGTATTGTATATGTCCATAAGGACGCCCACTTTTATTTTCATCAGTTTATAGAGAGTAGAGAGCTTTACTTTGGTTTTTTTTGTAGGTTTTAATCAAAGTTATACATTGTTTGGCAAACGATATAAGCGGGTTTTTTTGTAGGTTTTAATCAAAGTTTCCTCCTTGTTTAATACAAGTTTTCTTTTCCAGGTTACTTAGTTTATGTTCTGCACTTAGTTTATATTAGTATAATATGTTATCCCGTAGTCTTGCATGTTAGTTAGAGTTAAACAATTAGTTTTCATAGATTTTATGCAAAAATCACAACCAAACACACCTTTAATGGAACTTTACGTTAAAAACACGCCTGAGACACTCCAGACCCTGTCTGAGTAGTCTCCAGGTTGGGAGATCACGATGAACCCGTGATCTCAAGCCTCTGCCATGCAGCAAAATGATTCCTGTGTTTGATCGATCGAAACAGAGATACAGTCGAGCGATCGAAGTCAGTTCGATCGATCGAGAGATGAAGATATTCGATCGATCGAAAGCGCGTCGATCGATCGAACCTTCTGATTCTTGAGGACATTCTATGCACTATTCCTAGACTTTCTGCTTTACTGATTTGTTATCAAATTGTCCCTAAACACTCTGTTTGTCAAAATAGTCTGTAAACTTTTAGCCTTGAGGCATTTTTCTTCAAAATATTTTGCAAACCACCCTCAATGCTAACACCATTGTAGGTGGGAGTCGAAACTATTGTTTTAAACCACTTCCATGTTTTTCAAACCTAATTGTGATGACATAGTCCCGGGCATGAAAGGGCTATGGATTCTTTATCCTAAGAAAAATACGAAATACTGTAGAGAATGTGCTCCATTGAGCTTCAACGTAACTCCATGGTAGATGGCTAGGTCACGGTGGATTCTTGTGATCCCAACATTCCCTTTTATTAATATAAACACGTTTTAAATCATCGCTTAAATTAATTAGTTTAATCTAGTTTTATTTCTTTATCTTTAGTAGTTGATAAACTGTGGGACTTAGTGTTCTACACTATTTTAAAATATTGATTTTTATTTTCTTGTTTAAGATTAATCTGAGTAGTTAGTTTAACACCTTCCCTGTGGGATCGACCTGGTCTTAACCAGATTATTACTTCCATGATTACCTACACTTGGGTATAGCACATAAGCGCACACAGAAAATTATCGTGTCATATACTGCTGTACCTCTCCATGTCCGAAGATTCAATGGGGTGTATGTTGGCCCAAGAAAGAGAAGAGGGGCACGCAGAAAGAGCCATTTATTATTTTAGCAAAAGGATGACCAGATACGAGTTGAAATATTCGCCTTTAGAAAAAGCCTGTTGGGCTTTAATCTGGTGCACCCATCGCCTTAGGCACTACATGTTAGCCATCCTTGTAACCCTGATATCCCAAATAGACCCACTCAAATACCTGTTTGAAAAACCTGTGTTGACTAGTAGGATTTCCAGGAGGACCATGATGCTAGCTGAGTTCGATATCAAGTATGTTACTGCCAAATCCGTAAAAGGAAGAGCTGTCACTGAATACTTGGCGGATCTCACAATAGAGTTAGAGGAAAAGGGCGAGTTTCGATTCCCAGACGAAGGAGTGATGGGGATAGAGGAGAATTTGTGGAAAATGTATTTAGATGGAGCGGCTAATTAGTTAGGCTATGGGGTCAGAATCATCCTTGTGGCACCAGACAGAACTCCTACACCGTTAGCTGTCAAGCTTAGGTACAATTCAACCAATAACATAGCGGAGTACGAAGCATGTATAGCCAGAATGACAGAAGCGCTGGCCTTGAAAGTTGAGAAGATCTATGTTTTCGGAGATTCTAATTTGATCATATCTCAAGTATGAGGTGATTGGAGGGTGAGCACGAGAAATTATGACCCTACCATGACTATCTGGAAAGTTTAACGATGGGATTCAAGAAAATATCATTCTATTACCTCCCCCGTGAAGAGAATTAGTTGGTCAACTCCTTAGCTACCTTAGCCTCAATGATACAAATTCCTTCAGGAATCACCATGATCCTACTATCCATAGAGATAAGGAATCAACCCTTGTTTGAGATGATCGCAGCACTAGAAGATGAAGATGAAGTGGCATGGTACAAGGATGTCTGTGAAGGAATAAGTGGTTTAAATTTAGAGTTTAAACGCGCAGCGGAAATAGGTTAAGTTATAAAACTTTTGGTATTCCAGGATCTACTACTCGTCAATTCTATAGATGCGTACAAGGGGGTGCAAGAATTATACCTTAGTGTCTTGAACCCAATTCTGAAACTTTAACTTCCAGCAGCCTCCACTAGATGATCTTCACCCTTATGACTCCTGCGGATGCCTGCCGGAAAGACTAGGGTTGGTGGGGAACCCTAATAGAGAGGATAGGAAGGTTTTGGGAAGACTATGATAGTTTCTGCAGCTTCTGCGTATAAAAACGACGATCACTTACTTCCAGAACGCAGCTGCCCTATTTATAGATTTCCAGAACCGACCTAGACTTCGATCGATCGAAGTGACTTCGATCGATCGAACCTTCGATCGATCGAACCATTCTCGATCGATCGAACCTGCTGACTTCAATCGATCGAACATACTTCGATCAATCGAACTTGTCTTAACAGCTTCCTCAAGTGTCTTTCCAAGCATCCTAGCGGAGCTAAGAGTGGGACCTCCTAGGCTCTTTATTGTTGGCTCAGACCAGTTTGTTAATTACCATGACCAAACTCTTTGATCAGCAAACTAACTAACTGGTCAGTTAACGTTTATTCCACTATAAAACGATAACTGAACTCCAACGCAAAAGAACATATCTGAAGCGATAACTAGACTTGTATGGTGTACTAATGTTCCTCTACCGTCAGCATTCGTAATCATATTCAGGTAGTTGGATAACTGTTACTGTCAACCTGAATCATGATTACTTCTTGTATTCCTTGAGTCCCATTCACTACTCATGATTACCAAACATGTTGATAACTTTTATCAACAAGACTGCAGTACTCAGTAATCAACTTGGTGACATTCTCAAGGGAATGCTTACTCTGAATCAGAGGGTAGATTCTATCTTGACAATATATGTTCACAACCCTATGGACATGACATACCCAAGATACCCAGGTGTTGATCTTCTATAGACCTCACTGATTGGTAAGTCAAAGCAGCCATATCCATAGTCTGTGTTCATAATCATCTCAAGATTGAGAACACGTACCTTATACAAGTTATGAGTTCCTATTGACTGTTGACAGCCTTAAGCGTCAATAGGAAAGCTCAGGTCCGTCAATGCACTATAAGCACTAGCATATCAACTAAGAGCTACACTCTAGTGATTGAGAGTAATCACTCCATCCAATGGTAGTTAATTATGCTACAGTGTAGACCTGATGAGGTATCCAGTCTCATCATCCACTGTGACATATTCTAAGTATCAAAGAATAGTAATTCGTATCTCACTTGTGTGTATCTCATACACACACGAATTGCTTACTATGATACTTAAGGATAAAACAATCATCTCATGAAAGAAACATACACAACGAAATGTAAAGCTGATATCCATATATTATAATGCTAATGTCTCATACATAAAGTAATGGTTTGAGGACACAAACCCAACAAACTCCCACTTGCACTCACAACCATTCAGAACTACATCTAAGACCTAGACTATCTAGATGACGATCAAAGACCTTCTGTGGTAAGGCCTTTGTAAACGGATCAGCAAGATTGTCAGCGGTGGCAATCTTGGTGACAGTCACATCTCCACGTTGAACTATATCTCGGATTAGGTGATATTTCCGCTCTACGTGCTTTCCCTTCCCGTGGTTCCTTGGCTCCTTGGACTGAGCCACTGCCCCACTATTATCGCAGTATAGCGTAATAGGTGACAGCGACGCTGGTACCACCTCGAGTTCCATAAGGAACTTTTTGAGCCAAACAGCTTCCTTTACGGCTTCACAAGCAGCCACATACTCAGCTTCTGTAGTTGAGTCTGCAATGCATTTCTGCTTAATGCTCCTCCAACTAACAGCACCACCTCCCAAGGTAAAGAGATGTCCGGATGTCGACTTTCTCGAATCTTTATCTGACATAAAGTCCGAGTCAGTGTATCCTACTGGAATTAACTCACTACCGCCGTACATAAGCATGTAATCTTTAGTTCTTCTCAAGTACTTAAGAATGTGCTTAACGGCTATCCAGTGCTCTGGACCAGGATTCGATTGATACCTGCTAACCATGCCAACGGCAAAGCAGATATCTGGTCTAGTGCATAACATCGCATACATGAGACTTCCCACTGCCGAGGCATAGGGAATTTCTGCCATGCGATTCCTCTCCTCTTGTGTCTTTGGACACTGGTCCTTGGAGAACGCTAAACCATGCCTGAAAGGTAACAAACCTTTCTTCGAATTATCCATTGAAAACCTAGTTAGCACTTTCTCGATATAACCAGCTTGAGATAATCCCATTATCTTTCGCTTGCGATCCCGAAAGAGCTTTATCCCAAGAACATAGCTCGCCTCTCCTAGATCCTTCATATCGAAAGTACTAGCTAGCCAAACCTTGACCGTTGACAGCGCCGCTACATCATTCCCAATGAGTAGAATGTCGTCAACGTAAAGCACAAGAAAAGCCACTACTTTCCCTTCACATTTCTTGTATACACAAGGCTCATCCAGATTCTGTATGAAACCAAACGACTTGACCGCTTGGTCAAATCGGATGTTCCAACTTCTGGATGCCTGCTTAAGCCCATAAATGGACTTTTGCAACTTGCATACCAAGTTACCTTTCCGACCAGCTATGAACCCTTCTGGTTGTTGCATATAGATGTCCTCCTCAAGATTGCCATTCAAGAATGCAGTCTTGACGTCCATCTGCCAGATTTCAAAATCTAGGCATGCAGCAATAGATAAGAGTATTCTGATGGACTTGAGCATGGATACCGGCGAGAAGGTTTCCTCATAGTCAATGCCCTCCCTCTGAGTATAGCCTTTCGCCACGAGCCTTGCCTTAAAGGTCTCAACCTTTCCATCAGATCCTCTTTTCCTCTTATAGACCCACTTGCAGCCAATGGGTTTAATATTGGCTGGAAGTTCTACAAGATCCCAGACCTGATTGGAATCCATAGATTCCAATTCAGCCTTCATAGCTTTAATCCAATGAGCTGAATCAACATCAGCCATTGCCTCTTCGTAAGTGGTAGGATCAGATTCAGATTCTATGGAGACAGCTTCAAAAACTTCTCCTAAGAACATGTATCTATCAGGCTGGCTGATAATCCTCCCACTACGACGAGGTACCGGTGCGGAAATGGGTGAAGAAGTGGTATTTTCTTGATTTTCATCGTTATCAACTACGGGTTGAACTGAGGGCTCTCCTTCTATCTCTCTAAGATCTATCCTTCCCTTAGGTTTATGGTTCATGATATAATCATCCTCCAAGAAAACAACATTTGTACTAACAAACACTTTCTGTTCTCTTGGATCATAAAAATACCATCCATAAGTACCCTTTGGATACCCTACAAAGTAACATACTTCCGATCTAGAATCCAACTTGCTCATCTTTCCTTTGAGCACATGTGCCGGACACCCCCATATCCGGAGATGTTGCAAAGAAGGCTTGCGCCCAATCCACATCTCTCGTGGTGTCCTGGGAACAGATTTGTTTGGTACTAGATTTAGTATGTATGCAGCGGTTTCCAAAGCATAACCCCAAAGGAATAATGGCAACTCTGAATAACTCATCATCGACCTAGTCATGTCTAAAAGAGTCCGATTCCTTCTCTCCGCTACACCGTTCTGCTGAGGCATACCAGGTGCAGTCAACTGTGACAGAATCCCATTCTGTACGAGGTGATCAATAAACTCATTAGAGAGGTACTCGCCACCTCGATCAGATCGAATGGCCTTGATATGTGTGCCCGATTGCTTCTCCACTTCAGCCCTAAACTCTTTGAACTTTTCAAAGGCTTCAGACTTGTGCTGCATTAGGTACACATATCCATACCTAGAGTGGTCATCGGTAAATGTTATGAAATACTCATAACCACCCCTTGCTCTAATATTTATTGGTCCACACACATCAGTATGAACTAATTCCAACAATGCATTGGTCCTATTGCCCTTTGCAGGAAAGGGCCTTTTGGTCATCTTAGCCTCCAAACAAGACTCGCAGACTTCCATTGGTTCGAGAACCAAATCGCCTAAGACCCCTTCTTTGACTAGTCTGCCAATCCTATTCAGATTGATATGGCCAAGCCTCATATGCCAAAGCCTTGATGGATTAGTGGAAGGTTCCTTTCTTTTAGATGGTAAAGTTACCACTGAGTTATTAAGTTCCAAACAAGAATCTTTTGAAATATTGGGAGTAATCACATACAAACCATTTGATTTAACACCAGAACATATAAAAGAACTGTTTCTTTTAATCACAACTTCAGTTCCAAAATGAAAAGAATAACCATTATTCGATAAATTAGAAACTGAAATTAAATTACGTCTCATTGAAGGGACGTAAAGTACATCTGATAAAATCAAAACTTTATTGTCTGAAAATTCTAAAACTACGACTCCTATAGCAACCGCAGATACGGTTGCGCTAGAACCTAGAGTAAGCAGGATCTCCCCATCACTGCATTTCCTGGTTGATCTGAACCCCTGCAATGAATTACAGATATGGTTAGTCGCACCAGAATCAATGCACCAAGTGTTTGAAGTATCCGTAATAAAACTTACTTCAATCACATGTGATTCAATCATACCTTGAACTCTTGTAGCTAAGAATTCTGGACAGTTCCTCTTCCAGTGGCCCTTCTCACCGCATTGGAAACACTTTCCTTTGCCTTGGCCACCCACCTTCCCTTTGCCCTTACCTTTTCCCTTAGATTTTGCAATCTTAGGGACCGGTCCAACACTTGAACCACCAGTGCCAGCCTTCTTCTTTCCTTTCTTACCTTTCGGTGTAGATCGGGAAGAAGAAGCGCTTTTCTCAACGTTTAAAACGCTGCCCCCAGGTTTGATCACCCCTTCTGCTGCCAGTAAAGAACTCATTAATTCGCTCATTGAGAAATCCATTTGATTCATATTATAGTTAAGTTTGAATTGAGCGAATGATGGCGACAGCGAGTTGAGGATCATATCAACTTGGGTCTGTGCATCGATGTTGGCTCCCAAGGTCTCCAGTTCGTTTAAATAACCAATCATTTTTAAAACATGTTCTTTGACTGGAGTACCTTCCGACATCTTTGCACTCATTATCTTCTGCATGGCTACCTGTCTGGCAGGCCTGCCATGCTCCCCAAACATCTTTTTCAGGGATGTGATAATGTCACTGGCAGAATCGTTCGATTGGAATTGGTGTTGTAACACACCAGCCATTGAGGCCAGAATGTAACAACGGGCCATTCCATTCGACTTCTTCCATTTGTCGAACTCGCGTCTGGCAGCTGCCGAAGCATTTGCCGCGGGTTCTTCAGGGCTTGGGGTGGTGAGGACATATATGTGATCCTCCGCAGTTAAAACGATGTCAAGGTTACGTTTCCATTCAGTGTAGTTATTTCCAGTTAACTTGTTTTGAGTGAGTATGGTGGCAAGTGGACTAAATGCAGATCCAGACATTATGATTACTGAAAATCAAAACAAACAAAATAAATATGGATATCAGAATTGACAGTTTGAAATAAAAGAACCCTTAAAACTCTTATTTAAAAACAAAGTTGCCGGAATATCGAAACGAAAGAATAAAGCCTCCGTGTGGTGGTCAATGTTCGATCTTTCGACTTATCATGACTTATCCGCTATGCAACTCTTGCAAAATAGCCATGACTCCCGAACCTATTTGATCTCTAAGTTTCTGAATAATGCCCCGTGTGGGATCCCTTATCCATAGCTTAGCTAGTGTGTACCATTAACTAGGATACAATCACAACCGTCTCAAGTAGCGCCTCCGTGTGGTGGTCACCCTCTAACACGTCTGATTGATCCTATCCATAGGAAGTTCACATCTAGTAACCAATGAGCAGTGTACCCTCCGTATGGAATGATCACCCCTGGCGAGGTGACACAGAATACACTACTCATCTTACAATGAACCGTTAATGGAAGATCGTGGGTGTTATTTGATAAGACCCTCTCCCACTAGATTTAGTAAATTAAGGATTTTGCTTTTGAAAAATGTTTCCACACACTACCCATAAACATCCAATGTTTACTAATGTGTTGAAAACGGTTTTTGAATTTTATTTTAGAAAACTTGTTTTAAGTGCATGCAACAATGTATTATACGCCAATCACAAAACAAGCACATAAAACAAAAAACTAAAATGAAATATAGGCATTCAAACAATGCCTCTATCTCCCATGGCTCTATTTCCATAGAACACCTTCTTGGTTTGGTCGCCTCCGGCTCCATCTTGATGGACAACGGCTCCTTGCTCCATCTTCATGGAATTTCTAATTCTATTACATTGGACTTATGCTTCTTTTGAAGCTTACAATTTATCTAGAAAAAAGAAATAGCAAAAAAGAAATAAAAGGCTAGGGAAACCGGTGCGACTTTCCTTTTCGTAGGATTGAAGCCGCAGCGCCCTTTACATACGCCTTAAAACCAAACCATTAATAAATTACAACATGCACCAATCTCAAACAATTTAAATATAAATATTTAAACGACTTGGTGCCATGGGAGATAGCGACTTATTTTGCTGCAAAAGGGTTAGTCGTACATACATCCACACATACATAACAAATATATGTAACTATTGGAACACTTAATTGATTCACACAGTATATAAACACTTTACATACTGAATTAGAACTTAAAACAACATCTTACTTCTCTGTCATAGTTCGATCGATCGAAGACCGTTCGATCGCTCGAACCTTCGATCGATTGAACACTGTTCAATCGCTTGAACATTCTGTTTCACAGAATGATTTGAAAATTTTACAGAATATTTTAAAATTAAAGTTTTTAATTTCAAAACACTTTAAAACTGTGAAACAGAGAACCTGACAAAGTATCTATCTCGATCGATCGAACTTCGTTCGATCGATCGAATACCAGAAGGTTCGATCGATCGAAGACTGTTCGATCGATTGAGAACAGAATGTTCGATCGATCGAAACTAGTTCGATCGATCGAACCCACCTTGCATCCTATGCAATCACAGTTTTGTATTCTGCTGCGATAACACTGCAGAAACAGATCTGTGACGATGCAGTTTCGAAAACAGTTCTAAAATCAACATGCAAATCAAAACTAGGGTTCCAAAAACGCATTTATAGATCCAAACGAGCGTGGCTCTGATACCAATTGAAGGAATAAGTGGTTTAAAGTTAGAGTTTAAACGCGCAGCGGAAATAGGTTAAGTTATAAAACTTTTGGTATTCCAGGATCTACTACTCGTCAATTCCATAGATGCGTACAAGGGGGTGCAAGAATTATACCTTAGTGTCTTGAACCCAATTCTGAAACTTTAACTTCCAGCAGCCTCCACTAGATGATCTTCACCCTTATGACTCCTGCGGATGCCTGCCGGAAAGACTAGGGTTGGTGGGGAACCCTAATAGAGAGGATAGGAAGGTTTTGGGAAGACTATGATAGTTTCTGCAGCTTCTGCGTATAAAAACGACGATCACTTACTTCCAGAACGCAGCTGCCCTATTTATAGATTTCCAGAACCGACCTAGACTTCGATCGATCGAAGTGACTTCGATCGATCGAACCTTCGATCGATCGAACCATTCTCGATCGATCGAACCTGCTGACTTCAATCGATCGAACATACTTCGATCGATCGAACTTGTCTTAACAGCTTCCTCAAGTGTCTTTCCAAGCATCCTAGCGGAGCTAAGAGTGGGACCTCCTAGGCTCTTTATTGTTGGCTCAGACCAGTTTGTTAATTACCATGACCAAACTCTTTGATCAGCAAACTAACTAACTGGTCAGTTAACGTTTATTCCACTATAAAACGATAACTGAACTCCAACGCAAAAGAACATATCCGAAGCGATAACTAGACTTATATGGTGTACTAATGTCCCTCTACCGTCAGCATTCGTAATCATATTCAGGTAGTCGGATAACTGTTACTGTCAACCTGAATCATGATTACTTCTTGTATTCCTTGAGTCCCATTCACTACTCATGATTACCAAACATGTTGATAACTCTTATCAACAAGACTGCAGTACTCAGTAATCAACTTGGTGACATTCTCAAGGGAATGCTTACTCTGAATCAGAGGGTAGATTCTATCTTGACAATATATGTTCACAACCCTATGGACATGACATACCCAAGATACCCAGGTGTTGATCTTCTATAGACCTCACTGATTGGTAAGTCAAAGCAGCCATATCCATAGTCTGTGTTCATAATCATCTCAAGATTGAGAACACGTACCTTATACAAGTTATGAGTTCCTATTGACTGTTGACATCCTTAAGTGTCAATAGGAAAGCTCAGGTCCGTCAATGCACTATAAGCACTAGCATATCAACTAAGAGCTACACTCTAGTGATTGAGATTAATCACTCCATCCAATGGTAGTTAATTATGCTACAGTGTAGACCTGATGAGGTATCCAGTCTCATCATCCACTGTGACATATTCTAAGTATCAAAGAATAGTAATTCGTATCTCACTTGTGTGTATCTCATACACACACGAATTGCTTACTATGATACTTAAGGATAAAACAATCATCTCATGAAAGAAACATACACAACGAAATGTAAAGCTGATATCCATATATTATAATGCTAATGTCTCATACATAAAGTAATGGTTTGAGGACACAAACCCAACAGTCTGGAATCTCATTAAGGAGGGAGAATACCCTAAAGGAGCCTCAAAAAAAGATAGAAAAGTAATTCGAAGATTCTCCACTCAGTTCGTGATCTATGCGGATAAACTGTGGAAGAAGTCGTACAACGGGTATAATTTGGAGAGCCTATATGAGAGAAAGACTAAAAGAATGATGGAAGAAATACATGAAGGAGTGTGCGGGCCCCACATGAACGAGCACATGTTGGCAATGAAGATAATTCGGCAAGGGTATTATTAGACGACCTTGGACAAAGATTGCTGTGAATATGTCACATGATGCCACAAATGCCAAATCTATGCAAACCTTATGCATACCTGATACGAACCCCGCCAATACTGTGACGAAACCCGTAACACGATTAATGTCTCGGACCGTTCTACTGTCAGATTCAATGGAAACCGCGACCCAACACCTATAACAGATGCGAACCTTGGTATAAAGGATGGAAACGCCACAATCAAGGATGGAAAACTCGATTGATAAGTCAAGGTATGAACGCCACAGAGTAAATCTGATAAGTTCGAATAGTTCTTCAAAGAACCAAAGAGAAAACTCTCACAATATTATTAATGATCAAAAACTCAATATTACAAACCCTAAAACTGTTTAAATAGCTGAGGCTTAAAGTTGGGCCCTTTTAAGCCTACGAAATATTATGGTCCAATATAATTCATCCCAAAACTAAAATAAAAGGAAACTAATGAATATAAAAAAAATCCCTAAGTTGGCATGCAAGCCTATAATTTATTCTAGAGCTTGAATCATGGACACCCAGCCTTGTGGATCACTAGTATCCTCCTTTGGGCCACTCAGATTAGTCTCAACCCAAATTTGTTGAACCAGCCCATTGAGATTGTCCTTGAACCGCTTTGCTCGCGCCCTTGTAACCGGACCAATTGGCACGTGGTTCGGGTCCGCATTCCACCTTGTGCTAGCCGCCATGTTCTCATCATTCCCCTCCTCTTGAAAAGGATTTGTCCTCAAATCATCACCTACATCAAAAGGAGATAAATCAGCAACATTAAAAGTAGTACTAACATTATACTCACCAGGCAACTCTAGCTTGTAGGCATTATCATTGATGCGCTCAAGAACTTGAAAAGGACCATCGCCTCGGGGAAGCAATTTAGAACGCCTCTGTGCAGGAAATCTTTCTTTTCGCATGTGTACTCAAACCCAATCTCCGGGTTCAAAGATGATATTACGTCGCCCTTTGTTAGCTTGCGTCGCATATTGCTCCGTTCTTCGCTCAATATTGAGCCTTGCTTTCTCATGAATCTGCTTAACAAAATCTGCTTTCTTTTTGCCATCTAAATTAACATGCTCAGTAACAGGTAAAGGAGATAAATCCAAAGGAGTTAAAGGATTAAAACCATACACAATTTCAAAGGGTGAAAATTTAGTAGCAGAATGGATAGTACGATTATAAGCAAACTCAACATGTGGTAAACATTCTTCCCATGTTTTGATGTTCTTTTTAATAATAGCCCTTAACAAAGTAGATAAAGTCCTATTTACTACTTCGGTTTGACCATCAGTTTGTGGATGACAAGTAGTAGAAAATAATAACTTAGTCCCCAACTTACACCACAAGGTCTTCCAAAAGTAACTCAAGAACTTAACATCTCTATCTGAAACAATGGTTCTAGGCATACCATGTAATCTCACAATCTCCTTAAAGAACAAATCAGCAACATGTGAAGCATCATCAGTTTTGTGACATGGAATAAAATGTGCCATCTTGGAAAATCTATCCACAACCACAAAAATTGAGTCTCGACCGTGTTTAGTCCTAGGTAAACCTAACACAAAATCCATTGAAATATCAATCCATGGTTCACTAGGAATTGGAAGCGGTGTGTATAAGCCATGGGGTTGTACTCTAGATTTCGCTCGCCTACATGTGACACATCTACCACAAATCCTCTCAACATCTTGTTTCATGCGTGGCCAATAGAAGTGTTCTTGCAAAACGGCTAATGTTTTAACTACCCCAAAATGTCCCATTAACCCTCCCCCATGTGACTCCCTCACAAGCAACTCTCTCACAGAACAATTTGAAATGCACAATTTATTTTCTCGAAATAAAAACCCCTCATGCCTATAGAATTTATTATGGGCAATTTTTGCACAAGATTCAAACTCTTCCCTAAAATCTAGGTCTAAAGGATATAATTCTTTAATATGCTCAAAACCAAGAATCTTAGCATCAAGAGTGGAGATTAGAATGTACCTTCGAGAAAGTGCATCGGCAACGATGTTCTCCTTACCTTGTTTATATCGAATGACGTATGGAAACGTCTCAATAAATTCAACCCATCGTGCATGCCTCTTGTTCAACTTGTGTTGGACTTTAAGGTGCTTTAAAGACTCATGATCGGTGTGAATCACAAACTCTTTAGGCCACAAATAATGCTGCCATGTCTCCAAAGCTCGAACCAATGCATACATCTCTTTGTCATACGTGGGATAGTTCAAGGCAGCCCCACTTAACTTCTCACTAAAATATGCAATCGGTCTCCCTTCTTGCATAAGCACGGCGCCAATACCTAAACCTGAAGCATCACATTCAATTTCAAAAGTTTTTGTAAAGTTAGGTAAAGCAAGTAAAGGTGCATGAGTTAACTTCTCCTTGAGTAATTGAAATGCCTTCTCTTGCTCTTCCCCCCATTTGAACCCAATATTTTTCTTGATGACTTCGGTTATCGGTGCAGCTATATTACTGAAGTCTTTCACGAACCTCCTGTAAAAACTAGCAAGTCCATGAAAACTTCGCACATTACTTACACTAGATGGGCTTGGCCATTCTTGGATAGCACGAATCTTTTCTTCATCAACCTGTATTCCTTGTGCACACACAACAAAACCAAGAAACACAAGCTTATCGGTGCAAAAAGTGCACTTCTTTAGGTTAGCAAACAACTTTTCATTTCTAAGCACATCTAACACAAGTTTTAAATGCTTCAAATGCTCTTCCAAGTTTTTGCTATAAATCAGGATATCATCAAAATAAACAACTACAAATTTTCCAATGAAAGCACGCAAAACATGGTTCATCAATCTCATAAAAGTACTAGGAGCATTAGTTAATCCAAAAGGCATAACTAACCATTCATACAAACCATATTTTGTTTTAAATGCAGTTTTCCATTCATCACCTTCTTTCATTCTAATTTGATGATACCCACTTTTCAAATCAATCTTAGAAAATATACAAGAACCATGCAACTCATCTAACATATCATCTAAGCGAGGAATAGGGTGTCGATACTTTACCGTTATGTTGTTGACGGCTCGGCAATCAACGCACATTCTCCACGTCCCATCCTTCTTAGGAACCAAAATCACCGGAACGGCGCATGGACTCATACTTTCTCTTACGTACCCCTTTTCCATCAACTCACTAACCTGCTTTTGTAGCTCCTTTGTCTCCTCAGGATTGCTTCTATAGGCTGGTCGGTTTGGAATGGTAGCACCGGGCACGAAATCAATTTGATGTTCAATCCCTCGAATAGGGGGTAAACCATGTGGAACCTCCTCGGGAAAGATATCACCAAACTCCTGCAAAAGAGAAACAACAGAACTAGGCAAAGATGAGTCAATTTGGTTAGTGTTTAAAAATGCCTCTTTGTACAAAAGTACAATCATAGGCTGATTTGAAAACAACGCTCGTTTGATCTCACTCGCTTTTGCATAAAAATTCTTTTTTTGGTTTCCCTCTAATTTTCCCTCAATGGCTGCATTTTTCTTTTCTTTTTCTCTCTCATTTTTCTCACTCTTTCTCTTTTGTTCACTCTCCCTTTGCAACCTCACTTGATCTTCATAAACTTGCTTCGGTGTCAAAGGCACTAAGGTGATTGTCCTTTGATTAAGCACGAACGAGTATTTATTTGTGAAACCATCATGCTTAACACGTCGATCAAATTGCCATGGCCTCCCTAACAACAAGTGTCCAGCTTGCATCGGAACTACATCACTCAAAACTTCATCTTCATATTTCCCAATACGAAAAGAAACTAACACCTGTTTAGTTACCCTTACTTCACCACTATCATTGAGCCATTGCAATTTATAAGGTCGTGGATGCTTGATTGTTGGCAGCCCTAATTTCTCCACCAAAGTTGTGCTAGCAACGTTAGTACAACTCCCCCCATCTATGATCACACTACACACCTTATCTTTGACATGACATCTCGTATGAAAGATGTTCTCCCGTTGTGCCTCATCATCTTCCTTAACTTGCATATTTAGAGCTCTCCTTGCCACTAACAAATCCCCTTGGGCAGCGTACTCTTCATCATCGGCATCCTCCAATGGTGGCACAGATTCGTTGTCATCTTCATCTTCGGTTTCAATCTCACCATTATCTCGTAACACCATAACTCTCTTGTTCGGACATTGGCTAGCTATATGTCCCCTACCTTGGCACTTAAAACACTTAATATCACGGTTCCGAGAAGTAGACGAATCGGATTTACCTTGATTTCCATGGCTGGCCACCTCTTATTTTTGCTCAGTTTTTGGCTTCACCAAAGGCTGCTTCTCATCTCTTTTCCAATTATTTGGTTTCCAAGCGGATGTATTGGAATTTTGGCTTGGATTTTGGCTTGGACGTGTGCTGCTGCCCCTCCTCTTGAGTTGATTCTCAATTTTAATAGCCATGTGTACCATATCCTCCAACTCAACATAGTGTTGCAATTCCACTGCATTGGCAATTTTCCGATTCAACCCAACTAAGAATCTAGCCATTGTAGCCTCTCGATCTTCCTCTACATTCGCTCGAATCATAGCAACTTCCATCTCCTTATAATATTCTTCCACACTCCTATTACCTTGCCTCAAACTTTGCAACTTGTTGTACAACTCTCGGTAATAATAGCTTGGAACGAACCGCTTCCTCATCACAGTTTTCATATCCTCCCATGTCTCTATTGGACGCTCCCTATTTCTTCTCCTATTCAACACCAATTGATCCCACCAAATGATAGCATAATCAGAAAATTCAATGGCAGCAAGTTTTACCTTCTTAACCTCAGAGTATTGGTGGCAATCAAATACTAATTCTACCTTCTTCTCCCATTCTAGATAGGCTTCCGGATCATTCTTCCCTTGAAACGAAGGAATCTTCATCTTAATACTACCCAAATTATTATCTTCCCGGTTCCTAGCTTCTCTAAACCTAACTTCTCTACCCCGACCACCATATCTCCTATGATTATCTATTGATTCCTGATCATTTTCTTCGTCAAAGTCTCCCCAAAAATACTCCTCTTCTTCAACTCTCACTCCCCTCGGTTGAACTCTCTCTCTTCTACGTCCATGAGGAGCATTGTTTTGTGGCTGCTCCACACGTGCATTCTCTACTCTATCTAACCGTTCATGGACTTGATCCATCTCTGCCCTCAATACCCTCCTCATTTCACCCATTAATGCCTCCAATAGTAGTTTCTGATCAGTCTCTCCCGAAACCTCCCCGGCAATGTTTTTGTCTTTATGGGCCACATTTCGCTGCAAAACAAAGATTAGATAAAAAATATATATAGGACCTCACAACTCTCGCTCACGTGTTTCACTCAACTAGGATGTATCACTCAAGTTCACTCGTGTTTAAACTGAAAATCAATTTGGCTTTTACCCTCTTATGTGCTCACCACTCTTGCCTTTTTCCACTCGTAGTAATTCTCACTCGGTTCTTATGAAACTGCTCAAACAATGACTAGAATTTCTCAGTAACAATCCATACCCAAACTAGACCAATCAAATTTGGAAGCTGAAAGCACGACTAAAAACGAACGCGGATGGCTAGGTTTCCAAAAGCAAAAAAAAAAATGGAATTTTCGGAAATTTTTTTTCGCACTATGGAGTAAGGTCAGATTCGGACTCCTTAGACCCCAAATATCGCAAAACAAAAATAAAATTTTAAGCCGAGTTTTTGTACTTTTTTTTTTTTTTTTTTCCTCCCCTACAGATCTTTTTTTTTTTTTTTTTTTTTTTCCTCCCCTACAGATCTCTTCTTTTCTCTTCTTTTTTTTTTTTTTTTTTCTTTGTTTGTATTTTCTTTTTCTTGAATAATCAGGCAGACTTCACAGTTCACCTATCTGATTCAGAAACCCTAATTCCAAGAAGAAAAAAAAACCACAATAACAACGATCACGAGAATGAACAAACACGAAGTAACAAGAGCAAATCACAGATCAGATTCGCAAACCCTAAACACAAAATTCCAGATCGTAATCGAACACCCTTTTTTTTTTTTTTTTTTTTTCCTCCCCTACAGATCTTTTTTTTTTTTTTTTTTTTTTTTTTTTTTTTTCCTCCCCTACAGATCTCTTCTTTTCTCTTCTTTTCTCTTCTTTTTTTTTTTTTTTTTCTCTTTTTTTTTTTTTTTTTTTTTTCTTTGTTTGTATTTTTTTTTTCTTGAATAATCAGGCAGACTTCACAGTTCACGTATCTGATTCAGAAACCCTAATTCCAAGAAGAAAAAAAAACCACAATAACAACGATCACGAGAATGAACAAACACGAAGTAACAAGAGCAAATCACAGATCAGATTCGCAAACCCTAAACACAAAATTCCAGATCGTAATCGAACACCCTTTTTTTTTTTTTTTTTTTTTTTTTCCTCCCCTACAGATCTTTTATTTTTTTTTTTTTTCCTCCCCTACAGATCTCTTCTTTTCTCTTCTTTTCTTTTCTTTTTTTTTTTTTTTTTTTTTTTTCTCTTTTTTTTTTTTTTTTTTTTTTCTTTGTTTGTATTTTTTTTTTCTTGAATAATCAGGCAGACTTCACAGTTCACGTATCTGATTCAGAAACCCTAATTCCAAGAAGAAAAAAAAACCACAATAACAACGATCACGAGAATGAACAAACACGAAGTAACAAGAGCAAATCACAGATCAGATTCGCAAACCCTAAACACAAAATTCCAGATCGTAATCGAACACCTTTTTTTTTTTTTTTTTTTTTTTTTTTTTTTTTTCCTCCCCTACAGATCTTTTTTTTTTTTTTTTTTTTTTTCCTCCCCTACAGATCTCTTCTTTTCTCTTCTTTTCTTTTCTTTTTTTTTTTTTTTTTTTTCTCTTTTTTTTTTTTTTTTTTTTTCTTTGTTTGTATTTTTTTTTTCTTGAATAATCAGGCAGACTTCACAGTTCACGTATCTGATTCAGAAACCCTAATTCCAAGAAGAAAAAAAAACCACAATAACAACGATCACGAGAATGAACAAACACGAAGTAACAAGAGCAAATCACAGATCAGATTCGCAAACCCTAAACACAAAATTCCAGATCGTAATCGAACACCCTTTTTTTTTTCCTTTTTTTTTTTTTTTGATACGGTTCAAAAACGAGAACGAATAAGAAAACGAAGAGAAACAAAAACGAATACGAACAGAACCAGAAGAAAAGAATAAGAACAGAACGAAAAAGATATGATAAACCTGAGACTAGAACTGGGCTCTGATACCAACTGATACGAACCCCGCCAATACTGTGACGAAACCCATAACACGATTAATGTCTCGGACCGTTCTACTGTCAGATTCAATGGAAACCGCGACCCAACACCTATAACAGATGCGAACCTTGGTATAAAGGATGGAAACGCCACAATCAAGGATGGAAAACTCAATTGATAAGTCAAGGTATGAACGCCACAGAGTAAATCTGATAAGTTCGAATAGTTCTTCAAAGAACCAAAGAGAAAACTCTCACAATATTATTAATGATCAAAAACTCAATATTACAAACCCTAAAACTGTTTAAATAGCTGAGGCTTAAAGTTGGGCCCTTTTAAGCCTACGAAATATTATGGTCCAATATAATTCATCCCAAAACTAAAATAAAAGGAAACTAATGAATATAAAAAAAATCCCTAAGTTGGCATGCAAGCCTATAATTTATTCTAGAGCTTGAATCATGGACACCCAGCCTTGTGGATCACTAGTATCCTCCTTTGGGCCACTCAGATTAGTCTCAACCCAAATTTGTTGAACCAGCCCATTGAGATTGTCCTTGAACCGCTTTGCTCGCGCCCTTGTAACCGGACCAATTGGCACGTGGTTCGGGTCCGCATTCCACCTTGTGCTAGCCGCCATGTTCTCATCAATACCCCACCATCCCAGCTCTATAGCATGATCACACCTTGGCCATTTTCTATTTGGGGTATTCACATTATTGGAGAAATAGTTCCTAAGGCCTCCAATGGGCACCGGTACAATTGTGGCAATCAACTATTTTACGAAGTGCGTGGATGTAGCCTCATATGCAACTCTGAAGGCCAAGGACGTGGAGAGCTTCATCGAAAAAAATATAATTTGCAGATACGGGGTGCCAAATGAATTCATTTCCAATCACGGGAGTCACTTCCAAGGAAAAGTCATCCCACTCTTGTACAAGGACAAGATCACCCATCATCAATCTTCTATGTACAAACCTCAGACAAATGGAGCAGTTGAAGCAGCGAATAAGAATGTCAAAGTGATCTTGGGGAAAACAACGGACACATATAAGGATTGGCACGAGAAGCTATCATTTGCACTATAGGGATATCGAACCTGTATGAGAACCTCCACAGGAGCCACGCTTTATTCTTTGGTTTACAGAATGGAAGCAGTCCTTCCAATCGAGGTAGAGATACCCTCCCTAAGGGTTTTGGTCGAATGTGAAATAACTGAGTTAGAATGGACACAGGGGAGGTATGAGGAATTGATCTTGCTTGATGAGAAAAGGTTGGCTGCAATAAACCATACTCAGGGGATATCAAAAGAGGATAGCTCGTGCTTTCAACAAAAAGGTTCGCCCAAGGAAGCTTGCTAAGGGCGACCTAGTCCTCAAAGAACTGAAAGTGGCCGTTTATGACCCCAGAGGAAAATTCAAACCCAACTGGATCGGTCTGTACATCATTAAGACTATCCTTTGCGGGGGAGGTGCCTATCTCATGGACCTAGACGGGGTTGATTTAAACAGCCAATTAACCTCGATCACCTCAAGAAATATTTTGCTTAAAGCCTTTTCTTTCAAAGCCTCTGTAGACGCCCCATTTTGTCGGCTATCAGATTTAGGAAACCCATAGCTTGGTGGTTCACAATGATCGAAAAAGACTCAAAAGGACTCCTTGAAGTTGGTTCTATTTCTCAAAAATGCTCAGAATGACCAAAATGCCCCCTGAAAGCCCTAAAACTCCCATATTTGGACCAAAAGTTCTGGAAACATGCAATGTCATAAGAAAAGTAAGAAAATGAGTTTGTAAGCAAAATCAGATGAAATTGTCAGCTCCGAGAGACCCCCGGAAGACCCCGAAAGTTCCCGTTGACCAGTTTGACCAGGTTTGACCAAGTTTGACCAAGTTTGACCGGAATCGTCCAAATTCGCCAGGATCATTCTAGATCATGTGGAAAGTATTAAAATGAGTTTTAAAAAAAGATCGCACGAAAACGTCTGCTCCTGGGAGCTCCAAGAGGTTTCCAGAAGTTCTCGGGAATCGCAGGTTTGACCAGTTTGACAAAAATTTGACATTGAAACCGGAGTACCGTAACAATTTTCAAACATTTTTCATGGATACTAGAGGCCAATAGCTTTCCAATGGTATATCACACATAATTTTTGGATTTAAAACGAGTTTATTATAAATTTCCGAAGGCGAAAAAGGCGATCAAATTGGCTTTTATCGCAAATACTGCAAAACTTTTCGAAGTGACCTATCTTTGAACTATTCTTTATGTAAATTAGACTCCATTACCTTTCCAATGGTATATCACAACCTCAATTTGGAGTTCGTATGTATTTTCTGTGAATTTCGGACAAAATAGGCCTTTTCGCGAATACCGGAACCTCTGGGGGCCTAAACAGCATTTTTTGGACGAAGGAGGAGCAGTGCCGCCGCGACACTGGCCCACTGCCGCCGCAGCACAGGTCTAGTGCCGCCGCGGCACTCTCCCCCAGAACAGTCCATTTTTGTAATTTTGATTGGGGGTCCAATTTGATTAATTAAAAATCAAAACGATGTAGTTTGATGTTCACAGATATTTGGGACCAATGGGAGCACTTTCTAAATCCTAAAACCACCCCAAATTAGCCTATATAAACCCCCCATTGCTCTTCATTTTGGGGGGGCCAAGTGAAAAGCTTGATAAAGTTGTAGAGAGAAAGAGAGATAGAGATAGATTTATAAGTGAGAAAGGAGCTTCCTCCCATTATTTTTCTATAGAAAGTGAGTTTCAATCTTGTTTTCTTCCACCATTCTTCTATATATTTCATCATCAATACACCCAATCATCATTTCTCTAAGCAGTTTTGAGTTAGGAAGCTACTTCCATGTCTAAATGTCAACATCTATGAGTGAAACACCAAGCTACAAGTCCAATATCATTGATTGTTATTTACTTGCTTGTTTATATATATGTTCAACTCTTCTTACCTCATTTCATTTTATTTTACTTTATTTGCTTACTTATTCTTCATCATCTAAATGATGACATGAAGTTTGAGGTGAGTGAATCCTTATGTATAGTAGCTCTTAACCTCAAAAACATGTTTGATAGATGATAATTATAATTTCAATACCTCCAAGGTGTCCTTGAAGTTATGTTAAAAAAAAAATTGAATCTCCCCAATAGTATTAGGGGTTCTTGATGATGAGTTTGATGTTGATATTCCAAGAGGTTATAATCTCTATTTGAAGTTGAAACTATACTTTCAAAACCTCTATTTCAAAACCCCTCTCAATCCCTCTCATTTTGATTTCAAGAAAGAAAACTCAAGTTTTTCTCAAAATCTTCAAAACAGTGAGTCAAAACAGTGAGTGATCTGAGTTCAAAGATTTCTCTAGAACTCAATACTCAATGTATGGATGCAAGACCACTTCAAAAATCTTCCTAATTCATTAGAGAACACCCATGAGTTTTGGCTTGACTTGGAAATACTTGAAAATGGTCCATTTGGACCCAAACATTCTCTCCAGATATTCTATTTTTGCTGTCACAGCAGCTAGGTCTACTTTCAACTTGTTTTACAGAAAACTTTTCCAAAATGTGTGGTCCTAACTTATTTTTTCCTTGAACGTCAATGTCTTAGGGAAATATCTGTATAATATGGGCCTCTAGATCATTTGTTTTCAATTTCTAAGAGTTTTTAACATTTCAGTCCATAGTACGGACTCTGTTTTTGAGTGACCTCTATTGCTTATATGATTTCTCTCAATCTATGATAGTTATTAAAGATTGGATTTTTGGGTTGTGTTCTAGACACAATAACAAAGATCTTCATAAAACATCATGCATTGAAAACATTCCTAACCCCTCGTTTCCATTTTCACAAGATCGTGTTACTATTCTATCCACTATTCACAACAAGCACACTTTTACTTCCATACTTTGATTTGATGCTTATATGCACTCCAAATTAGCTCATGTCTTAGGAAGTAGTTCATACTACATTTGTACATATACCATGAATATTTACTTCATTCATTTATACACATTCTAGACTTCTAAGTCATTCTAGGAATCCATGAACACAAAGCACACTACAACCTTGGCACATTCTAGATACATACATTGCATCCATGCAAAGATTTGGGGCTTTTGTGACTCCTAATCTAAGAAGATTATAAGGAATGAACTTGATCATACGTTCATGCTTCCCCTCGATCTAATCCTCCTTTCTCATCCGTTCCGGGTATTGAGAGATCTTCTCTTCTCAAAGATTAACATGCATCATACTAGCTTGCTAAACATATTTTGATTTCTTTGATTATTTGTTTCAAGAACAATTCATGTCCCCTTTAGATTAGGGAAACTTAATTATTTGATACATGATTAGACGATTTTTCCTATGTTTATTTGTGTGATCTTTCACTTTACATTGTATAATATTTAACTTAGATCTTATGAATGATATCTTATCTTTAGATCTTCCATTTCAAATTTTCTTATGTGATGTAATATACTATCATAGTATTAATTATCGAACCATACATAGTATAAGATGATTATTTGAATGCTAATTGAGGCCCGTCAAAAGACAGGGCGAGTTGAGGGTGTTTTAGTCGCGACAAAGGCTCCTTTCTCTCTCGTACCAAAACCCCGAGCCAAGTTCTTTGGTTATGAAGGGCCGGTGCCCTTTATCCGTTTGGGTGAGTCAAAATTAGGTTTCTTGGTTCCTTAAAGACCAAGTGGCGACTTTGTATCTGTTTTCAACAAAACTTTTCTCTCTCTTTTCAAATCAATTTCAAAACAAACTAGTGGTGGAATCTCGCGTGTCCACAATCTGGCGATTCCACTAAGATCTTTTTATTTTCAAAACAAAATAATACAGAGGTTTTACTCATAAGAAGCATCCTTAAAATCATCTTTTTACTGTCTGGTTCACCGCGTTGCACTTCTGCATTTCCCCTCCCGTCTGTGTCTGAAATGCGACGCTAGCATTGTTCAGGTCTTGCTGTGCCAGGGCATAAGTCACCGTTGATACTGTACCTTCCAAGGTATATCAAAAAGTATAAAAACTTCCGTACTGTCTCCCTGACGGTATATTGGAACTCTCGTCAACGGACCCTCTTTGAATAAACCCAGCCTTTGCATATAGATTCCTATAGAACCTTTCATAGGACTGTTCATTTGTCTTTTCAGATAGGACAATGTTATATAACTGTTTTATGCCCTTATGGGATTACCTGAGCGGTGTAGACGCTTATGTGGCATAGAACAGAACCTCTTTCTTATGATCCCCAAGGCAATCACTCACATGTGATCACATTGAGTTGACCTGCCTAGGCACCATGACAAGGATGTTTGCTCCATGCTCACAAAGATATATACCACAAACCTTGTTTGTTGGTCCTAAGATATAGGAGTATGAAAACCTGCTAGACAGTATGATCACTATCACCATATTAACCAGTTTCTCCCAAAACTCTGTCCAGATATCCCAGATATAACCATATTAACCAATTTTTTCCAGAAACTCTGTCTAAATCTCCCAGATTTCACAGATATACCAGTTTATCCAAGAAACTTTGTCCTATCTTCCCAGATACTAGTTTCTCCCAGAAACTCTATCCAAATTTCCTAGAAATACCCAAAGTACCTGTTTTACCAGAAGCTCTGCCCAAATCTCCCAAATTCTCCAAAAATCCCAGCATCTCTGTCCAAATCACCTAGAAATGCCCAGATATACTTGTTTCTCCTAGAAACTCTATCCAAATTTCCCAGAAATACCCATAGTACTTGTTTTTCCCTAAAACTCCACCCAAATCACCCAGAAATGCCCAGATATACTTGTTTCTCCTACAAACTCTATCCATATTTCTCAGAAATACCCAAAATACCAATTTCTCCTAGAAGCTCAGTCCAAATCAACCAAAAATCCCTATTTCTCCTAGACACTCAAATGACTTCTAGAAATTTCTCCGAATCTTCCAAATCCCTGTTTCTCCTAGACACTCTGTCCAAAATTCCCGAAGTATCCCGGAAACCCTTGTTATCCCCTGGTGATCATATTGGAAAGAAAAGTTAGCACACTCTGTATGGCTAGGACCTTACTTGCTTAGCTGTTATCTGTTAGAAGTAGGGGCATCATGTAGATTAGGGCTTGTATCCGCATGTTTGCTTCATCAGTCTGCATACACGGTGATAGTCGGTCTGTACACGAGTCTGTCTTCACTTGGCACTATAGTTGTCATCTCAATCATCACTGTTAAAAGTCTGACACAGTCTTTTCACACATAAATGTTAGTACAAGTTTTGAGCACCCAGGATCTGCAGTTGTAAGTCAGAGGATTAGGGAGTCACCTTGTCAGAATCACTCAGCCGAAAGTCAGCTTTATGGATCCAGAAGGTTTAGAAGCAAGAATGACTAAAATGATCAACCAACAGTCTGACCAGTTGGCCCAGGTTTTAGCCTTTATGGAAGAACTGAAACAGCAACAACCACAATACCCACCTGGGTTCCCACCACCACCAGGGTTCATGCCACCACCACCGCCTAGATTTGAACCGCCACCCAAAAACAATGGAGAAGAAGAATGGTTTTATGGGATCCCACTACCTGGGTTCCCACTATCGCAATGTTGTTCCCTCAAACCCTCACCAAGGCCGCTCTATCCTGATTTCTGACCTTGGAGGTTTCTAAGACTCGGACTTGGGAAGATATAGTCCAGGTCTTCATTGATCATTACTCCTATAACCAAGAGCTTGATTTCACCATCCGGGATCTGGAGACTACCTGGCAGAACTCCAATGAGTCCTTTGCTGCATTCTTGAGCAGATGGAAGAACAAAGCGGCCCAAATGACCCACCGACCAGTCGAAAAGGAACAAGTCCGGATGTTGATCAAGAATCTACAACCGCTGTACCATGAGAAACTATTCTACCAGTCCATCTCAACATTTGAAGAACTATTTGAGATTGGGACTAGAATTGAGGATGCAATCAGGGAAGGGAAAATCAAGAATGAAGAATCACAAAGCCAGTCTAAGAGGCCTGACTACTCCCGAAACCCTTCTGATGTCAATGCCCTTAGTAACCAACCCATGGTCTATTCTCCCCAATCATACCAGCTCACAAACCAAACCAGCTCGCCTAGCCGCCCTTACCAAAATAGGGTACCCCGTGAACTTTCCAAGCTAGATATCTCCCCCTCCGTAGCCTTAGGTCGCCTACTAAAAAAGGGACAGCTCTAACTCCTTCAGCCTTGTGGCGATCCCCCACCACCTAACTGTGACCTGTCCAAACAATGTGCCTACCACTAAGGCCCAGGCCATGACAACGATAGGTGCATACGTCTCCGCCATGATATCCAAGACCTCATTGATCGACGAATCATTGAGCCACCACCCATTTAACCCCATGTCACCTAAGCCCCTGGCCTATCCTTTCAAATGATCCCTTTCATTGACACCCATGAATGTTGAATCCGTGCAGTGAAGCGATAGTGTTTGGAACTTCTGCTAAAAAAACAATAATAATAAATGGGTCACAAAGACACTCCATTTGAGACCAAGTCGAGTCTATTCTATATTTTGAGTCTATTTCAAGTTTGATCTTGTGGTCGAATCTGTCTGTCATCGAGTTGTTGTGAGTCTATATCGAGTAATGTAATCATTCTCTTGTGATGAAATGAAGTCACATTTTGCCTAATCTGATGTGTATAGTCATAAGTGCATGAATCGCTGAACTGAAAATGTCACTTTTCAAATTACCATGGATATTACTCTGCTAATAAATTTTTGCATCAAATAAAAAAAAAACAAAAAAGAGAGTCCCAAAAAGGCCAAAGTTAATTTTGCGCTGACCCCAAAGAAGAGCTGAGAATTGAATAGTCATACTTTAAGAATTTAAAGATGCTTTTGCTCAAATCTTGAAAAGACATACTTGAGACTGATTTGGGGCTTGCCCAACACCCTTTCCACCATTTCTACCATTTCAAAGCCTTGGGCCCAACCCAATTGATAGCCATGCGAAATTGTGCGGACTTGGTCCTTGATGGTAGCCAAACATTTCAGTGAGTTTCATCTCCACTTTCAAAAAAACGACTACAGAAAAAAGAAAAAGAAAAAAAAGAAAAAAAAAAAAAGCTCGCTAGGTGGAAAACCCGAAAGGGCACCTAGGCAAAAGTTAGAGCTGAAAAGGTATTGATTTTCAAGATCTGACCCTAGCCAGCCAAAATGATTTTACAAATGAGAGAATTGTACGGTTCAAAGTACATCATAAAAATGTGCCTAGATCACATTTCGAAGGCTCGGAACGACCACACATAAATCCCGAGAACTGATGTGCTCATTCCGGAATTTCGAGATTATGATCGGAAGATCTCATATGAATCAACTATGTGAAAAGGAAAATTGACTGGCTAGGCGAAAGTGAAAAGGATCAATCCTCAAAACAAAAGAAAAAGAAAAAGAAAAAGAAAAGAAAAGAAAAGAAAGGGAGATGAAAATTCTATCCTCCTCTTCAAGGCTACCATAAGTAACCCAAGTTTGAACTTCTTTGACAATTGGTTTGAAAAACTCTCATACCTCAAACCCATTCTTTCAAGCCTTACCTTAAACTATGCTTGACTTGATTCCCACTCGGGGATACGTAGGCAACCGCATCGGTTCGGTCGACACCATCAATATTAACCCCTCTTCTTTAAAGGTCCTGGTCCGAACCACGTTGGACCTGATCCCTGCTCAGGGGTACGTAGGCAGACTTTTAAAAACAAAAGAGATAAAAGAGCTTGCTAGGTCACCTCACTAGTGCCTAGGCAAAAGTTATGAGCATTTGAGAGACTACAGTCACGGTCCTTGCCTCAAGCATGAAAACCACCTTCCACACTAGGGGCAAACTTTGGCTACTCGCCTCATTTGCCTGAATTCTACTATCTACCCTTCATATAAAGGGCAAACTTCGGTCGCCTACCTCATTTGCCCAAACTAGGGGCAAACTTCGGTCACCCACCTCGTTTGCTTATGAATTCCACTTCGTACACCTCAAACTAGGGGCAAACTCCATTTGCCTAACACGATCCCTTCACACCAAGGGCGAGTTTTCAAGTCACCAAGTTAATTTGAAATTTTTTGAAATGGAGCATATTTTATTCTAAAAGCTAAGACACTAATTCAAAGCACTTCCTGGGAAAAGTAGAGAATTGATTAGATCAATACAGAGGAATTTTCAAAAACCATATTTATCAGCAAAGTGCTGTCATATTAAGATGAGGAGTGAACAAAAAAGATGAGCGGTACATCATTCATGATGAAGGCACATTGGATTGTGGCAATTTGAGAATTTTATGTCCAAGTCAATCCTTTTTTGTTTGAGTCAGTAGTAATCTGATCACAAGTGTGTCAGAGATCGAGGTTTTATACAAACTAACCCAACTTTCCTTGTTGTTCCTGTTAAGTCCATTTGTCCTGATGGTCTCAAATGTGTGGGTTAAAGGTGATATAAGTAGAATTACCAAACATTATTACTACACCAGTCAAGGTCGCAACATGAGAAGTTTCCCAGGTACGAGTGGCATAAACTCGTAAGTGGTTGCAAACTACAAACCGATAGTTGTTTCTCAAGGTGGCTGATCGGAGGAAAAATCGCCAACACCAAGAAACTATTGTTGATGTGTTGATGAGGTGTGTCGATGAGACGTGTTGTTGAGGTGTTTTAGCACTCAGAGTCGAGATGTGTTGATGAGGAGTATTGATAAGATGTGTTTTAGGGCTCAGAGTCCAGATGCTTTTATAAGATGTGTTGTTGAGGTGTTTCGAGTTCAAAGTCCAAGTGTGTTGTTGAGGAGCATCAGATGTATCGAGGGGCATCAGATATGTTGAGAAACATCGTTGAAGAGTTGAGGAGCATCAGATTTGTTCAGGAGCATCTTTGAAGAGTGAAGGAGCTTCTGATGTGTTGAGGATCATTGTTGAGGAGGAGCATCAGATGTGTCGAGGAACATCAGAAGAGTTAAGAATCATTGTTAGAGCTTCGAGGAACATCAGAAGAGTTGAGAAGCATTGTTGGAGCATCGAGGAACATCAGAAGAGTTGAGAAGCATTATTGGAGCATTGAGGAACATCAGAAGAGTTGAGAAGCATTGTTGAAGAGTTAAGGAACATCAGAACAGTTGAGAAGTATCATTAAAGAGTCGAGTAACATCTGATTTTTTGAGAAGCATCGTTGAAGAATTGAGGAACATCAGATGTGTTGAGGAGCATCAGATTTGTTGAGGAGCATCGTTGAAGAGTTGAGGAACATCAGATGTGTTGAGGAGCATCAAAAGAGTTAAAAAGCATCATTGCAAAGTCGAGGAGCATCGTTAAGATTTGAAGAACACCGTTGAGAATCAAGAAGCATTGAGAAGCACCGTCAAAGATTTGAGGAACAACATAAGCGCCGTTGAGAATTAAGGATCATCGTTGAAATTTGAGAAGCACCATTGAGACTCTGAGAGTCACCGAGTCCATAGTATCTTAATTAAGGGGAGCACGAGTCAAGTCTAGGGAGTCACTTCACCCAACACAAGAAATTGGCCACAACATGACACATAGCCCATTGGTTACAGCACACACAAATCACAAAGCCCACTAGGAGTGGCAAACACACCATAAGCATTCTTTTGAGCACCATAGTATCACTTTGAGCACCACGCTCTTCCTTGGGTAAGACCTCCAGGTTGAGATCCCTCACAAGTCTATTAGTTGTAGCGAAGCGTAGATCACCAAGCCCATTGAGAGTGACGAATACACATAACACATGTACTAGGACCACAAGCACTTTAGAACACAATACAGGCACAACACAAGTCCACTCAGAGTGGTACACCCCACAGCACTAGTTCATACTAGGATTAGAACACTAGACATGATAGGATACATTTCATATCACATCCATGCATTGCATAGCATCATCCCCCGCATAGCATCCGCCTGATTGTTGTGTATTTACATGTTTTGTATCTTTATGCCCTGAACTACGTCCTGGTCTGATCCCCATTGGGATACGTAGGCAGCTCAAGCATAGCACGACCAGCACTGGCCTCAGCATCATTGCATCTTTTGCAACGCTTTTTATCCTAAATCTATAGCCTCCAAAAAGTCCTGTCTCTTCAAAGCTTTGGCACTCACTTGCGACAAGCATTTCCTCGCAAGTTCATGCTAAAGAGGGGCAAACTGTAGACACCCCATTTTGTCGGCTATCAGATTTAGGAGACCCATAGCTTGGTGGTTCACAATGATCGAAAAAGACTCAAAAGGACTCCTGGAAGTTGGTTCTATATCTCAAAATGCTCAGAATGACCAAAATGCCCCTGAAAGCCTGAAAACTCCCAGATTTGGACCAAAAGTTCTGGAAACATGCTATGTCGTAAGAAAAGTAATAAAATGAGTTTTAAGCAAAATCAGATGAAATCGTCAGCTCCCAGAGACCCCCGGAAGACCTGGAATTTCCCGGAAAGTCCCCGTTGACCAGTTTGACCAAGGTTTGACCAGATTTGACCAAGTTTGACCAAGTTTTACCGAAATCGTCCAAATTTGCTGGGATCATTCTAAATCATGGGGAAAGTATTAAAATGAGTTTTAAAAGAAGATCGCACGAAAACGTCAGTTCCTGGGAGCTCCCAGAGGTTTCCAGAACTTTCCGGGAATCCCAAGTTTGACCAGTTTGACCACAGTTTTACTTTGAAACCGGAGCACCGTAATAATTTTCAAACATTTTCATAGATACTAGAGGTCAATAGCTTTCCAACGGTATATCACACATAATTTTTGGATTTAAAACGAGTTTATTATAAATTTCCAAAGGCGAAAAAGGCGATCAAATCGGCTTTTATCACAAATACTGCAAAACTTTTCAAAGTGATCTATCTCCAAACTATTTTTTATGTAAAGTAGACTCCATTGCCTTTCCAACGGTATATCACGACCTCAATGTGGAGTTCGTATGCATTTTTTGTGAATTTTGGGCCTTTTTCGCGAATACCTGAACCTCTAGGGGCCTAAACAGCATTTTTTGGACGAAGGAGGAGCAGTGCCGCCGCGCCACAGGCCTAGTGCCGCAGCGGTACTCTCCCCTAGAATAGCCCATTTTTGTAATTTTGATTGGGGTCCAATTTGATTAATTAAAAACCAAAACGATGTAGTTTGATGTTCACAGATATTTGGGACCAATGGGAGCACTTTCTAAATCCCAAAACCACCCCAAATTAACATAGATAAACCCCCCATTGCTCCAAGTGAAAAGCTTGATAAAGTTTTTGAGAGAAAGAGAGATAGAGATAGATTTAGAAGTGAGAAAGGAGCTTCCTCCTACTATTTTTCTATAGAAAGTGAGTTTCAATCTTGTTTTCTTCTACCATTCTTCTATATATTTCATCATCAATACACACAATCATCATTTCTCTAAGAATTTTTGAGTTAGGAAGCTACTTCCATGTCCAAATGTCAACATCTATGAGTTAAACACCAAGCTACAAGTCAAATATCACATTAATCATCATCTATTGATTGTTATTTATTTGCTTGTTTATATATATGTTCATCTCCTCTTACCTCATTTCTTTTTATTTTTCTTTATTTGCTTACTTGTTCTTCATCATCTAAATGATGACATGAAGTTTGAGGTGAGTGAATCCTTATGGATAGTGGCTCTTGACCTCAAAAACATGTTGATAGATGATGATTATAACTTCAATACCTCCAAGGTGTCCTTGAAGTTATGTTCAAAATAAAAATGAATCTCCCCAATAATATTGGGTTTCTTGATGATGAGTTTGATGTTGATATTCCAAGAGGTTATAATCTCTATTTGATGTTGAAAATAGACTTTCAAAACCTCTATTTCAAAACCCCTCTCAATCCCTCTCATTTTGATTTCAAGAAAGAAAACTCAAGTTTTTCCCAAAATTTTCAAAACAGTGAGTCAAAACAGTGAGTGATCTGAGTTCAAAGATTTCTCTAGAACTCAATACTCAATGTATGGATGCAAGACCACTTGGAAAATCTTCCTAATTCATTAGAAAACACCCATGATTTTTGGTTTGACTTGGAAATACTTGAAAATGGTCCATTTGGACCCAAACATTCTCTCCAGATATTCTGTTTTTGCTGTCACAGTAGCTTGGTCTACTTTCAACTTGTTTTACAGAAACCTTTTCCAAAAAGTGTGGTCCTAACTTATTTTTTCCTTGAACTTCAATGTCTTAGGGAACGTTTTGTATAATATGGGCCTTTAGATAATTTGTTTTCATATTTTAAGATTTTCTAACATTTCAGTCGACAGTAGGGACTCTGTTTTTGAGTGACCTCTATTGTTTATATGATTTCTCTCAATCTGTGATAGTTATTAAAGATTGGCTTTTTGGGTTGTGTTCTAGACACAATAATAAAGATCTTCATAAAACATCATACATTGAAAACATTCCTAACCCCTCGTTTCCATTTTCACAAGATCATGTTACTGTTCTATCCACTATTCACAACAAGCACACTTTTACTTCCATACTTTGATTTGATGCTTATATGCATTCCAAATTAGCTCATGTCTTAGGAAGTAATTCATACTACATTTGTACATATCCCATGATGATTTCCTTTATTACTTCATACACATTCTAGACTTTTAAGTCATTCTAGGAATCCATGAACACAAAGCACACTACAACCTTGGCACATTCTAGATACATACATTGCATCCATGCAAAGATTTGGGGCTTTTGTGACTCCTAATCTAAGAAGATTATAAGGAATGAACTTGATCATACGTTCATGCTTCCCCTCGATCTAATCCTCCTTTCTCATCCGTCCCGGGGATTGAGAGATCTTCTCTTCTCAAAGATTAACATGCATCATACTAGCTTGCTAAATATATTTTGATTTCTTTGATTATTTGTTTCATGAACAATTCATGTCCCCTTTAGATTAGGGAAACTTAATTACTTGATACATGATTAGACGATTTTTCCTATGTTTATTTGTGTGATCTTTCACTTTACATTGTATGATATTTAACTTAGATCTTATGAATGATATCTTATCTTTAGATCTTCTATTTCAAATTTTCTTATGTGATGTAATATACTATCATAGTATTAATTGTCTAACCATACATATTATAAGATGATTATTTGGATGCTAATTGAGGCCCGTCAAAAGACGGGGCGAGTTGAGGGTGTTTTAGTCGTGACAAAGCCTCCTTCCTCTCTCGTACCAAAACCCCGAGCCAAGTTCTTTGGTTATGAAGGTCCGGTGCCCTTTATCTGTTTAGGTGAGTCAAAATTAGGTTTCTTGGTTCCTTAAAGACCAAGTGGCGACTCTGTATCTATTTTCAACAGACCCTTTCTCTCTCTTTTCAAATCAATTTCAAAACAAACAAGTGGTGGAATCCCGCGTGTCCACAGCCTCCTACATTTATGAACTAAGCTTGACCGATTCCCACTCGGGGACACGTAGGCAACCTACTCGGTTTGGTCATTAATAATTGCTTACAGGGTACTTTCCGTCAAGCCTTAAACCGAACTACTACAGACCTAATACCCATTCGGGGATAAGTAGGCAGGTTCTCTAAAGCCTTCAGTCCATAAAAAATCCAAAAAAGAGAAACCTTGTGCTAAACTAGGGGCAAACTTGTGTTTGCCTTGAATCACTTCGAAGCCCCAAAACCAAGGGCAAACTCCGTTTGCTATCTGAAGAACCCAGATATTTGCTTTAAACCCGTCTCTAGATCTCCTGGCTATTAAAATAACTACTGTAAAAGAGCAAACAAAAATTCATGGTATAGAATGGTTAAAACTTTGGGCAAGACCCAAAAAGCGAAGTAAAGAGCCAAGAAAAGACATTGAAAGGAAAATTTTCATAACTCAAAAGATTAATCAGGAGAATAAACACTTTGATTAAACATGTTAGAACATTTCCTACAAATGAAAACACTCCTTGGGAAGATAAATAACAGAAGTCACATTCAAAAGTGTAGAAGGATAGCAGGAGTTGTCAGAAATTTTTGTAAAATAAAGCTTTTTCTTGTTGTTTTACTTTCGCCCATGTATGTCTATGAAGTCTGTCTCTGGGTCAGAGATTGGATTTGAAGAAGGTAATCAGTAGTAGGCACGAGCAATGCAGGGAATCCACGGAAGGGAGCTGACACCCTATCATACCAAGCCTCGGTGAAAGCCTTTACAATGGAAGGGCACATGATCGAACTCCTCATGAAATCAGTGGTAATAACCCTAATAACATCCTGGAGAAGTCCGTACTGATGAACCACCCGGCCAGGAATATAGAAAGTGGTAGCATGCAAGCCAGGTAACCAAATACCAGGCCATTCCGAAAGTTGTACAGCAACAGAATGGTAAGACCACTGCGGGCAGACCCAGTAGATATCACCGGAAGAAAGATCCTGCAGCCATCCAAACCAGGCATCGACAGAATGAAACAGTCATGGATCTCCATACGATCATAGGGAAAAGACCCTCGAAGGTGTGAGGGGTGTATTAAGAGATCAAGACACTCTATGAGCCAGACCTGTAAGAAAAAGGGTGCCCCCAAAGATAACGTAGCCTCAGCAGAATGGCCATGGTTCAAACCAATCAAGGTTTCACCAAGGACCAGCATAACGGTGCTTTCATCTCCTGCAAGCCACACGTAATGAGTATGAGCACATTAGAAGAAGACTAAAAGAGGAAGTAAGAGAGCATAGTTATCGATAATATACTACACTGAATGATCTGATGCCCACCATCATAAGGGTCCCCCATGGGAGCATAAACGGAGGAAAGGTGCTTAAAATCAATCTGTTTATCACGAACAAAAGTGCCTGCTATATTCTAGGATATACAAAGAAGAGTTGCCAAATCCTGAACATACTCGGCCAGAACCAAAGGAACTGTCAACTTGATAAAAGGATTCACGCGTAGAATAGCGCTAAACTCCTCAAACAAGGGGCAGACCTCCTGAGAGCCAAAGTGAAAGACATGTAATGAGGGATCCCAACACTGAATAACAGCTTGAAGTAGGCCTTCTTTCAGAGTCATCCGTCGAAAAGAGAAGAGGTCGTTTAGTCAGAAGCACTCGAAGTTGAGCTTGTCAATGCCAGAGAGAGTATCCATCCATGGGAAGAGGATTTGGGAACTAATAGGGTCCATTTGACAAGGAAGTGAAGAAAAGAGTGTTTTGCGGAGTGTTGGTGAAAGGGGGCTATAAATCGGAGTAGGTCTACCCAGAACACAGGGCGGCACTTGATAAAGTAGACCGGCACTTGATGAAGTGCCGTGAATAGTCCGTATATGCCGTATGGCATTACTGACTGCCGCTGCGGCATTCACTAAGTGCCATTCAGGCCTAACCGAGTGCTGCATGAAGCCTTTTTTTGGCCAGGATCTGTTTGTAATGTTTTCAGCTCACCTGCAAACAGAAAGTTGAATATAAAACGTGTGCATCATGCATCATGTACAACAAGGCCAAGCTATGGTCATTCATTCATTTCATACATGAGAAAAAGTAATAAAAATAAAAAGTTTACTTGTCGCAAAAATTGAAATGAAACAGAAGGACCAAGCTATAGTCATGTATACGATGAGCAGTAATAAAAGGGGCAGAAAAGGTGAAAGCAGTCGTAATAGAAATAATGTGCAGATGCCTATCCTACCTCGGCCATCCAAGAGCCATCATCAAAATAAAAATGCATATACAATTATCTAAATAAAAGCATGCGTCCTCCCTAAAAGACACTCAAAACATAAAAAGAGAGGGAAGAGAGATAAAGATGAGGTCAGCCCTGGCCCGGCCTCGAGTCCAACAAGTCACGCGTCTGAGGGGCTCCTCCTCTAACTATGTCCTGCTCACTCCACCTCTGCCTCTACCGCCGTTGCTACCTTCGCCGCTGCCTCCACCAGCACCGCTAGCTCCACTTCTGCCTTATCCGACATCGCTACCTCCCGGGGATCCGCTAAAATCTATGCTAAACTGCCGAAGCCACTACTGAAGCTCTAATACCTGCAAGGCTAGAGCCCTATTCTCTTCCCCCTATATGGAGAAAGAGATTGAATGAACAATTTTATTCACAGAATTGAGAAAGTGCTAGAAACAAGTGTAAATAAAAGGAGAAATAAGTATCATACCAGAGCTCTCGCATGAGCCTCCGCAGCCGACCGTGCCCTGTCAGCCTGAATCAGAAAATCAAAAGAAGTTAGAAATAAGTGTCATACTAGAGCACTCTGTCCAGTCAAACTTTAAATTCTTCTTTGTCAATCTGGTTAATGGTGCAGCTATTTTTGAAAACCCTTCAACAAATCTTCTATAATAACCTGTGAGTCCCAAAAAACTCCTAACCTTTATAGGATTGCTCGGCCTAATCCAGTTTGACACAGCATCTATCTTGGACGAATCCATAGAAATTCCTTAAGATGACACCTTGTATCCCAAAAATTTCACTTCTTCTAATCAGAACTCACACTTACTGAACTTGGGATATAAGTGATGGTCCTTAAGCATCTGCATTGCAATCCGTAGATGTTGCTCATGTTCTTCCTCTTACTTAGAATAGATCAAAATATCATCAATGAAGACGACGACAAACTGATCCAAGTAAGGCTTGAACACTCTGTTCATCAGATCCATAAACACTGCTGGGGCATTCGTCATTCCAAACGGCATTACCAAAAACTCATAGTGACTATATCGGGTTCTGAATGTAGTCTTATGTATGTCTTCCTTCCATACCCTCAACTGATGATATCCTGACCTTAGGTCTATTTTTGAAAATGTCGTAGCTCCTTGTAGTTGATCAAACAAGTCGTCGATCCGAGGTAAGGGAAACTTATTCTTGATAGTCACTTGCTTCAATTCTCTGTAATCGATACACAACCGAAGTGTCCCATCCTTCTTCTTCACGAATAACACCGGTGCTCCCCAGGGCGATGTACTTGGACGTACAAAACCTAGGTTCTCGAGCTCTTGAACTTGTTCCTTCAATTCCAATAGTTTGGTGGGGGCCATTCTGTAGGAAACCTTGGTGATCAGTATAGTACCCGGTATAAGCTCAATACAGAACTCTATACTTCTCTCGGGCGGCAAACCAGAAACATCTTGAAATACTTCTTTGAAGTCCTTGACTACAGGTATAGACAACACTGTCGCTTCTGTAATGATGACTTCGATGTTAGCCAAACACCTTGTGAGGAACATATCTCCCAAAGGGTTACATTGAAAATCAAAGGGTTGATTCTCATTGTCGGGGAATGTAATTCTCTTACTCGCACAATCCAACTTCACTTGATTCTGAGAGAGCCAATCCATACCTAGGATTATGTCAAACTTCTTCATCGATAGGACAATCAGCCTTACAGGGATTTCACGGTCTCTTAGCCGTAAGGGGCAATACTCGCACACATGTCCTAACTTGATTGCGGCTCCCAATGGTGAGGTAGCCCTCAAAGCTTTCTCTAAATGATGAGGTAAGATGCCCAATCTCTGAATAGTATTAACAGATATGAATGAAAGTGCAGCACCCATATCAAATAACACTTTAACATGGGAGTTAAACAGAGTCAATGTACCTTCTACCATTTGCTGATCAGGTTAAGCTTCTTCATAGTTTCCTTCTTCATACACAGTCCCATCATATCCAACGGCATTAGGGCTAATAGCATTCATGTGAGTCTAACCTTGCTGACCATAAGTCACTTGCTTAGGGACAGTACAGAACTTTGTGATATGATCGGGTTCACCATAGTTGTAGCAGACTATGCCTTGCTGAGCAGCACGCCTTGGTGCCTTGTAATCTCGAGCCAGATGACCGGGGTTGCCACAGTTGAAACATTTCCCAGCACTACTTCCTTCACCAACTCGAGGTTGAGTCGGGTAGGTGATAGCTTGGGTCTTCTTGCTTCCATCAAAACTCCTCTTCTGCCCTTGGGTACAATGCATTGGTGGTCTATTCCCAAAATTACCCCTCTGAGGTGGTCAGAATTTGAATTGCTTCCGATTCACTCGAGCATCTTCTTCCAGAACAGTGGCCAAGTCGACTAGTCCTTCGAAAGACTTATCTAGGTGGCCGAGAGTCAGGCGACGAATCTGCGGTGTCAACCCTTGGTTATACTTATGGATCCTCTTTTCCTCAGTATCAACAATCAACCATATTAGGGGCAAACTGTGACAGTCTCTCAAACTGAGTGGTGTACTCTTGCACCGATTTAGTCCCCTGAGTCAAGTCCATGAATTCCTTCTCCCTCCTATGCCTTTCTGTAGCCAAAAAATACTTTTCTAGTAACCTCCCGTTAAATGTAGTCCATGTCATTCATGTCGCAACTTCATTCCCGATGGTAGCTGTGACTGAATCCCACCAATCTGCAGCGCCATCAATCAATTGGAAAGTACCTAACCTCCTTTTATCCATCTCATTGCACTGGACAGCCTCGAATATGCGGTCCATCTATCTTAACCGCTGTTCCTCTTTCCATGGTTCTGTGGTACCCACAAACTGTTCGAGCCTTAGTGCAAGAAATCTCTCCAGCAGCCTATCTCCAGTTTGTCGGTCTCGTCGATTTTCATTCTGATACTAACCCTTTCGAGACGTCTGACAAAAGCTTCAAACACTCCGGTGGGGTCGGTAGCTAAAGGTCCCTCTTCGATCAAATTTTGATTCCTCCTTAGTCCTCCAGTCATTCTATGCATGATAGTGATAGTAGAATGAGGAAAATGCATGAAACAGAAGTATAAAGTAGTTTAAATGATAACAATGTCAAAAGAGTATTTCTATGTATAACTTCTTGTCAAGTTTATACAAAAAGCATGTATGATCAGTCAATGCCTACCCTAGCTATATGGGTTAGGACGCATATGTCCATGCAAGAGTTAATGTTACAAAAATGGGGTCATTGCCCTATACTCGCATGCATGTAAAAACAGTTTCAAAAAGAGATAGAGCTACTAGTCAAAATAGTCAATATATATAAGGTGATATCTAAGAAATCAATCGTCTCCGTAGGTGGCTATCAGGAGATCTAACGAATTGACGGGGCAAAATCGCTGAACAAGGAATGGGCCCACCAAATCAAAATAAGAGCTTTGAGAGGTCGACGAGGAAGCAGGCACTAGGGCTTCTGTCTCAACTGGCACCTCCTCAGGAAGAACTAGCTCAAGTGCTATCTCCTCCTTGAGCTCAGCGGCGAGGTCATCTAGACCTATGCCATCCTCTCCTACAACATCCCCGACAATAGGGATAACCATGATGTCGTCGTCACCGTCATCCTCAACCATGGGAACTATAGGTGGGGGCATCTCTAGCTGTGGTAGATGAGCGTGCACAACCTGGATCTCAAAGGGGAAATAGAGAGTATCACTATCAACTAGTCTTAGTATCTCAACTAGCACTAAGCGTTGAGCCTCCGCGAAATAGCGTATCTCAAGGCGAATACGCGTCAATTCAACTATCCCCACCATATGAACCTAGTGCCATAGATCTGATACTATAGTCATCGTGGCCAGGTGCTCAATGGCGATATGATATAAATCGAGAAAAGCTGGGACTACTGCTCCGGGAGTCACCAAATGTCCTCCAAACCCATCTGGTACGTAGAGAGGCTGAGCTGGGTCTATACCTGATAAAACGGTACTAACTTAAATTAGGAAAGAGATAATCGTAGGCGTTTGGGTTCTGAGTCTATCCTCCCTGTCGTATCATCGGGTGTGTGAAGCTTAATGCTAACAAATCGTAGAATCGGGTCTAAACTGGTAAACCCTAACCTGGCTAAATTGTCCTGAGATAAATAACCTGGCTCTGATACCACTAAATCCTGTCACGCCCCGACGTAGCATAAATAAGGAAAGCATTTAATTTCTTTTATGGACCCGTAGGTCGTGACAGTTTGAAGGATCGATTCCGTCCCAAACGTCAACAACAAAAACATAATAATAAGAGCAGAGCAATCAAGGCTTACAATATTTTTCTAACTTAATAGTTATTACAGCACGGGGTCTCTAAAGGCACAAACCGCCTTACAACAAAACAATATCTACCGTCTATTACAGTCATCCTTATTACAGAATTCAGTTTATAACTTGAAACATATAAAAGTAAATTCTCTTTCCAGCAGGGATTCTCAGTTTGCGTAGTCGTATGGTCCAGCAATATCATAACCTGAAAAGGCTTGACACGAATGTCCAGGATGCATCAACGTCGTCAACTTCAAGAAGCTGGTGAGTATTAAAAACATAACTTTGAACGCAACACATACTCATTTACCATTTTCCAATTCCCATTTAATTCAACAAGTTTACATTAAAGTAAGGAGTTCATTTTTAGAAAAAAAACCGCAATATCATTTTAAAGCTTTAATTCACATATATGTGACCGTGTATGAAAAACAATACACTATCTCATCTTACCGACTCTTTTGTCTCGACAAACACAACAACCCACTATCTCACACCAGTAACCTTGTAATACTTCGGTAGCCACACTTTAGCACAGGGGTGCCAGGGAATATCCAGTTTGCCTCAGACTTTCGTCTGGGGTACAAGGGAGTGTCCAATGCCTTACACTTTAGTACCTAATCTACCTCGCAAATAACGGAGGTAACCTCAAACAGTATCCAGACTCGGGTACAAGGGAGTGTCCGTAGGCCACACTTAGCACTACCATGGGTGCTAGGGAACGTCCAAGTTCAGCGTCACACACTTTAACGCTACCATGGGCGTCAGGGAGTGTCCAATTTTGCCACCGTCGCATTACAAAGATACTCTCACCGCAATGTCAACACAACACACATTGGTACACAATTACCAGGGAGTGTCTGTGGATATCGCATTTTTCTTACCCACATCTTTTTCTTTTAAAATTTCTTTAAATTTCAGAACGAATGAGTCGCCACTTAATTTTTAGAAGGAAAATTAAGAAACCATTTTAAAGCAACTGATCTTTTGCGAAATCAAAGATTCACTAGGTCTGGGGATTATGGACTGAGAAGGGAAGGAGCCCATCAGACTAAAACACCCCTTCTCATCCTATCTCACGAAAGGCCTCTACTCAACCTCCTTTTAATTGAATTACTAATCTAAGCATGCCCTCAACTAATACATAGATATACGTATACATTACACAAACATGTCAAAATGGTGTAAAATTACCAATTTACAAAATATCATTCAAAAGCCACGTAATTCAAGTAGCAAGCAATATGACATGCAATAAAAAATAAGAGAACTTACCCGGGATCCAGCCGCGAATATTAAACGTGCAATGCATGCGATTAAATAAAACCTAGGAAAAGAGTCTCTAATCCACATACATACATTTAAGGCAAAATCTTAATTCTAATGTGTCGCGCATAAAGGTCAAAAAAATCGATAAAATCAAGAAATTAAAATAAATTAAGAGGTGTTTAAGAAATCATATCTTAAGAGCGCTACAAAACAAAGGGTTAGTCCACATGATATACAATATGTAAAGTTGGATCTTAAATAAAAATCCTAGACTTCTAGCTTAAATCTATCAAATTAAATCTAAAGCAAACAAGTCCTAATTACAAGCATCAAGCCACATGGGTGAATATGTTCATGAACAAGAATAAATTATGAAATACCCATTCATTTACATCACTTAAACTTTGAATTCAAGCTTAACTAATCATTATTAAAACATGGTTTGAGCTCTAGGTCATAGAAAAGTCATTTGGACCATTATTTACAAAGTTGGTCAAATCTGTCATAAAATTCTAAAAATTGCAGAGAGCAGATCAGATCTTTAAGAAACTAAAAAGCATGCTTCCCATGGTTTGCTCTTTATGCATTTTGGACACAAGATGCCTCTGTGAGTCTAGTTTCCAAATCAAAAAGAAAATCAAAGTTTCAACGGTTAGATCTCTGGGATAAGAACAAACACCAGACATCACTCAGATGTACAACTCTCTGTCCAGAGATTTTGTTTGATTTTTTAAAAATAGCAAAAAGATCAAAAATACTTTGTTCTTTTTAGAGTAGCTTCCTAACACATTAATCTACTTAGAAAAAATTATTTTGGGTCACAAATACTTGATTAAGGTTCTGATTTACTTATTTCAAAAGGGTGTTGCTGTTATGAAACTCTAGACAGATTGTATTGACTTCACAAAACTCATGACCAAACCACTTTAAACATGAAATGTCCTTAAAACAAAAATTACAGTGGTAAAACTTTGAGTTATTGACACTTTCCCGTTGGTTTCACTTGATTCCAACGGTTAGATCATCAATTAAAAATCCATGATCAAAACTGGTTTATGAACTCACTGCTCCAATATTGGATTTATCATCCTTTTTGCTACATCTACCAACTAAGCCATGGACATTGGCTTATCCTAAACCTAACTCTCCTTTCCCTTTGGGGTCATTGGAGATCAAAACATGACTAATACTCATGAGTCTCAAAGGAATATAGAAAGGACTCCATGAAACATCAAGCCAGAGGACCCAAGTCATAAGTATGGACTTAGATCCATCCATTTACTTATAAAATGAAGTGATGATCAAACTTTGACTCTCATATGAAGCATAAGCTTACATGAGATTCAAAACATCAAACTCAAGAGCTTTCAAGAGAGATATTAAAGATCTCCAAGAATCTCAAAAGAAAAGTATAAACAAAAAGAAGAAATGAAATTAAGAAGACTAAGAGAGCAAATGCTCTAAATCCATCAAAGAATCTTTTGGTAAAACTTGTTTACTTCAAATTCATAGATGCTTTCAAATCAAGCTAAGAAGAAACAAAAGAGAATGAAAACTTAAACAAGATTAGAGGATCCAAACCATGGTGAGGGTTTGGATTTATCCATTTGTTTCTAATAAAATGATGATCATCTTTAAATCTCATGTGAAGCATAAGCTTGCATGAGACATAAAAGATCAAACTCATGAGAATCAAGTGAGATATGGTATATCCCCAAGAATCTCAAGAGAAAAACATAAACAAGAAAAATAAAATAAAATAAAAGAAGAATCAAAGAACTAGGAAGCAAGGACTTACAAGTTTGCTAACAAAACTCTAAAACTTAATCAAGAAAGGCTAAGTGACTTGAAGATTAGAGGCTCAAAGGGAAGAAAACACAACTAAGATTAGAGGGTCACCTCTAAGACTATCCTCAAGCTTCAATATTTTGAAGATCTTCCAAGTCCTTCTTCAAGCTCTCAAAAACTCTCTATCTCTCTCAAATATGTGTTGTTATAGTGGTAGTGATCTCTTGGTATATTATGGTATATCTCTCCTCTTTATCCCAAGGAAGATCCCTCTTCTTTTATAGACAAAATAACCCAGGTATTTTCAGTGAATTCGGAGTAAAAGATAGGTATAAATGTCTCATTTGGTGGTACAATACGTACTTCCTGGAAATAGACAGACTGCTGCACAGGGCGGCAGTCAAAAAATATCTTGCGACAGTCAGTGGATGCCGCAACGGCACTCCGTGAATGCCGCGGCGGCATTCCATGACTGCCGCGCGGCACTTATTGAGAGCCGCGGAAATTTATTAATGGCCGCGTTTTAGTCAGCCTTACTTTATCAGTTTTTTGTTTTTATCCGCATACACTTACGTATTGTACAACAAAATACGGATTGTTAAAGCAAACGCCAGTCAGAAATTGTCGGTGGCACTCCGTAAATGCCAGACCGGCATTTTGTGAGTGCCGTCCGGCACTCACCGAATGCCGTTTGGCACTCACTGAGTGCCGCAAAATTCTGCCGTGTGCCGGTTTTTTGTTGAACTTCTCCCTTTTAGGTCTTTTCCTTCCTCCTTTTTCTTAAAGAAACTTATTTTCGAAGATTTTTTCCAAAAGTGATGTTTTATACCTGAATTCTCCTAAATACCTGGTATTTCAATCTGTGAAAATTTTACCGCATTTGGAGAACTTTCTGAAGAACTTGGAGTACTTCAAATCTTTCGGTCATTATCATCATTGGACTTGGAGGTGACACTCTCCTAAATTCGACGTTTGGTCAAAATTGGGGTGTCTACAGTTTACCCCTCTTCGATAGAACTTGTGGAGCAACGCGTTTCACAAGTGAATGTCGAAGCTTGTGTGAAGACAAGCCTTTGACCAAACTGTCGGATTTAGGTAAAAAACAAAATGCGTTGCAAAAAAAGAACATGCGCGCGGCAAGGGTTCATGCTGGTCGTGCTCAACGGTGAGCTGCCTACGTATCCCGTTGGGAATCAGACCAAGACGTAGTTCAGGTAAGGGTCAAACACACACAAGCGCAAATAGTCATACAGATGAATGCACCTATCTTATCGTGATGCACGTGCTCAAGCAATCTCGTGCTCCATATAATGTTTCAGCAGCATATTGTTCTTTCTTAGTATCAAAAATGCACCCTATGCCATTCTACTTATGATGTCATTCTATTCTGGGAAAGTCACAACTGTCATAGATGCGCTTCCTATGCTTAATTCCCCGACATTCTTCAGGAGTCATCTAATCGACTAGAATGCGCTTCGCGCCTTATACCTTGGTGTCGAATTAGGAACTATGCTTTCCGAAAGACTGAGATGCGCTTTGCGCCTTATACTCTAGTGTCTTCCAAGAATCATCTGATCGACTGAGATGCGCTTCGCGCCTTATACCCTGGTGTCAAATCAGGAACCACGCTTTTTGAAAGACTGAGATGCGCTTCGCGCCTTATACTCCGGTGTCAAATCAGGAACCACGCTTTTTGAAAGACTGAGATGCGCTTCGCGCCTTATACTCAAGTGTCTTCCAAGAATCATCTGATCGACTGAGATGCGCCTTGCGCCTTATACTCCGGTGTCAAATCAGGAACCACACTTTTTGAAAGACTGAGATGCGCTTTGCGCCTTATACTCTAGTGTCTTCCAAGAATCATTTGATCGACTGAGATGCGCTTCGCGCCTTATACTCCGATGTCAAATCAGGAACCACGCTTTTTGAAAGACTGAGATGCGGTTCGAGCCCTATACTCCAGTGTCTTCCAAGAATCATCTAATCGACTAAGATGCGCTTTGCGCCTTATATACTCCGGTGTCAAATCAGGAATCACGCTTTTTGAAAGACTGAGATGCGCTTCGCGCCTTATACTCTAGTGTCTTCCAAGAATCATCTGATCGACTGAGATGCACTTCGCGTCTTATACCTCGGTGTCAAATCAGGAACTACGCTCTTTGAAAGACTGAGATGCGCTCTGCGCCTTATACTCCGGTGTCGAATCAGGAACCACGCTTTTGAAAGACTGAGATGCGCATCGCGCCTTATACTCTAGTGTCTTCCAAGAATCATCTGATCGACTGAGATGCGCTTCGTGCCTTATACTCCAGTGTCTTCCAAGAATCATCTGATCGACTGAGATGCTCTTCGGCCCCGTCAAATATGTTTTTTCACAATGATCCGCAACCCTTCAGCCTCGTCGAATATGTTTGCTCTGTATTCGTGGTCAATCAGACTCAAAATCATTTCAATTTTCTAGAACAGGAGTCAATTGGACTCGAATCGAATTCTATTTCACAACAATGAGAGTCAATCAGACTCAAATCTAAAATTGGGAGTCGATCAGACTCAAAGAATTTCAAATTAAAAAACAGAGTCAATTAGACCCAATTCTATTCAAAACTCTAAAATCTGGAGTCAATCAGACTCAAATGAATTTTTCTAGATTAGGAGTCAAACAAACTCAATTCAATTCAATTTCTAAACTTGGGTGCTAAGTTAGACTTCCAAGAATCGAGAGTCAGACGGACTTAATAATTTTAATTACCGCAATCGGGAACCAATCAGTTTCAACTTAATTTTATATTAAAGTCTAGCGATAGTTAGATCCATTTTATCCCAAACTTTCGAAAGTTCGGAGTCGGTTAGACTCAAAGAATTTAATTCCAACATAATTCGGAGTTAAGCAGACTCACAAATTCAAAGGGAGTCACGTGGACCCAAAAATTCAATTTTCTTATACAAGGAGTCAATAGATTCACATTTTAAAACAGAAGAGTCATTCAGATCCATGGACCCACATTTCCTCAATAACGGAGTCGCTAGGACTCAAAAACTCGCATTTTACAACCACACAGTTATTCGGACTCAAAATTTGTATTTTTCGACAACAGATCACTCGGACTCAATGAAATTCACGGAGTCACACGGACTCAACAAAAATTCACTTTTTTATGCAAATGGAGTCACACGGACTCAAAGAATTTCCTATTCAAAATCGAGGGTTAATTTATAACATTTAAAAAAAAAAATTAATCAGAGTCAATTTTGACTCAACAAAGAAATTTCAATTTTCAAAATAAGGAGTTAAATCATACTCAATTTATTTCAATCCCCAAAAATCGAGAGTCAAATTTGACTTCAATTTAATTCAATTCAATTCAATTTATGAAATTAGGAGTCAATCAGTTCAATTCAGTTCATCGGAGTCGGTCAGACTCAATTTAATTCAAATTCTAAAATCAGAAGTTAGTCAGATTCAATTCAATTCAATTCAACTTTTCAAAATATGGAGTCAATCAAACTCATTTTAGTTTCATATTCTAAAATTGGAATTCAATCAGACTTAAATAATTTCTATTTCACCAATTCAAAAGTCAATCAGACTCAAAGAATTCCTGTTTCACAAAATTGGAGTCAATCAGACTCAAAGAATTTTAGTTTCACAAAATTGGGAGTCAATCAGACTCAATATAGTTCAAACTCATAAATCAGGAATCAATTAGACTCAAACAAATTCAATTTCTCAAAATCCAGAGTTCACAGTTGATTCAACTTGAAATAATTCCTATTTCCAAAGGGGAGTCGCACTAATTCACATTTTAAAAGGGAGAGTCATAAGATCTTGAAAATTTTCACATTTCTCAAACACGGATTCATACGGACTCAAAAATTCACATTCTATAAACACAAAGTCATAAAGACTACAAAATTCATATTTTTTTAAAAGAGACGGAGTCACGCGGACTTGAGAACTCAGTATTTTACATAAATGGAGTCCCACGGACCCAACAAATTCACATTTTTCACAAACGGAGTCACACGGACTCAACAAATTCACATTTTACACAAACGGAGTCACGCGGACTCAAAATTTCATATTTCACAAAGACGGAGTCACGCGAACTCGAAATTTCATTTCGTTATTCAAACGAAGTCACACGGACTCAAAAAATTCATATATTCACAAAGACGGAGTCATGCGGACTCGAAATTTTATTTCTTTATTCAAACAAAGTCACACGGATTCAACAAATTCACTTTTTTACACAAACGAAGTCATACAGACCCAACAAACTTTACTTTTATACAAATGGGTAGTCCTCGGACTCAACGAAATGGTTTTAAAAAATGGGTAGTCCTCGGACTCAAAGAAATGGTTTTACAAAAATGGGTAGTCCTCGGACTAAAAGAAATGATTTTACCAAAAATGGGTAGTCCGAGGACTCAAAGAATTGATTTTACAAAAACAGGGAGTTCACGGGCTCAAAGAAATGATTTTACAAAAACGGGGAGTCCTCGGACTTAAAGAATTGATTTTACAAAACGGGGAGTTCACGGACTCAAAGAAATGATTTTACAAAAACGGGGAGTCCTCGTACTTAAAGAATTGATTTTACAAAAACAGGGAGTCCACGAAATCAAAGAATTGATTTTACAAAACGGGGAGTCTTCGGACTCAAAGAATTTGAACGGAGCTAACGGGATCTGTGCTGTCCTAGTAGTCTCTTGAAAGCATGATTTTTTTGCACTTGCAGACCATTTGGAAGAAACGTAATGATTGTGTCAAAAGAGGGAAGTCACCTTTTCCCCTAGTCTTGGACCATTCTCATATTTCCACTTTTAGCATTGTGTTGTGATAGTGTTTAAAACTCTTGCTTGCATTGCTCGTGGGATGCTTATGGAGACTTTTCAAATCTTTATTCATCATCTTAAACCCACACATTTGAGACTATTATTGACTCATCAAAGGAGGATAGACCTGACAAAGCCAGTTACTCAAGATGACTGACAGAAATTCTACATTCATTATGAATCAATGTGCTTTCATCATGAATAATGTATCGTCTCACCTTTCGTTTATTCATTATCTTACAAATGGTAGTACTTTGCTGATAAATCAAAATTTTGAAAACTTCCCCTTTATTGAATTCTTTGCCTATCTAGAGTATGCTTCAAATTAGTGCTTTAGCTTATAGAATAAAAGACACTCCATTTCAAAGCGTTTCAAAACAGACTTGGTGACTTGAGAACTTGCATTTGGCAAACAGAGTTTGCCTCTAGTTTGAAAGAGACTTGGGTCTCGCTTCTAGGGTAAACTGGGGCTTTCAGCAAACGAAGTTTCCCCCTAATCTTAAGGGAAAATAGGCTCATCCCAAGGGCCTTGAGAACATGTTTGTACAGGATGCTTGCAATGCATTTACTCCCAGTCTAGAGGTAATCATCATGAATCTGATGGGCTGAAGGGTGATGTCCCAATGCTGATTGGCAAACTCTGTTTGCCCCTAGTTTGGCAATACATATGTGGTCCTAGGCAAATACAAGTTTGTTCCTAGTTTTAAAAGATCACAAGCATATGTGCAAAGGATTCAACTTATCCCCGAATAGGAATCAGGTCCAAGGTAATATGGCCAAGGCCTGAAAGAGCACACCATATTATGACGATGGTGGTGACCGAACTAGATAGGTCGAGCGTAGTTCAATTATTCTGGAGGTCTTGACAGAATTAGGCTTCAAGAATTGGTGGGCTTTTCGAGCCATGTTGCCATTTAGGCCTAGGGAGTGCATGTCACTTGTGGTAGCCCTTGTGTAGCATGATGAACTACTTTTTCCTTTATTCTCTTTTCTCTGTTCTTTTCTTCTTTTTTATTTGACGGTTGATTCTTTAACCTTTTCACTAGCCAGTTAATCTTTTACAACTCTCATCATGTTTTATTCATATTCACAAAGTAATATCAGTCCTTCAAATCTTTGTTTTTTTTTCAAAAATATCTCTGCATTGATTTAGGCTCACTTAGCATTTGAGCCTCTCACGAAAATTTTGAAGCTGACAAGTCTCTCTTTTTATTTTTAATTTCTTTTCTTTGTGTTTAGAATAATACCAAGCGTAGAGGTAATTCATGTGCTAATGATCTACTTTGAAGTGCTCAAGAATTCCCAATCTTATCTATTCTCTGATTTTTCTTTTCTCTTTCCTTCCATGATTTTGACTGGCTAGGTTTAGGATTTTTGAAATCAACACGCATCTTATTTGTGCTCTAACTTTTGCCTTGTTCCCTTCCGAGTTTTCATCCTAGCGAGCTCTTTCTTCATTTTTTTTTTTTTTTTTGTGCTTTAACTTTTGCCTAGGCACCCTTCCGGGTTTTCATCCTAGCGAGCTCTTTCTTTTCTCTTTTTTTGGAAGAAGAAGTTTATTAAAACATTTGGCTACCTTCAAGGACCAAGTTATGGCTTTGGACTGGTTGGGCTCATCTTTTAGGCTTGGTATTTGAGAAAAGGGGATGGTGAGCAAGCTTCAAGTTCCGAGTTCATCTTTTCAAGATTGAGCAAGAGTATCTTTAAATTCTTAAAGTAAAGCTAATTAATTCTCTACTCTTCCTTGGTTTTGGCACAAAATTTGTTTTGATCGCTTGGGATCATTTTCAATGCAAAGATTTATTAACAGAGCATTTTCAATGATCATTTGAAAAAGTGATTTTTTTTCTTTTTTTTGCTTAATGATCCATTCATTCACATCTTAACACATTGAATCAAGCGAAATGAGATTTTATTCAACTAGTAGAGAAAGAGGATTACATCACTCGACTCAATAAGAAGAGACTTGAAAAATAAACTCGATAACCGACTGACTCAAAGACTTGAATGGACTTGACACTTGACTCCTACTTGACATGACTAAATTACCAAACTGGACTTGACCCACCTTTGGTCTCAATTGGAGTGTCACAGATGATTTTCAATTTATCAGATTTCCAAGAGCATCCACATTTGCTTCAACAGCAGTATTTCCAAACACTATCACTTCACTAATATCATTTGAACCTTCGGGTTCGCCACCCGTGTTTGCAGTAACTTTATCCATCCCTATAGCCAATTTCTCAGTTAAGTGGCCCTTCTTCAAATTATTAGGCTCCATAAGCTAATCAACCTTAATATAATCCTTTTCATTATCTTCTCTCTTCTCACGCTTGAATCGCCAACCCAAACTGTTCTGGGTTTGATGCTATCTCGCCTACAGTAATGCTTCATTTTTTTTTAATCAATTTTGATTGATTTCAAAAGAAAGTTCATCTTGTTATTATTTTTCATATTTTCTTTTGCAAATGCTTAGTGAAATGAACGGTTCATATGTCACACGGATGCAATGCATGTGTGTGTGTGCCTATTCTATATGTCAAAGAAACAAAAAACCTAATCCTAACACATAAAACACATAAGCACATAAAATCCTCATTCATGTCAAATGCGCCAATTTCACCTCTCATTGCGATCCTCACTACCCTTTCAAAGGTCAGGTGTTCAAAATTTTTGGCAAAACATTTCTTAAAATGATGAGATCTTTTAAAAACAATTCTCAAGGATTTTGAATGAGAATGTGAAAATATTTTTCAATAAAGATGATTGGATTGAAATTTTGCTTTGAAATTCATTTAAAGAGCATTTCTTCCAAAAACAATTCCCAAAATTTTTGATTTTTCCTTAGAAGATGATCTTGTGAAAATATACCTTAACAAAGGTTAGTTTGGAGTTTTAATCAAAAAGTGAACTCCAAAGTTTTTTTTTGAAAAAAAGCGATTGAAATTTTTTGGAATAAAGATGGCGAAAATCCGTTTGCTTTCAAAGATGGATTTAAAATTCTTTGGGTAGAAGAATTACATGATTGGATTATCACCGTACTTTTCATGAATTTGGATACATACAAGGCCAATGATGCTTAGCAAAACATGATACAAGAGATGTAATCTTATAATCAACATCTAACATATTCCCAAATGTCATGGGACATGAAGAGGAATTGCTCAAAAGTGATTAAGAGTTTACACATCCTATATCAAGTAAGTATCGTCATCATCTCAAGTAATCCCTTCCGGCATACAACACTCCCTAGCACATAACCCTAATCAAGGATTCATTCCCTAAGACTTGAAAGGTTCTATAGAAGCTACCATGCAAAGGCTGGGTTTTGGTCAAATAAGGGACCCTTAACACACATCCGATAGGATGCTTCATATACCAAATCATGGCACGAGATCAAGGGTGATCACACAGTCCCATGATGGCTTGACCGACCGGGTTGCCCCGAGCCTCCAAGGTCATAGTTCCGTGCAATCGACTGGCGAGACATGCAAGTGCAATGCAACGGGCTCACAAAAATTAATTAATTCGATTAAAAGGATGCTTTCAAGTCTAATCCTCGAATGAACCCAAAATCATAAATTCTAGTCTGCGAAACCAGAGATTCTGGGTTCGATCCCCAGCAGAGTCGCCAGATTGTGGATATCGAATTTTTCTTACCCACAGTTTTTTCTTTTAAAATTCCTTTAAATTTCAGAACGAATGAGTCGCCTCTTAATTTTTAGAAGGAAAATTAAGAAACCATTTTAAAGTAATCGATCTTTTGCGAAACCAAAGATTAACTAGGTCCGGGGATTATGGAATGAGAAGGGAAGGAGCCCACCGGACTAAAACACCCCTTCTCATCCTATCTCGCGATAGGCCTCTACTCAACATCCTTTTAATTGAATTACTAATCTAAGCATGCCCTCAACTAATACATAGATATACGTATACATTACACAAATATGTCAAAATGGTGTAAAATTACCAATTTACAAAATATCATTCAAAAGCCACGTAATTCAAGTAACAAGCAATATGATATGCAATAAAAAACAAGAGAACTTACCTGTGATCCAGCCGCGAATATTAAACGTGCAATGCATGCGATTAAATAAAACCTAGGAAAAGAGTCTCTAATCCACATATATACATTTAAGGCAAAATCTTAATTCTAATGTGTCGCGCATAAAGGTCAAGAAAATCGATAAAATCAAGAAATTAAAATAAATTTAGAGTAGTGTAAGAAATCATACCTTAATAGCGCTACAAAACAAAGGGTTAGTCCACATGATATACAATATGTAAAGTTGGATCTTAAATAACAATCCTAGACTTCTAGCTTAAATCTATCAAATTAAATCTAAAGCAAACAAGTCCTAATTACAAGCATCAAGCCACATGGGTGAATATGTTCATGAACAAGAATAAATTATGAAATACCAAATCATTTAGATCACTTAAACTTTGAATTCAAGCTTAACTAATCATTATTAAAACATGGTTTGAGCTCTAGGTCATAGAAAAGTCATTTGGACCATTATTTACAAAGTTGGTCAAATCTGTCATAAAATTTTGAAAATTGCAGAGAGCAGATCAGATCTTTAAGAAAATAAAAAGCATGCTTTCCATGGTTCGATGTTTATGAATTTTGGACACAAGATGCCTCTGTAAGTCTAGTTTCCAAATCAAAAAGAAAATCAAAGTTTCAACGGTTAGATCTCTGGGATAAGAACAAACACTAGACATCACTCAGAGATGTACAACTCTCTGTCCAGAGATTTTGTTTGATTTTTTAAAAATAGCAAAAAGATCATAAATGCTTTGTTCTTTTTAGGGTAGCTTTCGAACACATTAATCTATTTAGAAAAAATTATTTTGGGTCACAAATACTTGATTAAGGTTCTGATTTACTTATTTCAAAAGGTTGTTGCTGTTCTGAAACTCTAGACAGATTGTAGTGACTTCACAAAACTCATGACCAAACCACTTTAAACATGAAATCTCCTTAAAACAAAAATTACAGTGATAAAACTTTGAGTTATTGACACTTTCCCGTTGGTTTCACTTGATTCCAACGGTTAGATCATCAACTAAAAATCCATGATCAAAACTGGTTTATGAACTCACTGCTCCAATATTAGATTTATCATCCACTTTGCTACATCTACCAACTAAGCCATGGACATTGGCTTATCCTAAACCTAACTCTCCTTTCCCTTTGGGGTCATTGGAGATCAAAACATGACTAATACTCATGAGTCTCAAAGGAATATAGAAAGGACTCCATGAAACATCAAGCTATAGGACCCAAGTCATAAGTATGGACTTGGATCCATCCATTTGCTTATAAAATGAAGTGATGATCAAACTTTGACTCTCATGTGAAGCATAAGCTTACATGAGATTCAAAATATCAAACTCAAGAGCTTTCAAGAGAGATATTAAAGATCTCCAAGGATCTCAAAAGAAAAGTATAAATAAAAAGAAGAAATGAAATAAAGAAGACTAAGAGAGCAAATGCTCTAAATCCATCAAAGAATCTTTTGGTAAAACTTGTTTACTTCAAATTCATAGATGCTTTCAAATCAAGCTAAGAAGAAACAAAAAAGAATGAAAACTTAAACAATATTAGAGGATCCAACCCATGGTAAGAGTTTGGATTCATCTATTTGTTTCTAATAAAATGATGATCATCTTTAAATCTCATGTGAAGCATAAGCTTGCATGAGACATAAAAGATCAAACTCATGAGATTCAAGTGAGATATGGAAGATCCCCAAGAATCTCAAGAGAAAAACATAAAGAAGAAAAAAAAAAATAAAAGAAGAATCAAAGAACTAGGAAGCAAGGACTTCCAAGTTTGCTAACAAAACTCTAAAGCTTAATCAAGAAAGGCTAAGTGACTTGAAGATTAGAGGCTCAAAAGGAAGAAAACACAACTAAGATTAGAGGGTCACCTCTGACAAGTGGGGGTATTTGTAAAATACAACCGCGCTAAAAGAAGAAAATGTATTGATTTAGTTTACAATTCCTCCATTTATCTGCAATTTGAATTATAACGCCAGTTTATACACATTTTGATTAATCTATGATAAGATGTGTGTTTTAGTTGCAATTTGTGCAGACTACAGTTGCTGTGTGAAGAATTGAAAGATAACGATAAAAGAAAATGCTGAATTCTAATGAAGACAATCAAAAGTTGAAATACAGAGTTCGAGCGATTGAAGACCATTCGATCGATCGAGATAAGTTCAAGCGATCGAAGTCCCCAAGAGTTCAATCAATCGAGAACTGTTCGATCGATCGAACATGCCTTTTATCAGATTTTTACGCGCACGCAGCAGAATCGAAACTTAACCCTACGCATTAGGTCTCTGATATATATATTCGTATTATATACGTCCTTAAGGACGCCCAGATTGTTTTCTTCAGTTTTAGAGAGAGAGAGAGAGAGAGGTTTTTATGTGTTTTTGTAGGTCTTGGAGGTTGGATATTGCTTTTGGATTGCTATTCTCATAGCTTAATACAAGATTTTCATTCCAGGTTACTTAGTATTGTTCTATTTACATTCTATTAGTAGTTTAGAGTAGTACAATCTATTGGATTTAAAGTTTTGCATGCTAAATAGAGTTACACCATTAGTTTACATAATTTTCATGTTCAAAACGCAATTAAACGCATCCTTAATGAACATTTATGTTAAAAACAATACTGTGACACTCCAGACCATGTCTGAGTAGTCCCCAGGTTGGGAGATCACGATAGGCTTCTGCCATGCAGCAGAATAATTCCTGTGTTCGATCGATCGAAGTTAGTTCGATCGATCGGACCAGAGACATAGTCGAGCAATCGAAGTTAGTTCGATCGATCGAGAGAAGAAGATGTTCGATTGATCGAAAGCGCGTCGATCGATCGAACCCTCTGATTCTTGAGGACATTCTATGCAGTATTCTTGGACTTTCTGCTTTACTGATTCGTTATTAAACTGTCCCCAAACGCTCAGTTTGTCAAAATAGTCTTTAAACTTAAAGCCTTAAGGCATTTTTCTTCAAGGCCTTTTGCAAACCACCCTCAATGCTAACACCATTGTAGGTGCGAGTCCTAACTATTGAACCAAACTGCTTTTGTGTATTTCAAACTTAAATGTGATGACATAGTCCCGGTCATGAAAGGACTATGGATTCTTTATCCTAAGAGAAATACGGAATACTGTAGAATATGTGCTCCATTGAGCTTCAATGCAACTGCATGGTAGATGGCTAGGTCGCGGTGGATTCGTGTAATCCCAACATTCCTTTTTAATTAAGAAAAGCACATTTTAAATTATCACTTTAATTAATTAGTTGGCAATTAGTTTATTTTAGTTTAATTATTTTTAGTAGTTGATAAATTGTGGGACTTTGTGTTCTACATTTCTTTAAAATATTGAATTTTCCCTTTTTGAGATTAATCTAAGTATTTAGTTTACCACCTTCCCTGTGGGATCGACCTGGACATAATCCAGTTTACTACTTGCACGATTACCTACACTTGGGTATAGCACACAAGCGCACACAGAAAAATTCTCGTGTCAAGTTTTTGGCACCGTTGCCGGGGAAGGCGACGAGCTAACTCTTAGATTACCTCCATCTTTCCTTATCTCTTTCTGTTTTTCTTTTGTCTTTTGTTCTTGAGATAAAAACTACTTAGGGTCTTTCCCTTTATGTCCGATAATTCCATCGAAGGAATTTTTGGAAATCCACTCTATTCATCCAGTTCATCTAGTTCTATTAACCCCATAGTTACACTGATCGACTCAATGGTCGACAATCAAAGCAAAAAATGGTGATAATGTGGTTGTACCAATCGACGATTCACTTCGTCCTTTGTGAGATCTCATGACACCTGAACATGCGCCCACACCTTCTTGCATTCTCGTTCCACCCCATGCAGGCGAATTTTAATTTCGCAATGGAATGATTCAAGTCCTTCCTACCTTTCATGGAATGGAAAGCGAGAAGGCATATCTACATGTCAAAGACTTTGAGGATGTTTGTAAAACTTTCTCACAGAATTATCCTATAGATGTGACACGTTTAATGCTATTTCCTTTCACTCTGAAGGACAAAGCAAAAGCGTGGTTACTCACCTTGAAGCCAAACTCCATCTACACTTGGCATGCGATGAATACCGCTTTCTTGAAGAAATTCTTTCCACCTCGCATGACCACCGAGCTTAAACGACAAATAAACTCTTACAAACAAAAGAGCAATGAAACGTTCACCCAAACTTGGTAGCGTTTCAAGAATTTGCTACTCTCATGCCCACATCATGGGTATGAAAAATGGCGAACCATCAGCTACTTTTATGAAGGGCTAAATGGTGAAACGAAAACGTTCGTCGAGACCATGAGTTCGGGGCCATTTCTTCGTAAAAACACGAAGGAAGCTGAAGCTCATTTTGAGTGGCTAGCTGAACATGCCCATGAGTGGTCAAATTCAGATGATATCCCACGATCACAGATATCCTGCGTAGAAGAGAAAAGTTTATATCAACTAAAAAGTGAGGATCATCTGATGAATAAGTATGAAGAACTAGTAAAGAAAGTGGAGGAATTGGTGATGAAAGGAGAGCGTTCTAGGCAGTTTTTGCCTGAAAAACCATGTGGCACATGTAACATACTGGGACACACTACTCAATATTGTCCAAATGTGCCATATTTTCAAGAACAACCTCTCATGGAAATGAATGCCATGCAAAGGTATAGGGGGGCGGGGAATTCCTACAACAACTATAATCCACAAAATAATAGATGGAATCACCCCGGGTTCGACTGGAAAAACAATGCTGGGACCCAAAACCAATTTCAACAACAACAGCCCTACAATAACAATACTCAATATCAAGGGCAATACAACAGGCAGTACCAGCCATTCAATCAGAATAGAACAAACAACTATAACCAAGCTCAACCCTCTAACAACCAACAAGCAAATATTTACGTGCCACCTCACAAGAAGGTGCAGGAGGAAGATCCACTCTCTAATGCAAACGTAATACAACAGTTAATTCAAATGATGTGTAAAATGTCCACAACATTAGAGAGGATGGATGCACGTCAAGAGGGTTCGAGTGGTATGTTTCATGCTCAACCACTTCCAAACCCCAAGGGATACAACAATGGCCCTCCTAACCATGAACATGCAAAAGCCGTGACAACATTAAGAAGCGGCAAAGTCATAGGGCAAAACATGCCTCATTCAACTCCCAAGGAGTATGAAGAGGAGGAAGTGGTAATTAGGAGAAAACCATCCACTCAAGAAGAGGAGTTGTCTACTAATGATAAATCAGTAGAATTAAACAAGGACACTCCTAAAGAAGTAGAAGAAGTTGAGAGAAGGCCTGGAAAGGAGCCAGTCATTGACGCATTACCTAAGTGCCCTTTCCCTGCACCTTACCCTCAAAGGCTTAAGAAACCCAAAACGAGGCAAAGAATCAGGAGTTCTTGGAGTTGTTCAAACAAGTTAAAATCAATCTCCCACTCCTTGATGCAATCAAACAAGTGCCAGCCTACGCTAAGTATTTGAAAGACTTATGCACGGTCAAAAGGAGGCAAAGTGTAAAAAAACATGCTTATGTCGCTTGCCAAGCAAGCGCAATAATTCAAAATGAGTTGCCTCCAAAGCTTAAAGACCCTGGCACCCCAACTGTCTCGTGTTGAATTGGGAATCAAAAGATAGATAACGCACTCCTTGATCTAGGAGCAAGGGTGAACTTGTTGCCTTATTCAGTATATAAACAACTAGGGTTGGGTGAACTCAAACCTACTAGAGTTGCATTGCAATTGGCAGACAGGTCAGTCAAATATCCTAGAGGAATACTGGAGGACGTTCTAGTGCAGATAGACACATTTGTCTTCCCGGTGGATTTTGTGATTTTGGACACTGAACCTGTGTCTAATCCATGTTCACAAATCCCAGTGATTTTTGGACGTCCATTCCTCAACACCATTGATGCCACAATCAAAATAAGGAGTGGTATTATGACCATCGTATTCGGGAATATGACTTTAAATGTCAAGATTTTTTCAAATCCCCGACCTGAAGAATACGAGGATGAAGAAGAAGTGAACTTCATCGAAACGATCATCAAAAATGAGGTTGATTTGGTTGACTATAAAGATCCTTTGGAGGTGGTAGTGTCACAATTCAACGCTACTTATCGACCCAACAATTCTACCCCATTGGACGCTGCTCTAAATCATGATTGCCTCATGATGGAAACTAAAGAGGAGGATAGAGAGGAATGCATGTGGGTCACCCATATGAACCCTTGCCTCCGAAAACGAAGTTAACCATGCCTTCGAACTTTCAGTTTCCCGAACTTGAATTAAAGGAGCTTCCAAAAGAGCTCAAATATGTTTTTCTGGGGACTGAAAAGACTTATCCCGTTATAATCTCAGCCTCGTTAAGTTTAGAACAAGAGGATAAGTTGATCCAAATGCTCAAACTGCACAAGGGAGCATTAGGATGGACTATTACCGACCTGAAAGGCATAAGTCCATCAATTTGCACCCATAAGATATATCTGGAGGAAGACGCCAAACCTTCGCGACAAATGCAGAGGTGTCTGAATCCAAATATGCAAGAAGTTGTGAAGAAAGAAGTCCTAAAACTTCTAGACATTGGGATAATATACCCTATCTCTGACAGCCCTTGGATTAGTCTAACCCAAGTGGTGCCCAAAAAAGGCCGGTATAACAGTAATCCCAAATAAAGACGGCGAGTTAGTACCAACACGCATCCCCACCGGATGGCGGATGTGTATTGACTATTGAAAGTTGAATACTGTGACCCGGAAAGATCACTTCCCGCTGCCATTCATTGATCAAATGCTAGAACGAGTGGCGGGTCATAAGTATTATTGTTTCTTGGACGGATACAGTGGGTACAGCCAAATTGAAATTGCTCTTGAAGATCAGGAGAAAACAACATTTACATGTCTGTTCGGTACGTTCGCTTACCACCGCATGCCTTTTGGATTATGCAATGCACCTGCTACGTTTCAGCGGTGTATGTTAAGCATTTTCAGCGATATGGTTGAACAGACACTCGAGGTTTTCATGGACGACTTCTTGGTGTTTGGCCATAGTTTGGATAACTGCCTAGAAAACCTTGAAAACGTGTTAGCGAGATGCGAGGACAAACACCTAGTACTTAACTAGGAAAAATGCCACTTCATGGTAACCAAAGGAATTGTCCTCGGCCACATTATCTCTGACAAAGGTATCCAAGTCGATAAAGCGAAAATCGATATAATTTTGAATTTACCTGTCCCTCGTATAGTTAGAGACATCCGTTCATTTCTGGGACATGCTGGATTTTACCAACGCTTTATCCAAAATTTTAGTGACATCTCTCGACCACTGTGCCAACTACTCGTCAAAGATGCACCTTTCGAATGGTCGGAAAACTATCAAATATCCTTTGATGCAATAAAAGAACACCTTACCTCCACACCGATAATACAGGCACCCAACTGGGGTTTGCCATTCGAACTAATGTGCGATGCTAGTGACTACGGCATTGGTGCAGTCCTGGGACAGAGGAAGGACGACAAACCTTATGTTATATACTATGCCAGCAGAACACTCAATGAAGCCCAGATGAACTATACAACTACTGAAAAAGAGTTACTGGCAATAGTCTTCGCGTTGGATAAGTTTAGGGCTTATCTGATAGGGTCTCCAATAGTCTGTTTTACAGACCACTCAGCCCTCAAGTACCTGCTATCTAAGAAAGACGCGAAACAGAGGCTGATTCGTTGGATACTTCTACTCCAGGAATTTGATATCACTATTCAGGATAAAAAGGGAGTAGAGAATGTGGTTGCTGACCACTTATCTTGGTTAACATTCACAGACAATACTGAGCCCATACCAATCAACGATGAATTCCCAGACGAGCAAATTATGGCAGTCTTGGGTTTACCCTGGTATGCTGATATAGTAAACTACCTAGCCGCAGGACAAACTCCGAGACACTGGTCGAATCAAGATAGGAAGCGGTTCCTCTCGTTTGCACGCCATTTCTTTTTCGATGACCCTTATTTATTCAAGTATTATGCTGATCAGGTCATCAGGCGTTGCGTCCCTAATGAGGATATAACTGTAATTCTAGCCTCGTGCCACTCTGAAGCGTGTGGTGGCCACTTTTCTTCCCAAAAGACCGCACAAAAAGTCCTACACAGCGTATTTTATTGGCCCACCATATTTAAGGACGCTTATTCTTTCTGTAAATCGTGGCAATGCTGTCAAAAGCTAGGTACTATTTCAAAAAGAAATTCTATGCCCTTAACCCCTATTATCACAATTGAAATATTCGATTATTGGGGCATTGACTTTATGGGCCCGTTTCCTAAATCAAACAACTGCGAATACATACTCCTAGCTGTGGAGTACGTATCAAAATGGGTGGAAGCCATACCAACGAGACGCAATGACCACAAAATAGTCATGTCTTTTCTTAAGGAAAACATTTTATCGCGTTTCGGAACCCCAAAAGCATTATTAAGTGACCAAGGCAAGCATTTCTGCAACAGGCCTTTGGAAGCATTACTCAAGAAATATGGGGTACACCATAAAATCGCTCTAACGTACCACCCACAAACAAACGGGCAAGCGGAGTTGGCTAACCGTGAAATCAAACACATACTTGAAAAAACGGTTAGTTTCAATAGAAAAGATTGGGCTTACAAACTGACTGATGCTTTATGGGCATACCGCACGGCCTTTAAGACAAATTTGGGAATGTCTCCATATAGGCTAGTGTATGGTAAGGCGTGTCACCTTCCTGTCGAAATAGAACACAAAGCTTATTGGGCAACACGCTCATTAAACTTCGACATTAAAGAAGGAGGACATCTCCGGAAACTGCAGTTGGCAGAATTGGAAGAAATTCGGCGAGATATATATGATAATGCCAAACTCCACAAGGAACGGTTGAAGGCTCGTCATGACCGAACGATTTTTCAAATATCTTTTGAACCTGGACAGAAAGTTTTATTATATGACTAACACCTTCATCTCTTCCCGGGAAAACTCTGATCCCGGTGGACAGGACCTTTCACAGTCAAATCTGTCTTTCCACATGGGGCCGTGGAGCTATTTAATCTTAAGAACGATGGAAGTTTCAAGGTCAATGGCCAGAGAATAAAACCATTTTTAGAAGATTTCCAACCTGAGATCGAGCACGTCCAATTGAATGAGCCCGACTATACTTCAAACTAAAACGCCCAAGTGCGTTCTCCCAATGTTGTTGTAATGTTTCTTTTCCTGTTTTTCATTTTGTTTTATCTTTTGTCTGTCTTTTTGATTGTGATCCTGATCCTAATCTGCTATTCCACTTTTATCTCGTACAGGCTGTCCACTATGAGAGATGACGATATTCACTCGATACGGTCATGGGCTGATTCAGAGTATCAGAACCCACAGTGGACTGCTGATGAAATAGCATTTTGGTTATCTCCATACCAAGGGCCAGGAGCCGATGACATCGTTGACTTATCGTACGGATATATCCCGTATGATCCTGCGCTCCTTCAGATCAACCCATTTGCGCAAATGGAACTCCCTGAAGAGAAGGGAGAGCCGGAAGGATATGCTGTGTGGGAGGTCGACGACGCTCCAATGGAACAATGGAAAAATGACTCAATGTGGGAGCCATGAAAAGAAGAGGACTTACAAGATGTGGTACCCGAATGCCACAATGCTATTTTCACATATGTTGACGACTTTCTAGTTGTCCAAGTGGTTCCCTATATTTATGTCCATTTGAGCTATTTGTTGTTCAGGCTTCAATGCCCTCTACCTGCTAGTGCACCTGGGGATATCCAGCCAATAGTGAGGTTAACTCTGGGTCACATTCCGTTCTTTTTCTTTTCGTTTTTCTTTTCCTTTTTGTTTTTCTGTTGCTCTTGTTAACTTATTTTCTCCGTTTTTATTTTTATTTCCCTTTGTCAGGAATATCACTATGAATCTACCATTCCCACCGCTGTTCCTTCCACATCAACTTTTCCATGGATTTGGACCATACATAAGGTACCCAGACACCCCGCCGCAAGAGGACAGTCCGATGCGCAATTACACTCCATTATCGTTGTCTCCATCTGGATCTCCTGTTGTCGGTGATATCAATTTCTTAGAGAGTTCGGCCTTGCTCGATGATGTCCTCACTGCTTTCCGCTTGTTCTGGGAAAGGGAATCATCAAGTTCAGACTCTACATTTGCAGTTCTGGTGGAGGAAGAAGTTGTGGAAGAAGAAATTTTTATTCTCGAAGCATAGTGTTTAACTTCAATTATTTTCTGTCATTTCTACTTTATTTCATCAATTGAAGTGTATTCCTAGACGTAGTTTTTAGTAATTTCAGCTTTCTTTTCGTTTTTTTTTATCAATAAGGTTTTAACCACCAAGTTGGGGGCATGAATATTATAAGTGGATGATATTTTAAGGATTTATTTATATAAATTTTATAATTGTATTCCAGATCAATGTTGGTTAGTTAGGGGTGTGTAATTTCTCAATTCTGGGATAGTGTAGAATTTCTATGTTCGATCGATCGAACGTATCTTGATCGATCGAGGGTGCCCTGACCTCTAGCACTTGAGAAGGACTCAATCGATCGGCATTTCGATCGATCGAGCCCATTCGATCGATCGAAACCTGTTTTTATACGAGGCATCTTTCAGAATTTTTTTTCAGTCTCTCTGTCTCTCTCCCTTCCTCGAGCGATCGAACACAGAAAGCGAATCCCACAATTTTGGCTTCCCCCACTTCATACTACATCCATTAAGGAGCTCTGAATCCCTCGGATCGTCAGTGGCACCACCGGCACCCTACACCCAGCGCGTCTCTCGAGGTGAGCCCTGTGTTACCTATCGTAGTTCTTTTCTTTTCAAATTCATATGGGGGTGCCCCCCATTGATTCTTTAACTCCTTTTCGTAGTGTTATCCATGTTTTTGTTGTTTTTGGGCCATCCCCATTCTCAATCGTTGCAACTAACACTGCGCTATTCTCGATCGATCAAACTGGTTTCGATCGATTGAACCCAGCTACTGTTCGATCGATCGAACATTATCGACCAATCGAACCAAAGATACTCTCGATCGATAGAACAGACTTCGATCGATCAAAGTGTGGCATTTTCTTTATCTTTATTATTTGCCCTGTTCTAATGTGTCTCTCGTTACTTCTTCCTTTTCAGGGCTTTATTATGAATCCGATTACTGGCTACCACAAAGCCAAGCCGTTCGACCTCGCTATACCCGACCCAGTTCAGATCACGGGTTTAGAAATGAGGAAGACCGCATTTGGTTCACCCACTACATCCAGTCACAGAAGATCATGATCGAACGTCCCCTTGAGATTGCCTGGTTGGCTACTCCGTGGTACCTTTCACGGATACGTGCCATGCCCCAGTGGTACACACTATTCTCCCAGCCTAAGCAGGTGAATCTATCTTGGATCCGGGAGGCATGTGCGACGATGATCCGGGATCCAGTTGCTCCGTTCACCCTTCGCTCATTTTTCCGTGGCCGGGAGATCATCTTCAGCCCGGCCACTGTAGCTGCTGCTATTGGGGTACCGGAGGTACCAAATTATGTATGCCCACATCGACCTGACACACCTCAATTATCACCGACCATCATTATCCGAGAGATCACCGGAGGAGCTCTTCCGACATGGGATGGCGAGGCTCTCATTCCCGACCTCCACCTCACAGATAATTACCATATGCTCCACCTCGCCCTGAGCAATTGCCTATTAAGTGACCTTGTATCGGGAGATGATCGTGGCGTGGTATGCTCGGGTATTATATGCGATTGGGACTCGGCAGCCAGTCCGTTTACCCCGCCTTTACATCGACTTCATGCGACACCCTACACGCTACATTCAGGCTAAAAAGCACTTGAAGGGTGCTTGGGCTATTCATCAGGTGATCGAGCATGCGGGTATCATTCCTTTGGCGGGCGATGTGACTGCCCAATCCCGCAGTCATTTTGGTGAGACAGCTTTCCGCCGATCCGATGCGCAAAAGAGGAAGCGAAAAGGAAAAGGTAAGGCGAAGGTGGGCGAGAAGAGGAGACGTGGAGGTGGGATAGATACTGAGGGAGCCGCTTCTGGGACGCCTACAGAGGCTGAGGAGCATGACTCGGAGGAGGAGTTAGACCCTGTTGAGGAGGTGACGAGATTTGAGTTGAGACAGAGGTCTCAGGCTCGTACCCAGGGAGAGTCTTCTTCTGCGCCTCTCCCAACTATTCATGAGTTATTATTGGAGGAGAGAGAGGCCAGGATTCGACTTGAGGGTAAGGTGGATGTGATGACTACCTTGCTGGAGGCGATCTTGATACAGATCAGCATTGAGCAGACGGCTCATACAGCTGCACCTACCGTACCCAGCGATCCACCTATAGTAGCTCATGTCACTTCCACCGATCCACCTACTACATCTGCTGCTCCATCACCCCTCACTGCCCCATCTGCCTCTGCCCCTACTGGTCCTTCATTATCCGATCCCCCGGTTGATCTTTCTGTTCTTACTACATCTGCTGTACCACCTACTGTACCATCATCATCAGCGGGACCACCTACTACAGAGATACCATTTACACCTCTCCCTGTCGTGGCCGACACATCAGTTTCTACTCCGGCTGCCATGATTGTGAGTGATCCGGCTACCAGTACTACAGGTGTTGAGGGTGGTGTTATGGATGCTCCGGATCTAGTGATTGACATTTTATCTGATGTTCCCGATGATGGGTAGTATGTGGGTTTTGTTTGTTTTTTTTGGATTTTTGGTTGGTTTGGTATATTCTGGGTTGTTTGTTGGGCATTTTTGGACACTGTTGGGGTGTTGTTTATGTTGGTGGTGGTTTGGATGGTTTGGATATTTGTTTATATGGCATATCGAGATTTTATTATCGCTGTTCTGTTCGTTCAATTTCCTAAATTTTCGGTGATGTATTTTCTTTTATGTTGGATCTGATGCCATATATTTCCTATTTATTTGATCTTGGCTTCTTGGAGTATGTATGTTTGCTGTACAGGTTGTTACTATTACGATTCTTACGATGATCTTTCAGGTGATATCTCTCTATCTGTTTTTGAAAATCGCCTACTGAGGACATTACAATTTTCAGTTAGGGGTGGGATATAGATAGATAATCACCTGTGTACATTTTCTACGTAGCAATCTGGACCACTTTATTTATTGGCAAACATCATACAATCTCCATTATTATTAACATTTCGATTTCAAAACAAATTTAAAATACAAAATTTTAAAATTTTCAAACTATTAAATTTCAATTTTTGAATTAAATTGGTAGAATTATTTTGATTATTCACTTCTATTTAGTTGTTATCAAGCAATGACACGATCATTTTATTCTCATCCTTTTATGAATTAAGTTCACATGTTTTTCTAGTTCTCTAGGATGAATGCATATGTGACCATTCCTGTATCCAAATCATTTGCACATGTTAATAGCTATGCAGAAAACTTAAAATAAGAGTTAATACGACTTTTGTACTTTAAAGAATGAAGTAGTGAAAACTAGTCACCCTTAGTGAGCTTTTGAATCCGATCTTCATTTCTGAGGGAATTATCACATTAATTTCGAATTGTCTTCATTGAAAATATCGGTTAAAATTCGTTGACTAGTCTCTATTTCTTCATTTTCGCTGCTTAATAGAGGAGAACGTTCAGGATTTGCCCACTAAACTCAATGAACATGTAAGTGTTAAAAATTAAGAAGTTGAGAAAATGATTTAAGCCATCGTTATTTGCTCCTTATCTTTCCATATACCTGTATTAACGTTCTAACAATATGTGTTGCTCTTAACCCCACACCGAGCAAATACTTCCAAATTTATTATAAACTTCTAAATCCCTAATCCTATACTTTGACCTCAATGAACCCCATTGCACATCTAATGTGATTAAATTGTTGAAGTATGTTATGAGGAGGGAGTAATAGTGGGAGGGGCTGCATAAAAGAAAAGAAAGAAGAGAGAGCCCAGGTTAAAAAAAATATATATATATATATATAAATATAGAGGATGGTTGGAAGTAAGTAAAGAGGAAAATACTGAGTTCAATCACATGATAGAGATGTGCAACTTCCTACCCTTTCATTTCTACCCTGCTAAATAAAAATACTGTCAAGTCAAAGTCTTAATGATTTTTAACAATTTAGTTTAAACATGAACGTGTAATTTGAGTTATCCATGGTATTTCGCTCCTCTAGTAAGTAGTATTCCTGTCTTGAGACTATACACTCTAAAATGTTCGTCTTTTATAGAGTCGAGTATGGAAGCACTAGTATCCGAAAAATCACTCTTATCAAAGCTTCCATATCCTGTGCGATCATTATTAACCAAGTTTCTGTGGGATGTTCATTTTTGAGGGTAATAACCATGTGAGGCTTGAGTTGAAACTACAAGTTCTGAAAGGTGTGATAGTCTAAACAACTCTAAATAAAGTTCGATGTATAGCTGTTAATTTCACACACACACGGATACATGGATGTGATGCATATGTTATTTTTATCTTGGTGGCATGAGGAGCATGTGTATTTCTTTCATGGTTTGAATGAGGATGATATGATTTGTGGAGCTAAATTAGTAGTTGAATAAAAGGGATTGTTTAAAAGTTATTCTATATCTTTTTGAGCTTAAAATTGGAGAATTTTGTGGGTATATTCACTACAAACCCTCACGAGACAACACTCGTCCACTAGGGGGAACCTAGGGGTTTAACGGCTTGTTACATCTGCTAAATGCAACCGTGATTCCTGCGAAAGTGAGTTAGGTAGTTTTTTCCTTATTATTTTAATTGACTTGAGTTTAATTTATTATTAGTCATTGTAGTATTAGCGTAGCTTGTTTTTATGTTCGCTCTATTGCTAGGGACTAGCAAATCGCTAGTTGGGGGTTGTGACAAGCGGGGGTATTTGTAAAATACAACCGCGCTAAAAGAAGAAAATGTATTGATTTAGTTTACAATTCCTCCATTTATCTACAATTTGAATTACAACGCCAGTTTATACACATTTTGATTAATCTATGATAAGTTGTGTGTTTTAGTTGCAATTTGTGCAGACTACAGTTGCTGTGTAAAGAATTGAAAGATAACGATAAAAGGAAATGTTGAATTCTAATGAAGACAATCAAAAGTTGAAATACAGAGTTCGAGCGATTGAAGACCATTCGATCGATCGAAGGTTTGATCGATCGAGATAAGTTCAAGCGATCAAAGTCCCCAAGAGTTCAATCGATCGAGAACTGTTCGATCGATCGAACATGCCTTTTATCAGATTTTTACGCGCACGCAGCAGAATAGAAACTTAACCCTAAGCATTAGGTCTCTGATATATATATTTGTATTATATACGTCCTTAAGGACGCCCAGATTGTTTTCTTCAGTTTTAGAGAGAGAGATAGAGGTTTTTATGTGTTTTTGTTGGTCTTGGAGGTTGGATATTGCTTTTGGATTGCTATTCTCATAGTTTAATACAAGATTTTCATTCCAGGTTACTTAGTATTGTTCTATTTACATTCTGTTAGTAGCTTAGAGTAGTATAATCTGTTGGATTTAAAGTTTTGCATGCTAAATAGAGTTACACCATTAGTTTACATAATTTTCATGTTCAAAACGCAAACAAACGCATCCTTAATGAACATTTATGTTAAAAACAATACTGTGACACTACAGACCATGTCTGAGTAGTCCCCAGGTTGGGAGATCACCATTAAAATTTCAGGCCTCTGCCATGCAGCAGAATAATTCCTGTGTTCGATCGATCAAAGTTAGTTCGATCGATCGGACTAGAGACATAGTCGAGCGATCGAACTTAGTTTGATCGATCGAGAGAAGAAGATGTTCGATCGATCGAAAGCGCGTCGATCGATCGAACCCTCTGATTCTTGAGGACATTCTATGCAGTATTCCTAGACTTTTTGCTTTACTGATTCGTTATCAAACTGTCCCCAAACGCTCAGTTTGTCAAAACAGTCTTTAATCTTAAAGCCTTAAGGCATTTTTCTTCAATACCTTTTGCAAACCACCCTCAATGCTAACACCATTGTAGGTGCGAGTCCTAACTATTGAACCAAACCGCTTTTGTGTATTTCAAACTTAAATGTGATGACATAGTCCCGGTCATGAAAGGACTATGGATTCTTTATCCTAAGAGAAATATGGAATACTGTAGAAAATGTGCTCCATTGAGCTTCAATGCAACTGCATGGTAGATGGCTAGGTCGCGGTGGATTCGTGTAATCCCAACATTCCTTTTTTAATTAAGAAAAGCACATTTTAAATTATCACTTTAATTAATTAGTTGGCAATTAGTTTATTTTAGTTTAATTATTTTTAGTAGTTGATAAATTGTGGGACTTTGTGTTCTACATTTCTTTAAAAATATTGAATTTTCCCTTTTTGAGATTAATCTAAGTATTTAGTTTACCACCTTCCCTGTGGGATCGACCTAGACTTAATCCAATTTACTACTTGCACGATTACCTACACTTCGGTATAGCACACAAGCACACACAGAAAAATTCTTGTGTCAACCTCTAAGACTATCCTCAAGCTTCTATATTTTGAAGATCTTCCAAGCTCTTCTTCAAGCTCTCAAAAACTCTCTATCTCTCTCAAATATGTGTTGTTATAGTGGAAGTGATCTCTTGGTATATTATGGTATACCTCTCCTCTTTATCCCAAGGAAGATCCCTCTTCTTTTATAGACAAAATAACCCAGGTATTTTCAGTGAATTCGGAGTAAAAGACAGGTGTAAATGTCTCATTTGGTGGTACAATACGTACTTCCTGAAAATAGACAGACTGCTGCACAGGGCGGCAGTCAGTGGATACCGCAACGGCACTCCGTGAATGCCGCGGTGGCATTCCATGACTGCCGCGCGGCACTTATTGAGAGCTGCGGAAAATTGTTAATGGTCGCGTTTTAGTCAGCCTTACTTTATCAGTTTTTTGTTTTTATCCGTATTCACATACGTATTGTACCACAAAATACGGATTGTTAAAGCAAACGGCAGTCAGAAATTGTCGGCGGCACTCAGTAAATGCCGGACCGGCATTCTGTGAGTGCCGTCCGGCACTCACCGAATGTCGTTCGGCACTCACTGAGTGCCGCAAAATTCTGCCGTGTGCCGGTTTTTTGTTGAACTTCCCCCTTTTAGGTCTTTTCCTTCCTCCTTTTTCTTAAAGAAACTTATTTTCGAAGATTTTTTCCAAAAGTGATGTTTTTTACCTGAATTTTCCTAAATACTTGGTATTTCAATCTGTGAAAATTTTACCGCGTTTGGAGAACTTTCTGAAGAACTTGGAGTACTTCAAATCATTCGGTCATTATCATCATTGGACTTGGAGGTGACACTCTCCTAAATTCGACGCTTGGTCAAAATTAGGGTGTCTACAGTGTCCACAACATAATCTCAACCACACACTCTTTTCCACACTGACAACCACACACCATCCATGTACAACTGACTCCACATGTATGTCATGAAACCTTAAACAAAAGTAAAATGCTGAATTATAGGAACGATATACGTGCAAGGATTATTAAGTCGTGATACATCATTTCAATTATCTAAACATAAACACATAGGTTTCTATTTTAGTAAATTTCCCAAACAGAGCTTTAAAAGTCCATGAAACATCACCCAAACAGTTCCTTAACATAAAATAAGCAAAAACCAGAAAATGTCCAAAGTCGCTCGCGCGATATGCCCACTTTTCATTTTCTTTTAAAATCTTTTCTGTCTGCCTGAAACCAGCCACCCCCCTCGCGCGGGCCGCTCGCGCTGAGGGTCGCTCGCGCGGGCCGCTCGCACGATATGCCCATTTTTTGTTTTCTTTAAAAAGAACATTTCTTTCTTCCAGAAAACACAACTCGTGCGCGCGATCGCCTATTTCAATTTTCAAGACGCACTTTCAATACTCTATTTCAGTTTTCAATATGCACTTTCACCCATTTTGTAATCCGGATTAAAACATGGTATGTAATATATGGATTTCTTCATTTTTCGACGAGGATTATGAATCTACGATCAATTTAACATGAATCCAAACGTAGATCACTAATTTTACGAAAAACTAAAAGATGATAAAACTTAATTTCTTATATACTTTTTCGTATGAATAAATTAGACTTTAATACTTGAACTATAGCTTTTAGGAACTATAATCTTTCTAAATCATCTCTAAAAATTTGATTTGATTAAGTTTGCAAAATCACTATTTTTCAAGTTTCAAGCTTTCATGAAAATCAACAATGGTGAATCAACATATACATATATACAAAACAGTAATTGAGCACGAATTACATTTGGAGTGAGATAAAAATACTCACAGTGATGAAGATGAAGTGGGTGTTGAGAAAGATAAGATTAAACAAGAGAACTCCGAGCTTCCAATTTCAAGCTATGGTGAAGACTGAAGAGGAGCTTTCTTTCACTAAAATATCTGAAATTAAACTCTCAAACTCTCTCTCTGAATTGAACTTCTACAGAAAGTGAGTTGTGTGGGAGTGTATGAGGTGTAGATATAGAAAACTCAAAGGAATTACTTGGTGCCAAAGATCATTCTTCAATACTCAACAATTGATTTTAGTTAACCAATAATTAAAACCAAGAAATACACAGCCTATACAAAAATACATACGTATCAACTTCTCCAGATTTTGAAGGGGCAATATAGATGTGTAGGGATAAAGTGGTGTTTGGTAATTGGAGCTTAAGGGCACAATCAAACTTACCAAGAGAAGCACAACCAAACAAGGCTCTAACAAGTTGTCTAAGAATCACTTGTGGTGTTTGGAAAATAGGCTTATGGACACAACAATATCACACACAAGATAGATAAATCCAAACAAGGCACAAGCCAATGATCACTTGCCATAAATGTAAAGTAAAGCATATGTCAAATCTTGCTTTATGTCTCTTCCCAAATCTGTGGAAGTTAAATGCGGCGCACACAGTTTTGAAAGTAAACTGTTATTTTCGCAACGCGGTGATCCCCACAAAAACACTGAAAATTCATTTTAGTGTCAGAAATGGTTTCCTGGATTTATAAAAATACAATTTGAGTTTAAAAGAACTAATTCCACTATTTTGAAATGCTTATTTGAAATCTAACACAGGCGTTGCTAAATTTTATAAAATCACAGTTTGACCCTAACAATGATTGTAATATGAAATAAAACCCATATCAAGATTTATGTATGAGAATTTAAATTAAAAGCAGACAATACAATTTAAATTTAAATGCAATTACAAATGTTTTAAATAGAAAAGCAGGTTGTTACAAATTTGTTGAAAAGACTCCCTAAAATGCTTAGACCAATTCTGATTTTTTTAAAATTTTTAGAAAATCATACAAAACTTGTAGACAGAGAGTTGGAAATTCCTGAGTGACGCCTAGTGTTTTTTTGATTCCCTGAGATCTAATCGTTGAACTTTGATTTTCATTTTGGGATAAACACTAGACTCACAGAGGTATCTTGTGTCCAAAAACCCTCAAGATCAAAGCATGGAAAGTATGCTTTTTATTTTGCTGAATTTTTGGTCTGCTCTCTGCAATTTCAAAAATTTTATGACAGGTTGGACCAACTTTGTAAATGATGATTCAAATGACTTTTCTATGACCTAGGGCTTAAACCATGCTTTGATAATGATTAGTTAATCTTAAATCTGGAGGCTAAATGGTCCAAACTAATGAACAAATTCATAACTTACTCTTGTTCATATTCATGTATTCATATACATTCATTCATGTAGATGGATACTTATATTGAGAATTCTTGGTATGTCATTTCTTCTACTCAATAGAATAAAGCTAGATATTTGGAGTGGTCATTTGATATTGTATATCCTTTCTAAAGCATGTAGACTAACCCTTGTTTTGTAGCGCCGATGAGGTACGATCTCTTAATTCTTCCCTAGCTTAATTATTCCTTAATTTTATTGATTTTTTCGACCTCATGTGCGACACATTAGAATTAACTTTTGCCTTTTGTGTATATATGTGTATTAGAGACTCTCTTACTAGGATTTCGATTATTGTATGCATTGCACGTTTAAATATTCGCGGTTGGACCCCGGGTAAGTTCTCTAGTCCTCTATTTTACATATCATATCGCTTGCTAATTGAACTACTTGGTTTTGAATGATATTTTGTCATTAGCAATTTTACACCATTTCAACATGCTTGTGTAAAGTATATTTATATCTATGTATAAGGTGAGGGCATGCTTAGATTAAAATTTTGATTAAAATGATGTTGAGTAGAGGCCTATCACGAGATAGGGTGAAAGAGGGTGTTTTAGTCCGCCGGGCTCCTTGCTCTCTCATTCCATAATCCCCGGACCCAGTTTATCTTTGGTTTCGCAAAAGACTAGTTTACTTTTAAAATGGTTTCTTAATTTTCCTTTAAAAATTATGTAGCAACTCTTTGAATTTGAAAAATGTTTTAAAAGTGGGCCGAAATACCGGTATCCACACAGGGTGAGTGTATCCAAGAAGGTCACCATATCTTCCCATGTAGTGTCAATGGGGACCTTAATTCCAACCAAGGCATTCAACACGGCTTGTCTGTGCCTATAAGATGTTACCATGATATCCCACATCGAGAGATGTGCTTGAGTCTTCTTCAACTGCTTAATCAACTTATTGTCCTCTTTGATGACCTCATCCATTTTTGCTTTCCCCTTGTCCTTGACTGGCCCTTTCTCAATGGTTTCTATGATATGTGGTGGAGGCTGACAATGATGGCCTGACCTAGCCAGATGATCGATCTCAGCAGGAGTAGGTCCTTCTACAGTCCCATCTTTTTTGAACCACTCGCAATCTATTCCCACAAATGCTTTTTCTGGCTCATTCCATACGGAGGCATGCTTTTTTTGTTAGGATCATACCATTTGAGATCTACTGCCCCTAGATCATGTTCTTCCAGGAAGAACAAATCTTGTTCATCATCTTGCTACTGCTGCAACCCATCATCTTTTCCTTCAATCAGATGGACTTCTGTAGAATCCAGGATGTTAATGCAGGCTAAGGGAAGTCCTATGGGGATTATGAGGGTAGAAGGATCAAAAGTAGAGAGGTCGAATTCAATGAGGCTGATATTTTGGTGGTTTGGTAGGGGATTTTGCATGACAACAGGCTGCTTGGGAGGTGGCTCAATGATATTATGGTCAATGAGGTTTTGGATATCATGGCGGAGGTGCATGTAATCATCGGTGTAATGGCCAGGGGTTTGGACATATCAAAACTGGGTGGTAGAGGGGTGTTTCAGGGCTGAAGGAGTTGGAGGTGGCCCTTTTTGAGGAAGCGGTCTATGGCTGAGGAAAGTGAGATTTCTAGCTTGGCGAAATTGCGAGGGGGCTTTTTCTGAAAAGAGTGATTGGAGGAATTTGCTTAGTTGGAGGGTTGGTATAGTCTAGGAGGATACACCATGGGTTGACTGCTGAGGGCATTGACATTCGGAGGATTCCGGGAGTAATTGGGCCTTCTTGATTAGCTTGGAGGCTCTTCCTTCTTAATCTTCCCATCCCTTATAGCATCTTCAATTCAAGACCCAACTTCAAACAACTCTTCAAAGGTGGAGATGGATTGATAGAACAGTTTTTCATGATAAAGTGGTCGCAGAATCCAGATTACCATTCTCACATGTTCCTTTTCAACCGTTCGGTGGGTCATTTGGGCCACTTTGTTCCTCCATCTGCTCAAAAATGCAGCGAAAGATTCATTATTGTTCTGCCGAGTAGTTTCCAAATCCCTGATTGTGACATCTAGCTCTTGATTGTAAGAATAGTGATCAACGAATACCCGAATGATGTCTTCCCATGCCCGAGCTTTGGAAGCATCCAAGGTAAGGAACCATGATAGCACAGACTTTGCGAGAGTTTGTGGAAACAGCATCCAATGTGCTCATGAGTGCAACCCATTGACTGGAAGATGCTCATGCACAGTTTCACATGGCTTTTCGAATTTCCAGTTCCATCAAAATGGTGAATGGCAGGCATCTTGAAGTTTTTTGGCAGTTTCAGCTTAACAGGCTCGAAAAGGCCTTCCAGGTCTAGCATGTAGTCATCAACTACTTTGCTTTTTCTCAGTACGCATTCTAGCTTGTCAACCTTATCCATTTTCTCCTAGAACTTCTTCTCATATGCATGTGGTGGGACCCCTTGAAACCAATCTTCTTCCCCATTATTCTTAGGAGGTGGTATAAACCCCGGCGGTGGTGGTGGCATGAAACTCGGTGGCGGAGGAAAACCTGGCGAATACTGCGGTTGTTGTTGTTTCAATTCTTCTATGAATTTCAAGACTTGGGCCAGGCTATCGGACTGCTGACTTATGGTTGCTCCCAACTCGGTTACCTTGTTTTCTAACTCTTTTTGACTTATACCAAAATAACTTGTCAGACTGATTCTGACCAAACAATTGTCTGAGTTTCTGACCTAGGACAAAGATCCTAGTTGCTGACTTTGAGAATCTATAGCGACCATACGGATTTGAGAGGATTGTATCAGGTTCTAATAGTGATGACTTTAGATAGACAACAACAGTGATGTTAACAAACGCGGATTGACTCGTGTATAGACTGACTGAGACAGTGCGTGTGAACTGACAAGTACGGTGCATACAAATGTGACAAGCATACGGATGCAAGCCCTAGTCTACATGTTGCTCTTACTTCTAGCAGATAGCAGTTAAGTAGGTAAGGTCTTAGCTATACAGAGTGTGCTAACCTTTCCTTCTGGTATGATCACCATGGGATAATAGGGGTTTCCAGGATATTTTGAGGAATCCGGACAGAGTTTCTGGGAGAAATAAGTTATATCTTGGATATCAGGACAGAGTTTCTGGGAGAAATAGGTTATATATGGGATATCTGGACAGAGTTTTTAAGAGAAAAAGGTAATATCTGGGATATTTGGACAGAGTTTCTAGGAGAAACAGGTTATATCTGGGATATCTAAACAGAGTTTCTGTGAGAAATAGGTGGTAATGGTGATCATATTGTCTAGCAAGTTTTCATACTCCTATGTATTAGGACCAACAAACAAGGTTTGTGGTGTATATCTTTGTGAACGTGGAGCACACATCCTTATCATGGTCCCTATGCAGGTCAACTCAATGTGATTACATGTGAGTGATTGCCTTGGGAATCATAAGAAAGAGGTTTTGCCTCATGCCACATAAGCGTTTACACCGCGCAGGTAATTCTGTCAGGTCATACATCAGTTATATCACATTGTCCTATCTGAAAAGACAAATGAACAATCCTATGAAAGGTTCTACAGGAATCTATATGCAAATGCTGGGTTTAGTCAAAGAGGGTCCGTTGACGAAAGTTCCAATATACTGTCAGAGAGACAGTATGGAAGTTGATACTCATTTTGATATACCTTAGAAGGTACACTATCAACAGTGACTTGTGCCCTGGCACAGCAAGACCTGAACAATATTAGCATCGCATTTCAGACACAGTCGGAGGAGAAATGCAAGAGTGCAATTCGATGAACCAAACACAGTAAAAAGATGATTTTAAGGATGCTTCTTATGAGTCAAACCTCTGTATTATTTTATTTTGAAAATAAAATTCATCCTTAGCAGAGTCGCCAGATTATGGACACGCAAAATCGGTCGTCCACTCTTTAAATTTGCTTGAAATTATTTTGAAGAAAACAAGAAAGAAAAGGTCTGTTGAAAACAGATACAGAGTGGCCACTTTGTCTTTAAGAAACCAAGAAACCTAATTTTGACTCACATAAATGGATAAAGGGCACCGGTCATTCATAACCAAAGAACTTGGCTTGGGGTTTCGGTACGAGAGAGGAAGGAGCCTTTGTCATGACTAAAACACCCTCAACTTGCCCCGTCTTTCGACGGGCCTCAATTAGTATCCAAATAATCATCTTATATTATGTTTGGTTCGACAATTAATACTATGATAGTATACTACATTACATAAGAATCTTGAAATAGAAGATCAAAAGATAAGATTTCATTCATAAGATCTAAGTCAAATATCACACAATGCAAAGTGAAAGATCACACAAACAAACCTAGGAAAAATCGTCTAATCACATACCAAGTAATCAAGGTTTCTTAGTCTAAAAAGGGGACATGAATTGTTCTTGAAACAAATAATCAAAGAATTCAAAAATATGCTTTAGCAAACTAGAATAATGCATGTTAATCTTTGAGAAAAGAAAACCTCTAAATCCCCAGGATGGATGAGAATGGAAGATTAGATCGAGGGAAGCATGGACATGTGAACGAATTCATTCCTTACAATCTTCTTAAATTAGTAGGCACAAAAACCCCAAATCTTGCATGGATGCAATGCATGGCCTTAGAATGTGCCAAGGTTGTAGTGTGTTTGTGCACATGAGTTTTCTAAAGTGATTCGAAGTCTAGAAGATGAATGAATGCATGGGGAAAATCATCATGGGATATGTACAAATATGGTATTGACCACTTCTTATGATATGAACTAATTTGAAGTACATATAAGCATCAAATCATAGGATGGAAGTAAAAGTAGGGCTAGAAATGTTTTTAATGCATGATTTTATTATGGGGATCATCCTTATTGTGTCTAGAATGCAAATCAAAATGCCAATCCTCAATAACTATTACCGATTGAGAGAAAGCATATAAACAATAGAGGTTACTCAGAAACAGAGTCCGTACTGTTGACTGAAATGTTAAAAAATCTTAGAAAATGAAAACAAAACAACTAGAGGCCCATATTATACATAAAGTTCCCTAAGACACTAAATTTCAAGGAAAAAAATGAGTTGGGACCACTCCTTTTGGAAAATGTTTTTGTAAAACAAGTTGAAAGTCAACCAAGCTGTTGTGACAGCAAAAACAGAATGTCTGGGAGGAATGTTTGGGTCCAAATTTCTAAGGGTTTCCAAGTCAAACCAAACATCATGGGTGTTCTCTAATGAGTTAGGAAGGCTTTCCAAGTGTTATCATATTAATACTTTGAGTATTGAATCCTAGAGAAATCTTTGAACTCAGATTGTTCACTGTTTTGAAGATTTTGGGAAGAACTAGGGTTTTATTCTTTAAAATCAAAATGAGAGGTTTAAGAGGGGTTTTGAAATAGAGGTTTTGAAAGAGTATTCTCAGGACTTAAATGGAGATTATGACCACTTGAAATATCAATATTGAACTCATGTCAAGAACCTCTAAGATTATTGGAGAGCATTGTTTTCATTTTGAAGACAACTTCAAGAATACATAGGAATGCATTGAAGTTGAAATCATCATCTATCAAACATATTTTTGAGGTCAAGAGCTACTATCCATAAGGATTCATCACATCAAACTTCATGTCATCATCTAGATGATGATGGACTAGTAAGTAAACAAAGAATAATAAAAAAGAAATGAGGTGAAGAGAGATGAACATTCATATAAGCAAGCATATAATAACAATCAATAGATGATAATCAATGTGATTTTGGACTTGTAGCTTGGTGTTTCACTCATATATGGTGACTTTGGACATGTACGTAGCTTCCTATCTCATAAATGTTTACTAAAATGGTGGTTAGATGTATTGAATATGAAATAAATGGGAGTAAAGAAGTAGAAAACAAAGTTTAGAACTCACTTTCAAGTTGAAATCAAAGGAAGATGCTTCTTTTCTCACTGTCCTAACCTTATCTCTACAACTTTCTCTCTACAACTTTCTCTAAGCTTTTGTTTGTACCCCCCAAATGAGAAGTCAAGAGGGGTTTAAATAGGCTAATTTGGGGGGAGTTTGGGATTTTGAAAGTGCTCCCATTGGTCCCAAATATCTGTTAACATAGAACTATATCATTTTGGTTTCTAATTAATCAATTTGGGTCCCCAAAAGAAATTGCAAAAATGGACTATTCTGGAGGAGAGTGCCACAGCAGTAGTGGGCCAGTGCCGCAGCGACACTGCTCCTCTGATGTTCAGATAATGCCACTTAAGCCCCCAGAGGTTCCGGTATTCGCACAAAGGCCCTATTTTGTCCGAAATTCATAGAAAATGCGTATGAACTTCAAACTGATATTGTGATATACCGTTGGAAAGGTAATGGAGTCTAATTTACATAAAAAAAATAGTTCAGAGATAAGTCACGTTGAAAAGTTTTGTGGTATTCGCGATAAAAGACGATTTGATCGCCTTTTTCACCTTCGAAAATTCATAATAAATTCAGTTTAAATCCAAGAATTGTGTGCAATATACCGCTGGAAATCTATTGACCTCTAGTATCCATAAAAAAATGTTTGAAAATTGATACGGTGCTCCAATTTTAAAGTCAACTTTTGGTCAAATCAGTCAAACTAGGGACCTCCAGGAAGTTCTAGGAACCTCAGGGAGCTCCCTGGAGCTAATTTTTGTCCGATTTTCTTTTACAACTTGTTTTAGTACTTTCTTCATAATCTAGAATGATCTTAGAGATTTTTGGCACTTTTGGACGATTTCGATCAAACCTTGGTCAAACCTGGTCAATCCTTGGTCTAACCGATCAACAGGGACGTTCGAGAACTTCTGGGACTTTCGGAGGTCTCTAGGAGCTGACAATTTCATCTGATTTTGCTTAAAAACTCATTTTATGACTTTTTTTATGACACAACATGTTTCCACAACTTTTGGTCCAAATCTGGGAGTGTTTGGGCTTTCAGGGGCATTTTTATCACTTGTACCACTTTCTAAGCATTTTGAGAGACAAAACTAACTTCCAGGAGTCCTTCTTGGTCTTTTTTTATCATCGTGAACCACCAAGCTATGGGTCTGCTAAATCTAATAGCTGACAAAATGAGGTGTCTACAGGAGGATAACCACAGGTTCAGGTTTAGTTGTGGAGGTGATATATATGGTCGGGTTATAGGAGAGCTTGGTAAGGCTAAAATGAGATTTATGTTTCCTGGTAGGGGAACGGCATGGTGGTTTGGCAATGGGTTGTGGGTGATATTTGGCAGAGGTGTAGGGGTAATGATCCCATTATTGAGGAGGTCTTGGATCTTATGGCCATGCTCTTGGTGGAAGGCACAGTATTTAGAGGGGTTATGGTTTGGCAGAAGAGGGTCGAGTGTAGGTCTTGGGTTTAAGGGTTTAAGATGGCCTTTTTGGGTGAAGCGATTCAATATGAAGGATAGTGGTAGGGTGAGGGTGGTGAATTTTCTAGGCTCAGCGCCGTAGTTGATTCTTGGGTAGGATCGATTGGCACTTCAGTCGAGGTCGTCATATAAGACATTAACATCAAGTGAGGTATGGTTAATTGAGTAGTTACCTCCATTATTTCTTTTCCTTAGGTTATTTTCTTCATTCTTAATCTTCCCACCTCTCAAGGTATCCTCCATATTAGTCCCCACATCAAACAGTTGATCAAAAGTGGTAATAGGCATGAAACACATGCGCTCATTATAGGTGGGTTATAGGTTCTTTACGATCATGTACACTTGTTCTTTTTAGGTTGTCCTATTTTCCATTTCGACATCCTTCTTCCTCCAATGGGTCAAAAATATGACAAATGAATCCCGGTTGTTTTGAGGTCTCGGATTATGACATCAAGCTCAGTATTATCGGCATACTGGTTCACAAACTCATTTACATCATCCTCCCATTGACGGGTCTTGGAGGACTCAAGAGCAAGGAGCCATTGCAAGGCTCCTCCAGACAAGTAATAAGAGAACAACTGGGCCAAGTGTTCGTTCCCCAATCTCATAGGCCTTAAGGCGGTGAAATACATTTTCAGGTGGTTTTTGGGGTTCCCAGTCCCATCAAACTTTTCTAGGTCAGGCATCTTAAACTTATCAGGGTATTTGATCTTTGCAGGCTCAAAAAAACCTTCTAGATTTAACAGGTAATCATTGACACCACGGGATTTCCTCATTACGCTCTCTAAACGGTCCAACTTATCCTTCATTTTCTTTTGAAAATCTCCGCGTACACTGTCATCGAACCAATCCTCCTCCTTGACAAGATTCAGATCAACATGGTTCTTAGGTGCAATAGGCGGAGGAGGTAGAGGTTGTATAAGTGGATCAATAGTAGGCAGGCCCTGCGGGTTCACGGTAGCTTGCCCCAAATGATCGATCAAAAGCTACAACTATTGCCCCTAATGGGCTAAGCTATTCTCTAATTGTTCCATTCTCTATTATTCTTTAGCCATAGGTATCCTAATACTAGTAGTTTAGACTAATCTTCTTGAACCAGGGGGACAAACCCAAGAAGGTGTGCTCACGATTTTCCTTAAAGCTATATCTAGACAGTCTTCATACCTACACGTGCCTGATTTAAGAAACCGTTACTTTTCATTATGATTTTCTTTTTATTTTAGGTTCCCTCAATGCTATGTATGCTCATGTATGCTCATGCAAAGAGAATAATATCTGATAACCATTTGATTAACTGGTAGCCATATAGTACTAGTCGCATCATCGAGTATTCCGTTACATCCCGTTGGCCACCATCATCAATGTCACGCTAGCCATTCCATGTCTAGAATTTTATGTCTAATAGGGTTTATGATAACTTAGGTCTAATTAGGGTTCAGTCTAGCGAATAGGACACAAACAAGGTTATGACTCGTTGTCCTATAGACTCGTGATACATATTCTCGTATAACACATAAGCATACCATCCTTATGTCATGCGGCAAGCATTTCATATGGATAGAATGTTTTGGGTGTTAGATAAGGCTATGTACCATAGGTCGTATAGGCTTCCTTATCATGTCACATAATCCCAAAGGGAAAGTAAGTCGTGTGTGCGCACATTGTCATATTAGGTCAAGCCCTAAAGGATTGGCTCTATGCCTTCTATTTGCATCAAGGTGGATAGAGTCAAAAAGGGTCCCCCAGTGAGTGTCCTAAATACCCCTCATTACAGGGTTTGGTGCGCTACGTGGACAGCTTTTTATATCGTTAGGTACGTGCTAGGTTAGGGAAGTCCTTTGCGGAGGGGATCTAACAGGTAGCAAGCCCTCGGGATTGGTCTTCCCAAGCTTTCTAAACCTAATGCACATGTGATCCTCATAATATAAAGTCAAAGAACCTTGAAAATATTGGAGTCTAAGCCTCTTAGTTCAGTCCCCAGTAGAGTCGCCAATTGTGGGTAATCAAGCCAAGCCTAGGGCCTAGAAGGATTAAGCTCGCTTGATTGTCCCATTTCAAATCTCATGCCAATAGCCGTGAGTGTGGTCCACCACCCTTAATTAGCCTTTATCTGATCCGACCAATTTGGATTACTTGTATTTTGGATTCCATGGGGCTTTTTATCTAACCTTAGGTAACTATCGATGCCCATGACCATATCCGAGGCTACATGAGTGAGTAATCAATATTTTATCCCACAAGGCTAAATCTGGAGAGATCTTCACCAATAGAGTCGCCACATTATTTGATAAAGGAAACCATGAAAACTAAATCTATCAAGTCCAATGGATATAGAGCACCGCCCCATCATCACCAAAGAACTCAGTTCGGGGGTTAAGGTACGAGAGAGGAAGGAACTAGATCGTGCTAAAATACCCCCTCTCACCCCATCATGAGATGGGCCTCTACTCAGCTGTCAAGGTGTTTGATTAGAGATTATGAAGACTATTTCAATTACACTAATGCAATCCTAACTTTACTTTTCCATTTTTTCAAAAATGAGTTCACTGTTTAATCCACTATTCACAGCAAGCATGACTTAACTTTAATTCTTTGATTGGATGTTCACATGCATTCCCAATTAGCTCATCTCTTAGGAAGTAGTTCATACCATATTTGTACATATCCTATGATGATATTCTTCAAGCATTTATGCATATTGCATAGTCTTAAATCACTTTAGGAAATTCATGAACACAAACACACTACTACTTTGCACATTCTAGAATCATATATTGCATCCATGCAAGATTTGGAGTTTTTGTGACTCCTAATCTAAGAAGATTATAAGGAATGAACTTGATCACACGTTAATGCTCCCCCCGATCTAATCTTCCTTTCTCATCCGTCCTAGGGATTGAGAGATCTTCTTTTCTTAAGAATCAACATGCATACATTCTAGCTTGATAGGCATATTTTTTATTTCTTTGATTATTTGTTTCAAGAATAATCCATGTCCCCTTTAGATTAGGAAAAGTTGATTACTTGATACGTGATTAGATGATTTTTCCTAGGCTTGTTTGTGTGATCTTTCACTTTTGCATTGTTTGATAATTGGCTTAGATTTTATGAATGATATGTTATCATTTGATCTTCCATTTTAAGATTCTTATAAGATGTAATATTCTATCATAGTATTAATTGTCAAAACAAACATAGTATAAGATAATTACTTGGATGCTAATTGAGTCATGTCGAGAGACGAGGCAAGTTGATGGTGTTTTAGTCATGATAAAGGCTCCTTCCTCTCGTATCAAAACCCCGAGCCAAGTTCTTTAGTTATGAAGGGTCGATGCCCTTTATCTGTTTAGTTGAGTTAAATTGGGTTTCTTGGTCCCCTAAAGACTAAGTGGTGACTCTGTATCTATTTTCATAGACTTCTCTTTTCTTCAAATAATTAAAAGGAAAATCAATTCCAAAACTTCGAAGAGGGGGTGGACCCCGGAGGTCACGTGTCCTCAGACCCTGATCTCCTTTACGCCACTTTTCCCGGTGACACGGCTAAGACTATGCGTGCGCTTGTGTGCTATACCCAAGTGTAGGTAATCGTGCAAGTAGTAATCTAGTTAAGACCAAGTCAATCCCACAGGGAAGGTGTTAAACTAAATACTTAGATTAAACTCTAAAAGAAGAATAAAAATCAATAAATGCAGGATTGTAGAACACGAAGTTCCACGAAGTAACTACTAAAAGTAAAACAACTATAGTAAATTAAACTAATGATTAACTAATTAACTTAAGCGATGTTTTAAAACATGTTTTTCTTAATATAAAGGAATGTTGGGATTACAAAAATCCACCGCGGCCTAGCCATCTACCATGCAATTACATTGAAGCACAATGGAGCACATTTTCTACAGTATTCCGTATTTCTCTTAGAATAAAGAATCCATAGCCCTTTCATGACCGGGACTATATCATCACAGTTAATTTGAAACACATGAAAGCGGTTTAAAACAATAGTTAAGACTCGCACCCACAATGGTGTTAGCATTGAAGGTGGTTTTGCAAAAGATATTGAAAAAAAATGCCTTAAAGCCTTAAGTTCAGAGGCTGTTTTGACAAACTGAGCGTTTGGGAATAGTTTGATAACGAATCTCTAAAGTACAAAGTCTAGGAATATTGCATAGAATGTTCTCAAGAATTAGAGCGTTCGATCGATCGACGCGCTTTCGATCGATCGAATGCCTTCATCTCTCGATCGATCGAAATGTCTTCGATCACTTGACAATGTCTCTGGTCCGATCGATTAAACAAACTTCGATCGATCAAACACAGGAATTATTCTACTGCATGGTAGAGGCTTGAGATCATGGTTTCATCGTGATCTCCCAACCTGGGGACTACTCAGCCATGGTCTGGAGTGTCTTAGATTTGTTTTTAACGTAAAATTCCAGTAAAATGTTGTTTGGTTGTGATTTTATCATAAAATGTTTAAAAGCTAAAGATTTAACACTACCTAATCATGCAAAGCTACGAGATTACCAGATTAAACTACACCAAACAGCAAGTAGAATGTAAATAAAGCAGTAAAAAGTAACCTGGAATGAAGAACTTATATTAAACGTAATAGAATCTAACCAAAAGGACTAGAAATCCTTGATAAAACCTACAAAACAAGAACAAACTCTCTTCTCCTTATGTAAAACTGATGAAGAGTAAAGTGGGCGTCTATTAGGATGTACACAATACGACTATATATACAAAAAACCTAATGCTAGGGTTAAGAATTCCGTTTCTGCTGCGTGCGCATAAAATCTGATAAAAGCCATGTTCGATCGATCGAACATCTCTCGATCGATTGAACTTCTGGGATCTTTGAGCGCTTGAACGTACTCCGATCGATCGAAACCTCGATCGCTTGAGACCTCTTCGATAGCTCGAAACTTCCTTTTCATGTTTGAATTGTCTTCATTAAAACCAAGCACTTCCTTTTATCTTGCTCATTCAGTTCCTCACACAGCATCAGTAATCTGCACAAATAACCACTAAAACAATACCACTTGCATAGATTAATCATATTGTGTAAAAACTGGCATTGTAATTCAAATCGCAGATATACAAGGGAATTGTAGACTAAGTCAGTGTATTTTCTTCTTTTAGCATGGTTGTATTTTACAAATACCCCAGCTTGTCACAACCCCCAACTAGCGATTTGCTAGTCCCTAGCAATAAAGCGAAAATAAAACAAGCTAGCTATTACTACAATGACTAAAATAAAATAAATTAAACTCAAGTAATCTAAACTAAAATAAAAAGAAAGAGACTACCTAACTCACTTTCGCAGGAATCGTGGTTGCATTTAGCAAATGCAACAAGCCGTTAATCCCCTAGGTTCCCCCTAGTGTGTTGTCTCGCGAGGGTTTGCAGTGAATGTACCCACAAAATTCTCTGATTTTAAGCTCAAAAGGAAATAGAATAACTTGTAAACACTCCCTCCCATATAACTGTAAACTTAGCTCCACAAAACATATCATCCTCGTTCAAAGCATGAAAGAAATACACATGTTCCTCATGTCACCAAGATAAAAATAACATATGCATCACATACATGTATCCGTGTGTGTGTGAGGTTAGCAACTATGCATAGAACCTTATTTAGAGTTGTTTCGACTATCATACTCTTAGAACTCATAGTTTTAACTCAATTCCTCCATGGTTTTACACTCAAGAATGAACATCTCACAGAAACTTGGTTAATAATGATCGCTCATGGTGTGAAAGCTTTGATAGGAGTAATTTTTTGGATACTAATGCTTTCATACTCGACTCTATAAAAGACGAACATTTAGAGTGCAAAGTCTCAAGAAAGCAATACTACTTACTAAAGGAGCGAAATACCGTGGATAACTCAAATTACTTGTTCATATTCAAACTAAGTTGTTAAAAATCATTAAGGCTTTGACTTTTCGGTTTAATTTTATATAGTAGGACAGAAATGAGGGGGGTAAGAAATTGCACATCTTTAGCATATGATTGAGTTTAGTAATTTTACTTCACTTCATTCCAACCATCCTCTATTCTCATATTATTTTTTATTTTATTTTTTTAACCTGGACTCCATCTTCTTTCCTTTTCTCTTTTATGCGGTCCCTCCCATAACTACTCCCTCCTCATCATATACTTCAATAATTTAATCACATTAGATGTGCAATGGGGTTCGTTGAGGTCAAAGTAAAAGATTAGGGAAGTAGATTTTCATAATAGACTTGGCAGTATTTACTAGGTGTGAGGTTGAGAACAATGCATTTTTTGGAATGTTGATACAGGTATATGGAAAGGTAAGGAGCGAATAACGATGTCTTAAATCATTTTCTTAACTTCTCAGTTTTAACACTTCAATGTTCATTGAGTTTAGTTGGTAAATCCTGAACGTTCTCCTCTAATACGCAGCCAAAATGAAGAATTAGAGACACTATTCAACGAATTTAATATGCTAATTCAAGAAAAATAATTCGAATTCAATGTGATAATTCCCTCAGAATTGAAGATTGGATTCAAAAGCTCACTAAGGGTGACTAGTTTCCACTACTTATTCCTTACAGCACAAAAGTCGTATTAACTCTTGTTTTAGGTTTTTTGCATAGCTATTAACATGTGCACATGGATTTTGGATACATGAATGGTCAACATATGCATTTATCCTAGTGAAACTGGAAGAGTGCGTGAACTTAATTCATAAAATGCTGAGAATAAAATGGTTGTGTTATTGCTTGATAATAGCTAAATAGAAGTGAATATTCAAAGTTATTCTACCAATTCAATTCAATAATTCCTTAATAAATTGAAATTTAAAATTTTTTTTAAATAGATATTGTACGCTCTGTGCAATAAAATTATCCAGATAATAAAATTATCCAAATTGCTAAATAAAAACATGTGCAGGTTATTAGCTATCCACATTCCACCCCCAACTGAAAATTGCAATGTCCTCAGAAGTTAATTTTCAAGATAAGTAGAGAGATAGCACCTGATAACACCAAAACCATAACCACGTGCATAGCAATTTGTTAAAGAAAACATACAAACTCCAAGCAGCCAATAGCACAAGAAAGCATAACTACTAATAAAGCAATGGCTATGTGGAATACAAACACCCAATCACTGGCATGATATAACAATATAAATATGAAACGGTGATACAAGTGTCCAATCATAACCAAACCAACAAAATAAACAAAGAGAGAGAAACAGTAATAAATGAAATACAATGGAACTCTCCCTCACACAAGACATATGCTACTCATCCCTTGTATCAGATAAAATCACAATCGATGTGGCAGGATCATCCTCACCCGCACCCTCAGCAACAGTGGGAACCGTTGTCGGGTCACTCACAGTCGGGGCAGCTTGTGGAGATAGTAATGGGTCAGCCCCGATTGGAGGTGGCGGAAATGATGATGATGGTGCAGAGGGATCAGTAAGTGGTGGAGTAACAGCAGTAGTAGGCGGTACAGAAGGAGGAGGATCAGTAATAGATGGTGCCTCCGATGTAGATGGAGCAGAACGATCAACCTGTGGAGGTGGAGCTGAGGATGAAGGACCAGTAGTGGGTGGTGGAGGTGTATGTAAACACTGGTCGACCCCTATCTGAATTAATAAAGCCTCAAGTAGAGTCGTCATGTGGTCCATCTTGCCCTCGAGTTTGATCCGGACCTCTCTCTCCTCTAATAGTAACTCACGAACAGTAGGGAGAGGCACAGATGAAGAAACTCCCCCTGGGCGGGAGCCTGAGACCTCTGTCTCAGCTCGAACTGTGCAACCTCAATACGAGGATCAACCTCGTCATCAGAATCTAGCTCCTCATCCTCTGTGGGTGTGCCAGAAGCCGTGCCTCAGTATCGGTGCCTCCCCCCCTCGTCATCTTCGCCCTGACCTTCGCCTTACCCTTTTCTTTTCTCTTCTTCTGAGCATCAAAACGGCGAGCTGCCGTCTCGCCAAATCGATTAGAGGCCTGCAGAATCGAATCTGTGGCCAATGGAACTAGCCCAGCCTGCTCAATGACCTGATGTATAGGCCAAGCGCCCTTCAAATGGCGCTTGGCGGCAATGTACCACGTGGGCTGAACAAAGAAGTCAATATAAAGGCGAGATAGACAGACTCACTGTCCTGTCCCAATAGCATACAGAGCTCGAGCATACTATGCGGCGAACTTCTCGTGATAAGACATCATAAAAATACAGTTCACCAGCGTCAGATGAAGGAGGTGATAGTTCTCGATGAGAAGCTTCTCCTCGATGAGAGATACTTCATTCCAAAACTGAACGGCGCCACCTGTAAGCTCTCGGATAATGGTGGCTGGAGGCTGAATAGGATCTCACGCCCGCGGAAGAATGATCTGTATGTGAACGGGGCCGCGGGATCCTTGATCATAGAGGAGCAGGCTTCACGAACCCAGTGGATGTTGATCATTTTGGTATGGATCAATATATTGTACCATAATGGCATGTCTCTGATCCGTCCTAGGAACCATGGAGCTGAAAGCCATACGGACTCCAATGGCCGCTCCAACATGACCTTATGCGTCTGAAACCACCGAGTAAACCATACTCGTTCCTCTTCATTTCTGAGCCCCTGAGCTGGTACAGGGTTAGATATAGTGAGGTCGAGTGGCTTAGACTCATGATACCCTGTGATCGGGTTCATCGCGAAAGCCCTGAAATGGAAGTAAAATAGAAAAATAAATCAAAACAGTGGAAAGAGGAAAAGAAACTGCTACTGCTTTTGTTCGATCGATCGACGAATGTTTGATCGATTGAAAATGTACAAGGTTCGACCGCTCGAACCTAGTTCGATCGATTAAAAAGGGTCTAGGTTTGATCGCTCGAGCCCAGTTCTATCGATTGAACTCAGTAAAACAGCAGCGACAAGAACCGACAACGGGAATGGCACGCAACACAAAATAACAAAGAAAAACAACCAAGAAATGGTTTAAGAACCAATAGGGGGCACCCCCACAACAATTCGAATGAAATGAACGAGAGGGGGATTCTGTGGACCTTACCTCATGTAAAATGCAGGTAGAGGATGAGGGGTGGGATGATGGTGATCAGCGGGGCGATCTAAGATGCTTCAATTCATGTGGTTGTAAATTGAGGGTCAAAAATCGCACAAGCCTCTTCTGTCTCCGAGCGCTCGAGGATGAGGGGAATGAAGAGAGACTGATGAAGTGTACACAGGATGCCTCGTTTAAATACAAGTCTCTATCGATCGAGAAAGTTTGATCAATCAAACCCTTCGATCGATTGAGACCTGTTAAAGCGCTTGACGATGCGCTAATTTTGATCGATCGAAATGAGTTCGATCGATCGAACCCGAAAATTCTACAATATCACTAAATGGAGAAATTATACACCCCCAACTAACCAAAATTGATCTGGACATACAGGAAAATGATAAAACAGTTCAAAGACAGGACATGTAGGCCAGAAATCATCTTGATAAATAGAAAATTACAAATTTATATAAATAAAACTTTTTAATAGCATCCAAATTGCAAAACTGTTGCTCCCGCAATGGTACCTAAGACCTTATTAATAAAGACAGACTAAGCAAATACACTAAAACTAATAAAACTTTGTCTAGGAGTACACTTCAATTGATAAAATAATGATTAAAAGACAAAGCACAATTGAAGTGAAGCACTAATCTTCAAGCATGAATAATTCATCTTCTGCAACTGCTTCTTTTTCTACCACATCTTCGAGTCTAGATTCTAAACCTGATGATTCTCTTTCCTAGAATAGTCAGAAAGCAGCAAGGATATCATCGAGTGAGGCTGAAATTGTTGAAGAAATGATTGCATATGCAAGAGGTGAGTCGGATGGAGACAAAGATAACGGAGTGCAATTTACCAACGGACTTTCCTCTCGCGGCAGAGTACCCAAGGGCACTATGTACGATCCGATTCCATGGAACAGCTAATGTAGAAGGAACAACGGTGGTAACAGATGATTCATAGTGAAAATCCTGACAAAAGAAAAACAAAAGACAACCAAAAAAGAAAGAAATTAAGTAACACAAAAGCACGGACCAAAAGAAAGGAAAAAAATGTAGAAAGGTAAAAGGAAAAGAAGTGCGACAAGGAATTAACCTCACTATAGGCGTGATAACACCATGTGTACTAGCAGGTAGGGGGCATTGAAGCCGGAACAACAAATAACTCATGTGCACATAACTGTAGGGAACCATATCGATGACAAGGAAGTCATCAACATAAGTGAAGACAGCATTATGGCATTCAGACACCACATCCTATAAATCTTCTTCTTCCCATGGTTCCCACATTGAATTATCTCCCATTGTGCCAAGAGGACATCGTTGACTTCCCCAACAAAATATCCCTCTGGTTCGCCTTCCTCTTTAGGGAAGTCTATATGCTCGAAGGGATTAATTTGGAAAAGTGCAGGATCGTAAGGGATGTACCCTTGGGTTAAGTCAATGACATCGTCCACTCCGGGCCCTTGATAAGGAGACAAGCAAAATGCAATCTCCTTAGTAATCCATGGAGGATTAGGATATTCAGAGTCAACCCATGACCCGAATGAGTGGACATCGTTATCCCTCATATTTTGACAGTCTCTAGGGGAGAGATAGATGATACCAGATTAGAATCGAAGTCACATTAAAAAAGAGACAGAAATAAATGAAACAAAACAAAATGCCTTAAAGGACAGAATACAACAACAATATGTAAACACGCTTTGGTATTTTAGGTGGAGGGATAGCTGGGCTCATCTAGCTCGATGTGCTCAGCTTCTGGGAGGAAGTTCTCCAAGAACGGTTTTAACCTTTGGCCATTAACCTTGAAACAATCATTGTTCTTAGGATTCACGAGCTCAATAGCCCCATGTGGAAAAATAGATTTGACAAGGAATGGACCTATCCACCGGGATCGGAGCTTACTTGGAAAAAGGTAGAGGTGAGAGTCATACAATAAGACTTTCTGCCCTGGCTCAAAAGATTTTTGAAAAATTGTTCTATCGTGGCGAGCCTTTAACCTTTCCTTATGTAGTTTAGCATTGTCGTATGCATCTCGACGTATTTCTTCCAGTTCAGCCAACTGGAGTTTCCGGAGATGACCTCCCTCTTTAATGTCAGTAAGATTCCGACTCTGGCTGTTACCTTCTCATCAGATGAGCTACCTCTGGGGGGCCTGTTCACAATAAACCGTTTTATGTCACTATTGATTGCCTGGAAAACACCGTGCCCACTTGTCTTATAGATAACGGGTTCGCTCTAAATGGGTGTCCATTCTAAATAGCTAAGCGCATGGTTTTGGATGAATCAACATTCATACCATCTGAACAAAAGGTGAGAGCATATGACAACACTCAGAGGACGGTCATGGGGATAATTCTCCTTCGTCTCACTGTTGGGCCTATGGAGAAGGAAGCTGAATTTCAAGTCATCGACATACCTGCTTCTTTTAAGTTACTGCTAGGGAGGTTGTGGCTAGACAGGCTAGGTGACATATCATCTACAGTTCATCAGAACGTCAAATGCGTTTGGAAGAGTAAGGTTTGTGATATTCTCGGTGACAGTTGGGTTCGCCCGTCTGAAGCTTCATCAAGCACGCCAGTTTTGTAAATACAATTTCAAGAGGAAGATGAGTCTAGGAGGGTTTGAATTTATTAACATGTTGGAAGGAGAGAATCCGAGAGAATTCCTGCCGCTATATTTTGATCAGTACGGGAGTCCATTGGTCGTCGGGATTATAAAAAAGTTGGGTTTCTTTCCGGGTATGGGATTGGGTAAGACTCATCAAGGTCTGCTAAAATTTCCAAAGATCACCACTTAGACTCACACTCATGGCCTGGGTTAGCAACCATCGAAGAAGGAGCTGAGAGATAAGAAGAAGGCAACTGACGCACCATTGGACCCTTACCTGAAGACACTCAATGGATACTTTGTGAAGGAGGGAGAGAATTTCCCCTTTTGTGGTTTCTCGGAACCATGGGTGGATCAGAAAGACAATTATTTGAAGCCAGGGTTTGAGATCTTCTTCCCCCACGAATTCTTTGAGAATCAAGATCCATATTTGTAGGTGCCCGTGAAGTCAGCTACCGCTAAAGATTTGATTGGTGCGCTGGATGGCTCAGTCATGAAGAACCTGTTGGGTGAAGAAAACACAAAAGCTGAGGGAATGGGCCGAGAAGAGGTCATATGCGACAAGGTCGAAAAAAGAACAAGCTAAGGGTTTGGTTAAAGGGCTACAGGAAGAAGACAATGAGGATGACGTGGAAGAACCGAAAAAAGAGGAGATGGAAGAGATTACCAAGATAGGGGATATGGAAGAATGCTTCATCACTGAACTGGGAGGGAAAAGCAAGAAAGAATGGGTTTTGGAGTCTAATGATAGGTATCCCCCACACCCAGAGTCTTTAATGGCCCAAATGAGGCGTCTTTCAATTTCCATGTCTGTTGTAATTGCTCTAAAGAAAATCAATGAAAGTATGACTAGTTCTGTCTACTCGAGTGCGCTTAATGAATGTGATAAATCTGATGATCATTAAATACCAGATGAATTGCAGAAATTAATCAAAAAAGAAAAAGAATCTGCATGTGAAATCACTGAGAACACTCTAACGATTAATCTGGGAAATGAAGATAATCCTTAAAATGTTTTTATTTGCTCTACACTTAGCAAAGAAGAAAGCAAAGAATTAATCAATCTATTAAATGAATTCAAAGATTTTTTTGCATAGTCTTATAGTGATATGCCATGTATCGATCCAGAAATTGTCCAACATCTTATCCCCCTCTTCTCTAACTCAAAACTTGTAAAACAAAAATTAAGGCGAACGAGGCCTGAATGGGCACTCAAAGTCAAAGAGGAAGTTGAAAAGCAATTGAGAGTGGGATTCTTGATGGTCACCGAGTACCCGGAGTGGATCGCCAATATTGTGCCTATCCCAAAAAAGGACGGTCGTGTTAGGTTTGTGTCAACTTCCAGGATCTGAACAAAGCCAGCCCTAAGGACGATTTCCCTCTACCTCACATTGATGTGTTAGTAGACAATACAGCGGAAGATGAACTCCTATCTTTCATGGATGGGTTCTTAGGATATAACCAGATTCTGCGATCGAGGATAGAGAGAAAATCACTTTCATCATGCCATGGGGCACATACTGCTATAGGGTGATGCCGTTTGGGCTCAAAAATGTAGGTGCACCTTACCAGTGGACTGCTACAACGTTGTTGCACGATATGATCCATAATGAGGTAGAAGTGTATGTGGACGATATGATTATGAAATCTGAAGAGAGGAAAGGACATTTGGATGTGTTGAGGAAGTTCTTCGGAAGGTTAAGGGAATTTAGAATGAGGTTAAACCCTCAGAAGTGCACCTTCGGGGTCACTACCGGAAAGTTATTGGGGTTTCTCATTACTCAGAGAGGGATAGAGGTGGACCCGACCAAAATAAAGGCCATAGTCAAAATGCAACCGCCCAAGAACGAGAAAGAGTTAAGGGGATTTCTGGGTAGAATACAATTCATAAGCCATTTCATCTCAAAACTCACCTTAACCTGTGACCTATTGTTTAGGTTACTCAGAAAAGGAGAGATGTTCAAGTGGGATCCCCTTTGCCAACAAGCCTTCCATAAGATCAAAACCTACCTCCGAAACCCACCTGTCCTATCACCACCCTCACCTGGTAAGCCCTTGTTGCTATAGCTTTCCATGTCTGACGATTCAATGGGGTGTATGTTGGCCCAAGAAGGAGAAGAAGGGCACGCAGAAAGAGCCATTTATTACTTGAGCAATAGGATGACCGGATACGAGTTGAAATACTCACCCTTAGAAAAAGCCTATTGGGCTTTGGTCTGGTGCACCCGTCGCCTTAGGCACTGTATGTTAGCCTTCTTTGTAACTTTGATATCCCGAATGGACCCACTCAAAAACCTGTTTAAAAAACCTGTATTGACCAGTAGGATTTCCAGGTGGACCATGATGCTAGCTGAGTTCGATATCAACTATGTTACCGCCAAATTCATGAAAGGAAGAGCTATCGTTGAGTACTTGGCTGACCTTGTAATAGAATCAGAAGAAAGGGTGAATTTTAGTTTCTAGACGAAGAAGTAATGGAGGTGAAGGAGGACTTGTGGAAAATGTACTTTGATGGAGCGGCCAACCAAACGGGCTACGTGGTTGGAATCATTCTCATAGCACCCGATGGGGCCCCTATCCCGTTGACAGTCAAACTCAGGTATGACTTGACCAATAACACCGTGGAGTACGAAGCATGCATAATTGGGATGGAAGTAGCCTTAGCCCTGAAGTTGGAAGGATTGACATTTTCAGAGATTCTAACCTGATCACATCCCAAGTACAAGGTGATTGGAGGGTAAAGCATGAGAAGTTGAGACCTTACCATGACTACCGAGAGAGCCTAAAAGTGCAGTTTGAAGAGATTTCCTTTTATTACCTTCCCCGTGAGGAGAACCAACTAGCCGATTCCTTAGCAACCCTAGCCTCAATGATTTAAATCCCCTTAAGAACTACCATGATCCTGCTATCCATAGAAATAAGAAACCAGCCATCGTTTGAAATGATCGCAGCCATAGAAGAAGAGAGTAAGTTACCTTGGTATGAGGATGTATTGAACTTCATTAAAAAGGGAGAGTACCCCGATGGAGCCTCAAAAAAGGAAAAAAAAAAAGGCTATGCGATGATTTTCTGCCGAATTTGTGATCTACTCGAATAAGCTATGGAAGAAATCCTACACCGGGTATAATTTGGAATGCTTATACGGGAGGGAGGCCAAGAGAATGATGGAAGAAATACATGAAGGAGTATGTGGGCCCCACATGAACGGGCACATGCTGGCAAAGAAGATAATCTGGCAAGGGTATTATTTGACGACCTTGGACAAAGACTGCTGAAAATATGTTCAGAGGTGCTATAAATGCCAAATCCATGCGAACTTGATGCACACCCCGCCATCTCAGCTCTATAGCATGACTACGCCTTGGCCGTTTTCCATCTGGGGTATTGATATTATTGGTGAGAAACTTCCAAAGTCCTCAAATGGGCACCGATACATAATTTTAGCCATCGATTATTTCACTAAGTGGGTGGAAGTCGCGTCGTATGCAACTTTGAAGGCTAAGGATGTGGTGAGCTTCATTGAAAAGAACATAATTTACAGATACGGAGTCCCAAATGAGTTCATTTTTTATCACGGCAGTCATTTCCAAGGGGATTTCAACCCACTATTAGAAAAATATAAGATCACCCGTCACTAGTCATCTCCGTATAGACCGCAAATAAATGGGGCGGTAGAGGCGGCAGATAAGAACGTCAAAGCGATCTTAGGGAAAATGACGGACACATATAAAATTGGCATGAGAAGCTGCAATTTGCACTATGGGGATACCGAACTTCCGTGAGAACTTCTACAAGAGCTACACCATATCCGCTAGTTTATGGGATGGAAGCTGTCCTTCCTGTCGAGGTAGAGGTACCCTCTCTAAGGGTTTCGGCTGAATGTGAGATAACTGAGTTAGAATGGACACGGGGAAGGTATGAAGAATTGATGTTACTCGATGAGAAAAGGTTGGCTGCAATAAATCATACTCGGGGATATCAGAAGAGGATAGCTCGTGCTTTCAACAAAAAGGTCCGCCCAAGGAAGCTTGCTGAGGGTGACCTGGTCCTCAAAGAACTGAAAGTGCCTGTTTATGACCCCAGAGGAAAATTCAAACCTAACTGGGTCGGGCCATACATCATCAAGACTCTCCTCTCTTGAGGAGCGGCCTATCTTATGGACCTAGACGGGGTTGAATTTAAACAGCCAATTAACCTTGATCGCCTCAAGAAAGACTTTGCTTGAAACCTCTTTTCTTTCGAAACCTCCTACATCAATGAACTACGCTTGACCTGATTCCCGCTAGGGGATACGTAAACAACCTGCTCGGTTTGGTCACTAATAATTTCCTAAATGGCACTTTTCGTCAAGCCTTAAACCGAACTACTACAGACCTGATACCCATTTGGGGATAAGTAGGTGGGCTCTCGAAAGCTTTCGGTCCATGAAAATCGAAAAAGAAAAAAAATACCTGTGCTAAACTAGGGGGCAAACTTGTGTTTGCCCGGAACCACCTCAAAGCCCCAAAAATAGGGGCAAACTTTGTTTGCTATCCGAAAAACCCAGATATTTACTGTCTTTGGATCTCCTGGCTGTTAAAATAAGTACTATAAAGAAACAAATAAGGATTCATGGTATAGAGTGATTAAGATTTCAAAAGCAATTTTCAAAGCAGCAGTGATAAAAACCAAAGAAATACATTAAAAGGGAGAATCTTCATAACTTAAAGACGAATTGGAAGAGTGAACACTTTGATTGCACATATTAGGACATTTCCTAAACCTTGAAAGCATTCTTTATAAGAAAGACAAAATCACATCTCAAAAAGCGCAGCAAGAGTTGGTAGGGTCTATCAGAAAGTTAGCACTCCTTTCCCTGTTTTCGTCTATTTTATTTCATTATGCCTGTATCCATCAAGCATGTCTCGCAACCAAGGTCAGGATCTCTAGAAGATACTCAGTAGTAGGTGATCTAGTCAAAATCAAGATATAAAAATATGTTTACTTATGCTTTACTTTCAAAAGATTTGCAGTGTGGAAGTAAAGGTCAAACCCACAGAGATTTAATACTACACACTTTAATTTTTAAAACCTAAATTTAGTTAATTAAGAAAAACGGATTTTGGATTTAATTTGAATTAAACTAATAACAATAAAAGTAAATCTAAATTATGAAAACAATTAAAAATTATTTTTATAATAAGTTTAAGGAACCTAGGATTGCAAATCCACCACTAGCTTCATAATAAGGGTATTTACGAATTACTTTAGCCTATTAAGTTGGATGATAATGGGGAATTGTAGCTACAAGCCTAATTCCTCCGTCAAGAAAATAACTATGGTTCAAACACCAACATAATCCGTCTTCGGTTAGCACGAATTATCCCACACTAAACTAGGGTTGTGGTATAATCTGTCTAATCTAGGCATGGACTATTCGGATACTTGACAGCACAATTTAAATTAAGCACCATTACATGTAAATAATCTAAACAAGCACAGCAAGCATAGATCATTGAGCACACTACCATCAAAATAGATCTAAGACAAGAGTAAACTTTGAAAGTAACGATCTAATCAATAAAAGCACGATTTATTTATAAAAATCCTTGGAACATGTAACTGTCATCCATACATAATAAAACTAAAATAAAAGCATAAAATACACCCTATTACTTGGCTGGGGTTTCATTGAAACCCTAGATCTTGAGTTTAGTTGGCCATAGAATTGATGAACGACAAGAGGTTGATGGAGAAGGCCATGGGAATCCTTGGTCTTCTTCTTCTTCTCCTTGCTTTCCTCTCTTCAATGGCTGAAGTTTTTAGTTGTGTCTGGATGTATCTAATGTTGTGTAATGATGTGTAACCACAAAATTGATTTAGAATAGGATTTATATAGAGTTTGGAAGGATTTAGGAAGCTTTCCTAAGCCAAATCGTACTAAAACTGCTATATTTACGTTTCTGGGCATCATATGCACAAACCACCTTCGCTGGGAACATTAATTTAACAAAATACACGTTTTTGGTTTTTCCACAGGTCACTCGCGCGAGGTACTTTTTGCTACACTGCGCGACTTTCGTAGAATTTTGATAACGTTTTGTTCAAAACTTGGATTGACTCGCCTTTTGCGGCCACGCATTTGTAACTCGAAGACCTACATGTTATATCTCTGAAGAAATTTCTCAAATTCAAAGTATTTCTTGCCAAAAATGCGATTTACCAAGGATGCTACTACATTAGCTTTCACCGGAATCACCGTTTTAGCCCAGAATGACTTCCAAAGCCACTAATCATTGGATTTTAGTGCATTTTCAAGTTAAAGCTCCAAATCCTACAAATTTAGAATACTTATTAAAAAAAACTAATAACTACATGAAATGGGCTAACAATGGGTATTTGTAAGACTACAAACGGCAACTATTCGTCACCGATCACACCCCCAAACCTACTCTTTGCTAGTCCTCGAGCAAAAAGAACATAAAAATAAAACTACTACTACAAATACTACTCCATTTTTGTATGGATCACGATTGCATTTAGCATATGCAACAAGCCTTTTAAACCCCTAAGTGTCCCTAGTTGGACGAGTGAAGTCTCGTGAGGGTTCTCGTCAACAAGTCTCCTACAACCATCTTTATTTCACTATATTTTTAAAAAGTTTTATTAAAAATGAAAAACACAATATTCAATACTCCTTATTATAAAACAATGATTCAAAAAATAATAACGAACAAGAAGAAATGTAACCAAACGTCTACTTACATCATGAAAAGCAATCCCAAGCACATACATCGTATAAATCAATAGAGTTTCTCATAAAATTGCACGTGTGTGATATGGTAGTCAAATGAACATGCACATGTCATGAACTTGGAATATAACTCAGATAACCATCAAACTATGCTTCGACTATGAATCTCATAATGAATTACACTCTTAAATCAAACGCTCAGAACATATGTAATTTATCCAATATATGGGAGCAAAGGAAATATGTTTTCAAAATGAGAAATGCTCACATATGACTCGAAAAAGACTCATGACACAAAAGAACAGCAGTCTCATGGATAGGACGCCAACAGACAAGAGAAATTAATCATTGCCATGTTTTAATCCCCTTCCCATCGTTTATATATCCAAAACATGTTTCTAGGATCAAATAGAACTTTTCAAAGGTTGTAATGTGGCTCGGCTAATGAAAAATGATAGAAATGATTAATTAGGTAGTTTTAGAATGGCATTGTAAGGCATGTTCGATTTCTTTAATTCGTCTCTTTTCATCTTTTCATTCTCTTCTTTTCGTATATTTTTTTATTTCTTTCCTCTTCTTTTTTTTCTTTCTTCATTGCTGTTTTTTTTTTCAACCTTATTCTTTTCCTTTTCGTTGCTTTTGAAATGAATGTTCATTGAATACCAAGGTAATACCCCAAACATCATCTTGTTTTCTTCTTCTTCTTAATCAATACATCGCCTTATCACCACTAACAGTTGACAAATCTCTCAGTGGTGAACTCCAAGTTTGTCAAGTTTGAGCAAAAAAAAGGATAATGGTGATTAAAGAAATAAATGGCATTTTAACGGCTCAAGGGGGCAAACTAAGGAAATTTATCAGTTATCGATCGGTGGCAGATAAAGAGGGCCTACCATCATTTCCTATGGTCATATGGTTCTTTAATGTTTACGACGGAAGATTATTTAGTATGGTAACAAATATTTTAACTTGACTTATCAACCAAAACAAGAATAATGAGACCAAACAACGAGTTAATGCGCTATTTCAAGTGAAATTCGACAATCACAAAATGTATTTATAATCCTCTAAAAAGAAAAGATAGGCTCAAAAGCTAACCGGGTTTAGTCTCCACCATGTGTTATCTAGAAATTCGAATCATATTCTAGTTCACATCAAACATGTATTCAAGCGACTACGTGCAGTGCATAGGTTTGTGTGCAAATCTATGATATGAAACTACGATTTGAACACTACATGACCTAAAACGTCATATCATGACTTCAGCAAATATTTAATCACATCTTCTCATGTTTACCATTCTATAATAATCCAAGTTACATAACAAGATGTATCGACTAGAGATTGCAAAATCGTAGGTGACATCGTTTATTTAAGCACAAGTATCAAATTTTTTTTGGTGTATATAATAATGTGCATGTGAGTGCATATCCCCAAACCTAAACCTTTCATTGTCCCCAATGAAACAATAAAACGAAAGAAAGGAAAGTACGTAGAGAAGTAACGATAGTACCTCGATTTCAACAACCACAATCCAGGTGAACATATATAAATATAGCAATACAGTTCAAACGCTCCAAACAGAGACACTAATTCACCTGGCAATACATAAATGAAAATAAACTAACAATGAACAATGATAGGTAAAAATAAAATATAGAAAACTAAAATAATCTAAACTAAATTAAACTAAAAGATTCAACGAAAATAAAACAAAACAAACACAAAAGAACTATGAAAATAAAGAAAAAAACTCAATCTAAAAGAGACTTAAAAAAGCAAACAGATTATAGAAAAGTAACTAACCAGGTTTGGGAAACAGAAAGAATAAAAATGAAAACCCAAAAATCCTCACCTCGTTCGCGCGCGCGAATCCCTCAGCGAGACATTACTGAGGCTACTTTTATGATTTCTAAAGAAAAAATTTCTGAGTCCCAGGCTCGTGCGAGCGGGCCGCTTGGGCGAGACCCCTCGGGCGCGCGATTTTGAGGCGCGACTAGAACCTGAGGCATAAATATAAAAACTTGAAAAAAATTTCTCTAAGTGACAACCTCGCGCGAGCGGGCCGCGCACGCGAGGCAGTTTTTTTTTCTCATTTTTCTTTCTTTCAGTGTAAATAAATTCTAAATAAATTATCCTCGACCCCCAAACCTGTTCAGAATGACCAAAACTGACTCAAATGACCCAAAAAAAAAACAAAAATGCTCAAAAACAAGAGAAATAGACGAAATAAAGCTTGGGTTGCCTCCCAAGAAGCGCTATCTTTTACGTCTTCAGGTAGACCATTCTAGCTTAGGACTTATGGAGGCTGAAAATTGGACTTTTTACCTCTAAGGATATCAGGAAGACTCCGGTGGTAAGCATAAATCATGTCACTATGAATTAGTCCAATTGACGGTTCATCCTAATTATGTTCAAAATGATTTCGCACCTTCCGAGTAAATTCATCTTTGGGGTCCTGATTATTCAAATTCATCCGCTCACTACTCACCATATTATTTTCATTACTCATAGGTATTACATAATTGGGTTCAATAGTTTTTATTACCTCACTCTCCGCCTCACATAGATAATCGTCGTCTTCGGGAGGTTGATCAATAGCATTAAAAACGTTCACTTTTAAGTTCATATTCCTAAACGACACCTTCATCACCCCCGTTCGACAGTTAACACGAGCATTAGCGGTTGCTAAAAACGGATGACCTAGAATGACAAGAGTGTGCCTCCTAGCATCTAGTACGGGTTCAGTGTCAAGAACCATAAAATCGACAGGATAATAACATTTATCAACTTTTACTAAGACATCCTCGACGATTCCTCTGGGGATTTTAATAGAACGATCCGCTAATTGTATTGTAGTGGCAGTAGGTTTAAGTTCACCTAGTCCTAATTGTTTATAGACATGATAAGGTAAGAGGTTAACACTAGTTCCTAAGTCAAGGAGAGCCCGATGAATGATAGTGTCACCTATGACACATAAAATCATAGGCGTACCTAGATCTTTATATTTCAGAGCAGCATGTTTAAAAATTGAGCTCACTTTTTTGTGAAAAAGACCTTTTTAGGAGTATGACTGCGCAACTTGCGCTTTTGCGTGCAAAGGTCTTTTAGGCATTTAGCGTAAGTGGGAATTTGTTTTATCGCATCGAGAAATGGAATATTGATTTTAACTTGCTTAAACACCTCAAGTATATCTTCAGTTTTCAACTTTTTCTTAGAAAAATTTGACGGTTCCTCAACGTTTGGTGGAAAAGGCATTTTTGAAATATAATTAGTTGAGACCGGTTCTTTTTCTTTTCTACTTTGATTCATGTCCTCACCCATTTCTTTATTCGAATTAACATTTAAATTTTCTCACCCTCGTCCGGAAATTCAACAACTTCTTCTTCCCGAATAGTCGTCCTAGTCGAAACAGCGTTCACCTGCTCACTCTTACCTCCATTCTCGTATTGACCCTGAGGTTTCTAAATCGGTTGACTTGGCAACTTACTCTCGATCAAACGGTTTAATGTACTCACTACTTGTCTCATTTGGGACTCTAGTTTTGCGATGGACTGGGTGTGGGAATGTACTAACTGGATTACTGACCCAAAGTTTTCAAACGAGGCCAACACCTTCTCCTCAAATGCATTATTACATGGAGGTGGAGGAGGATTGGGTTGTTGGTATTGATATTGTTGAGGCTGAGTTCGATAAGTATAAAAAAAATTAGTCGGCGCAGAATTATAATTATTTCGTGGGAATTGTTGAATAGAATTAATGTGTTGCTCCACGAATGCTGGGAATTGAGATGCGGAAGGGCATGCAAAGATAGTATGTGACGGTGCAAAACACAATGCACATACTTTGTGAGGAGGTTGGACCTATTTCCCATCATCATAAGTTGGTCAAGTTTTCTATTTAATTCTTATATTTCAATTGAATGACTTGACTCAACTTTTACCTCTCTTTTTGGTGGTGGCAGATATCCTTCAGAACTTACCGACACAGCCTGGTGCATCAAGTTCTCGCTTAGCATTTCAAAAATATTCCATGCCTCGTCGGCCCTTTTGTACAGGAAAGTACCCGCACAAACGGCATCGACGGTATTCCGAACAGAGGGAATAAGCCCCTCATAGAAGACTTGAACTAATTGCCACTTAGGAACTTGATGATGTGGGCATGAGCATAATAATTCTTTAAACTTTTCCCAAGTATCATAAGGCGTTTCCCCATCTTACATCACAAAGTTTGTTATGGATTTCCTTATCTGATTTGTACGCATAATAAGGAAAAACTTTTGTAAAAATGCAGTGTAAGGCTTCCCAGGTTTTAATTGTATTCGGCTCCAAAGATTAGAGACAATACTTCACTTTATCATTTAAAGAGAATGGAAAGAGCTGCTGTTTCAATTAATCATCAGTTTAGTTTTGAATTTTTAAAGTAGAGCAGATATCTTGAAAATCCCCTAAGTGTTGGTAAGGGTCTTCATTAATGCGGCCATGGAAAGAAGGAAGTTGCGAGATGGTAGATAACTTTATCTCAAAGTGAGATGCCGACACCTCCGATAAATCAATACATGTTTGTGGCATGTAAGTCGTAGGAATAAGTAATCCCTAAGCGAAGGCGACGGAGGCATATTATGATTATTTACATTATTTTCGTTATTTTTGTTATTTCCAAAGTCAGCCATTGGAATAGGTTTTATTTTAAAAATTCGAGTTTTCCTTAGCCTGTTAAGGGTACTTTGAATTTCGGCCTGAAATAGAGACGATGGTTCTGGAGTCAATTCGTCGTCTGGAAACCGAACTCTAGAAGCTTGGGTTGAAGATCTATTAATTCTTAAGGTACGTTCAAGTTCAGGATCAAAAGTTTGTAATTCAGGTTTACTAGAACGTGTACCAAACATAAACTAAAAAAAAATAGCGGCACAATGACAAAAACTAACTCCACAAATATAAGACAAAATCACGCAAATAAGGCAATAGGCATACAACTACTATGATGCATGAATATTATCCTGTAATGCAATGACCGTGTCAAGCCCAGCGCCCCGGGTTTCCTAGCTAATGCACGTGAACAATCACTCCTAAACTAATGCAAATAGTGCATCTCATGTTGGGTTTGTGCCCTCAAACCATTACTTTATGTATGAGACATTAGCATTATAATATATGGATATCAGCTTTACATTTCATTGTGTATGTTTCTTTCATGAGATGATTGTTTTGTCCTTAAGTATCATAGTAAGCAATTCGTGTGTGTATGAGATACACACAAGTGAGATACGAATTACTATTCTTTGATACTTAGAGTATGTCACAGTGGATGATGAGACTGGATACCTCATCAGGTCTACACTGTAGCATAATTAACTACCATTGGATGGAGTGATTAATCTCAATCACTAGAGTGTAGCTCTTAGTTGATATGCTAGTGCTTATAGTGCATTGATGGACCTGAGCTTTCCTATTGACGCTTAAGGCTGTCAACAGTCAATAGGAACTCATAACTTGTATAAGGTACGTGTTCTCAATCTTGAGATGATTATGAACACAGACTATGGATATGGCTGCTTTGACTTACCAATCAGTGAGGTCTATAGAAGATCAACACCTGGGTATCTTGGGTATGTCATGTCCACAGGGTTGTGAACATATATTGTCAAGATAGAATCTACCCTCTGATTCAGAGTAAGCATTCCCTTGAGAATGTCACCAAGTTGATTACTGAGTACTGAAGTCTTGTTGATAAGAGTTATCAACATGTTTGGTAATCATGAGTAGTGAATGGGACTCAAGGAATACAAGAAGTAATCATGATTCAGGTTGACAGTAACAGTTATCCGACTACCTGAATATGATTACGAATGCTGACGGTAGAGGGACATTAGTACACCATACAAGTCTAGTTATCGCTTCGGATATGTTCTTTTGCGTTGGAGTTCAGTTATCGTTTTATAGTGGAATAAACGTTAACTGACCAGTTAGTTAGTTTACTGATCAAAGAGTTTGGTCATGGTAATTAACAAACTGGTCTGAGCCAACAATAAAGAGCCTAGGAGGTCCCACTCTTAGCTCCGCTAGGATGCTTGGAAAGACACTTGAGAAAGCTGTTAAGACAGGTTCTATCGATCGAAGTATGTTCGATCGATTGAAGTCATCAGGTTCGATCGATCGAGAATGGTTCGATCGATCGAAGGTTCGATCGATCGAAGTTACTTCGATCGATCAAAGTCTAGGTCGGTTCTGGAAATCTATAAATAGGGCAGCTGCGTTCTGGTAGTAGATGATCGTCGTTTTTATACGCAGAAGCTGCAGAAACTATCATAGTCTTCCCAAAACCTTCCTATCCTCTCTATTAGGGTTCCCACCAACCCTAGTCTTTCCGGCAGGCATCCGTAGGAGTCATAAGGGTGAAGATCATCTAGTGGAGGTTGCTGGAAGTTAGAGTTTCAGAATTGGGTTCAAGACACTAAGGTATAATTCTTGCACCCCCTTGTACGCATCTATGGAATTGACGAGTAGTAGATCCTGGAATACCAAAAGTTTTATAACTTGACCTATTTCCGCTGCGCGTTTAAACTCTAACTTTAAACCACTTTTTCCTTCAATTGGTATCAGAGCCACACTCGTTTGGATCTATAGATGCGTTTTGGAACCCTAGTTTTGATTTGCATGTTGATTTTAGAACTGTTTTCGAAACTGCATCATCACAGCTCTGTTTCTGCAGTGTTATCGCAGTAGAATACAAAACTGTGATTGCATAGGATGCAAGGTGGGTTCGATCGATCGAACTTGTTTCGATCGATCGAACATTCTGGGTTCGATCGATCGAACATTCTGTTCTCAATCGATCGAACTAGTTTCGATCGATCGAAGCCTTCTGGTGTTCGATCGATCGAATAGTGTTAGATTGATCGAGACAGATTCTCTGTCCAGGTGTTCTGTTCACAGTTGTAAAGTTTTTTTTAAATTATACTTTAATCTTAAATTATTTCTGTAAAATTTTTTAAATCATTCTGTGAAACAGAATGTTCAAGCGATTGAACCGTGTTCAATCGATCGAAGGTTCGAGCGATCGAACGGTCTTCGATCGATCGAACTGTGACAGAGAAGTAAGATGCTGTTTTAAGTTCTAATTCAGTATGTAAAGTGTTTATATACTGTGTGAATCAATTAAGTGTTTCAATAGTTACATATATTTGTTATGTATGTGTGGATGCGTGTACGACTAACCCTTTTGCAGCAAAATTAGTCGCTATCTCCCATGGCACCAAGTCGTTTAAATATTTATATTTAAATTGTTTGAGATTGGTGCATGTTGTAATTTATTAATGGTTTGGTTTTAAGGCGTATGTAAAGGGCGCTGCGGCTTCAATCCTACAAAAAGGAAAGTCGCACCGGTTTCCCTAGCTTTTTATTTCCTTTTTGCTATTTCCTTTTTCTAGATAAATTGTAAGCTTCAAAAGAAGCATAGGTCCAATGTAATAGAATTAGAAATTCCATGAAGATGGAGCAAGGAGCCGTTGTCCATAAAGATGGAGCCGGAGGCGACCAAACCAAGAAGGTGGATCTATGGAAATAGAGCCATGGGAGATAGAGGCATTGTTTGAATGCCTATATTTCATTTTAGTTTTTTGTTTTATGTGCTTGTTTTGTGATTGGCGTATAATACATTGTTGCATGCACTTAAAACAAGTTTTCTAAAATAAAATTCAAAAACCGTTTTCAACACATTAGTAAACATTGGATGTTTATGGGTAGTGTGTGGAAACATTTTTCAAAAGCAAAATCCTTAATTTACTAAATCTAGTGGGAGAGGGTCTTATCAAATAACACCCACGATCTTCCATTAACGGTTCATTGTAAGATGAGTAGTGTATTCTGTGTCACCTCGCCAGGGGTGATCATTCCATACGGAGGGTACGCTGCTCATTGGTTACTAGATGTGAACTTCCTATGGATAGGATCAATCAGACGTGTTAGAGGGTGACCACCACACGGAGGTGCTACTTGAGACGGTTGTGATTGGATCCTAGTTAATGGTACACACTAGCTAAGCTATGGATAAGGGATCCCACACGGGGCATTATTCAGAAACTTAGAGATCAAATAGGTTCGGGAGTCATGGCTATTTTGCAAGAGTTGCATAGCGGATAAGTCATGATAAATCGAAAGATCGAACATTGACCACCACACGGAGGCTTTATTCTTTCGTTTCGATATTCCGGCGACTTTGTTTTTAAATAAGAGTTTTAAGGATTCTTTTATTTCAAACTGTCAATTCTGATATCCATATTTATTTTGTTTGTTTGATTTTCAGTAATCATAATGTCTGGATCTGCATTTAGTCCACTTGCTACCATACTCACTCAAAACAAGTTAACTGGAAATAACTACACTGAATGGAAACGTAACCTTGACATCGTTTTAACTGTGGAGGATCACATATATGTCCTCACCACCCCAAGCCCTGAAGAACCCGCGGCAAATGCTTCGGCAGCTGCCAGACGCGAGTTCGACAAATGGAAGAAGTCGAATGGAATGGCCCGTTGTTACATTCTGGCCTCAATGGCTGGTGTGTTACAACACCAATTCCAATCGAACGATTCTGCCAGTGACATTATCACATCCCTGAAAAAGATGTTTGGGGAGCATGGCAGGCCTGCCAGACAGGTAGCCATGCAGAAGATAATGAGTACAAAGATGTCGGAAGGTACTCCAGTCAAAGAACATGTTTTAAAAATGATTGGTTATTTAAACGAACTGGAGACCTTGGGAGCCAACATCGATGCACAGACCCAAGTTGATATGATCCTCAACTCGCTGTCGCCATCATTCGCTCAATTCAAACTTAACTATAATATGAATCAAATGGATTTTTCAATGAGCGAATTAATGAGTTCTTTACTGGCAGCAGAAGGGGTGATCAAACCTGGGGGCAGCGTTTTAAACGTTGAGAAAAGTGCTTCTTCTTCCCGATCTACACCGAAAGGTAAGAAAGGAAAGAAGAAGGCTGGGACTGGTGGTTCAAGTGTTGGACCGGTCCCTAAGATTGAAAAATATAAGGGAAAAGGTAAGGGCAAAGGGAAGGTGGGTGGCCAAGGCAAAGGAAAGTGTTTCCAATGCGGTGAGAAGGGCCACTGGAAGAGGAACTGTCCAGAATTCTTAGCTACAAGAGTTCAAGGTATGATTGAATCACATGTGATTGAAGTAAGTTTTATTACGGATACTTCAAACACTTGGTGCATTGATTCTGGTGCGACTAACCATATCTGTAATTCATTGCAAGGGTTCAGATCAACCAGGAAATGCAGTGATGGGGAGATCGTGCTTACTCTAGGTTCTAGCGCAACCGTATCTGCGGTTGCTATAGGAGTCGTAGTTTTAGAATTTTCAGACAATAAAGTTTTGATTTTATCAGATGTACTTTACGTCCCTTTAATGAGACATAATTTAATTTCAGTTTCTAATTTAACGAATAATGGTTATTCCTTTCATTTTGGAACTGAAGTTGTCATTAAAAGAAACAGTTCTTTTATATGTTCTGGTGTTAAATCAAATGGTTTGTATGTGATTACTCCCAATATTTCAAAAGATTCTTGTTTGGAACTTAATAACTCAGTGGTAACTTTACCATCTAAAAGAAAGGAACCTTCCACTAATCCAACAAGGCTTTGGCATATGAGGCTTGGCCATATCAATCTGAATAGGATTGGCAGACTAGTCAAAGAAGGGGTCTTAGGCGATTTGGTTCTCGAACCAATGGAAGTCTGCGAGTCTTGTTTGGAGGGTAAGATGACCAAAAGGCCCTTTCCTGCAAAGGGCAATAGGACCAATGCATTGTTGGAATTAGTTCACACTGATGTGTGTGGACCAATAAATATTAGAGCAAGGGGTGGTTATGAGTATTTCATAACATTTACCGATGACCACTCTAGGTATGGATATGTGTACCTAATGCAGCACAAGTCTGAAGCCTTTGAAAAGTTCAAAGAGTTTAGGGCTGAAGTGGAGAAGCAATCGGGCACACATATCAAGGCCATTCGATCTGATCGAGGTGACGAGTACCTCTCTAATGAGTTTATTGATCACCTCGTACAGAATGGGATTCTGTCACAGTTGACTGCACCTGGTACGCCTCAGCAGAACGGTGTAGCGGAGAGAAGGAATCGGACTCTTTTAGACATGACTAGGTCGATGATGAGTTATTCAGAGTTGCCATTATTCCTTTGGGGTTATGCTTTGGAAACCGCTGCATACATACTAAATCTAGTACCAAGCAAATCTGTTCCCAGGACACCACGAGAGATGTGGATTGGGCGCAAGCCTTCTTTGCAACATCTCCGGATATGGGGGTGTTCGGCACATGTGCTCAAAGGAAAGATGAGCAAGTTGGATTCTAGATCGGAAGTATGTTACTTTGTAGGGTATCCAAAGGGTACTTATGGATGGTATTTTTATGATCCAAGAGAACAGAAAGTGTTTGTTAGTACAAATGCTGTTTTCTTGGAGGATGATTATATCATGAACCATAAACCTAAGGGAAGGATGGATCGTAGAGAGATAGAAGGAGAGCCCTCAGTCCAACCCGCAGTTGATAACGATGAAAATCAAGAAAATACCACTTCTTCACCCATTTCCGCACCGGTACCTCGTCGTAGTGGGAGGATTATCAGCCAGCCTGATAGATACATGTTCTTAGGAGAAGTTTTTGAAGCTGTCTCCATAGAATCTGAATCTGATCCTACCACTTACGAAGAGGCAATGGCTGATGTTGATTCAGCTCATTGGATTAAAGCTATGAAGGCTGAATTGGAATCTATGGATTCCAATCAGGTCTGGGATCTTGTAGAACTTCCAGCCAATATTAAACCCATTGGCTGCAAGTGGGTCTATAAGAGGAAAAGAGGATCTGATGGAAAGGTTGAGACCTTTAAGGCAAGGCTTGTGGCGAAAGGCTATACTCAGAGGGAGGGCATTGACTATGAGGAAACCTTCTCGCCGGTAGCCATGCTCAAGTCCATCAGAATACTCTTATCCATTGCTGCATGCCTAGATTATGAAATCTGGCAGATGGACGTCAAGACTGCATTCTTGAATGGCAATCTTGAGGAGGACATCTATATGCAACAACCAGAAGGGTTCATAGCTGGTCGGAAAGGTAACTTGGTATGCAAGTTGCAAAAGTCCATTTATGGGCTTAAGCAGGCATCCAGAAGTTGGAACATCCGATTTGACCAAGCGGTCAAGTCGTTTGGTTTCATACAGAATCTGGATGAGCCTTGTGTATACAAGAAATGTGAAGGGAAAGTAGTGGCTTTTCTTGTGCTTTACGTTGACGACATTCTACTCATTGGGAATGATGTAGCGGCGCTGTCAACGGTCAAGGTTTGGCTAGCTAGTACTTTCGATATGAAGGATCTAGGAGAGGCGAGCTATATTCTTGGGATAAAGCTCTTTCGGGATCGCAAGCGAAAGATAATGGGATTATCTCAAGCTGGTTATATCGAGAAAGTGCTAAGTAGGTTTTCAATGGATAATTCGAAGAAAGGTTTGTTACCTTTCAGGCATGGTTTAGCGTTCTCCAAGGACCAGTGTCCAAAGACACAAGAGGAGAGGAATCGCATGGCAGGAATTCCCTATGCCTCGGCAGTGGGAAGTCTCATGTATGCGATGTTATGCACTAGACCAGATATCTGCTTTGCCGTTGGCATGGTTAGCACGTATCAATCGAATCCTGGTCCAGAGCACTGGACAGCCGTTAAGCACATTCTTAAGTACTTGAGAAGAACTAAAGATTACATGCTTATGTACGGCGGTAGTGAGTTAATTCCAGTAGCATACACTGACTCGGACTTTATGTCAGATAAAGATTCGAGAAAGTCCACATCCGGACATCTCTTTACCTTGGGAGGTGGTGCTGTTAGTTGGAGGAGCATTAAGCAGAAATGCATTGCAGACTCAACTACAGAAGCTGAGTATGTGGCTGCTTGTGAAGCCGCAAAGGAAGCTGTTTGGCTCAAGAAGTTCCTTATGGAACTCGAGGTGGTACCAGCGTCGCTGTCACCTATTACGCTATACTGCGATAATAGTGGGGCAGTGGCTCAGTCCAAGGAGCCAAGGAACCACGGGAAGGGAAAGCACGTAGAGCGGAAATATCACCTAATCCGAGATATAGTTCAACGTGGAGATGTGACTGTCACCAAGATTGCCACCGCTGACAATCTTGCTGATCCGTTTACAAAGGCCTTACCACAGAAGGTCTTTGATCGTCATCTAGATAGTCTAGGTCTTAGATGTAGTTCTGAATGGTTGTAAGTGCAAGTGGGAGTTTGTTGGGTTTGTGCCCTCAAACCATTACTTTATGTATGAGACATTAGCATTATAATATATGGATATCAGCTTTACATTTCATTGTGTATGTTTCTTTCATGAGATGATTGTTTTGTCCTTAAGTATCATAGTAAGCAATTCGTGTGTGTATGAGATACACACAAGTGAGATACGAATTACTATTCTTTGATACTTAGAGTATGTCACAGTGGATGATGAGACTGGATACCTCATCAGGTCTACACTGTAGCATAATTAACTACCATTGGATGGAGTGATTAATCTCAATCACTAGAGTGTAGCTCTTAGTTGATATGCTAGTGCTTATAGTGCATTGATGGACCTGAGCTTTTCTATTGACGCTTAAGGCTGTCAACAGTCAATAGGAACTCATAACTTGTATAAGGTACGTGTTCTCAATCTTGAGATGATTATGAACACAGACTATGGATATGGCTGCTTTGACTTACCAATCAGTGAGGTCTATAGAAGATCAACACCTGGGTATCTTGGGTATGTCATGTCCACAGGGTTGTGAACATATATTGTCAAGATAGAATCTACCCTCTGATTCAGAGTAAGCATTCCCTTGAGAATGTCACCAAGTTGATTACTGAGTACTGCAGTCTTGTTGATAAGAGTTATCAACATGTTTGGTAATCATGAGTAGTGAATGGGACTCAAGGAATACAAGAAGTAATCATGATTCAGGTTGACAGTAACAGTTATCCGACTACCTGAATATGATTACGAATGCTGACGGTAGAGGGACATTAGTACACCATACAAGTCTAGTTATCGCTTCGGATATGTTCTTTTGCGTTGGAGTTCAGTTATCGTTTTATAGTGGAATAAACGTTAACTGACCAGTTAGTTAGTTTACTGATCAAAGAGTTTGGTCATGGTAATTAACAAACTGGTCTGAGCCAACAATAAAGAGCCTAGGAGGTCCCACTCTTAGCTCCGCTAGGATGCTTGGAAAGACACTTGAGGAAGTTGTTAAGACAGGTTCTATCGATCGAAGTATGTTCGATCGATTGAAGTCATCAGGTTCGATCGATCGAGAATGGTTCGATCGATCGAAGGTTCGATCGATCGAAGTTACTTCGATCGATCGAAGTCTAGGTCGGTTCTGGAAATCTATGAATAGGGCAGCTGCGTTCTGGTAGTAGATGATCGTCGTTTTTATACGCAGAAGCTGCAGAAACTATCCTAGTCTTCCCAAAACCTTCCTATCCTCTCTATTAGGGTTCCCACCAACCCTAGTCTTTCCGGCAGGCATCCGCAGGAGTCATAAGGGTGAAGATCATCTAGTGGAGGTTGCTGGAAGTTAGAGTTTCAGAATTGGGTTCAAGACACTAAGGTATAATTCTTGCACCCCCTTGTACGCATCTATGGAATTGACGAGTAGTAGATCCTGGAATACCAAAAGTTTTATAACTTAACCTATTTCCGCTGCGCGTTTAAACTCTAACTTTAAACCACTTTTTCCTTCATCTCATCACCCTGACTTACAGTGGTTGGAAGCGAATTTCAAAGGAAGCGATTTAGTTTATTTATTATTTATTATTTTCGCGTATGCTCCTTTGACGTGCACAGCTGCTCCACTCAAAACGCTAGAATTTGATTACTTTGAGAAACTACAAAACAAAAAGAAAAGTTAGTAACTTAAAACAAAAACAAAAAATAAGAAGAAAAAAAATAAAACCTAATCTAGTATTTACGAATTAACTAAACTAAGATTCTAAAACTAAAGGTAGTAATGCAATCCCCGGCAACGGCGCCAAAAATTGATCTCGTCAAAATCAAGATATAAAAGTATGCTTACTTATGCTTTACTTTCAAAAGATTTGCAGTGTGGAAGTAAAGGTCGAACCCACAGAGATTGAATACTACGTTTTAATTTTTAAAACCTAAATTTAGTTAATTAAGAAAAATGGATTTTGGATTTAATTTGAATTAAACTAATTACAATAAAACTAAATCTAAATTATGAAAGCAATTAGATATTTTTTTTATAATAAGTTTAAGGAACCTAGGATTGCAAATCCACCACTAACTTCATAATAAGGGTATTTACGAATTACTTTAGCTTATTAAGTTGGATGATAATGGGGAATTGCAGCTACAAGCCCAATTCCTCCGTCAAGAAAATAACTATTTTTCAAGCACCAACATAATCCATCTTCGGTTAGCACAAATTATCCCCCACTAAACTAGGGTTGTGGTATAATCCGTCTAATCTAGGCATGGACTATTCGGATACTTGATAGCACAATTCAATTTAAGTACCATTACATGTAAATAATCTAAACAAGCACAGCAAGCATAGATCATTGAGCACACTACCATCAAAATAGATCTAAGACAAGAGTAAACTTTGAAAGTAACGATTTAATCAATAAAAGCACGATTTATTTATAAAAATCCTCAGAACATGTAACTGTCATCCATACATAATAAAATTAAAATAAAAATATAAAATACACCCTATTACTTAGCTAGGGTTTCATTGTAACCCTAGATCTTGAGTTTAGTTGGCCATAAAATTGATGAACGGCAAGAGGTTGATGGAGGAGGCCATAGGAATCCTTGGTCTTCTTCTTCTTTTCCTTGCTTTCCTCTCTTCAATGGCTGAAGTTTTCAATTGTGTATGGATGTATCTAATGTTGTGTAATGATGTGTAACCACAAAATTGATTTAGAATAGGATTTATATAGAGTTTGGAAGGATTTAGGAAACTTCCCTAAGCCAAATCGTACTAAAACTGCAATATTTACGTTTCTAGACGTCATATGCACTTAACACCTTCCCTGGGCACTTTAATTTAACAAAATACGCATTTTTGGTTTTTTCACAGGTCACTCGCACGGCCTGCTCGCGCGAGGTACTTCTCCCTGCACTGCGCGACTTTCCTAGAATTGCGATAACTTTTTGCTCAGAACTCGGATTGACTCACCGTTTACGGCCACGCGTCCGTAACTCGAAGATCTACATTTTATATCTTTGGAGAAATTTTTCAAATCCAAAGTATTCCTTTCCAAAAGTGCAATTTACCAAGGATGCTACTGCATTCAGCTTTCAGCGGAATCACCGTTTGAGCCCAAAATGACTTCCAAAGCCACTAATCATTGGATTTTTGTGCATTTTTAAGTTAAAGCTCCAAGTCCTACAAAATTTAAAATATTTATTAAAAAATAACTAATAACTACATGAAATGGGCTAACAAAGGGTATTTGTAAGACTATAAACGGTAACTATTCGTCACCGATCAGTAAGCACAGTCGAAGCAAAAGTCCTCGGGCATGAAGCAGCCATCCTGCCATGCCAAGCCTCAATGAAAGCCTTCACAATAGAAGGACACAAAGTGGACCCCCTCGTGAAATCAGCAGTAATGGCCTCGGTAGTATCCTGCAAAAGCCCAAACTGGCGGACCACCCGATCAGGAATGTAGAAAGTAGTAACATGCAAGCCTGGTAGACAGATGCTAGGCCGCCTAGGGAACTGTACCTCGATAGAGCCATTAACCCATTACGGGCAGATCCAATAGATGTCATCAGAAGAAAGACTTTGAAGCCAGTTGAGCCAGGTATCAATATCATGGAATAAGTGGTGGAGACCATAAAGAAGTGATCCGCGTAGGTGCGAAGGGTGGATAAAGAGGTCCAAGCGCTCCATAAGCCAAATCTGTAAAATAAAAGGCACCTCGGCAGATAACATGGCCCCTGTAGAACGGGCATGATCCATTCCCATCAAGTCTCACCATGAACCAGCATAATAGCACTCTTCATTTTCCTCAAACCACAGATAATCGGAATGAGAATGTCGAAAGATGACTGGAAAAGGAAGTAAGAAAGCATAGCAATCGATAAAATGCTATGCCGTGTAACCTGATACCCGCTGTCATAAGGGTCCCCGATGAGGGCGTAGACCGAAGAGAGAGGCTCAAAATCGACCTGTCTGTCATGTATAAAAGAGCCTGCGGCACTACGGGATATATGGAGAAGAGCTGCCAAATCCTAAACATACCCAGCTTGCACCAAAGGAACAGTCAGATCCGTAGAAGGATCAGTATGAAGAATAGCACTGAACTCCTCGAACAGAGGACAAATCTCTTGGTAGCCAAAATAGAAGATGTGAAGTGAGGGATCCCAATACTGAGTAGCAGCTTGAACCAGGCTTTCGTTTAGGGTCATCCGTCGGAAGGAGAAGAGGTCATTTAGTCTAGAGCACTCAAAGTTAAGCTTATCAATACCAAAGAGAGTATCCATCCAAGGGTAAAGGATTTGGGGACTAATGGGAGCCATTTGAAAAAGAAGAGAGTGTTTTGTAGAGTTTTGAAGAGAAATGGGGTATAAAAAGAAGTAGGTCTGCCCAGAGCACAGGGCGGCACTTGAAAAAGCGGAACAACACTCTATCATGTGCCGTACGACAGTCCGTAAATGCCGTACGGCAATCTCTGACTGCCGTAACGGCACTCATCGAGTGTCGCGTTGGCCAAATCAAGCTCCTCAAAAGCCTATCTTTTGGCCAGAATCTGTTTGTACTATTTTCTGCCCACCTACAAACAAAAACTGAATAAAAGCAATAAAGCGTATGCATCATGCAGCACATATAACAAGACCATGCTATGGTCGCATTCATTCATCCATTCATTCATATAAAGAGATAATAAAAGCAATGACATTCGCAGAGGTCATAAAGAGTAATAATAAAAGGACCAAGCCATGGTCACACATACGATGAGCAATAATAAGAAACAGAAAAAGTGAAAGAAGCAATCAGAATAAAGTGATAAAGATACCTATCATATCTTAACTATCCAGAAACCATCATAATAATAATAAGTGAGCATATATGCATACAGTGATCCAAAGCATGTACATCATCCCCAAAACACTTATAAATACATAAAAGAGAGATAAGGTGAGGTCAGCCCCGGCCTCGAGTCTGGCGGGTCACGCATCTGAGGGGCTCTTCCTCTGAGTCTGCCGCTCGCTCCGCCTCAACCTCTGCCCCTGCTAGCACTAGTACCCCTGCCGCTACCACCACCTCGTCCAACGCCACTACCTCCAGGGGCATCACTAAAACTAATGTTGAACTGCTAAAGCTGCTGCTGAAGCACCCCCACCTGTTGGGCCAGCACCCTGTTCTCCTCCACCTAAAAGGAGAAAGGAAGTAAAACTGATGAGTTCTTAAGATAAAATAAAATTTTGAAAGTAGAGTGGAGATTTTACCTGGGCCCTCAACTGGGCCGCAGCCGTCGCCCAAGCTCCCTTATGCTGAAACAAGAACCGAAAATAAAGATTAGTAAATAAGAGGGAGCCAAAATCAATGAGAGAGATGAGAATAATTTCTTACCATCCATTCTCGCCCGAGGACCCACTGCCGCACGCTATGGATATATGTCAAGCCCTCTTTCGCGTAAGCATACAGGACATCATCATACTAAAAAGGAATGGTAGGGGCACCCTAAGAGAGTCAGGGAATCGTCGTCAAGAACTGCTCGCTGAAGGAGACAGTCGACATGGCCCAATCCCACTCGGGTAAAGCGGGAGGACGAACAGTGGTAGGGACGGGCTATAAACAAGGATGAAATGTAAATAAAGAATAAGAAAGAACTCAGGAAAGGATAAAGAAATCATATACTCACCCGGATCATTTCCATCAGAGGGAAGTTTGGCATTAGCTTAGCAGCACGGAAAGCTGCATATCCCGTGGGGGGTCCACAAAGTCACGGATGCCCAAGCCAATTAGAGTAGCTATAAGTGCACTACCCTGAAGTGTGTCTGTGGCTCTCATAGAATCTGGAGGAGGGTATGGCATGAAGAATCCGGGAGCTGCTAGAGACTGCCTAGTCACCCTCTCTCCTAAATACCACACCCAAACTTCTGGCCCATCTAGTATCTCTCTCATCGGGTCATACCCACCCGATGCCTGTATCCTCCAGGAAGCAGTGGGGAGCACCCTAAGCCATGGCTGCCAGCGAACATGTGGCTCACTCAAGTTCATCAGGAAGTTCTTGAACGCCGTAAAATTGTGAGTCCCAGTCTTTCGCCGACCCTATCCTTCACCCATTTCAGTCCCTGGGGCATAATGAGGGCATCAACATCGCGTGTCTCAGGGGACATCATGTGAAAATACTCGTGGGACCAAATTTTAGATATAGATAAGGAAAAGAAAAAGAAGGTGTGAGTCTCGCAGTTTAAATAATTTCTGGAAGTATGATTAAAAAATGAAATATAATAAATCAAGAAGAGGATGTACCTCCCATGCCCTCCAGAAACCAACTGTAGAAGCCGGACAATCCCGAGAAATGTCCCCCATAAGCTTATACATGATGGCTAATCCTGTACTGGCCCAGTCATACTGGTAAATCTCTCTCATAACCTCTAAGGACCCTACCAGTGCTACAGAAACCCGATCCCCCTTGGTGCTCAGTAGAGAGCACCCAAGCATATACATGAGGAAGTCCCGAGCCATCTGCTCATCTATAAAGCCCTCCTGGCCCCTAAAAGTATCCATAAACCACTTGGCTATGACCAAGGGCTCCTCTAGGATGACTCCTAGCAAAGGCAGCACCTGGTCTCACTCGTTGACGGTATCTTGGTACCATGGGCACTCCCCTCGAAAGGGATCCCAATGATCACAGAGAAGTCCAGTGGGGTCATGGTCATCTCCCCAAAGTAAAAAAAAAAAGGAACGTGCTGGTAGTGTCCCACCAACGCTCTGCTAGGGCATGTATCTGACGAAGATCGTTCGAGCTCGTTGTCAAGACCTTGATGAAATCTCCAGCAATAATGAGAACCTTCATGGTCTCGCTCAACTCCTCGTACCAAGCAAAGCCGTGAGCTAGGCTGCCGTGCCCTTTCAGCACATCGGGCTAGAGCTACAGAAGTTGTAAGATTCAAACGTCAACAAGTGAATGAGTGAAAGCATTGAAATGAAATAAAATTGATAGGAATGGAACAAAGTAAAAGCAAATAATGGATAGGACCAATTAGAACAATCCAAGCATAGCACTCATTTTTTCTTAAAAAGTTTTTCGTCATCATACATTCTTTCATAAGGTTTGTAAAGGGCATTTGAAGGAAAGGAAACAAAGGAAAAATAGAAAGTAAATGAAAAAAAGAAGAGCAATTGCAGCACTCGAAAAATTCGTAAGAATAAAAGTCGCATTTATGGGAGGGTGTACAAAGTTGTGAACAACATACATTACATTTATAAATTCTTTTCGAAAAATTGAATAAAGTGAAGAAACGATGAACCGAGCATGGATGAATAAACATGGTTCATAAAGAACAATAGTCGTATTACATAAAAAGCATGAGGAGTTTTACTCATCGTGCATCACATTCATGTGGAAGAATATAATGTCTCTACATTCATGAGATTCATAACTGAACGAGAAAAGAATGAGTGGGAGCGTGTGTACCTATTGCTGGAATGCCCACGTAGATAGATGCTTGTCCGGGTCCTAGAGCAAGATAGTAGGATCAGAGTAGGGAGTGGCCGTGTACTTGGCTTTCTTCTTGCTCCTCGAGCCGCTAAGCATAACCTGTTAAAAGGAGAAAGAACGGAATGTCAATTCTTTTGGAAAAATCAATAAAATAACTAAAATGAAGGAAATAACGGAGTTTTGATTGAGAGAAACTTACCTATGGATCCCTTGGATCAATGTGAGAAAAAGAAGAAAAAAAATCTCCAAAGAGGATCCGAGAGTGGGAGGTTTTGAAAAATGAATGAAATGAGTTGAAAATCCGAAGTTTAAGCAATCTGCCACTCTGAATGGCACTCGGGAAATCGTGCCCGACAGTTAGTAGAGTGTCATACAGCATTCACTCAGTGCCGCAGCAGCACTCCGTAAGTGCTGCACGGCATTCACGGACTGCTGTATTTTGAAGCATGTGCCGCGAGTATGGCGACTTAAGTGCCGCTGATTTTTCGCCCAAAATTAAAAGTAAACCCCAAAATTTGAATTTAAACCCCCTGATCTTGCCCACTCTTGGCACTTTTGTCCCCAAATAATATTTTTCAGAGTCTTTCAACCCCTAATTTTGAAAATTGAATTAAATTTGGGTCTGATGGACCCCTGATTTTGAAAAATTGAAATGAATTTGGGTCTGATGGACCCCTGAGTTTGAAAATTGAATTGAATTTGGGTCTGATTGACCCCTGATTTTGAAAATTTGAAATGAATTTGGGTCTGATGGACCCCTAATTTTGAAAATTGAATTGAATTTGGGGCTGATAGACCCCTGATTTTGAAAAATTTTATTGAATTTGGGTCTGATCAACCCCTAATTATGAAAATTTTGACCAAACATGTTCGACGGGTCCGAAGGGCTGCGGATTTTTTTTAAAGAAAACACATTTGACGGGGCCGAAGGGCTGTGGATTTTTCAGAAAAAACATATCCGACGGGGCCGAAGGGCTGCAGATTTTTTAGAGAAAACATATCCGACAGGGCCGAAGGGTTGCGAATTTTTCAGAGCAAACATATCCAACGGGGCCGAAGGGTTGCGAATTTTTCAGAGAAAACATATCTGATGGGGCTGAAGGGCCACAGATTTTTAGAGAAAACATATCCGACGGGGTAGAAGGGCTGCGGATTTTCAGAGAAAACATGCATTGACACCGGGGTCTAAGTCGTGAAGTGCCACCCAGTCAATTGAAAATAACTCGCTTTTATGTCGGAGTGACCAAGAGCGTTGAAGAGCATGAGGTTTAGATTGCAACTGGATACGTAGCGTTAGCACGATTTTCAAATCATATCATTTGTAGAGCATAAAATTCAATTGACAACCATCATTGTGTGAGCACGTGCATCACGATAGGATAGGTGCATCCACCCGTATGATTACTTGTGCTTATGTGTGTTTATCCATGGCCCGAGCTACGTCTTGGTCTGATTCCCAAAAGGATACATAGGTAGCTCACATTGAGCACGACCGACATGAACCGTTTGTCCAGCCGTTTTTGCAATGCATTTTGTTTTTACCTAAATTTGAGAGTCTAGTCAAAGGCTTGTCTTCACACAGGCTTCGACATTTACTTATGACACGCGTTGCTCTATAAGCTCTGTCGAAGACGGGCAAACTGTAGACACCCCAATTTTGACCACGCGTCAAATTAAGGGGAGTACTACCTCTAAGATCCGATGATGATAAGCGTCTGACTAATCTAAAACTTCCAAAGTTGATTCAAGCTCTTCCGAAGGCTCTTTCAATTTAAAATAAAACAAAAAAGAGAGGAAAAGAAAAAATAGAGGAAAACGGCATAGGATAAGTTCTGCGGTAGTTATGGATGCCATACAACACTCTGCGAAGTGCCAGAACAGCGCTCTGTGAATTCCGCGAATTTCACTGAAGTGCCGCAAAATTTGAACTTTCATGAAAAAAATGGCAGTCCAAGGAGTTGTCTGCGGCACTCCGTGAATGCCAATGTGGCATTCTTTGAATGTCGTTCTGGTAAATGGTGAGTGCCGCAACGGCATTTATTGAGTGACGTGGATATCTCCTGAGTATCGCATTTTGTGACAGCTTGTCCTAAAATAGGTCGGTTTATACCTTCAAAAGGCGGCCAGAATTAGGGTTTTGGCTACGAATTTTCCAAAATAACCCTCCAAAGATTGCCTATATATAGAGGATGTGTATCCCATTAATAGGGTCTTGAAAATTAGAATGTTAGGATCCCAATATTGATTCTCCTCCAAGAACTTTCTAAATTAAGAAGAGTAGTAAAGAGAATTAGCAAGAAAGAGCACAAAGAAGAGCTTGATTACTCCTTGAAGAGTCTTAAAGCAACCAAAAGTTGAGGATAATTAGAGGTAAGCTCTAAACTACTTAGTCTTAACATTCAAGTTCAATCATAATATATAGGTACTTAGGATCTTTTACACATTTTCAAAATCTCTCTTCCTACCCCCTTTCATCACACACCACATATATTGTGATTGAACTCTCATTTCATTAGTTTGGATCAAATAGCCTTGGGATTAAAGTTTAAATAAATCTTGGAGTTCGATGTTGTTTGAAATTTGATTCCTTTTTCTTTTGACTATGTATATTCTTGAGATTTATAAGACTTTCAATGTCTTACTTGAATCCTTGTGTTTAGAATACCTCAATATTCTTATGAACTCATGCTTCATGAGAGGATTGATGTTGATATTAGTGTATTGAGTCAATGGGTTCAATCTTTTACCATATTTTGAACTCACTACCTTGGGATTTGATGAAATTCTCTTCATACTTCATTAAAAATCCATAAGTTTAAGTGTCCTTAGTCTCCAATGACCATCAAATGGTAGGAGGAATAATTTGAGTCTAATCTTACATCAATGGTTTAGATTCATTGTGTTGAGGTTTTATGAAGTCTCTTCATACTTCATTAAAATCCACAAGTTTAAGTGCCCTTAATCTCCAATGACCATCAAATGGTAGGAGAAGTGGCTTGGTTTAAGCTTAACTTCTTGGTTTAGTAGTTGGGATTAACCAACAAAGATGAACTTGATCAAAAGATGCAATGAGTTCATCAGCCACTTTTCATCAAAGATTTTTAGTTAATCATCGAGCCATTGGAACTGAATAAACCAATTGAAAAGTGCCTATAACTCAAAGTTCTACCACTGTAATTTTTGTTTTGATAAGATTTTATGGTTAAGAGTGGTTTGGTCATGGATTTTGGGTAACGACAACAATCTGTCCAGAGTTTCAGAACAGCAACTCCCTTTTGAAATGAGTAAATCAGAACCCTAATCAAGTATTGATGACCCCAAATAATTTTTTCTATGAAGTTTAATGTGTTAATAAGATCTCCTAAAAAGATTTAGAGCATTTTAGACTTTTTTACTATTTTTAAAAAATCATACAAATTCTCTGGACAGAGAGTTGGAAATTCCTTAGTGATGTCTGGTATTTGCTTGATTCTCGGAGATGTAACCGTTGGAAGCATGCTTTTTATTTCTTTGAAGTTCTGATCTGCTCTCAGCAATTTTCATAATTCCGTCATAATTTTGATATATCTTGCAAACAATGGTCTAAATGATCTTTCCACGACCTAGGGCTGAAACCATGTGTTAATAATGATTATTTAAGTTTAAATACAGCGGCTAAATGATTCAAACCAAGGAATAATCCAATAGCTTATTCTTGTTTATATCTATGCAAGCATACACATTCATCCATATAGATTGGTATTACAATTCATAATTGCGTCATTTCTTCCACTTGATAAAATTAAGCAAGACATTTAGGAATAATTATTTGATATTATACATTCTTTCTAAAGTATGTGGACTAACCCTTGTTTTGCAACGCCATTTAAGGTATGGTTTCTCAATCCCCTCTTTAGCCTATTTAATTTCTTGATTTTATTGATTTTCGACTCCATGCACGACACCTTAGAATCAAGTTTTGACTTATGTGTATATGTGATTAGAGACCTTTCCTTAGGCTCTTCATTTTTGCATGCATTGCACGTTTAATATCGCAGCTGGATCCCGGGTAAGTTTTCTTGTCCTTTGTTGCATATCATCTTGCTTGTTAAGTGAATTATGTGGTTTTGAATGATATTTTCAGCATTAGCAATTTTACACTCTTTGGGCATGCTTTTGTAATGTATATATATACATATGTATTAGTCGAGGGCACATTTTGATTAATAATTTGATTAAAAAGAATGTTGAGAGGCCTATCGCAAGATAGGGTGAGAGAGGTGTTTTAGTCCCCAGGCTCCTTCCTCTCCCATTTCATAATCCCCGGACCTAGTCAATCTCTAGTTTCTAAAAAGATTTGTTTGCTTTAAAATGGTTTCTTAATTTTCCTTTTAAAAATTAAGTGGTGACTCATTTCAGAATTTGAATATGAAAAGATTTTGAAAACGCTGTGGGTAAGGAAAATTGTAATATCCACAATACATAATATTAAGAATATTATATAATAATATTCTATAATATAAAAACATTAATAGTATAATTATAAACCATTTTTAATTATTAAAACTATTTCAAATCAATTAATAAGTCATAATAAAAATATAAATGATTTTCAGAACCTGGCGGGTCAGACCTAAATCGAACCAGTATAAACGGGTTACCTGTATACACACACACAGAGATCCAAACGCGTGACCCAACGGGTCAAACCAGGACTGACCCAAGCTAATACGGACTACTTGTATATAGACTCAAACAAGCCCATCCTAAAAAGTAAAAACTTAATCGCGTCAAGCCTAACCTGAACTGAACCCAAACCCAAATCCAAACTAACTCACTAACTACCCCATCCCGCTAACCAGACCCGGACCAAACCCTGACCCAATCCTAGACACAAGACGATCCATCCCTAACCTGAACCCGACCCAGACACAACCCAGCGTCATAACGACGTCATCCTACTTAAAGGTCCCATGGGTTTTTAAAACTCAACCCGACCCAAGATCCTAACCTATACCCTCACATAACCTAACTCGTACCCTACCCAACCCGAACCCGCTCCTTATAACCCGAGACCCAAGTCTTCTCTGGTGTGACCAAACTGCCGCTGACGACGTGCATGTTTGCCGAAAAACTTCTAAGCCTTATAACTCTCTCATCCCACCATATAAATTGACGAGACTAATGCCAAAATGCATGAAATCTCATCCTCTACCACATACTAGATGCTGATCACCTTGAAATCTCATTTGATATTCGAACCAAATGATTATTCTTTTCAGGTTCGATGAGGATAATGGCATGTATGGCTCATCAAACCTCACCCAAAACAAAACCCCTCATAAGGGGGTCTTAAGGGATATAATAGGGTTTGTTTGGTATAGTTTTTGGGAGTTGCGGTGAGAGTTAACAAATCAAGCTCCGGTGAGGGGCTTCAATGATAGCGTAAGCATGTCCAGAGCTTAAGGCTATATTTGGGCAACCTGCATGTGTTCCTAGAGGTACCTGAGTGATATGCAAGGGTCCAGAAATACAAATGGGGGTGATTTTGTTGGGTTTATGCCCTCAAACCATTATTTTATGTATGACATTAGCATTTTAATATATGGATATCAGTTTTACATTTCATTATGTATGTTTCTTTCATGAGATGATTTTCAATCCTTAAGTATCATAGTAGGTGATTCGTGTGTGTATGAGATACATACAAGTGAGATATGAATTACCATCCTTTGATACTTAAAGCATGTCACAGTGGATGATGAGACTGGATATCTCATCAGGTATACACTGTAGCATAATTAACTACCATTGGATGGAGTGATTAATCTCAATCACTAGAGTGTCACTCTTAGTTAATATGCTAGTGCTTATAGTGCATTGACGGACCTGAGCTTTCCTATTGACACTTAATGCTGTCAAACAGTCAATAGGAACTCATAACTTGTATAAGGTACATGTTCTCAATCTTGCGACGATTATGAACATAGACTGTGGATATGGCTGCTTTGTCTTACCAATTAGTGAGGTCTACAAAATATCAACACCTGGATATCTTGGGTATGTCATGTTCATAGGGTTGTGAATATATATTGTCAAGACAGAATCTATCCTCTATTTCAGAGTAAGCATTCCCTTGAGAATGTCACCAAGTCAATTACTGAGTACTACAGTCTTGTTGATAAGAGTTATCAACATGTTTGGTAATCATGAGAGGTAAATGGTACTTAAGGAATACAAGAAGTAATCATGATTCAGGTTGACAGTAATAGTTATTCGACTACCCGAATATGATTACGAATGCTGAAGGTAGAGGGACATCAGTACAACATACAAGTCTAGTTATCGATTTGGATATGTTCTTTTGCATTGGAGTTCAGTTATCATTTTATAGTGGAGTAAACGTTAACTGACCAGTTAGCTAGTTTGCTGATCAAAGAGTTTGGTCACGGTGATTAACAAACTGGTCTGAGCCAACAAAAAGAGCCTAGGAGGTCCCACTCTTAGCTTTGCTAGGAAGCTTGGAAGGACACATGAGGATCATGTCAAGGCAGGTCCGATCGATCGAAGGAGTTTTGATCGATTGAAGTCTAGGCAGGTTCGATCGCTCGAATGTTAGGTCGGTTCTGGGAATCTATAAATAGGGTAGCTGCGTACTGAATGTTGAGGAATCGTCATTTTATACGTAGAAGCTGCAGAAACTATTTAGGTTTCTCTAAACCTTTACAATCCCCTCCATTAGGGTTCCCACCAACCCTAGTCCTTCCTGCAAGCATCCATAGGAGTCATAAGAGTGAAGGCCATCTAGTGGAGGCCGCTGGAAGTTGAAGATTTCATAATTGGGTTCAAGACACAAAGGTATAATACTTGTCCTCTCCGTGAAGTTAGTACGCATCTATGGAATTGATAAGTTTTTATGACTTGTTTTTTCTTCTGCGCGTTCATACTTTTAATTAAAACCGTTTTTTCCAACAGATTTAACTTAAAGAGTCTCTACTCTCTTCTCTCTTCTCTGATCTTCTTTCTCTCTTCTCTCTCTCTCTCTCTCTCTCTCTCTCTCTCTCTCTCTCTCTCTCTCTCTCTCTCTCTCTCTCTCTCTCTCTCTCTCTCTCTCTCTCTCTCTGCGTTCTACTTCTTCTTCCTCTGCTGGTCTTTTGCATGTGTGTGTGTGTGTACTGAGATGGAGTAAATAGAGAGGGAAAAAGTAGAAGGGATGGGGGTGGTATAGTGTATATGTGGGGGGTGTATGTATGGTTGTGTTTCTCAAGCTTTCTCTCTAATCTCTCTCGGGGCCCTCTCTATGTGAAATCTATATAGACAAATTGGGATGGCTGGATGAAAGTGAAATGGGAGGGAGGTGATGCTATATTTATAGAGGGGTGGGGTGAGCGGGTTTATCAAGTGCATTGGGTGCACAAATGTATACACATGTATGTGTATTTGTGTATTTCCAAGGGTAGATAATGGGAACCAATGTGGTGGTGGTGTGGGTCCCACTCTCAGCTTATGTGCCTAAGGAAAAGTGTCAGTGTCTCAGACATGTGTTACACTATGATAGTGAACTCAGGTATAAAATATGAATGTACGGGCTATGTACTAGTCCTAGTGTGAGTCTAATTATGGTTTTCTAAAATAGAAACATATAGACGTCGAGGTTACGACTAGTCTATTCTTATTATTAGGTTAGGAATCATATCCTCATCATCGTTAAGGCATTGACTATAGGATCATATAAAGGTTCCTAGTTTAGGTCATCCTAAAGGACCTTCTGTAACCGTTCCCTGGGTGATGTCACTATTTTCTAATATCCTGCATTGAATTCCTAGGGAAATTCTAGGTTCTACACAGGACATGAAAGTCGTCAGCTTTACTGCAAATTGAGTGAGTAAACCTACTACACTAAACAGACTCAAAAAGCACTTTTCAATCTGTTAAAAAAGTAAAACGTTCCATTTTCTTTTCTTTAATAAAAACCTATCTTAAAGTCTTGATTATTCTAACCTCAAGGTAATGCGTACGTTTAGGAAACATTCAATGATATCACTCGGATCTTTGAAACACAATTGACATTGATTAACTAAGCACTTTGGACTATTAATCCAATCTTTACAACTCAACTTTTTGGATCTCTGATCCAATATTTGGACCACAGGCCCAATCTCTTATTGACTTGACTCTTGCATGCATCCGGCACGAGTGCCTTTGGCCTAGAATATTGCCGCTTTTCGGTCATGGGTTACCATCTCGTCATCTTGCCCAAACTGGCCACATGCTTGACATCTGCCTTACAGCCTCATTACTTGGTAATCCCAATCTTATTCCATTCGGCCTTGGTTAATTCGTTATCTTTCCCCAAATGGCCACTTGCTTAACATCAGCCCATCGGCTATTAACCATCTCAACAACTGATCCTAAACTCTTTAATCTTTCTCAAACTGACCAAGCCAACAAACAGAATAGAAGAGGCCAGACCGAAGGATATGAACATCTTGTTATTAACTTTATCGCATCTTTCGCATCATTAACAACTAACACACGGGGTACAAGTCATTAAAGCACATTATTCTCGGAGTTGTGTACATAAGTACATCACATTACTATTCTTGTAGTTATCATATCGCATGAGTTCTACTAGTTAATCGTAATATCATATTAAGAACACAACTTCCTCTTTTCTTCATAAGGTGGTATAATACTAAAGTACTACTCCAATGACATAAGGTATAACTTTTAATAAGCATATGCAAGTATATAAAGCATCGGTTGTCGCTCTATCTATTCTGTTAGTTCTATGGCTATCAAAAATTCTCCTATCTTTTTTCAGTGTCAAGCACAACCCAAGGTACAACTATCATAGTTTATGGTACAACCAAACTAAGCATAACTCATTACATATATAACAAACTATCCTTACAAGTGTTGTCATGTCCGAGCGCTCCTGCCTGGTCCGAGCCCGTTCATTAGGCTCGAGCGCTTGTGCTTAGCCTGAGTGCATGGGTTTAGCAATTCAGAATAGTGATAGTTTTAGCAGTAGTTTTTAATGCTTGATTCTCAATGCATGTCACATGCATGGACTATATCATTATTATAACTATATAAACATGTTTATAAGTTAGTATGAAAACTCACCAAGATCTAGATGATGATATATGAAGAAATATGTGTGTGTAGCCTTGATCTTCAAGAACTTCCATGTACAAACTCCAATACCACTTCTTTAAGTGTGATCAAAGCCTTGATCATTCTCTAAAGCTCTTTGATCCTCAAGCTTTCAACTCAAACACTTCATAGTAGTAGTCATGCATGTGTTTGTATGTGTTGATCATAAAATGGAAGCCATGCAAGCATAAATGTGTGTGTATATAGAAAACATATAATCACACAAACACTCCCTCTCAAAAGAACTCTCTAGAATATAGAGTTTCCAATGCCCAAAATTGTTGGGAATTCTTGGTATTTATAGACCTTTTGGGTCTCAGGGGAAAAATAATCATTTCACCCCTTTTTAAGCTCGAGCACTCCCAAGGTTCGAGCGCTCAAGCCTCCTACCTCAACAATCCTTCTAATGTTTCAAGGATTCAAAGGTTTAAGAAATATACATCCATACTAAATATCATTCAAGTTCCATCACATACGATCAAAACTTACATATATTGAACCAGAAATATAGAGATACGTCCACATATAGATAATTATAGATAAAAGGGACAGTGTTATAGTATTCTACAGGAAATTCATGAAGGAGTGTGCAGAAGCCAAGTTAGAGGTCGGGCCTTATCCAGGAAGGCCCTACTTCAAGGGTACTACACTATGGCTCAAGACTCAAAGGAGTATGTGAAATGGTGTAATAAATGCCACAGATATGCAAGCATGATCAACCGCATGGCGGAAGAACATACCCCAATCCTCAGTTCGTGGTCGTTCGCTCAATGGGGTATCGACTTAGTCGGACCACTCCCCATGGCCAAGGGACAGGTCAAGTTTACTATTATAGCGATTGGCTACTTTACCAAGTGGGCAGAGGACAAGTCGTTGGCCACAATCACCGAGAAGAAAATGGAAAGTTTCATGGAAAGGAACATACTCAGCAGGTTCGACATTCCCCAAGTTCTAGTCAGTGATAACGGTAGCTAATTTTACACGCTGATCTTCAGGCAATTCTACTCCAACATAGAATCTCCAATCGTTACTCCTCCCTTGAGCACCCCAGGCGAACAGATAATTTGAGGTAACCAATCGTACCATCCTGCAGTCCATCAAGAAGAGACTTGAGGAAGTAAAGGTACTCTGGGTGGAAGAGCTTCCAAGCCTTCTATGGGCTTTTCATACTACACCCCGAGAGGCTACTAGAAAACCTCGTTCTCACTTACTTATGGCTAAGAGGCGGTGGTTTCGACCGATATCCAGCTACCAACCCACTGAGTGGCAAACTACTACAGTGACCAGGATAATGAAAGTGCTCTCAGAGGAGAACTCGACCTTGTGGTAGAAAGAAGGGATTCAGCATACCTCAAAATGGCAGCCTACAAGCAGAGTGTCTCCCAGTACTATAACAAAAGGGTAAAGTACCACAACTTCTAGATGGGAGACCTAGTCCTCAAACTAGTCAACTTGTCTAGCAAGAACCCTATCCATGGGAAGTTAGGTCAAAATAGGAAGGACCCTATAGGGTTACGCGGGTCAACTAACCGGGAACTTATTAGTTACAGACGCTAGAAGGACAAGACCTATCACACCCTTGGAACATGGATCATCTACGAAAGTACTTTCAGTAAAATTAGAATCAGTATTGGTTAAGGATGTTATGTTTTCTTTAATAAGTTGTACGTGTTCCTGAGCACTCATAGCAATTTTTAAATTAAATAAAGAATTCTTCTTGCAAAAAGTGTTCCTTATCAGTGTTTTATAACAATATAAGTCCTCGGGATTACACCCGAGGAACCAAAAAGACCTCGGGATCACACCCAAGGCACCAAAAAAGTCCTTGGGGTCACACCTGAGGCACCAAAAAGTCTATGGGATCACACCCGAGGCACCAAAAGACCTCAGGGTCCACCTGAGGCACTAAAAAGACCTTGGGATCACACTTGAGCCACCAAAAAGACCTCGGGATCAAACCCCTCAGCACTTTAAGGCCACTATACCACGGATGGCCAAAGACCTCAGGATCACTCCCAAGGCACCAATTCTACTCAGGTCCATGACCTACAATGGGGCCAACCCCCTAGGTGACCCACAATAGAGGAGTCAAAAGACCTTAGAACCCACACATTCTAGGTCGGCCACCTATAGTAACTACTCCCACAACTCCTGCCTTACCTAAAGCTTGGTGGCAAGAGGGGAATAGTGAACTACAGGAAACCACACTGAGCATTCACAAGTCTTGGAATCAACTAAGTATAAACCCTTAGACACCCGAGCGCCCACAATGTTCAAAGTTCACATTGGGTTATTACAAGGCCCATAATTAACCAAGTATAAACTTATGAGTTTATCCCAAGCACTTAAAAACTCCCTGACCGGGACTTACAGACCTGGAATTTTCACAAATACAATAGCTCGGGAAAATCCAAGGGCTTACAAGTCCCTAGAAGATCGAGTGCTCTCCACTAATTACAGTTATAAACCTTTTGTTAAGGCAGGGTCATAATAAGGCTAAACAACTGATAGGGCACAGGCAATCACGAACAAACATAGGCAGTAAAGTACAAAATGAGCAACAGTTGACGAAGAAAGTGACCTCGAATGGCCTTTGACATTACTAAATAAAAAAAAAAGAACAAAGCCTAGGGGCAATTATAGTAGCCACCCAAAACACAAAAAAAGGGGTTGGGAGAAGGCTCAGTCCTGAACGTCATCCACAATGACCACCTCATTCTTGATCTCCCTGGCCTTTTTATCATGAACCAACCCCTTAGTGGGAGCCTCCTCAGTGGCAGCGTCATCATCAGCAGGGGCCCCTACGTCCCAGAAGTCATAATCCACTCCCGAGTAAGTTGTAAGGTCCCACTCGGGATGATCCACAGCCACCTTTCTCTTCAGGCTCGAGTAGCCCTGAAAGAAGCCAGCATTAAGGTCGCCTCTGGGCTTTCTCAGCCTCCTCCCGAGTGGTCGTAACCTCAGCCATGGCCTTCTTCTCAGCCTCTGCACCCTCCAACTCCTGAGCGGTCTTCAGCTCCGTTAGATCAGTCTCCAGCTCTACCTGGGAAGTTCACAGGCTCAAGGCCGACTCCTTCAATTTGACCTTCTCCATCACCAGGGTAGACTCTTTAGCCTCCAACTCTGCCCTCTCCTTCAAAAGAGCATCCTCAGCAATAGTTACCCTCATAGTCAGGCTTGGCAATAAAAAGATTCAACCCTAGCCTATACAATCGACCTTGAAAAAATAAAAGCAAAAACTAGTTAGTCATCTTAGGTAAAGGAATAAGGCAAGGAAGAACGGAAATAGATGGGACAAGTTACTTACAAATGAGAGAGGCCATAGAGCCACCCAAGAAGCGACTGAGGAGGCATCCCCACGCATATCTCAACCTGACTCGGGAGGAGAGCTAGCTGGATTCTCTCCCGAATCTCTATTACAGATTATGTGGTATGTATCCCGACCGACACACTTCTCGAGGGATGTTTGGTAGCCAAAACTCCCTGGGAACAGACATCCCCACTAGGTTTTCTTTTGGCCCCTGCCTCAATCTCTTGAATTGTTGGCCACCGGTAGTAGGCTCAATAGCTGCCTTTTTTCTCTTCTAGCATGCCCGAGCGGCAATAGCGACCTCGTTCTCCTTTAGGGTAGCAAGATCCCTCTTAGGAGCCATCCCTGTAGAATTAGGAAAAGAAACGAGTTGAAAAAAATGTGGATAAAAGACAAAAAGGCTATGAAAAAAAAACCTGAGAATCAGGAACATACCAGCAAAGATTGGAGGAAAATTTGGTGCTCCAAAGACTCCAAAGGGCTTGTAGGTAATCTCCCGGGCTCCCGTCCGGGACAGCACATCAGCGATGTTTGTGGGATCGTGAGCTAGCGCCCTTATCTGGTCCTAGCACTCATTCGGGATGCTCGGTGGATTGGAAGATCCCATTGTAAAACAAAGAGGGGTCAGCCAGCATTACGGCAACAAAAAAATTATAAAATGCAGACTTGAGATGCACCATACTACTCAATTTGCTTTCCCAACCAGTTCTCAGGGGAATTCCCAGGGCCTCTTCGCTAAGCCCAAGGGTGGACACTTGGAAGAATTTCCTCTTCTACCCCTTATTGTTCGGGATATTATCTAATATCTTTTTCCCTTATCGAACACTCAAAGGAAAGAAGCTAACCTCCCTTTGCAGTGGGGCAGGCCGGTAGACCCACAAAAATTCCTAGAGGGTTAATTCATACCCAAAAACTTAGGGCTAGAGGTAAATGGCCCCCATCAGAAATCTCCAATCGTTCGGGGAAAGCTACCCTGGAGCAATACCAAGGTAGATCAGTAAGTTCCGAGCAAACGGGTGGAGAGGAAGACAAAGACTCACAAGAATCCTCATAAAGTTTAGTTTACCCCGACTAATGAACATGTACCTCGCCATCCGGCACTACAAGCAAGAGCTTATATGGTAAGGTGTATATGATCCTAACTATCAAGTAACACTAAGAAAGGGCAGGCATAGGACACACTGACCAGTCAGATTATTCTATCAAAGGAAGACAACCAGTAATCCTAAAAAAAAAAAACAAAACCTGAGAAAAAAGAAGTGCCACTCCATCATAAAGCCTGCATGATTCCTATTCTCCAATTTCGCTAGGGAAAGAAGAAAGTGTAGGATTTAAGTTTCAAAAAACTTTAAAACATGTACAGCAGAAAATATAGTTTATAGAACTAATTGGTAGCCCGTATCTACTACTTGTTAACTCTATAGATGCATACTAGAGAGGGGACAAAAGTTATACCTTTAAGTCTTGAACCCAATTCTAAAATCTTTAGCTTCTAACAGCCTCCACTAGATTGTCTTTACTCTTATGACTCCTATGGATGCTCTCGAACAGACTAGGGTTGGTGGGAACCCTAATAGGGAGGATAGAAAAGGTTTAGGAAGCCTTAAATAGTCTCTACAGCTTCTGGTATAATAAAAACGATGAACACGGATATCTGGATGCAGCTGCCCTATTTATAGATTCCCAGAACTGACCTTACTTTCAATCGATCGATGTGACTTTGATCAATCGAACCTTCGATCGATTGAAACACTTTGAATCGATCGAACATGTCTTAACTTCAATCGAACCACTTTTGATCGATCGAACTTGTTTTGACAGCATCCTCATGTGCCTTTCTAAGCATCCTAGTGGAGCTAAGAATGGGACCTCCTAGGTTCTATGTTGTTGGCTTAGACCAATTGTTAATTCCCATGACCAAACTCTTTGATCAGTAAATTAACCAACTAGTCAATTAACGTTTACACCACTATAAAATGATAATTTCACTCCAACATAAAAGAACAATTCCAAAGCTATATCTAGACTTGTATAGTGCACTAATGTCCCTCTACCGTTAGCATTCATAATCATATTCAGGTAGTCGGATAATTATTACTGTTAACCTAAAAAATGATTACATATTCCATTCCTTGAGTCCCATTCACCTCTTATGATTACCAAACATGTTGGTAACTACTTATCAACAAGACTGCAGTTCTGAGTAATCAACTCGGTGACATTCTCAATGGAATGCTTACTCTTTATCAGAGGGTAGATTCTATCTTGACAATATATGTACACAACCCTATGAAAATGACATACCTATGGTATCCAAGTGTTGATCTATTCTAGACCTCACTGATTGGTAAGTTAAAGTAGTCATATCTATAGTCTGTGTTCATAAACGTCTCAAGATTGAGAATACGTACCTTATACAAGTTATGAGTTCCTATCGAATGCTGAGAGTCTTAAGTGTCAATAGGAAAATTCAGGTTCGTCAATGCACTATAACCACTAGCATATTAACTAAGAGCTATATTCTAGTGATTAAGATTAATCACTCCATCGAATGGTAGTCAATCATGCTATAGTGTATACCTGATGAGATATCCAGTCTCATCATCCACTGTGACAAATTCTAAGTATCAATGAATAATAATTCGTATCTCACTTGTATGCATCTCATACATACACGAATTACTTACTATAATACTTAAGGATTAACAATCATCTCATGAAAAAAAACATACATAGTAAAATGTAAAGTTGATATCCATATATTAAAAAGTTAATGTCTCATACATGGCTTGATGGCACAAACCCAACAAACTCCCACTTGCACTCATAACCATTCAGGACTACATCTGAGACCTAGACTATTTAGATGATGATCAAAGACCTTTTGTGGCAAGGCCTTTATAAACGGATTTGCAAGATTGTCAATGGTGGCAATCTTGGTGATAGTCACATCTCCACATTAAACTATATCTCGGATTAGTTGTTATTTCCACTCTATGTGCTTTCCCTTTTGTGGTTCCTTGGCTCCTTGGACTGAGCTACTGCCCAACTATTATCGCAGTATAAAGTAATAGGTGACAACGATGCTGGTATTACCTTGAGTTCCATGAGGAACTTCTTGAGCTAAATAGCTTCCTTTGTGGCTTTACAAGCAGCCACATACTCAGCCTCTATAGTTGAGTCTGCAATGCATTTTTGTAAGGCAGATACTAAGGGTAGACGAACTATGGAACTTAATAAAGAAATAAATGTGAGTATAGAGAACAAGACAGTAAATAATGAGTGGTCGAATTTGAATAAACTGGACCCTAATGCAGAATTTACTCGGATGGTGAGAAATCAATTTGAACATAATCAGGGAAAACCGTCGAATGAGTTAACTCATACTGACATTATTTTTGCTTTCCATCGGAGTCTCCCTAGTGTCTTCAAGGGTACAATATCCGAGTTACAGCCTCCATGAGTCTTGAGCTAGAATAGTCTAGCTGAAGACATAAAAGACAGCGCTTCTTAGGAGGCAAGCCAAGCTTTTATCGTTCCGTTTTATCATTTTTGTACACTTTTTGGTCATTTTTGGTCAGTTTTGAGTCCATTGTGAGTTCTCTGGACAGGTTTGGGGGTCGGGGTTAAATAATTTTGAACTTATACATATAAAACAAGTGAAAAAAAGAGAAAAAGACCACGTCGCTCGCGCGGCAGTTTGCTCGCGTGAGATTTTACCTTAGAGAAAAATTTTCAAAGTTTTTTATATATAGCCTCAAGTTCACATCGTGCCTGGAAATCGCGCGCGTGAGGGGTTCGCTTGAGCGGCCCACTCACGCAATCCTATGCCTTAGAAATTTTTCTTTATAAAACTTAAAAGAACCCTCAGCATTGCCTCGCGGAGGGACCCGAGCGTACGAAGGTTGCTCGCGCGAGGGAGTGTTCTGTGTGTTTTTTTCTCTATTCTCTTACCATCTTTCTCCCAAACCTACTCATTTGTTTGTTCCTTTGTGTTTGTTCTTTAAAGCTCTTTTAGATCGAGTCATTCTTTGTTTTGATAATTCCGTTTATGCTTGTTCTTTTCGGTTTTAGTTTAGTTTATGCCACAGTCTGCATTTGATATTTGTGTTTCTAATCACTATCATTGTTATTTTTATATTTATTTTCTTTTGTCAAGTATTGACAGGTGAATTAGTGTCTCCATATGGATCAATTGAACTTTATCATCATATTCATGTACGTTCACCTGGTTTGTGATTGTCGAAATTGAGGTATTATCGTTCCTTCCTTACGTACTCTCCTTTCTTTCGTTTTAATTTTTCATTAGGGACAATGAAAGGTATAGGTTTGGGGGTAGGCATTCACATGCACATTATATGCACCGATTGTTTTAAAAATTTTGGATACTTGTGCTTAAATAAAAGATTTTACCTACGTTTTTGCAATCTCAAGTCGATATTTCTTGTTATGTAACTTGGATTGTTATAGAATGGTAAACATGGGAATATGTGGTTAAACAATTGCTGAAATCATGATGCGACGTTTTGGGTTAAGTATCGTTCGAACCGTAGCTTCATATCATAGATTTGCACACAAACCTATGTATTGCACGTAGTCATTTGAATATATGTTTGATGTGAACTATAATATGTTTCGGATTTCTAGGTAAGACATAGTGTGGAGACTAGATCCAGTGAGCTTTTGAGCCTATCTTTTCTATTTCGAGGGCTATAAATACATTTTGTGTTTGCCGAATTTCATTTAAAATATTGCATTAACTTGTTGTATAGTCTCATTATTCTTGTGTTGGTTGATAGTGTCAAGTTAAAATATTTGTTACCATGCTAAATAATCTTCCATCATAAACATTGAAGAAACATATGACCATAGAAAATGATGGTAGGCCCTCTTTGTTTACCACCGACTAAAAAATGATAAAATTTCCTTGATCCAATAAAATGCCCTTTTTTCTTTAATCACCATTATCCTTTTTTTTGCTCCAACTTAGCCAACTTGGAGTTCACTACTAAAAGATTAATCAACTTTTAGTGTTGATAAGGCGATATGTTGACTGAGAAGAAGAAGAAAATAAGATGATGTTTGGGATAGTTGCTTCGGTAATCAATGAACATTCATTTCAAAAGCAGCGAAAAGAAAAAGAATAAGGTTTGAAGAAAAAAAAAAAAAGAAAACAAAAAAAAGATTAAAAAAAAGAAAAGAAAAAAAGAAGAGGAAAGAAATTGAAAAAGAAGAAAAAGAAAAAAAATATATACGAAAAGAAAAGAATGAAAAAATGAAAGTTGGTAGAAGAGATGATGAAAGAAATCGAGCATGCCTTACAATGCCATTCTAAAACTACCTAATGAATCCATTCTATACTTTTTCATTGCCCGAGCCACGTTACAACCATTGGAAAGTTCTCCTTGATCCTAGAAAACATGGTTTGGATATGTAAATGATGGAAGGGGGATTAAAAATATGGTAACGATTAATTTTCTTGACTGTTGGTGTCCTATCTATGAGACTACTGTTCTTTCGTGTCATGTGTTTTTTTCCGAGTCATATGTGAGCGTTTCTTGTTTTGAGAACATATTCCTTTGCTCCCATATATTAAAAAAATTACACCTATTTCTGAGTGTTTCATTTAAGAGTGTAATAACATTGTGAGATTCGTAGTCGAAGCATAGTTGGATGGTTATCCGAGTTATATTCCAAGTTCATGACATATACGTGTACATTTGACTACCACATCACACACGTGCAATTTTATGCAAAACTCTATTGATTTATACAATGCATGTGCTTGGGATTGTTTTTCATGATGTAGGTGGACGTATGGTTCCATTTCTTCTTGTTCGTTATTCTATTTCAAATCATTGTTTTACAATAAGGAGTATTGCCTATTTTGTTTTTCATTTTAATAAAACTTTTCAAATTGACAATTTAATAAAGATGGTTGTGGGTGACTTGTTGACGAGAACCCTCACGAGACTTCACTCGTCCGACTAGGGAAAGGCTTGTCGCATACGCTAAATACAATCGTGATCCATGCAAAAATGGAGTAGTGTTTTTTATTAGTAGTTTAATTTTAATGTTATTTTTGCTCGAGGACTAGCAAAATGTAGGTTTGGGGGTGTGATCGGGAGAGAATAAATCCTAATTACACGCTTTAATTCACATTTGTTAGTACTTTTTGTCCTATTTTTGTGTATTTTTACTTTATTTTCAGTTTTTTATCAGGATTTGGAGAAAAGTAAGGAGTCCAAGCTAAATGGGGTGAAAAATCATAAAGAAAGAAGCTGAAAAAGGCATCTCGCACGACAATCAGGAACCTCGCTCGCGCAACCTCCCAATTACGCGCTCGCGTAGCCCGCTCGCGCGACCTATGTAAAAACCAAAGTTGCGTATTTCTGTGTACTGAAGACCCCCACGTGAACAAAACTGCCTAAATATGTCCAAACTGTAAAATATAGCAGTTTCAGTGTGAATAGGTTTAGGAAAGCTTCCAAACTTGCTTCAAAATCTATATATATCCTATTATAGATCAATTTTAGTGTTACACATCATTACACAACATTAGATGCATCCATATGCAACAAAACCTCAGCCATTGAAGAGAGGAAAGCAAGGAGAAAAAGAAGAAGACCAAGGATTTCCATAGCCTCCTCTATCAACCTCTTGCCAATCATCACTTCTATGGAAAACTAAACCTAGATCTAGGGTTTCAATGAAACCCTAGCTAAGTAATAGGGAGTTATTTATGTTTTTCTTTTAGATTTATTATTTATGAATGATGATTACATGTTTAGAGAATTTTTATAATAAAATTGTACTTCTACTGATTAAATCATTACTTTTACCGTTTATTCTTATCTTAGATCTATTTTGAATGTGATGTGCTCAATGATCTATATTTATTGTGCTTGTATGGATTATTTACATATAATAGTGCTTAATTGAATTGTGATATCAAGTAGCCAAATAGTTCATGCCTAGGAAAGACGGATTGTGCCGCAACCCTAGTTTAGTGTGAGACAATCCATGCCAACTGAAGATGAACTATGTTGGTGCTGAAATTGTAGTTATCTTCTTGATAGAGGAATTGGGCTTGTAGCTACATTCCCCATTATCATCCAACTTAATAAGCTAATTAAATTCATAAATACCCTTATTATGAAGCTAGTGGTGGATTTGCAATCCTAGGTTCACTTTAAATATCATTTAAAATATAATTTAATTGCTTTCATAGTTTAGATTTATTTTAACTATTCTTAGTTTAAATAAAACTCAAATCAAACTACCGTTTTCTTAATTAACTAGATTTAGGTTTTAAAATTAAAGTGCTTTAGTATTTTAATCTCTGTGGGTTCGACCTTTACTTCTACACTACAAATCCTTAGAAAGTAAATAATACTTTTACATCTTGATTCTGATAAGATCACTCATCTTTCCTTTTAGCACATGTGTCGGACACCCCCATATCCGAAGATGTTGCAAAGAAGGCTTACGCCCAATCTACATCTCCGATGGTGTCCTAGAAATAGATTTGCTTGGTACTAGATTTAGTATGTATGCAGCGGTTTCCAAAGCATAACCCCAAAGGAATAATGTCAACTCGGAATAACTCGTCATTGACCTAGTCATGTCTAAAAGAGTCTGATTCCTTCTCTCTGCTACACCGTTCTGCTAAGGCTTACTAGGTGTAGTCAACTATGACAGAATCCCATTCTATATGAGTTGATCAATAAGCTCATTAGAGAGGTACTCACCACCTTGATCAGATGGAATGGCCTTGATATGTGTGCCAATTGCTTCTCCACTTCAGCCCTATACTCTTTGAACTTTTCGAAGGCTTCAGACTTGTGCTGCATTAGGTACACATATCCATACCTAGAGTTGTCATCAGTAAATGTTATGAAATGCTCATAACCACCCCATGCTCTAATAGTTAATGCTCCACACACATCAGTATGAACTAATTCCAACAATGCATTGGTACTATTTTTCTTTGTAGGAAAGGGCCTTTTGGTCATCTTACCCTCTAAACAAGACTCGCAGACTTTCATTGGTTTAAGAACCAAATTGCCTAAGACCCCTTCTTTGACAAGTCTGCCAATCCTATTTAGATTGATATAGCTAGCCTCATGTGCCAAAGCCTTGTTGGAATAGTAGAAGGGCCTTTCTTTTAGATGGTATAGTTACCACTGAGTTTTTAAGTTCCATGTTAGAATCATTAAAAATATTAGAGTAATCACATACAAGCCAATAGTTTTAACACTATAACATATAAAAGAACCATTTCTTTTAATGATAACTTTGTTCCAAAATGAAAAGAATAATTTTTATTCAATAACTTTGATCCAAAAATTAAATTACTTCTCATTAAAGGGACATAAAGTACATCTGATAAAACTATTGTCTTATTGTCCAAAAACTCTAAAACTACTACTCCTATAGCAACCACGGAAACGGTTGCACTAGAAGATTCAGCATGATCTCCCCATCACTGCATTTCCTGGTTGATCTAAACCCCTATAACGAATTATAGATCTAGTTAGTGGCACCAGAATCAATGCATCAAGTGTTTGATGTATCCATTATAAAACGTACTTCAATCACATGTGATTCAATTATATATTGAACTCTTGTAGCTAAGAATTCTGGACAGTTTCTCTTCTAGTGGCCCTTCTCACCAAATTAGAAACACTTTCCTTTGCCTTAGCCACCCACCTTTCCTTTGCCCTCACCTTTTTCCTTAGATTTTACAATCTTTGGGACCTGTCCAACACTTGGACCACCAGTGCTAGCCTTCTTCTTCCCTTTTTTACCTTTCGGTACTCCAGAAGAGGAAGAGCTTTTCTCAACGTTCAAGACGTTGCCCCCAGGTTTGATCAACATTCTACTTCCACTAGAGAACTTATAAATTCACTCATTAAGAAATTCATTTGATTCATATTATAGTTAAGTTTGAATTGAGTGAATGAAGGTGATAACGAATTGAGGATCATATCAACTTGGGTCTGTGCGTCGATATTGGTGCCTAGAGTCTCCAGTTCGTTCAAATAATCAATCATTTTTAAAATATGTTCTTTAACTGGAGTCCCTTCCGACAACTTTACACTCATTATCTTCTGCATGGCAACCTGTCTGGCAGGCCTGCCATGCTCCCCAAACATTTCTTTTAAGGATTTGATAATGGTACTGACAGAATCATTCGACTGGAATTGGTGTTGCAACACACCAGCTATAGAGGCCAGAATGTAGCAATGGGCCATTCCATTTGATTTCTTCCATTTATCGAACTCGCGCCTAGTAGCTGCTGAAGCATTTATAGTGGGTTTGTCAGGACATGGGGTGGTGAGGACATAAATGTGATCCTCCATAATTAACGATGTCAAGGATACTTGTTTTCCCAAATATGGAAACCTTAGAGGGGGGTGAATAATGTTTTAATGAAAATTAAACCTTTTTAAAACTTAATTGCGAATTAAACACAATCACAAACAATTATGTAAAAAGAGAAGGGGAGAGGAACTTACAAACCAAGTTTTCAAGTGGTTCAGCAATCGCACACCGCGGCCTACGTCCACCCTTCAAGAATACCTCTTGATGATTCCTTTAATCTGATCTACTTTACGGGTGTAGACCAAACCGTTACAAGAGCCTTCAATCTCTCCCAAAGAAGAACGCCTCTTCTTTGCATACAAGGGTTACTAACCCTCACTCTTTACAAATGATTTGAATGTAAATTGAACTCTCTCGCTCTAGAGTGGATAATATAATGATAGCTCACAATAAAAAATCCTTAATGAGTAGATAATAAAAATGAAAGCTCACTACAATTTGCTCTCTCAAGAATTACAATTGAAATCTAGAGCAAATTGATTTTTCACTCAAACTAGGGCTCAAACATGAATGATAATTAAACAAGATGTTTGAATGATTTTGTTAATGTTCCTCCTAGTTTATGACCCTTAAAAACATCCCTATATATAGCTTTTCAAAGATTATAGCCGTCGGAAGTGATTGGGCACATTTAAGACAACATTTGGAGAGTTAAAAAATTAGCCGTTGTGTGTTTCTACACGTTTCAGTCGACTGGATCGAAGATTCAGTCAACTAAAAAGTTTATAATAGAGAAGAGACATTTTTCTTTGAATTCCGGTTGACTAAGTAGTGCTCCAGTCGACTGGACATCATTTCGATCGACTGGACCCTTAATTTTTCAGTCGACTGGATTCTGCTGGTTTTTGGCAGATTGACACATCTTTACTAAAATGGTCATAACTCCCTCTACACAATGAATTTTTGCAATCCGTTTGAAGATTCGGAAGCTAGGTTCAAATACCTTTCCAACCATATAAAACTCAACATCTAATTTCTTACCAATTGCATCAGGTGTGCCTTTAAAATTGACCTATCTGCACAAAGGTCTATGTTTTGACTTAGCCACTTGAAAGCTTTTGTGAAATGAATCTAATTGAGTGGTCTAAGTATGTTTTGGTCCTTGAAAATATTTTAAAGTATGAAATCAAGGATCCTAAAGTTCAATTAAAGTTACTTGAGCCCCTATGAGTGATTGATCAAAATGCTTACACGTAAATCCTAGTCTTCAACCAAGGATGAAAAAATCTTCAAGTCTTCAAGTTTAATCCTTGTTGAGCTCCATCACTCTTGGACTTCACCATATGCTATCTCATGATCTCAAACAAAGTTAGAACATTAAAGTACATGAATCAAGAGGTTAGCATAACAAAAATGACATGATAATTGATTGAAATAGAATCAATAAAAGTACGCAATTATCACTAGATTTGTCATCATCAAAACAAACAAAAATAATGCCTTAAATTAATTCAAGGCTAACAATTTCCCCTTTTTGATGATGTCATAACATGCAATAGAGATATAGCAATTTAAAGCATAATATGTGTCATTTTCATGTTATCATTCAAAGTAACAAGATTTTCAAAGTATGAGTCCAAGAATGATAACTTACAAAAAAATTCTCTTTTATCATTTTCCCTTCTTGACTATTTTTCAAATATCTCTTTCTCATTTTCAAGAATCTCAAAATTAATTGTCATCTCTATATTATTTAATTGTCATCTCTGTGTTATTTTCCCCCTTTTTAACAACAACAAAAAGATTGGGGGTTGGAACTAAAAGTTCCCCCTCAAGATATGCAACCGTATGATACCAAGGAAAACTCAAGTAAACATATCATGGAGGCAATAAGATACCAAAAGTAACTAAAGTGAGCATAATATCATGATATCAACAATTTAAGCCAACTAAAATGAACATAGTAATATGTTCCCCCTTAACATATGCATAAACGAATGAATGCCAATCCTATGATCAAAATTATGCATAATCTCCTTAGGAGGATGAAATAGCTATGAACATCAAAACAAAATAACTTGATAGATTAAACAAGATTATTATGCTATAAAATCAAGAGAAATATCGAAACAAGTTAATCTATCCGACTCCTACTAAGCTTAAGGTGAGAGATTTAACCATTGTCCAGGCACCTTTTGTTTTCCCAAAGCATATTTAAATTTCTTTCACCTTGGGCAAACTTGGCCAAAGTTTTTGTTAAATCATCCACCTCTTTTCTCAATTCAACCTTTTTTTTTCAATAGATTCAATTAAAGGTTGATTAGTTGAAACAAGCTTTTCTTTTCTCAAAATTTCATTTTGAGATTTCAAATCATCCAATTGCTTTTTCAACTCCAAATTTTCATTTTCAATCTCATTTGAAGATTGTGCTCTTGAAATGTATTTTTCATTTTCAATCTTCAAAGATTCATTTTAGGATTTCAAAACATTTAACTCTTTTGAAAGTTTGGAAAAGTTCTTTTTAAGAGTAATGTATTTGGTTATCATATTCTCCAACTCCTCGTGTAACTCCTCAAATGCACATTGAAGTTCATCATAATTAGCGAATGAGTTGGAGTTTACCTCGTTTACCTTACTTTCATGGGCGGCTTCATGGTTGCTTGACTCGTCTTTGGACGCATCACTATCCGAATCGCTCCAAGTGCCCCCTTTTGCCATTTTCTCATTCTCCTCATCTCCTTCATTGGCAAATAAGCATATGTAACTTTCTTTTTTCTTTTATACAAAATCCCCTTTTTGTACTTCTTGTTGATGAGTTAGATTTTCAACATTTCCTATAACATCATCAATTCTTGGTTGCAACTTAAGGATTTGGTTAGTAGTATTATGAATATTTTCTAAACATAACCAAATTTCATTAGCATTAGAGCATGAACGAATTCTATTATATGTGGTATTATCTAAAGCATCATATAGAATTTTCATAGCTCTAAGATTCAATAGAAAGTTATTTTGATTACTTTCATTCCATTCAATCTTTGGTTTAGGAGAAAAACCATTTTTGACAATACGCTAAAGATTGTAGTCAAGTGAAAGAAAATAAATTTCTATTCTCCTCTTCCAATGATCATACTTATGATCACTCAATGATGAAAGAGTACTAATACAATATCCGTTTTCAAAAAATGTAGTTTCCATGGATCTGAACTCAAAATTTTTCAATAACTTTTGAAAATAGAAGAGCCGAAGCTCTGATACCAAGTGTTGGCTAAAATATGGAAACCTTAGAGGGGGGTGAATAAGGTTTTAGCGAAAATTAAATCTTTTTAAAACTTAATTGCAAATTAAACACAATCACAAACACAAACAATTATGTAAAAAGAGAAGGGAAAAGAAACTTGCAAACCGAGTTTTCAAGTGGCTCGGCAATCACACACCGTGGCCTATGTCCACCACTCAAGAACACCTCTTGAGGATTCCTTTAATCCGATCTACTTCACGGGTGTAGACCAAACCGTTACAAGAGCCTTCAATCTCTCCCAAAGAAGAACACCTCTTCTTTGCATACAAGGGTTACTAACCCTCACTCTTTACAAATGATTTGAATATAAATTGAATTCTCTCTCTCTAGAGTGGACAATACAATGATAGCTCACAATAACAACTCCTTAATGAGTAGATAATACAAATGAAAGCTCACTACAATTTGCTCTCTCAAGAATTACAATTGAAATCTAGAGCAAATTGATTTTTCACTCAAACTAGGGCTCAAACATGAATGATAATTAAACAAGATGTTTGAATGATTTTGTTAATGTTCCTCCTAATTTATGACCCTTAAAAACATCCCTATATATAGCTGTAGACACCCCATTTTGTCGGCTATCAAATTTAGGAAACCCATAGCTTGGTGGATCACAATGATCGAAAAGACTCAAAAAGGACTCCTGAAAGTTAGTTCTATCTAGGGGTATCATTTGGAACGGAAATTCCGATTCCGAACCGAAAAATTCCGATTTTGGCAACTAAATATGCATTCCGAATTTCGAATTTCCGAATTCCGAAAATTCCGAAAAAAATCGGATCGGAATTAGAATTGTTTTTAGAATTCCGAAAATTCCTAAAAATTTCCGAAAATATTCCGAAATTGTATTTTCCGAAACTTTTCCGAAAATATTCCGAAATATTCCGAATAATTTCCGAATATATTTCGAAATTGTATTTTTCGAAACATTTTTGAAAATATTCCGAAATATTCCGAAAATTATGTTCATCCCACATCAAAAAAACACAAAAAAAAATGGGATGTAATGTGCTTCTATAAAAGGCCTACAAGTCTCAAGTGAAATCCCATTAAGCTTGAATTCCGAATATTCTGAAAAACTCCAAAAATATTCCAAATATTCCGAAAAATTCCGAATTTGATGAAATTCCGAAATTTCCGAAATTTTGGAATCGGAAACAATTTTGGAATTTCCGAAATTTCGGAACGGAATTCGGAATGTATTTTTGGCTTCCAAAAATTTTGGAATTTTTTCCGAAAGGGGTGTTTCCGATTCGTTCCGGCCGAAACACACCCCTAGTTCTATCTCTCAAAATGCTCAGGATGACCAAAATACCCCTAAAAGTCCGAACGCTCCCGAATTCGGACCAAATGTTCTGGAAACGCGTTACGTCGTAAGGAAAACAAATAAAATGAGTTCTAAAGAAAGACCGAATGAAATCGTCGGCTCCCAGAGACCCCTGGAGGTCCCGGAAGTTCCCAGAAAGTCCCCGTTGACCGGTTTGACCAAGTTTGACCGAAATTGTCCAAATTCGCCGAAAAGTTCCTGGATCATTCTAGATCATGTGAGAAATACTAAAATGAGTTTTAAAAGAAAATCGAACGAAAAACGTCAGCTCCTGGAAGCTCCTAGAGGTTTCCAGAACTTCCCGGGAATCCCAAGTTTGACCAGTTTGACCAAAAGTTGACTTTGAAACTAGAGCACCGTATTATTTTTCAAACATTTTTCGTGGATACTAGAGGTCAATAGATTTCTGTCGGTATATCGCACATAATTTTTGGATTTCAAAAGAATTTATTATGAATTTCCGAAGGCGAAAAAGTCATACTTATGTAGTTGTTTTATTATTTAATAATATTAGTTATTCCATTTTTATGAGAATATGTGTGGGCAATGTTTGCATTATATTATTTATTTAAAATTGTGCATGTGTATCTCTTATTCTACATAGTAGGTGATTTGGTGTGTAGAGTTCAGCTTATACACGGAAGATCAGACCATCGGATCTTGTAGAATGTAAGATTTTGGGTTACAGTCTTAGATGGGATTTCACACACCATCGATAGGACTGCAGTATAGTGATGTAGTAGGTTTGTCTTAACTACGAAAAATAGTGTAGTTTCATCTCACTATGCTGGTACGCTTTGTGTATTAAACGGGACCGACTTGGGGTAATTATCATTGTACTAACTTATAAGATAATTAATATCTCATGGCTATTATGATTGTTTGTGCTCTAAATCCTAAGTTATTTTATAAACACGTACATTTGAAATTTACGCTTTGATCTCTAAAAGGGTGAGATCCTTAAATGGGTCAATATCTCATTGGATTGAGTGACAATATTAATTGTATGGTGGATATTAATTAATGATGGAATCCATGTCTCAATTTTTGGATTGATGATATCCCCTTGAGAAAGCTTATAAGTTTTGGTTATGTCAAACTCTGTAGGTGACTTTTGTATCCGACATATCAGATAAGTTAAGTAGAGGATCTCAAGGAATTTTAAGAGATTAATTAAATATTACTGTCAGTAATTATATTTAATTAATGGATATCTGTAATCTTAATGTGGGGAGATAATAAGTATTTATAGAGCTCAAAATATATTTTTGAGGTAATTGTAGGAGTACAATTATAATTCTTTAGTGGTATGAATTATAATTTATGTAAATAGGAATCTGATTCAGTTCAAATTAGGGTTTCCTAATTTCATAAGGAAGCCTATTCTTTATTAATTTCTTATGGTCCCTATCGTAGGCTATATATATATATGCTACTTTAGCTCTCTTCTCAGTTTATGTTTTTCCATCAAGAGTATTATAACTCAGAATAAAAAAGATAGCGTAAAAAGAGAGAGCAGTAAACAGAAAGGATTTTAAAAGAGCCCACACTCAGTTTGAGATTCTGGTAGCAGAGAAATACGGTAGAAGATCGTAAGCTGTTATCGAGCCCGTGTTCTCGATTCGTCTACTACAGCAATTCGTTTTTTCAGTTCAAGGTAACCCTAGCTCTGCACATGTAAGGTTATTGTAGCTTTCACGTAATTTTTGCAGTACCAACTTATACGCGCTGTCATTGGATTTTGGGAACGTAATTTCCTAATAGTGATATTAGAGCAACATTGATTTTGCGTATAGGTTGGACACAACCATGTTGTCCAGTAATATAGATCTTATGCGTGCATTGATGGATGGATAGAATGTAGATCTGTGCTAACTCTTGTTTTGCAGCATTCTTATTCCACTATTATGGTCACTGATTTTGTGTGATTGGATCCCACGATAGTTTATTCGTGGTTAATATTGTTGTTTTGATATAGCATGTGAATTCTTTTATGGAGGCATAGCATTTGTATGAATTGGATCCCACGCTTAATTGATGCGTGGTTAAGGAGTAGTTAATTTACTGCAAATAACTAGCATGTGAACTCTGTCATGGAGGTATAGAATTTATGTAATATATCGCAACGAAATCCATGAAGATGGTTCGTGAGAGCAGCCTTATAAGCAGCTTCAGAAAGAGATCTAGAAGCAGTTTTAGAAGGTGACATAGAGCTAATCGGGTTCAATGAAGATTTCTTCGCTAGAGTTGCAGCTTGACCATAATAGTGGGATTCCTATTTTATTGTGGTTTCCTTATTTATGTGTGATTGAATGATTATTATTGTTTCATGTTTAATGTATAGGACAATATGGATAATTGTTCCTATACCTTTTTCAGATGTCTAGCTGCATCTTTAATTTATATCAATTTAAAATGATGGACAACTACCTATGTATTTAGAAATAAAACTAATTCCATACTTTGAAAACATAAGTACTTATTTTCTAAAATGACGTGAATAGAATAATTTTATTATCTACACATGTGGGTTTGACAAGTAAGGATGAATTCATCATTGTCAAGTATTCCATTATTTTTTATTAATTAAATTAAAAGTTTTTCTAAAAATTATAATCCTCAAATTTTTTTTTTTAAATTCTAAGTGGGAGAGGGAATTTATCAAATGTAAATCACATGGTCTCCATCACTGGTTTGTAGATGATATGATTAATTTTTGTGATGGCTCTAGTGTTATCCTCCCCATCGGATGAAGTTGATGAGATGTCATTATTGGTGAGATATCAGAGTCATGAGAATATCCTTGATAGACTCACCTATTTGAGTGTTGAAGTGGTACCGCTTCCTATGAGAATATGACTAATTTTCTAGAGCGCTCAAGAAGTAGTGATCTAGTATATGGCCGTTAAAGTTATAGCTTTGAAGCTTGGATTAGAGTGCTGAAAAATTATGTGTGTGATACAATGTCATGTTTTCCCAAAACAGTCATAGTTCAAGATATTTTCACTACCGACTCTAGAGCAAGAGTTATTGAACACTAAGTTAGGGTTCAAGCCATTGACACCCTCATTATGCATAATTTTTTATCGTTACCCAATATGAGTATATTTATTTTTATTAAAATAAATGGGGGAATGTTGGATTATTTTAATAAAAAAAATAATATTTGTAGTTATGGTGTAGAGTTAATTTTTCTTTTAATCATGTTTTTATGTGACATTTATATTCCAAAATGAGATCGATATTGGCTGAAGCACCCAACATTACCCAACGTTTACAAGTTGTATCATCAGTTACTTGTTACTTTTGATTTAGAAAGGTTAATGTCCTTTTAAATGTTCATATAATAGTTTTGAAACAATAGTATATATATATCAATCATATAGCTACGTATATGGATGTATGGTACATTTTTTATATGCTTTAAAAAAAAAACTGAAGATTTCTTTAGTCTCCAGCAGCTTCAATACATATACAATATATATATAATATATATATATATATTGTTCATTTTTTATGTATCAATTGTTTGGGTAAAGAAGGTATTAGAAGCAAGCTTCTTTTCATATCAAGTTGTACAGACTTGATAGGCTTACGGCAAGTGTGACCGCACTGTTGTATTCCGGAGACGGTGTACTATTTCCTACTGCATCGTGTATTACCCGTAGAGGGCACGTATCGTCTCAGGAGAGCGTTTCGCACCTCATCCCAGTCACCTTTTTATTGGTTCTATGCTCAATAGAGGAATTGACAAAAATTTCAATACCGGTGGATTTTTTGAACGCCATTATTTTTATTTATTCTCCAACATTATGTGTTCAAAAGGGATATCTACAAGGCCATAAATAGTACTTGGGGATCATTAAGTGAATAATATATTTATTTAGGTGAAAATTTGAAAATTTCAAGGATCAAAATAAAATTTTTGAGTGTAGGAAGGATATCTTTCAATGGGAGAAGCCAAGAGGATTAGTTAAATTATTTTGTAACGAATATTTCTTTGCTTTCCAAGTTCCAACTATTGCATATATTTTCTTTTTGGCACACTTCCAATTAGGCATAAAAACGTGTTAATTACCTACCTCTCTCTCTCTCAACAAACTTTTAGCCTACAATCCATAGCGAGCATTTTGCTCATCTTTTTTTGATTCAGTATGGTTTACTTAGATTTTACTGGTAATACGTGTCTCATTTTATTCTTATTTTATTCATGTACTATCAACATAATTACTGAAATGAGACACATGTCACTTGGTGAAGCCCTGAGGTGAGCAATAGTGACTAAAAATCAGTGAGCAAAAGTGCTCACCTATCCAAAGAGAGGTTTTTTATTTTTTTATTTTTTTGCGTCCATGAGTGATGGGCTCACCAATTAACTTCCATCTAAAGGCGGATCCACTATCCCTGAAATTGTTTTTTGGGGTTTATTTATACATATTTGATAATGAGATACATAGTGTCAAATTGGGTTCATATAAGAAAAAAAAATATTTTGGGGTAATATTTTTAATTTTGGGGTCTCTATTTATGAACAAGGTTTGGTGTCAAATTGAGTTTGGAACGCTTAATTAGGGTGGGCTATACTATATTTGGGTTAAAATATCACATGTACTTAAAAAAGTTCTCAAATTTTAGGGTGGACTAGACTACATTTGGGCTAAAATATAACATATAGTAATTTTGTTTTTCAAATTTGAAGGGGCTAAACTACAATTGGGCTAGAATATCACATGTTCTAAAAAAATTTCCTAGATTTTGAAGGGAGGTACTACAAGCCGGCCTGACCTTCTAGTGCCTTTGCCCTTGCTTCGATCCATTAACTTAAAAAAAAATTGGGTAATATTTAAGAATAATATTATTTTTTGGGATAATATTTACATATTTTGGGGTCTATTTATCAACAAGATATGGTGTCAAATTGATTAGGGTGGGCTAGACTATGTTTTGAACACTTAATAACACTTAATTAGGGTAGGCTAGACTATATTTTGACTCAAATATCACATGTACTTAAAAAAATTCTCAAATTTTAGGGTGTGCTAGACTACATTTGGGCTAAAATATCACATGTAGTAATCTTATTTTTCAAATTTGAGGGGACTAAACTACAATTGGGATAGAATATCACATGTACTAAAAAAATTTCCCAGATTTTGAAGGGGGGTACTGCAAGCCGGCCTGGCCTTCAAGTGCCTCTGCCCTTGCTTCCATCGCTCCGAAATGTAGAGGACAACATTCAAACATGGGACCTCTAACATCCTAATGCTTGGGTCTTAATTACCACTTGGCCTCACACCATGGTAGTCATATAGAGCTTCAAATGATAGGAGTTTTTTTTATGCCAGTGCTAGGCGCAAACAATTTACTCGGTGTGATTCACTCACATATACAAGTTTCTGGCACATACATGGACTAACAGCATCTTGAACGGCAAGAAACTTATTTTAAAAATGTACTAAAACATTTTTCTCCTTGAAAAGCGTTTTATTGTAGCCACCTGATATAAAAGAAAATGAAATAATCACATATGTTGAAATTATTAAGACTTTGTTTGGTTCTTGGATTTAATAAAGAAAAAGAAAGAAAAATATAGCGGAAAACATTTTCCTTTGCTTGGATTATAAGGAAAATGATTATAAGGAAAATGATGAGGAATAAAGAGAATAAAAGAGAATAAGTTTGAGAAACAAAAAAATTTTGAATGTTGTGAGTCAATTTTTCTTCATTTATTCATATATTACAATCAAATTTTAAAATTTTAATGTTATTTAAATATGAAGGAAAATAAAAATGAAACAGGAGGAAATTAGTTTTCTTTCATTCTTTCTTTCCTTTTTTTCATTTCCGTTTTCATTTTTCTCAAAAAAAAAAAAAAAAAACACCTCATGAACCAACTAACAGAGCCAAAAAATAATAATATTGAAAGCGACTGAGCACTAAAATTTGTAGTGGTAGAAACTAGGAAGGACCATCTAAATATCAGAACAGTGGATTGGGATTTTTTTTCCCTATGCTTTTCCATTGTCGTATTTCTCATAATTTTTTTTTATCAGGGCTCCGTAGATATATTTCCATATAAACACAATCATACATACGTTTGAGATCCATCCACATCTATAAAAAAAAAAAAGGATGTAAATGGCACTAAGGTTGGTTGTAAATAAAAGGAAGTGGTGTAGTGTGTACTGAATCTATCCACTAAATAATTAGCAACAAGGAACAAGATAATACACATTTATTTAACCAAAACCACCACATAACATTAAAGTTTCTCGGGTCCACCCACCTCATGTCTATTATTTTTCAAAGTTCTCTTCATTTCACTGCCTCTCTAATCACCAGTACTTGTGCCTATAAATAGAGGACTTTGGATCTAAATACTCATTCCGAAAACTCAGAGCAAAATGGAGGACATAGTGGAGAAGAGAGAGAACAACAACAATCACAAGAAGAAGACGAAGAAGCTTGGAGGGATCAAAACAATGCCATTTATCCTAGGTGAGTTTACAGTATATCTTTGTTCTTAATTAGTTCCTACTTAACTTTTTCATCTTATTATATATATATATATATATATATGCTTTGCTGGGACAACATAACTTCAATTGTACTTAAGCTCACAATAATCCAATGCATAATTTCCGAACTTGATTCCAAAAAGTTGTATGGCTTACTTTAGCTCGGAATAATACTATGCTTTTGTCTTCTCAAAAAAAATACTATGCTTTCCGAACTTGAATTCAAAAAAAGTTGGCTCCCAAAATGTTTATCAGTTGTACCGCATGTTGTGGCAATGATCGTTGCTATCACATGCCAGTGCATGTGGTAAAATTACAAGTAAAACATTTAAAAACCAAATTTTGAATTCAAGTTTGCTAAGCAGAACATTACACTTAAGCTCAACTTACATAACTATTAATTCAACATATGTAACTACGACATGTAAGACCTAAAATTGTAAAAGGTTAAAAAAAAATTGGGCAAAAGAACGATCGAACAGCTAGAAAATGGACTCTAAAAGTGCTTATGGAAGCTTGTAGCTTTCTGTAGCTCAACGGCAAGGGCGGAGGCAAAGGAGGGATGAGGTGGGTTATAGCCCCCCAAACTTTGGAATTTTTTTGTGCTATATGTGATATTTTAGCCAAATGCACACTAGCCCACCCCAAAATTTGAGAATTTTTTAGTATATGTGATATTTTAGTTCAAATGTAATCTAGTCAACCTCAATTAAGTGCTCCAAATCCAATTTGACACCATATATATTGTTGATAGGTAAACTCCAAAATGCATAAATATAACCCCAAAATACAATATTGTTCTTAAATAGACCCAATTCGACATAATATCTCAATATCAATTCAATATGTATAAATAAACCCAATATATATATATATATGTGAGTGTATATTCGGAGGCACCGCCCCCAAAAGCCCCGTATAACTTTTTTAGCCCCAAAAAAAATCCTAGTCCACCCTTGCTCAACGGGTCAAAAGAAATATAAGTCGAAGAAACTTACCATTGAAGGTTGTCTTGTTAAGTTCTGATTCACCTAAAACAACAAAAGAATGTGCAGAAAGATCAACCAACGAATCAAGATGGAAACTATAAGTAGAAAAGATGTTCTTGGATAAGTTTTAATATTACAGTGCATCTTTTGAAGAGACCTTCCTTGAATTTCTTCTTGGAAACATTTCAATTCAGTGGCTAACCGCGTACGAATTAAGTACATATTTTGCCAGTGTTTCACGAAAAAATGGTCATTCTTGATTTTATAAATAAATCATCCATAAATCTTTAATTACTACATCATTTTGATGATCATAATGAAAATCAACGCAAAAAGAGAGAAGCTTCTTAATATTTAAGAGCCTTTTAACGCTCTTTTACTAGCACTAGTTTAAATGCACGTGTGTTGCACGTAGAAGAAGAAGAATTAATACAACTGCAAACATAATATAGATACACAAAACACATACAACAATCAATTCAAAGGGGAAAAAAATAAATGATGTTGAATTATTCTTCTTATACCACTTGTTTATTTGTTCAATTAATAATAATTTCTCTATGTTCCTATTTAATTGATGTCCTAGCTATAATTCTTACTTACATCTTTAATATTTTGAATATACATTTTTCTTTACTCATTACTTAATAATGCCTACATATCCATATATGTTATTTCATTCACCGTGAAGTTTGTGTAGTAATTTGGTGACTACAAAATTATTTAATATGTTCTAATTAGAAATAAGTTACAAATCAATTATAAACTAGCTTTCTTATACATTTTTTTTTATGTTAAACTAATTCCTACAAAAATGATTTAGGGATGCCTCTACATTCAAAAGAATCACATAAGAAAAAAATATATATTTATTATGCGAAAACTGTTGTTACTGGACAAAGATAAAAACATATATGATTAGATGAATCAGAAGTGAGATACACATCTTTCTTGTGAAAATTAAACAATTATATCAATTATACGAAATATTGTTAATAAAGACAACAATAGTAACTTTTCATAAAGAAACATACTCAATTAAGTTTTACATTCAATAATTGTGTTGCTAAAGCATTGGTAAAACGAGAATGAAATAGGACACATGTCAGTATAGTACTGGTGGGTAAGCAAGAGTGAGAAAAATGCATTCTATGTTAAATGGATAACCAGATCGTTAAATGACTCAAATTGACTTCTAAAATATTTTGAATGCATATCTTACCTTGAATAGGTCTAACATAAGTTAACTATATTATTCTTGTATAGAATAAACAAAATTGTGAGTGATCAAGAAGAAGAAAGAAAACAAATCGGGAGTCTTTTAAAAGAGTTATGTAATATAAGAATTGACATCAGGAGTATAGTGAGAGTCCCATCATTTATATAATAGATATTTACTATAACTATAAGAGATAGATGTTACTAATCCATCCTGGGAGTCCATCAAAAAGTTAGCAACCACCACAACAAAAATGAGTTTTAGCGACAAAATGTGGCGAGGAAACTCAAAATTTCTTGCCAAAAGTAGAGTATATATTGGTGAGAAAGTAATTTTTTATTGCCAAAAAGGCTAAAAGGCAGACACACAATTGGTGACAAAAGTTTTACTTCCTCACCTAAAGTGCCAAAATTGGCGAGGAAACATTATTTTCCTCGCCCATACTATTATATTTCACGTGGAAAATAGTTTGGTAAAACACATAAACATGATATCCAAACTATTTTCACGTGCAAATAGTATTATATTCAATCTCAACTTTGTAAAACACATAAACATGATATCCAAAAAAAAAAAATAAGAGATGAAAAAATGAAGACTTTAATGGACGGACCAAAAAAAAGTGGCATACCATAAAATAAAGTTATTAAAACTCTAAGAAAATCACTTAAGTAAAAGTGCACTGATTAATAAAGTCTAAAACAATTAAGGGCTTCAATGCAGTATTACTTATATATAAAACGATACTACGAATTGATAATAGGAGTATACTTACGTCCTAAAATTCTTCATGACATTTATTATAACTCTTTAAGAGATATATGTTACTACAATCCACCATTCCATCAGGCAACTTAGAAATGTAATCCACCATGGAGTCCAAAAAAAAGGGGCAATTACGCTAGTACCCCTTCAACTATGACCTTTTTCAATTACCGCCTCAACTATAAAACTCAACACTTTTTCTTTACAAATTGACCCCCTCAACTATAAGAACTTTTCACGAACACCCCTTCTACTAGATTGTCGTTTAAAAAAAAATAATACTATGTAAATAAATAAATACCTTTGTATCATGCAACCAACACATGATGTAAAAGTGTTAACATAACATTTATGTCTCTTCTTTGAGTCATTGAAAAGTTTAGAACAAAATTGCTTCAAATTTGGTCTACAACAAATGGCAGTTATGTGTGCAACAAAGGATAATTTTGTCCAATATTTCCAACGGCTCGAAGGAGGGATAAATGAATATCATGTTGTTAATATTTTGTATCATATGTTGATCATATGATAAAAAATAAAAAAAAAATAAAAATGTTCCTTTTTGGGACTAAATTTTAATAGAAGGGGTTTTAGTGAAAAATGTAATAGTTGAAGGGAATTAGTTTGTAAAGTTTTATAGTTTAGGGACATATTTAAAAAAGACTCGTATTTGAGGGGGTGTCACTATAACCGTGAGTCCAATAAATAAATAGAAAATAGAAACCAACCATGAACTAAAGTGTAATCAACAATTGTTTTTTATTCCGATCGGAACATGAGTTGCTTGGAATGTGGTATGTTATTAATGTAAAGGAGTAGTAAAATAAAAGAGATTGTATATAACGTATATAATATGATATATTGGAAGAAGAAAATTAAAAAGCCAGGACTCTCATGGAAGACCAAAAAAAAAGCGGTTTAAAGTTGTTAAAACTCTAAGAAAATCACTTAAGTGAAGATGCATCAATTGATAAAAGTGTAAAATACTTATGGACACCGGTGCACTTATATAGATTATAGAATGTAGATAGATTATAGATAGATTATAGATTGTAAATATATATATATATATATATTTGTTGATACAAACTGATACTTATATGAACACCGGTATGCTAATCGACTACTACATTTTTACACGTACATGGGTGTATTTTTTATTCTGAATTTCCTCGTAAAAATAAAGTTCTTACTTTATCGTCACATATTACATAGGTGTAGCCCATGTTTGAATTTTACCCGAAAACTATCGTTTATAAACATTCTCATTAAAATAGTTAGGCCAAAATCGTCAATAATTAAGAAGCCATGTATGTTTGCAAGCATATTGAAAAAATAATTATAAAATGATTAAGAGTAGTTGCATTGTTCTATTATGGGCGAATTCTTATTAGAAAAATTTTGGAAGGCCACTATCTATAGAGAGGAAGAAAACCAAAACGATGAAGAATTTCATATTTTCATACAAGCTAAAGTATACGTAAACATTGATGATCTTTTTTTTTTTTTTTTTTTATACTAACATCGATGATCTAAATATTAATAAATATATCTGTCTTTCTTTCCACTGACGCTTGCATGACTGGTATCATGTCTATGACATGTAGCAGTATAAATGCAACAAGAGAAGATCTCTATCTACCCTTAATTATCACAATAAGGTAAAACAATACAAAAAAATAGTAACATACCTCAAAACGTAAGGAAGATCATAGGCTACGGGCATGGGCGGACCAAGGTTATGTTCAGGGGTGGCACAGGCCCCCCTGAGTTTTTGAAAATTACAAAACTACATGTAATAATTTGTAGATTTTGGAAATGGGCCCTCTTAAATTTCACAAAGGCCCCCCCCTGGACTTCTAAAAATTCTAGATTTAGATGTGCTATTTTACAAGTTTGAGACATAGGCCCCCGCACTTTTGAAAATTCTAGACTTACATATAATATTTTACAAGTTTTACACATAGGCCCCCTAAAATTACATGATTTACCCCAAATTAGGGGTGTTAAACCAATTTTACATACAATTCTATCGTTTTACACATAATTACACATAGGTAGACCCAAAAAAATTTGCCTCGGGGGCGCTGCCTCCGAACCCCCATATAGTATAGGCTCCCCCTGATCCAAAATCCTGGGTCCGCCCCTGGCTACGGGAAAAGTTATTGAAGAGATAATGTAGAGAAAATTAAATTCCAGTCACCTTTTTGTGTGCGATAACTAAGAGTCGGGCAGACCTCCGACAAGTTTTGATGTGTTTTTGTTATTTCCACTTAAATAGATACCATTCTAAAATCAAAAAAATAATTGGCCGACTCTTAGTTATCCCACAAAAAAAGTGACTGAAATTTAATTATCTTATTAAAGGAATACGTTACTTTAAGTTTACTACTTTAGAGTCCTACCATTGTAAGGAAGTATGGCAAATCAGTAGGAAGATGAGCCAAGAAAAGATAAAGTGAAAAAAAAAAAAAAAAAGTGTACACACACAAATAAAAAAAGTGGTATTCTAAACTTTTAAAACTCTAAAAAAAAATAGTTAAGTAAAAGTGAACCGATTGATAAAAGTGTTAAACATTTATACTTATTGGTACATTTATATGTATTATAAATTATAGATTATAGATATAAGTACCCAACAGGACAGATGTCTAATGTTTTGTTTACTTTTTTTTTCTTGAATTTATAATCAAAAAGTTTTCCAAATGCGCAATGCATTTTCAGTTGACTGTAAATAAATAAATAAATATATATAGATAGAGATATATATATATATATATCGAAACTGCTATTTTTCCTGAATTCTCCAAACACCAATTCATTTGCGGATGAGCCTCTTAGAATTGCTCCTGTTTAGAAGTTAAAAGTTGTTCATATGGTCCCTTTGGTTTATCCAAGGCATTTATCAATTTTAACTTTTTAGCATTAAGAAATTAAGCACTTAAATGTCTTCTTCTTCTTTTCTTTTCTTTTTTTTTTTATCTAAACTTCCGGTATCCGGAACCACATCGGGTTCTGACTAATTCGGATCGAGTCGGGTAGGACCTGTTAGGGCAACAAAGCCAATATAAACTAGTAGACAAATATTTTTACAACTTTAGACAAGCGTCTTTCAATATGAAAGAGTAAACAGTAGCCACATTGGTCTACTTAAATGTCATTCAATATGAAACAGTAGACAAAATATTTTTAAATAACAAAAGTAACTATACATTTGGAGAAATCTTTTGGTTGTCTCATTCTTCCATCTGATTGATATAGTTGTGTTTGTTTACATACTTAATATTTAAGATCATGATTTTTTTTTTTTATATCTTATATCATCAATTGACCTTATGTGACCTAGAGATTATCGATCTGTAAAGAGATGACAGAACAATCTAAACATAGAGATATCATTGTCTTCTTCTTGTTTGAAACTTATTTTGTTCCTGTTACACTTGTAGTGGGTTGAAATAATCCTGCTGTCATAAGAGCACAAAAAATGTAATCACAAAATAGTAATATGTATATATATATTTTACACCTAATTTGATAAACTTTTAACCTTTACCAAACCAATATCATTTTGTTGAAATTCTACACTTTTAGCAATATTACCCATTCCAAAGATAAAGCACATAAAGTAAATTAAGATAAAGAAGTGAATGAACTCTAGGTTATGGAGTGCTTATTTTGTTCTGGTTTGTGTGTTACTTTGGGTTAATTAGTATTTTTTAAGAACATTATGAGCAAGGCTGGATTTTAATTCTCCAATCATCAGTCAAAGGTACCTAAAAATGGAAGTTACTAAGCCTTTTGCATGTACACGAAGAGCATTTATAACCTAGGTTACATGGGCTCAAGCACATCGGTCCAGTTTGTATCTACGTTGTTGAGTTGTATGTATGGAGATTGGGTTTGAAGATGAGAAGAGAAGGGAGAAGTAGAAAAATGAAGTAGTACAAAGAAACTTTTAACATCAAATAACCAGAAATTGTTACTCTTAACTAAATTCTTAACATGCCCCTCAAGCTGGAGCATACATATCCTACATGTTCAGCTTGAAAGACAAATGTCAACAAAGAAACAAAGCCAAAAGACTGTGACCCACTCAATTGAATAATGTCCTTAACAACTAAACAACCAATCTTTCTAAGGAACGAGTCTTAACGGATAAAATAAATTTGCAAACTTAGACCACCTATCAACAACCCCTCAAATAGCATCTTTACCTTTTGAACCCCATTACAAATTCTATCGTAATATGCTTTGTCTTAAAGGATAGGAAATGTGCACATATAGTCAACCTATCAACAATCAACCAAATTGGATTGTTACCTTTCGATTATTTAGGCCCCAAGTCCAAGTAGAATGGAGTTAAGACACCAGGGCCATTCTTATGCTCATAGCAATATTTGTCTAAAGAATGAATTGGGAAAATATTACAGCATGTTGGACATTTCTATTGTCAATTAATCTTCTCCAATTATTTCTTTACCATAATGAAACTAGTCTACTTTCTTTATCGAATCACGATAGTAAGAAACCTGAATGTAATTAAGATGCCATAATGTACCGAAATAATGTAGCCAGTTCTACCTTTACATTTTTTTCGCAAGACTAATGTGATCATCAAATCACCTAATTCCAAATTGAACACATTACAAGCAAACGAAAGAATTTATAATTCTTACAACAAAATTTTATTTACAGAACTTCAATCGTCATACTACATCAAGTATTGAAGTTTCAACTTCCTCGCATCAAAACTTATTAGTACAACTCTTCCAAAGCATGGTACAAAGTCTGTAAAGACATTCAAATACGCTGAACGTATGCATATATATGATCTTCTTTCATCCTCTTTCTCTTCCCATTCTTCTTTACCTGAAAATGGTTAATTTGAAACATGAATTAGAAAGCCGAGTGAATAACATATTCCTTTGCATTAAATCATTATAAAAACAATAGACCATAGCTATGAGTCCCACACTTCGCTTTAGTGTTGACATAACAAATAATGCATTACATTGAATTTTTAGAAAGTGTTATGTTGATTCTCATTACTACTTGCTCTATAGGTCTCTTTCACTTCACTATAGGAGCCATAATATATACTACAGTGTAAGAGAAATCAAACACTCCACTATAGGAGCCACTCCATTGTAGCTGCCACTACACCACCTCAATCAGACCATTGTAGTGATGAAACAAGCACTTTTCTAGTATTACATGCCTTCGTTTCATAAAAATATATGTAGTTGAGAACATAGCTCATGTATACAAGACAAGAATTCAAGATATACTACTTGAAGAAAGTAAACAATTCATTTAAATAGCATGGAGACATTGTAGGTCAAGTACTTCACGAAATTCTCCATGAATTGCAATCATTTTCTCAAAGATTAAGATTACTCACCTTGCTAGGATATACAAGAGAATACTTTTCAATCTCTTTCTTAATCTCCTACATAATCTCACCTTGCTAGCAAATATGTCGTATCTTGAACTAAACACAACTTTGCACCGACTAAAATTAAATTAAATTAAAGGATATTTATAAGCCTTTATACTTTTAGCATCCTTTTTCAAGCCCTAAAATCAACTCCCAAGCTTTCTCTCCTCTTTTCTCCCTTCTGTTCTTTTTTTCTTTCAAACTCTCACATACTAGCTTGTGTAGACAAGCTCCTCAATTGCTAGCTTTATCTCTCCTTCTTTCCTTGCCTAGTCAATTCGACATGCAAAACTAGACTTACCCTACTACATTTCACCTACTTATCACCTGCTGCTTCCACAAGTTTTTAGACTCAACTAACCATTTAATCACAAATTCACCTCCTAGACTTTTGCATATAGCTTTATAGCTCCCCGTGCTTCGTTGAATCTCTAGTTAACCTAGTATAGACTAAAGTGTTCACAACATGGTCCTGTTCATATTCTTTTATTAACATGTAAACACTCATCATTAAAAGCATGTATCCATTATCGACAAGGATATGCTTTCATGCCATGTATATAGAAAATGAAATGCAAGGTTGAATTTTTTGGGCATTACAAAATACCTGTGTAGCTCATGAACTCGAGAAACACTATTCTATAGCGAGAAAGCATTTCCAACAGTGTCCCAAATCCTCTAATGAACTTCACAAAATTCTACAATAGTAGCAACCCGCAAGTTCCGTACCATGCAGTGCCACCCCACTGCAACTGAATCTGGGCATGTGATTCTCATTGAAAGATAAAGATGTAATGATACATAGCGATCAAAACATTGAAAAGCTTCTTGTATCTCTGTTTCTTTCAAGTGTGTATTAGAGAAGTTGTTTGCATAGGTCTGTCTGTTGAGCCAAGTTGAATTTTATGGATCTCAGTTGAATTTTAAGGATGGAGATAAGGGTTCGAAGAATATAAGAGAAGAGTAGCAAATTGTGGAGAGAGAAAAATTAGAAAAGGAATTAGGGCAACTAAATCATTCTGCCCTTGCATATTGATATAGATGAATATGAGGAAAGTACACGAATTCCCTTAATTTAAGATAACAGGGAACTCAACTTATCCAAATTATAAAATAGTTGTTCGACTTCTCCAAACTCCAAATCTTAGGGTGAATCGGACATAAATATGACCGAAAGTTGGGTATGGGCATGTGGGACACATCATAAACCTATAAAAAAATATTATGTATCAGATAATGTTGTAATTGGATGTCAAATTGTACAATATTTTGTCCATTATAACTTAAAATAAGATGTCGGACACATGTTTTGTACCCACATCCATGTAATATCCCACCAACGCACACTTAGGAGACAAAAAAGGGAGTTCAAGTAACATAGTTTATAACATGGTTTTATTATTTTCATAGGCACAAGGTACCTAAACATCAATCTATTCAAAATCAATGAAAACTCTTAAAAAGACGGTAGTGGACCGACACAACCACAAGAAACGAAATTTCCATAGTGGACCGACACAACCACAAGAAACGAAATTTCGATCCTTTGTAGGATGTCTAACATATAGCAGTTCAAGACATTCTTTAAAGATTCCAGTAGCTAGAATGGAGCTTAAAATGGCTCTAGAGTGTGCAGAATTAATTTCCTCATGTTCTTTTCATGTTATATCGTATACGAAATATATCTCTACAAGGATGGATAACCGTAAAATGGAGATTTTCTGTAGTCGTTCAAGGTGTTCGCTCACAGTTGAAACACTAGTGCCAATTGACCAAGAAAATGACTTGCAGAAACTAGAAAGTAACTTTTTTCAAGACAGAATATAAAAGCTGCATAGCATATAAGTGTTGGCACAACATCTAAAAAGAAGGATAGAGTGGGTTATGTTCTCAATGGTATCTATAACAATAGAACTAAACTTAAAGGGTAATATTTGGGGGCACAAACACACTCTATCTCTCTCCTGGGTGGCACTATGTGGTCCACTGAAATTATCCAGACTCCACAGTGCCATCCAGGAGAGAGATAGAGTGTGTTTGTGTAAAGTGTTTGTGCCCCTAGCATTGTTGAAACTAAAATATAAAGTTTCTGCAGCTCATCCCCTTGCGCAATGGGAGGCTAATTTGTGTTTTGCATGGGCCTATCCCGATTGACTCTATTCCTCCTTTGGTCATTGAGGAAGGAAGTCAATAGGGTTAGCTGCCTTTATTCTGTATGTTCTGTTCTTTAGGTTTTATGAAGTTTTCTTTCCCAGCAAAAAAAAAAGAAACTAAAACATAAACTTCCCGTTATCGTCAAAATGTTGATATAAAGAGACATCATCCAGTATTGATAGCATGTCTCAAAAAGTCTTTTTGGTGCAAGATATGTATTATCAATGAGATTTAAAATAATTATGTGGCAGTTATAATGAGTTTAATCCTGGGATTGTGTGTGTATTCGACAGCGAACGAAATATGTGACAGATTTGCAGCCACCGGATCTCATGCCAACATGATTACGTACCTGACCCAAGAGCTAAACATGCCCCTTGTAAAGGCTTCCAACACCCTCACCAACTTTAATGGCACCGCCAGTCTCACACCTCTAATCGGTGCTCTGTTTGCTGACTCCTTTGCCGGCAGATACTGGACCATCGTCGTCGGTTCTATTTTATATGAATTGGTCCCTCTCTCTCTCTCTCTCTCTCTCTCTCTCTCTCTCTCTCTCTCTCTCTCTCTCTCTCTCTCTCTCTCACACACACACACACACACACACAAAACAAACTGAAAATAATAGTACTTGACAAAGGGAAGGTATGTTTTAGAGACAGTGTGTTTCAAATTCACCATGAAACATGTTTCAAATTCGCCATGAAACATCTCTACTGCAGCCTCTTGGAGTTCGTACTCGGTTAACAAAGCATTGGCTATTCTTACATAGGCTCGACCTGACAAAGTAATAAATTTGTGGAAGACCAGAAAGAAACTTGATTATAACATAGAGTTAATTGATGACTTGCCATAGGGGATAGCTTGGGGCCTGAGAGTCACGGTGGGCTGATACAGTGTTACATTTCGCATTTAAAATTTCTAAGTCGTCCTATGTTTCATCTCAAATCCCAAACTAGTATAGCAAGTTTGAACCTCCCTTTCTATGAAATCAAATGCATTGAAGAAAATGTTAGGATCTCCATTATTTTGTTTCCAAGACCATTTTACAAGTTTATCAAGGAAAAGAATATCATGCCTTCACTCCTTCCCTTATGCACAAATGGCAAATAAGAGCTGGGATAGTCTCTCTGTTAAGCTAACTAGTCATATAATAATAAAACCAAACAAATGTCCCTTAACAATTACTGCCAGTGTTCTCCATCCCTCGATTCAACAAGGATAAAAGATTCGTGATAATATCAATCAACCATATGATCATAAGAAATAACTATATGACACGACGCACAGCCTTACACAATAGTCTCATGTCCATGTCCGACTCATGCCCGTGTCCAACACGACACTTGTTGGACACTCCTTCGCACATGTACAACACCTCGTAATTAGTGTTCCGACTTTATCTATTCATCCTATTTGTCCGGACACGTATAATACAGGTTGAACACTTATTATGACACCAAATGTTAATGTTGTTCAAACTTCGAAAAAACAAGTAGAAGTCAAAAGCGGTTAGTGCTTCTGAGTGATGAAAATAATTAGAATTACTTGAACAAATAACTTCGGATATTTGAAAATAGGAGCAAATAGGGTCTATCTAAGCATAATTAACTTTTACAAAATCAGAATACTTAACAGGTTTTATAGGGAAAATCGAGGTTCCAAAATCGGTAGTGATGATAATATTTTTAAGACTGGAAGGGTGGCACTCAGTCTGTGAGAGAGACAAATGTGGAACAAGTGACAGACGTGGGAATGTGGATGGGTTAATTTTACTAATTTTAAGTAACTAGAGTTAGTTTAAATTTCATTTATTTACCCTCGTAAAGGCTGTTCATACAAAAAATTTAATGGCTTAGTTGAAAACATTGATGGTGGACAAAATGATTTTAGTATCCCTCCGTTCCCTTTCTATTAGTATAGATGTTAATCATCTTAGTTTCACTGTGTATTATATAGATCTTTTATGAGGTTATCACATGTTGGCATAAATGTTTGATTACATATTTTTTGTTTTGTCGTGTCCACGACATCCGCATCCTAATACTTTAGAATTTTTCCATGCTTCTGTATCATGTCAATGTCCCATATCCGTATCTGTGCTACTTAGAGTCTTGACTACCAGATCCACATCAATAGAAACTATAAACAGTAAAGTAAAAAGATAGACAGAAAAACAGTTAAATCCCGACAATAGTACCCCAACATTCTAGATTAAATACCTGCTAATATGAAATATATGGGTCACAGGGATTGGTGAGCTTCACCATATCAGCTCTACTGCCGCATCTCCGACCACCACCATGCCCAACTCAAGAAAACTGCAAAGAAGCCTCAAATCTGCAGATTTGGATCCTCTACCTCTCTCTCATCTTCACATCTCTCGGAACAGGTGGCATTCGGCCTTGTGTTGTCACTTTTGCTGCAGACCAGCTCGACATGACCAAATCCAAAAAAAAAACCCATGGCTGGAATTTCTTCAACTTGTACTATTTCTGCATAAGTATGGCCATACTTGCTGCTCTAACTTTGGTCGTCTATGTCCAAGACAATGTTGGCTGGGGTTGGGGTATTGGAATTCCAACCGTTGCCATGGCTTTGTCCATTGTGATCTTTGTTATAGGTTCTCCTCTATATAAGAAACTGAAACCAGGAGGGAGTCCACTGGTTAGACTGGCTCAGGTAATTGTCGCTGCTATTAAGAAGAGGAACGCGATTGCTCCTAAAGACCCAAATCTACTGTACGAAAACAGAGGGCTTGATGCTGATATTTCTTCCAATGGAAGGCTTCTACATACAGATCAACTAACGTAAGCTATTATCAACTGTCGTAAGCTATGTATTTACACTTCCACTTTTACTACCACCGAAAACAGTCTAAGAAGTAAACAAATGATGTAGGTACTGACATCATAAGAACGAAGATACTAACAAGGGGAACAAACAAGATACGACACTACAGCCAATACTAAAAGTTTAGGACACCAACACGGCAAGGACTTGACTAACAAAAACATATTTTAAACATTGGTGATCACATGCGATAAGAAAATCACATGATCTTACAGTAAGACTAAGATGCCTACTCTTTTAATTTCAAAAGGTTCTAAATTATTTCAAATTTAGAAGCCATACCATGATTTCAAACTATACGTATGCTCAATTTGTATAAACGCTTTTGTGCTTCAATTAACAGTTTAACACTATTTATTTATATTTCCAACTACCCAAATTGTGTAGTGCAAAAAAGCCAAATCATCCTCGACATCAAGGGATCCTAAAGTACTAATCACTTTCTACTTCTACGTTGGTTTTCAAGACTCCAAAAAACTTACACTTGGCATTGAAATACATAAGTGCGTCTATCATGTGTCTTACGTGTGTCTAAAAAATGAAAAAAGTAGGAGATTGTGGCGTATAAGACATGTGTCAAGTGAGTTTTTGGTGCGTGTATGGACATGGATATGTGGCCCTTCTTGGACTGTCCATGCTTCCTAGGTATCGGAACTTAAACATCTAGTACAATAATTATTTTACTCCAAAGTTCAAATTGAAGATATTCTTCCTTGATTCGGACAGAAATCAAACTGCGAGTTCTTGTGTCGTCTAGTGTGGACCTTGTAAACCATAAATGCTATAACTGTTTGGTTAAACCTTATTAAGTTAATGTTTGAAGGTGGCTTGATCGAGCTGCTATAGTAACTGATGAAGATAAAGTAAATCCGGAAAAACCAAATCTATGGAGGATCGCCACTGTCCATCGAATCGAGGAGCTGAAGGCCATTATCCGGATGTTACCCATCTCGGCAGCCTCAATATTACTAGTCACTGCAAATTCACACCAGCACAGCTTCACAATCCAACAAGCTCGCACCATGGATCGCCACATGTCCCCCTCCTTTCAAATTCCTCCGGCTACCTTGTCCATTTTCAGTGTCTTCACTGTGCTCATAGGTCTCGTTCTCTATGATCGCCTCTTCGTCCCCTTTGCTCGCCATTTCACCAGGAACCCCGACGGAATCACGTACTTACAAAGAATGGGCATAGGTTTTGCTATAAACACTCTTTCTACCATAGTTTCAGCACTTGTTGAGATCAAGAGGAAAGAAGTGGCTAGTAAACATAACTTACTCGGCAAACCGAGTGCTATAATACCCATCAGTGCCTTTTGGTTGGTTCCTCAGTTTTCCCTCCATGGGGTAGCTGAAGTTTTCATGCATGTAGGGCACTTAGAGTTTCTTTATGACCAGGCACCAGAAAGCATGAGAAGCACTGCAGCTGCACTCTACTGGATAGCAATCTCCTTGGGAAATTATGCAGGTACTCTACTGGTAACATTGGTTCACAAATATAGTGGCAAAGGCAAGCAAAGGAATTGGCTACCAAATCGGAACCTCAACCGTGGAAAATTGGAATACTATTACTGGCTTGTGACTGTTATACAAGCAATAAATCTGATTTACTATGTAATATGTGCCTACTTTTATACATATAAACCATTGGAAGAGGTGAATGAAAGCAGCAAGGAAGATGTGGAATTACCCAGAGACAAGATTCCATCCAAGTCATTGAAGGGTGCTACAAGAAATGAAGTATCAGCGTAGAGCGAGCAAGAGTGAGAAAACTTAGTGTAATTGCTTGCGATGTATTATATAGAATTTCCAATTAGCTTCTGTTGGAAATTGTAATTTGAAATTTTTAGGAGTAGAAAATCTGTATTTGGTTAATTGTTCAAAGTGTTCTTTTGGGAGTCCAAAGGATTATTAGTATTCCTATGTTAGCGAATTTAGCGAGTCTCTAGAATCTTCCTTGTACTAGTATAAAAGAGACCTAAGTATTAATGTAACCTTGTCACGTAGAACTAATAAAGAAATATTTGGAAAGGGCCACTCCTGGAGCTCTATATACAATTTGGCTATAGAGCTCCAAAGCAATGTTTTTGTCAAAAATACTGACCACCAAAAGTGGTGGTACCAGAGCACCCTAAAATATAAAAATGGTATCAGAGCATTTCCAAAATCTCTACATGGTATCAGAGCCGATTTTGATTCATACTAAGCGTATGTTGTGAAAAGAAATTAAAGCAGGTTTCAGCTGAAACAGGGTGTACTGATTTTGAAGAAAAAATAGAATATGTTCTGGTTTAATCTGGGTAATGAAAGTTCCTGAAGCTGCAGCAGCAGTAGTGTAAGCTAGCCAAAAGTGCAAGGAAAAAAGAAAGATAAAAGAGAAGGCATAAATAATGGGTTAGGCACTTAGGCGTTTAAAGACGAGAAAGAGAGAGAAAAAAAGAACCACCAAGCAGCTAGGAAGTGCTTAAAAAGGTGGAGAGAAATAGCCCAAGACCATGAGTCAGCAAATGACCACGAATCAGGTATTGTGGAAAAAAGAAAAGCCCCAAGATCACAAGTTTGGCATGGTTGAAAGAAGAAGCCCAAAGACGAATGTGAGGGGAAAAAAATGTATGAAGGGCAGGCAGCAGACCATCAAGAAAACAAAGAAAAAAAATGTTTTTTGTTGGTTAAAATATTGTTTTGCTTATAGATGAATCAAAGATTGGACAAGGAAAGAAAGCAATCATAAAATTTTGAAACAATAGCTTGCAGAAAGAGATGAAGAATGAAGATCCTATGACAAAAAAGATAAATTTTAAATTAACAGGGGGGTGTTGGAGATTGTAATTGAAATTTTTAAGAGTCTGGAAAATCTATATTTGGTTAATTGTTCAAGGTATTTGTCAGGACAATTAGTCCAAATTATAATATGGCAAAGTTCCTTGACATAGAAAAACAATAGAGTCTGTAATTTAGACTAAGTACCGAGTCATTGAATCACAACTTATACATTTGAAGATTTGAGGACTCAGATTACACATCAAAGACATCAAGCTCAGAGTAGTCATTTTTTATGTAAATGGTAAGAAGACTTGGTTACTTGACCGATGATTGGCTCACACTCACAAAATATATTTTAATATATTTAATAATTGAGGATTTCAAATTATATTTTTCTACATAACAAAAATGTGAGTTATAATCAAAAATGGACAAAGGCGTCCGGCGTTTATGGAAAAATATTTAATCTATCAGTAAGGCATCCGCAGCACCGCCCGGACAGTTTCACACGAATGGATAATTTATATTTTTTCTCAAGTAGAATGCACCTTCCGTAGGGACCAGGGGTGTTATCCGTCGGTGTTGGTCGGTTTTTTGACAAGATTTGTCCACCGAACCGAATGCTTCGGTTTTTCAAAGTTGAACACGACCGATGATCAATGGTGAATCGCGACAACCGACGGTAATGGACGGTCGGTTTTCGGTCGGCTTCGGTTTTTACCGGCAAGCAACAACATACTTGGGGAACAACCAAAGTCACAACCCTTTTTGCACAAACTACATTTTGTGTCTATCTCTCTCCTAGTGGGCACTGTGGGGTCACTGTCACTGTGGAACCCATCAAGAGAGAGATAGACATAAAATGAAGGTTGTGCAATAAAGGTTGTGACTTTGGTTGTGCCCCAGTATTACTCAAATATAAATGAAGACATTGATTCATGGGTAATACTTGGGGCACAATCAAAGCGATAACTTTTTTTGCACAATCTTCATTTTGTGTCGATAACTCTTAGATTCATTGAAGAGAGAAGAGACATGTTAGGGTCCCAAATCAAAATCCTTGAATGAGAGAGTGGCAACAACATCACCAAATTCACAAAATCAAAGTCATATACACAGAGTTCACAAAGTTTAAAGGCCTAATTTGAGTCACCAAATCTTCAGAAAAGAGAGAGGCAGGATTGAGAGAGAGAGAGAGAGAGACAGAGAGAGATCTAGGTACCTTGGGTAGAGACCTAGAGTTTTTGTTGCTCGAGAGTGGAGTGATCACCAATGCGCTGGTCGGAGATGGAGGTGAAGCACTACAGTCGCTGGGAGCTCGATCTGAGAGAGTGACTTGGAGATGGAGATGGAGATGTTTACACTCCGTTTGGTACTATTCTAAAATAGAATAGAATTGAATTGGAGAGAATAGAAAAGAAAAGAAATGAATGGAATTGATTTGTAATTCTAATTCTCATGTTTGGTTTGAAAGAGAAATGAAATGAAATGAATCATGGTCATTTACTACGTTGCCCATATAAAGAGAGGAGGTGTGAAATATATAGGGGTAAGTTTGGTATATCACAATATTTCACTTAAAGTGAAATTATTTCTCACCAAATCCTACCAAAAGTGATAGGATTTGTTTTTGGGCTAAAACAAGAATTGGTGAGAATTGGCTAGAATTGAAAATCAATTCTTTTGTCAAACCAAACACAAGAATTGCCACAAACAAGAATTACAAATCAATTCTTTTCTAGTTGTGGCATACCAAACGGACTGTTAGTGTAGTAATGTGTGACTTCTGAAGTTCTTGGAAAGTGGAAAAAACTTTGTTTTGTAAAATACATCTATTAAATGCAGATAGATTTTGGGTATCTGAAGTTCACTTTGGTAGGTAATAGGTGAGTAATGCTACACATATTCTCTAAAAAAAAGTATATTAAAATGTACAATTTTGTTTAAAAATATTAGACCTTAAGTTGAAAAGTTTGCATATAAAAGTGTGTTTTGTGTGTACAGACTTTTCAGTACAAGGTTCAATCTTTTAAAATAAAATTATATATTTTAATATACTTTTCAAAGCGTGTATAATATTGTTGGGTAATAGGTACAGTATAATATAATTTGAAAATATAAAAAACTGACAGATTGTCTTGGAATTTGCATCCGTCCAAGTCTAGGCCGATTGTAATTCTGTATCCGTTCATAGTGGAATTAGAGTAGGTGCGGTTTTACCCGTATTGGGGTTTCCACGTGATAAACTTCTGTCTTTCTATGTTGATTTAATTATTGCTTTATACAAGCACAGTTTTCACATGTTTAGTTGTAGATTTGTTTTTAATAAAAAATGAAAGTAGTAATTTATCCGTAACAGGCCAATTCACCCACCTATAGGTCAATCGGTATAACAGTGAGGTACTTTTCCAGTATTTTTTGGGGAGTCCAAAGGATTATTAGCATTCCTAGAGAGATAGACTAGAAAAGCTGGTGAGTCATTAGAATATTCCATGCATTAGAATAAAAGAGACCAGTGTATTTTATGTATCACATTCTGTTATACTATACTTAGTATGACCTGAAAACTAAATCCTAATCAACAGAAGGTCACAAGTCATTATCAAACCTGAAACTGCTGTCTTATTTCTTTTCCACTAATTATCCAATAACCAAAATATTTCATTCTTTGCTACCAAAAAAAAAAAAAAGGGGGTAAAAATATGAAAAAGAAGAAATTTTAATCTTTTACTTGGAAAAGTACAGTGTAGTGACCCAGAAATTTTAAAAAAGTTTAATTTTATTTTTATCGGAGAAAAATACAGGTTTTGAATTTTGGGCAGTGTAAATTTTTACCTGTGTGTGTGGGTGGAGGCGTGAGCTCAACCACATGGGATAGACTCCCATGTTGAACTTGGACCCAAAGCAATTTACTTGTGCAGTGTGTGCGTGTGAGCAGTGTGTGTGAGAGAGGCTTAGGCTTGAAGCCTCTTGGAGGCCAAGCAACACATTTTATATACATACTATTAGAATATATAAGAGAGAGAGGGAGAGAATGAGACAATACAAGATTGAGTATTGTATTGAATGGTGTAAATATCATTACAATAGGTAGCCATTATATAGGCTAAGGGAGAAGCTAAGAAAGGAAAGCGAATGTACTACACTAGTAGTACAACTTGTGTAGTACAATGTATCTGGACATTATGCTTGGTAAAAGTACGAAAGCTACATGAACCTAGGCTAATAATCTATCATGATTCTAACAGCCCCCCTCAAACTCAAGGTAGAAAATGAAAACAACTTGAGTTTGAAAACTGAATCATGATGTCGTCTTGGAGGTAGCGAGATGGTGCGGTTGATGGTCACGTTGTAGAGGATGCTTGAGAGAGTGGTGGCTAGAGGTTCCGTGGTGGCCAGGAGATGATAGACGAAGGTCTGGCTGATCGAGAGGTCCGATAAAGAGGTCGGGACCACCGGGTAGATGGGTAGAGATCTGGATGATCGGGAGGTCCGATAAAGAGGCCGGTTGGTGAGGTTGAGATCCAGTCGATCGGTAGGTCCGATATAGAGGTCGGGTAGATGAGGTAGAGATCCGGCCGATCGGGAGGTGCGATAGAGAGGCCGGTTGGTGAGGGTTGAGATTCGGCCGATCGGAGGTCCGATAAAGAGACCGGTTGGTGAGATAGAGATCCGACTGATCATCGGGAGGTCCGTTAGAGAGGCCGGGTAGATGAGGTAGAGATCCGGCCGATCGGGAGATCCGATAGAGAGGCCGGTTGGTGAGGGTTGAGGTCCGGCCGATCGGGAGGTCCGATAGAGAGGCCGGGTAGATGAGGTAGAGATCCGGCCGATCGGGAGATCCGATAGAGAGGCCGGTTGGTGAGGTTGTGATCCGGGATGATCGATAGTGGGATGGTGAATCAATGATGATGTGGATGATTTGATGATTTTGATGTTGATGCTTGATGGTGGGGCCGGGTAGATGATGATGTGGGGATGTTTGAGGTGTGGCAGATTGGATGGGAAAAGATTTAGGGGTGGGTCTGTGGTGATGCGGCGGACTGTGGTGATTGGTGAATATAGGTAGATTTGTGGTGTAGCAGCGGAGCGACTGAGGGTGCGGACGTGGCTAATTTTGAGGCAGTGAGGGGTGGCTAATTTGGTCAGTGGTGGTGAAACTTTTGGGTTGTGATGTGAGTCTTGAGAATTGATGGGATTGGTAGGTTGTTGATTTGATGAGGGGTTTGAGGCAGTGATGTGGGTCTTGAGAGTTGGTGGGATTGGAGGTCAGATTGGTGGGTATGTTGTTGATTTGATGAGGCAGTGGCGGTTTGAGGCAGTGATGATAAAGATGCCTATTGGTGAGGGTTAAGATGATTGGTGAGGTAGAGCTCCAACCGATCGGGAGGTCCGATAGAGAGGCCGATTGATGAGGTTGAAATAGTGATTTGACGAAGGTCTTATTTGGTTGGTTGGATTGTAGCGGAGAGAGCGGAATATATGATTTTTATCTTGACTAAGGTCCGGCGGATGACATGATTGTCACCCGCCGATGGTGGCGGAATACGATAGACTTGTAGCCAAGGTCCAGGAGCTTATAGCTCTGATACCATATTAGAATATATAAGAGAGAGAGGGAGAGAATGAGACAATACAAGATTGAGTATTGTATTGAATGGTGTAAATATCATTACAATAGGTAGCCATTATATAGGCTAAGGGTGAAGCTAAGAAAGGAAAGCGAATGTACTACACTAGTAGTACAACTTGTGTAGTACAATGTATCTGGACATTATGCTTGGTAAAAGTACGAAAGCTACATGAACCTAGACTAATAATCTATCATGATTCTAACACATACAAACACCTCTCACTATCAACTCTCCACTGTCTCACTTTCTCTCATCTCAATTCTCTGCTCTCTCTCTCTCGACTTATATATAAATATATATGCAGACATATATATACATAGAGATAGATAGTTACATATATACATACACAAACATGTATATATTCATGGAGGTTCAATTCAAAGTTTTGGGTATTGGATTTCTCGTCATATATTTCTATAATTGATTTGGGTAAGGTTCCTACACAATTTTTTTTAGTTGGATTTCAGTTCATATATACACACTCACACATAGAGATAAACATTCAGTGAATAATTGAAATCAAACTTGATTTCTTATTTGGGAATTCTATGTAAAATCAATTTAGTAAAACTTTCTTTTGTAATAATTCAATTTTTAATTCAATTTTTATAAACTGATGATATAGATATATATATATAAAGAATTTCATATATATATAGTTAAGGGTCCGAAATTAGCGAGCAGAAAAACTGTCACAGAAACTCGATTTCTTTATATCAAATGAAAGGTCTCGATCCCACGAGGCTCCCTTTCGAATTTCAAAAGCTAATTTGCAACGGTCGCGACGAACGGTTGATTTTTAATTTTGTCGTCTCTCGGTTTTTCAATTTATTCGAGAACTGTGGTTTGATTCATAAAAATCCGATTTCATATTTGGAATCTACGCGGAAAAATAAAGAGTTTCATATATTGGAAGTCTATTTTGATTAAGTTTTCAAAATGGGTAAAAATTAGCCTTTGATTTCAAAACAGGGAAAAAAGAAGGAGGAAGACGACACTGTGACATCTCGCGCGCGCGACCTGCGCGAGCGAGAGGTCGAGCGAACGGCCCGCGAGCGCGACCAGGCATAATTTTGAAAACTGTTTTAAATTGAACCCGTGGCCTTTCTGTATACATTCGCCCGAGCGGTCCGCGCGAGCGAGGCCTCGAGCGAGCGGCCCGCGCGAGCTAGGTCCCGCGCTAGCGGCCTGCGCGCGCGACCTCGGGCAGTTTAGTAAAATCTTCTGTTTTGTTGTACTTAAATCTGTTATGAGCTAAGGGACCTTGTACCCTAAGCTTTAAAAGTTGTACCTTACTGTAATAGTAGTTGTACTTGTGCTTAGAGGTGTTGTACCTCACTGATATGCGCTAATTATTGTATATCAAGATTTGTAACAGATTGAGCAGTTTCGGTTTCTGTTCTGATTAATTATTCAGTCTATCCTCGGTGAACGGTAGTTCCATATAACCCTCAATAAATTTGTATACCACGTTAATAGTGTACCTACATGTTTACTTGAGCAGTGATGCTTTAAGTGGTTACTTGAGCTGCTATGCCTTAAATGGTTACTTGAATTGCTCTATCTTACGTGTTTACTTGGATGATTTTAACATGTCTATTATGTTGCGTTAAATTGATATCATGCCTTGATAATCTGTCTTATGAAATATTAAATATGTCTGGATGCTTAGAGCTCACATATGTCATAGCATTTCATAAGCATGAGCATGAACACGAAAATCACGAGACCTTAGAGGCTTTCAATTTTTGAAAAGGGAAAACCTTAGAGGCTTCCGTGCATAAAACCCTCTAGGAGGGATTTTGTTTTGAAAAGTTAAAAATCCCGGATTTGTGGGTAGGCGTGTGAGATGGGTACCACTAGGAACTCGAATTATGGGATGTGCTGCAAGAAACTCCCGTAACGATAAAGGCTAGGCCTCCGTGTAATTCGTAAGGCCCAAAGTCCCGCACGTTTGAGGCTAGGCCTACGTGGACGGGAAGCCCATGGTCCGGGTAAATGATATTGACGATTGAGGGTGAGTGTTTGAAAATGCACGAAAAGTGATTTTCATACATGACATTGGCATTCAATGCACTCACGCATGTTATATAGCAGATGTTATTGTGCGGTTATATGACTATACGAGCCTTTTGGCTTATGGACTATCAAACCTTTCCTTTTCAGGTGATATAGATAAGGGTAAGGCTCTCGAGATTTGATGAACTTCTGCTTGGTTTGGAGGTCGGGTTTATGGGATTTTAATTTAAATGTTGATTCAAAGAGCATGTTATGATTTAATTGGACAAGTGTTAGTCCACCTGCTTTTAAATAGCATGATAGCTTAACTCTGATTTTTCGTTGCTTATCTTGAAAATGATTTGTTTCAAGAAAGGATAGTTTTCAAATGAAAACCTGATTTCTGTTTTATTAATGTTTTCCAAATGATGAACATAATTTCAAGCCCGGAGTAGAGTTTACTCGTGAAGATCCCGTTTAGGGAAGAAATTGTGAGATCATGATACTTTGTATTAATAAAAACCTTGGGTTTTTATTTTTAGAGTTTCTGAAGTTTGAGAAAAAGAGAGTAGATTTTGAAAGGCTATTCTATGCTTCCGCAGTAACTCTCGGAGTCTAGGACTCGAGGCGTTGTAAAATGGTATCAATTTTTTGAGGTTTCAAAGTTTAAATGTTTCAGAGCTTCAGACCTTAAATGATTTTAAAGTTTAAACGTCTTTTTTTTTTTAAAAGAGAGTTTTCAGGTAAGCTTCGGGTCTAGGACTCGAAGCATTACAAGTATGTTCAGTCCTTCTGCTCTTGGTTATAATTTTATTATTGGTTATTTTATATTATTTTATTATATTAGCACCCCCTCGCCTGCGGGACGGCGTGGCGGGGCGCTACATACAGCTTCTTTACTACTTGTTCATGATGAAATACTTTACCATTCACTTGAAATATAAAAGTCGATGAAAACACCACTAAGCAGTCAGGTATGCTTCTATCTATATGCAAGACGTTGACAAAACTATCCCACTACAAGAAAATTGACTTTTAGTGACAAAAATTTTCGTTGCTAAAGGTCATATTTTCGTCACTAAAGGCCTTTAGTGACAAAAAAAATTCGTCGCACATTCGTCGCTAATTTCTCATCGGGAAAGGTCTTTCGCGACGAAATCATATTTCGTCACCAAAGAGTAGCATTTAGCGACGAAATTTTTCGTCGCGAAAAGTGTATTTTTCCCAACGAACCAAAATTTGTCACGAAAGAGTCTTACTATTAGCAACAAAATTTCATCGCTAAAAGTATCCTTTAGTGACGAATATTTCGTCGAAAAAAGTGCATTTTTCGCAACAAACAATTTCGTCACGAAAGAGTCCTACTATTAGCGATGAAATTTCGTCACTAAAAGTACCCTTTAGTGACAAAATATTTCATCGGGAAAAGTGTATTATTCCCAACAAACCAAATTTCGTCACAAAAGAGTTCTACTATTAGCGACGAAATTTCATTGCTAAAAGTAACCTTTAGTTACAAAATATTTCGTCGATAAAAGTGTATTTTTTCCATCGAACCAAACTTCGTCACAAAAGAGTCCTACGATTAGCGACGAAGTATGTTTCGTTGGCAAAATATCCCTATTCCCAACAAAATATTTCGTCGCTAAAAAGTAATCATTAATGACGAAGTATGTTTCGTCAGTAAAAAAGTTTAATTAGTTACGAAAGTTTTGTCGCTAGAGGTAAAACTAAAAAATACAATTTGAATATTAGTGATTAACAATTTTGTAGCTAAAAGCATTTCTTATTTTTAATACATATTTTATTCACACTAGATTTTTTATTAATTTTTTGGTCCACCTACTAATGAGTAATCTAAAACATCCACGACATACATATTAACCAAATACAAGTTTCATTCATTAATAAATCACCTACTCAATCCAACAAAACAATATAGTATCTCCAAATATTCAAAATCCATATAGACAATACAAATACCCAAAATAATATAGTATTTCCAAACATCAATGCAAATTGCTCCAGAAAATGAGATCAAAACCATGCGTAATTTTCATTCATACACTCCAGATGACTGTAAATCTGCAATACAAAAATATATACATCAATTTTAAATAAAGTATTTTATGCTACATAAAATGTGGAAACGTATACTATAAGCATTCATTACCGAATGTGGAAACTTATACTATAAGCATTCATTACGAAACAAAACATAAGCATTCAACCTTTATCACCATTGCTGACAGCCATCCCACGGACTGCAGATTTAGAGAAAAAAAAACTATGTTAAGAGGAAAAGTTTAGAAAAGAAGAAAATTGGAAGCATGGGAGAGTAATATAGAAAATATGAGAAAATAGCCTTCAATTAAATAAACCTAATACAATTTATAGCTCGATCCAAGTTCACACACCTATCAAAGTATTCTCTGAAAAAAAAACTTGTTTATTTAGCCAAAGAGAGTAGGTGACGCAGGTAGTTGTTAACGGGCTATTTGTTTTTACGTAAAATCAGCCCCTTTATTACTACATAAGTTAGGTCAAATTAAAACTCAAAGTGCAAACCTAAGCATCCATACAATCATTTCATAAAAAGTGTATGAAAGGGAAACAGAAAAATGCATGTGTCAGAGAAAAAAAAGAAGAGAAAAAAGCTTACATAAGTTTAGATTAATTAGCCAGTTTTTCGAAAGAAAAAAAATGAAAAATGCATGTGGGCAATAGATCACTTTAAGCTCCTTAATATGTGTATCAAGAATGGTGTTCAACACTATAATTCATATTAGTGTGGATTCCCCATATATATATATAAACATTTTTTTTACTACTTTAAGCTCCTTAGTATGTGCCCTTATGGCACATGTTAACATTTCCCTTTTAAAATAAGCTGGAATTGAGCAGAAGTTTGAAACATCCCATGCTATAAACTTCACATTTTCTCTACTAACAAACAACACCACTATCAAACTTACACACTATTAAGTATTGAATTTCCAAGAAACATGGGAAATTAAAAGAAATTAGACTGAATTGGAATCCATAAACTACTACTACCCAACAATGAGTCTTCTAATTCTAAATTTCTTATATTTTAAACTATATTTCTCGGTAAATCAAAAGAAACATCAGAGTAACCAAACCCAAACTGGAAAAATGCTCAAGTAATTGAATCTTGAGTACGGTAATATTTTGGGTAACAAATCAGAATCCTATTCCTAACTAGATGAAAAAGATATGTGTATTTCGTTATAATTATAAATATATATATGTATACATAAGCACAAAAAAATTTCTAGACTTGGAAACATGTGGAGAAATGGTGTATAAGCAATTAGAGAGATGTAGAAGGAGAACTTACTTGGATATCTTCATAAAAAAACTATGGCCTTATCTCTCTCTTTTGATCTGGTCTGCAAAAATGTCTTCGATCGCTTGACTGTATCCCTGCTCCAATCGATCAAACTAACTTCGATCGATCGAACACAGGTTTCAAACTGCTGCATGGCAAAGGCTGGAGATCACTGTTACATCGTGATCTCCTAACCCTAGGACTACTCATACATTATCTGGAGTGTCTCAGATTTGTTTTTAACGTAAATCCTCATTAAAGTCCTGTTTGGTTGTGATTTAAACATGGAAAAGATATGAAACTATGATTTAATCACTACATGCAAGCAAAACTATGATTCTAATAGATTATAACTAATGCAACTATTGAAAGTATGTAAATAACATAATGTAATAGAACTTGGGACGTTGTATTAAGATCAACTCGTAGGAAATCCAAGAAAACAAGCAATATCCAACTTGAAACCTACAAAATTAATGTAAAACTCTCTAACTCTCTCTCTAAAACTGATGAAAGCAAAGTTGGGCGACGAGTGATCGACCGTTCCCAAATCATGCAGCCCGGTATAAGTGACTCTTTCCCAAGGTTCCATTGATAACGATGTCTGCTTATTCATCATCGGCACGGCAATGGCAAAATTGGCCTCGGGCAGCGCAGGAGGCCAACACTCAAAAGGTTTGAGTAACTGTTCGAAAGGGATTACCAATGAATAATCAGCCGTTTGCAAGTATTTTTTATATGCACTTGCTGCTTTTCCTTGTGTTCCTGGTCAAGCGCTCTCAGATGCCACTCCATATCGGACCGCATGATCTCGGGCGCTCTGGGATCGAACTTGAATTTAAAAAACTTTTCAAAGACAAGAACGGCTTGGTAAGGGGATTTACCTTTAGATGTCTGGGCCTTCCTCTTTTGACCTACAGCCTGAACCACAGAGGGGTTAGTGGAACAAGAAAGTTTCTCGGCAACAGGAGGACAAACACGTTTAAGAACAGAAAAAACGGGCTCAGATCTTAAGCCCGAAATAATTTTGGACTACCAAGTGTCAAACTCGGTGGATGTTGAAGGCAGCTCTCGAAATGGAATAAACTCCAGGCTAGCCCGAGCAACCTCATTGTTTAATGCACATTTCTCAATCCTGGCCAGATCAGAGAAAAGAGATCGTCCGACCATGGATCGGTTAAAGGTTCTGAATGGAGGGAGAGGGATTAGTTGCATGAGCCCGAATTATTGGGCTAGGGCCAGAGCATTATATTATTCCACCCCATACTTGTTGTTATGCTGAGGGATGGTAGGGCTGTATAATAGATCTCGGCCAACGAGGAAACTGACCCAGATATCTTCATGTTCATCCTGCTCGGCCTCAGGAGCGTGGCCTGGACTATGAAGAAGCCAGCTCGGACACTGAAGCCGATGGTGAAAAGGAAGGAATTGTTGGGGCAACTGGTTGCCCATATGCTCATAAAAGAAAGAAAAAAGATGATCAAAAGAAAGACCGTTCGGGCTAAATCCGAAAAAATGGAAAGCAAAGGCCGAGGAATGCTCTAGCAGAGCAGTTGGGTCAAAGGTATCAACCAAGCACTTCTCGGGGAAATAAGATTGAAGCCAGCATTGGAGAAGCCAGAGGGCTCCCCCTGAGGTTTTGAAACCTAAAAAAATGAGTTCGAGGATGCCATGGTAAAGATGGGAAAGGACGAGAGGAGCAAGTGCAAGTCTTCGGCCAAAGCAAGGGCAATGTGATGGTATTCCTTGGTTATGCCGTACGAGGCCGAGCAAAAGACAAAGTGGTTCAGCCAATAGATCAAGAAGGCAACGTGCTCTTTCTCAGTGACCTCCCCTTGTCTCATGCTGGCCTAGATAAAAGGACCAAAGCCAGTGATGATCGGAGAACCCTTGCCCGTATTGGTCCTAGGGTGTTCGAATTTAAGGAGGGAAGAAAGGTTGGGAGTGATCTCTTCACCACGGGTTGGTAGGCCAGTGAGGAAGCAAACATCTTGGATTGTTGGGCTCATCGGGCACAACGGAAGAAAAAGGCGTTGGCCAAGGTCGACCAGAAAAAGAGGGAGGAAAAGAAAAGAGGCTTGTCAAGAAAGAATCTCTCTTGGCTAAGAATTATTGCGTCATATATGTCCAAGGCCCTCCAAAGGTCTTTTTTCACCACAGATACTCGGTCCACCCAAGAAATCCAATCGGCAGAAGGGATAGGCCAATTTCTTAAAAGATTTGAAGGGGTATATTGTGAACCCCATTCAAAATCAGGTGATTGATAAAGTAACTCATTGTCTTCTACAACTAAGGAAAAATAGGGGTCCAGAGAAGGCGGAGGAAAGGAAGTGAGAGAAAGACCAAGCCCTATGGAAGTACCAGAAGGCATCGAAATCAATACCTGAGGGTTTATCAACCCCAGTGTGGCGTCAATGGCATGTTTAACAGCAGTGGTGTTCGTTTTGGCCGTCGGCGCGGTACCAGTGGCAGCGGGGGAAGAAGAGGTAGGACCGGCAGATTGGGAAGCACTAGCGGTAGAGGAGGAAGCCATGGATATTTGAGAAAGAATTTTTCGGGAAAGTTAAGAGAGAAAGAAAGTGAAGAGTGAAACGATGGGTAATTGAATTAGTTTATATAGGAAGAAGAAAGGGGGGTCATCATTATTTGGGAACGGATTCCCAAGAGGCACGCCTCGTTTGTGGAAACGAGGCAGGATGAGCTACTGGGGAGATGCCATGTGAAGCGGTACGCCGCCAGTTGCAGTTTGGCATTAAATTTGAATTTCAAATGTCTCATCAAACTAATAGGTGCACCGTTTGACAAGACGTTTGGGGGGCATTATTTACACCCTAATTTGGGTTTTCCAAGGCACATGACGATCACGTGGTTTGATGATGTCATCATAGGAGCAGGTAAGCAAATGAACAGCTGATAAGACCGATGACGGAGGAAAGAATGATGTCAGAAACAGTTGCTGGCAAGGTCAATACATCTAATACGTGAATATTGGTGTTAAAACTAAGTAGGGTGATGCCAGGATATAAATAACACCTCGGCGTCAACGACAAAGATCGATGTTGTAAAGCAGGAAATGACAGCTATGGCATCGGTAAAGACACCTCGGCCTCAGTAAGAAAGGCCAGAGACCATCAAGATGGTTCTGTAAGACCTAGGAGCAGTGATCAACGGAGTAGAGAAGTGATGAGCGTAAGATCGGGTTTGGATACTGACTCACGATTCAGAGGGCAGCTACTTGAAAATATCGGTCATACAAGACCGATGACCCCAATGACCAACCAATGCAGGTGCTAAAGTGAGAGGACTAGAAGATGCATAAAAGGAGAAATGATATCAGACTTGGGAAATAATGGATAGGTAATCTATAAAACATCGGTCAAACGAGACCGATGGGCATTGTTAGACTTCCTATAGAGAATAAGACCAAGATCCGTCAACCAACATGAATCAAGCCACTCAGAGAAGGATGCTATCGGTCAACTGGAATATGCTCACAAAGTGGTTAGGCAGTTAAACATGGGTGAGAACGTGTGCTTTAGGAGATGCTGAGCTAGAAGGAAAATAGTTACATGAAAGAGGAACGTGGCATTGGTAGGATCATCAAATATATCGTGGAAGATATTTATAGGACATAGTGGGAGCAGTAACTTGGCCACGCCTAGAAATCAGGGGCCACTAAACCCACTAACCCCACTAATCCCACTAATATGAACGGTTATGTACTCAAGTCTATAAATAGAGCAGGGTGGGCAACATTAGAAAAGGGGCTAACACACACGCCACTTCTGCGCTAGCAGACTTTAGTTTCTCCTCATAAAAATATTGCTTTTGTTCTTGAGTGATTTGCGAGTTCTCTCTACGAGTGTTTGTTATTGTTCTTCGTAATCACGGCTTATTCAATCAATGAACATGATGGTGACTGTGGAGGTATTCTGAATCTCAGTTTGATTTGCCTTTTTTTATTTGTTATTTATAATTACTTACTTGTATCAGAGTAGAGTAAAAACCCACATTTTTGTTAAAATGAGTATTTTAACAAGTCACCCAAATTAGAAGTTAGATTGGGTTATCACAACCCCACTTTGAGTCCACACGGACTCTGACACACCCGACGCACACACCACACCAAAAATTATTATAAACAGGTCCAAAATTTTTAATGTTAGAGCCCACATTGTGAGAAGGCATGGATGTGTCTTTGATGAGAACATGGCGGCTAGCACAAGGTGGAATGCGGACCCGAACCACGTGCCAATTGGTCCGGTTACAAGGGTGCGAGCAAAGCGGTTCAAGGACAATCTCATTGGGCTGGTTCAACAAATTTGGGTTGAGACTAATTTGAGTGGCCGAAAGGAGGATACTAGTGATCTACAAGGCTGGGTGTCCATGATTCAAGCTATAGAATAAATTATAGGCTTGCATGCCAACTTAGGGATTTTTTATATTCATTAGTTTCTTTTTATTTTAGTTTTGGGATGAATTATATTGGACCATAATATTTCGTAGGCTTAAAAGGGCCCAACTTTAAGCCTCAGCTATTTAAACGGTTTTAGGGTTTGTAATATTCAGTTTTGATCATTAATAATATTGTGAGAGTTTTCTCTTTGGTTCTTTGAAGAACTATTCGAACTTATCAGATTTACTCTGTGGCGTTCATACTTGGACTTATCAATCGAGTTTTCCATTCTTGATTGTGGCGTCTTCATCCTTTATACCAAGGTTCGCATCTGTTATAGGTGTTGGGTCGCGGTTTCCATTGAATCTGACAGTAGAACGGTCCGAGACATTAATCGTGTTACGGGTTTCGTCACATTATTGGCGGGGTTCGTATCAGTTGGTATCAGAGCACAGTTCTAGTCTCAGGTTTATCATATCTTTTTCGTTTCTGTTCTTATTCGTTTCTTCTGGTTCTGTTCGTATTCGTTTTTGTTTCTCTTCGTTTTCTTATTCGTTCTCGTTTTTGAACCGTATCAAAAAAAAAAAAAAAAGGTGTTCAATTACGATCTGGAATTTCGTGTTTAGGGTTTGCGAATCTGATCTGTGATTTGCTCTTGTTATTTCGTGTTTGTTCATTCTCGTGATCGTTGTTATTGTGGGGTTTTTCCTTCTCGAGAATTAGGGTTTCTGAATCAGATACGTGAACTGTGAAGTCTGCCTGATCATTGAAAAAAAAAAAAAAAAAAAAAAAAAGAGAGAAGAAAAGAAGAGAAAAGAAGAGAAGAGATCTGTAGGGGAGAAAAAAAAAAAAAAAAAAAAAAAAAAAAAAAAGTACAAAAACTCGGCTTAAAATTTTATTTTTGTTTTGCGATATTTGGGGTCTAAGGAGTCCGAATCTGACCTTACTCCATAGTGTGAAAAAAATTTTCCGAAAATTCCATTTTTTGTGCTTTTGGAAACCTAGCCATCCGCGTTCGTTTTTTTCGTCGTGCTTTCAGCTTCCAAATTTGATTGGTCTAGTTTGGGTGTGGATTGTTACTGAGAAATTCTGGTCATTGTTTGAACAGTTTCATAAGAACCGAGTGAGAATTACTACGAGTGGAAAAAGGCAAGAGTGGTGAGCACATAAGAGGGTAAAAGCCAAATTGATTTTCAGTTTAAACACGAGTGAACTTGAGTGATACATCCTAGTTGAGTGAAACACGTGAGCGAGAGTTGTGAGGTCCTATATATTTTTTTTATCTAATCTTTGTTTTGCAGCGAAATATGGCCCATAAAGACAAAAACATTGCCGGGGAGGTTTCGGGAGAGACTGATCAGAAACTACTATTGGAGGCATTAATGGGTGAAATGAGGAGGGTATTGAGGACAGAGATGGATCAAGTCCATGAACGGTTAGATAGAGTAGAGAATGCACGTGTGGAGCAGCCACAAAACCATGCTCCTCATGGACGTAGAAGAGAGAGAGTTCAACCGAGGGGAGTGAGAGTTGAAGAAGAGGAGTATTTTTGGGAAGACTTTGACGAAGAAAATGATCAGGAGTCAATAGATAATCATAGAAGATATGGTGGTCGGGGTAGAGAAGTTAGGTTTAGAGAAGCTAGGAACCGGGAAGATAATAATTTGGGTAGTATTAAGATGAAGATTCCTTCGTTTCAAGGGAAGAATGATCCGGAAGCCTATCTAGAATGGGAGAAGAAGGTAGAATTAGTATTTGATTGCCACCATTACTCTGAGGCTAAGAAGGTAAAACTTGCTGCCATTGAATTTTCTGATTATGCTATCATTTGGTGGGATCAATTGGTGTTGAATAGGAGAAGAAATAGGGAGCGTCCAATAGAGACGTGGGAGGATATGAAAACTGTGATGAGGAAGCGGTTCGTTCCAAGCTATTATTACCGAGAGTTGTACAACAAGTTGCAAAGTTTGAGGCAAGGTAATAGGAGTGTGGAAGAATATTATAAGGAGATGGAAGTAGCTATGATTCGAGCGAATGTAGAGGAAGATCGAGAGGCTACAATGCCTAGATTCTTAGTTGGGTTGAATCGGGAAATTGCCAATGCAGTGGAATTGCAACACTATGTTGAGTTGGAGGATATGGTACACATGGCTATTAAAATTGAGAATCAACTCAAGAGGAGGGGCAGCAGCACACGTCCAAGCCAAAATCCAAGCCAAAATTCCAATACATCCGCTTGGAAACCAAATAATTGGAAAAGAGATGAGAAGCAGCCTTTGGTGAAGCCAAAAACTGAGCAAAAACAAGAAGTGACCAGCCATGGAAATCAAGGTAAATCTGATTCTTCTACTTCTAGAAATCGTGACATTAAGTGTTTTAAATGCCAAGGCAGGGGACATATCGCAAGTCAATGTCCAAATAAGCGGGTTATGGTGATGCGAGACAATGGTGAGATTGAAACCGAAGATGAAGATGACAATGAATCTGTGCCACCATTGGAGGATGCCGATGATGAAGAGTACGCTGCCCAAGGGGATTTGTTAGTGGCAAGGAGAGCTCTAAATATGCAGGTTAAGGAAGATGATGAGGCACAACGGGAGAACATCTTTCATACGAGATGTCATGTCAAAGATAAGGTGTGTAGTGTGATCATAGATGGGGGGAGTTGTACTAACGTTGCTAGCACAACTTTGGTGGAGAAATTAGGGCTGCCAACAATCAAGCATCCACGGCCTTATAAATTGCAATGGCTCAATGATAGTGGAGAAGTAAGGGTGACTAAACAAGTAATAGTTCCTTTTCGTATTGGGAGATATGAAGATGAAGTTTTGAGTGATGTGGTTCCGATGCAAGCTGGACACTTGTTGTTAGGGAGGCCATGGCAATTTGATCGACGTGTTAAGCATGATGGTTTCACAAATAAATACTCGTTCGTGCTTAATCAAAGGACAATCACCTTAGTGCCTTTGACACCGAAGCAAGTTTATGAAGATCAAGTGAGGTTGCAAAGGGAGAGTGATCAAAAGAAAGAGAGTGAACAAAAGAAAAGGAGTGAGAAAAATGAGAGGGAAAAAGAAAAGAAAAATGCAGCCATTGAGGGAAAATTAGAGGGAAACCAAAAAAAGAATTTTTATGCAAAAATGAGTGAGATCAAACGAGCGTTGTTTTCAAATCAGCCTATGATTGTACTTTTGTACAAAGAGGCATTTTTAAACACTAACCAAATTGACTCATCTTTGCCTAGTTCTGTTGTTTCTCTTTTGCAGGAGTTTGGTGATATCTTTCCCGAGGAGGTTCCACATGGTTTACCCCCTATTCGAGGGATTGAACATCAAATTGATTTCGTGCCCGGTGCTACCATTCCAAACCGACCAGCCTATAGAAGCAATCCTGAGGAGACAAAGGAGCTACAAAAGCAGGTTAGTGAGTTGATGGAAAAGGGGTACGTAAGAGAAAGTATGAGTCCATGCGCCGTTCCGGTGATTTTGGTTCCTAAGAAGGATGGGACGTGGAGAATGTGCGTTGATTGCCGAGCCGTCAACAACATAACGGTAAAGTATCGACACCCTATTCCTCGCTTAGATGATATGTTAGATGAGTTGCATGGTTCTTGTATATTTTCTAAGATTGATTTGAAAAGTGGGTATCATCAAATTAGAATGAAAGAAGGTGATGAATGGAAAACTGCATTTAAAACAAAATATGGGTTGTATGAATGGTTAGTTATGCCTTTTGGATTAACTAATGCTCCTAGTACTTTTATGAGATTGATGAACCATGTTTTGCGTGCTTTCATTGGAAAATTTGTAGTTGTTTATTTTGATGATATCCTGATTTATAGCAAAAACTTGGAAGAGCATTTGAAGCATTTAAAACTTGTGTTAGATGTGCTTAGAAATGAAAAGTTGTTTGCTAACCTAAAGAAGTGCACTTTTTGCACCGATAAGCTTGTGTTTCTTGGTTTTGTTGTGTGTGCACAAGGAATACAGGTTGATGAAGAAAAGATTCGTGCTATCCAAGAATGGCCAAGCCCATCTAGTGTAAGTAATGTGCGAAGTTTTCATGGACTTGCTAGTTTTTACAGGAGGTTCGTGAAAGACTTCAGTAATATAGCTGCACCGATAACCGAAGTCATCAAGAAAAATGTTGGGTTCAAATGGGGGGAAGAGCAAGAGAAGGCATTTCAATTACTCAAGGAGAAGTTAACTCATGCACCTTTACTTGCTTTACCTAACTTTACAAAAACTTTTGAAATTGAATGTGATGCTTCAGGTTTAGGTATTGGCGCCGTGCTTATGCAAGAAGGAAGACCGATTGCATACTTTAGTGAGAAGTTAAGTGGGGCTGCCTTAAACTATCCCACGTACGACAAAGAGATGTATGCATTGGTTCGAGCTTTGGAGACATGGCAGCATTACTTGTGGCCTAAAGAGTTCGTGATTCACACCGATCATGAGTCTTTAAAGCACCTTAAAGTCCAACACAAGCTGAACAAGAGACATGCACGATGGGTTGAATTCATTGAGACGTTTCCATACGTCATTCGATATAAACAAGGTAAGGAGAACATCGTTGCCGATGCACTTTCTCGAAGGTACATTCTAATCTCCACTCTTGATGCTAAGATTCTTGGTTTTGAGCATATTAAAGAATTATATCCTTTAGACCTAGATTTTAGTGAAGAGTTTGAATCTTGTGAAAAAATTGCCCATAATAAATTCTATAGGCATGAGGGGTTTTTATTTCGAGAAAATAAATTGTGCATTCCAAATTGTTCTGTGAGAGAGTTGCTTGTGAGAGAGTCACATGGGGGAGGGTTAATGGGACATTTTGGGGTAGTTAAAACATTAGCCGTTCTGCAAGAACACTTCTATTGGCCACGCATGAAACAAGATGTTGAGAGAATTTGTGGTAGATGTGTCACATGTAGGCGAGCGAAATATAGAGTACAACCCCATGGCTTATACACACCTCTTCCAATTCCTAGTTTTAGGGTTTGTAATATTCAGTTTTGATCATTAATAATATTGTGAGAGTTTTCTCTTTGGTTCTTTGAAGAACTATTCGAACTTATCAGATTTACTCTGTGGCGTTCATACTTGGACTTATCAATCGAGTTTTCCATTCTTGATTGTGGCGTCTTCATCCTTTATACCAAGGTTCGCATCTGTTATAGGTGTTGGGTCGCGGTTTCCATTGAATCTGACAGTAGAACGGTCCGAGACATTAATCGTGTTACGGGTTTCGTCACATTATTGGCGGGGTTCGTATCAGTCTTCCTTCAGTGAAGCATTGGTAGTGCATTCATGTAAAAGCTCTGCCACGTGGGCAACATGCAATCCAATCAAACTTGTTGGAGATGGAGTCTTAGTAATAAGAGACACCACATTGATTTTTGAGGAAAAGGAGCTATTGCCCATGTAAGTTGCTACTGGGCTGTCATTTGTGGTCTTAGCCACGTGTTCAACAATCAAAATATTAGATCTAATTAGACCCGACAGCTCATTTTCTAAAAAAGGAGACAACTCGTCAGGATTTAAGGGCATGGACTTACTATCCACGTGAGAGTAGACTGCTTTATGCAGACTTAGGTGACTGACCATTTTGACCGTTGGGCTTAAAAGGAGTTGCGTGAGGTCCACCTTCCAAAAACACTTGAAACATGATCCTTCAAGTTAGTTCACTTCGTGATTCTTGTGTAACTTATCGGAATCCAGAGTATTGAGCTCAAAAATCCCAATAGCACTTGCACCTTGCTTCTTCCTTTTGAGGATTTCATTTGTATCTTGGAGAGATTTGAAATTAATATCATTAAGAGACCTCCCACCCTTATCTTGGGCTTCCCAGTCTTCGTTGAGTTCAAGTTCCTCATCAGAGAAACCATGTGCACTATGCAAAAAAGGAGAAACTGAATCAATGGTAACAGATGTTGGAGATTTTGCAACATTAAGAATATGCACCCTCCTAATAGAATGAGATCCATCAAATGTAGACCCATCACTGAGTTGCACAAACCCATCACCCTTGAAAATGTATTTACTAGCCAAATCAGGGGGTGTAACCGATTGAGCACTCAGCTTTGAATTACCTGAGTTAGTAGAGATAGCTTGCTTATCCTTCAGCTTAGACGGACCAGTAATCTTTGATTTACAGACAAAGTCAAATGCCCATTTCACAGATCAATTCAAGTGGGCAAATTTGTTGTTCTTGGAGGGTCTATTACCATTACTTTGATTACATTTCTTCTTGTTAGACCCCATTCACAACATTAAAGAGGGGAATAAGAATCAAGAGATGGCAAGAAGAAGCACTCATAGATAGAGAGAAGACGGAGCTTCTCTCTCTAAAAAAATTGGCTACATGTATAGTTTGATAGTCAGTTCATTGATAGTCTTTTGGGTGAATAGTTAGATGGATGACTTTGTTTTGGGGTAGTACAGGCCTTCAAATTCTTTTTGTATCTATGACATCCCTATTATATTTTAAACTCTCTTTTGATCAATTTATGTCAATTGATTCACCTTTTTTTATTATCTTTCAATGGTATCTATGATCTTGTTATTGATATTAATTGTGTGTTCCTGTTGATATTATTGCTTCTCATGATATTAGTATGTTTGCTTGTGTACTAACTGTGGGAAGAGGATGATACCTTATTATTGGTGATTCCTAAGCCCCCACCCTGTCCTTCAACTCACTCATAGAGGGGGAGATTCTCTCCGTTCTATGTTTTTTGTTTGTTGATGACAAAAGGGGGAGAATATCCATGTTGAATTAATTTTCAAATCTTATCGGACTTAAAATTGATTCAATCATTCACATGGTCTTCAAAGTGAATTATTTATCTTGATTGGATAATTACTTATTATTTTTATCTCAGCCAGCTAGTAGTTTATCATCATCAAAAAGGGAGAGATTGTTAGCCCCGAGGATTCTACCTTAAGTAATTTTGATGATTAACAAACTATAAAGTTGAGTACTTATGATTTCATTTAGTGTGTTGTCCAAACAGAGCCTTATAATGATGATGGATATTTTATGGAAGCCTTGTGGAAGATCATTTCTTACTTGTATTGTTCTTATAAGACCCTATGTAAAGTTAGTTAGATTGATTCTCCAAGATAAGGGCTTAAAAAACTTAACAAAATCTTCAAAACACAAAACTATTTTTCATAGGAAAAATAGTCGATTAGATAAATTTCCCGGTCCATTGGACGCTAAATTTTTTAGTCGACTTGAGTTGAAAAACAGTCGACTGTTTCATGTTTTGAGAAGATATTTTCTGTTGTAAAACTAGTCGACTGACCCAGGTTTTCAGTCGACTGTTTTACTGGGGCATTTCATTAAGTTTGAAATGTAGCTGACTAGGTCGTGAACCCAGTCCACTGGATTAATGCGCAGAACAATAATAGCTCTTTTTCTAGGGTTTTGACTTTGCATTTAATGCTCCCAACTACCTCAAATGTTTTGATTTTCAAGAGAGAGCATTTATACACATTTGAAATTGGTTGTTGGTCACTCAATTACTCATATTCAATACTCATTCAATGTATTCAAAGATTCAAGCCCTAGTTTTGTGAGATTCAATCTTCTAGCTCTGGACTTCATTTGTAATTTCTTGAGAGCTATTATTGAAAGCATTTATTATATCTATCTACTCTACAACAGAGTATATTTCAGTTGCATCAAAACACTTATTCAATCCTCAAAGTTGTAAAGAGGGTTGGTGTAACACTTGCTCCAAGTGAAGGTGTTTTTCATTGGAGTTATAAAAGGAGTTCAAGAAAAACTTGTAAGGAATGGTTTAATCTTCACCTGAAGAAGATTATCTAGTGGAATCCTCAACAGGTGTTCTTGAGGGGTAGACGTAGGTCGCGGATTGCGGATTGCCAAACCATTTGAAAAACTCGGTTTGCATGCGTTTCTCTCCCTCTCTCTTTACTTGCTATTTGATTTGATATTGTGCTAGCTAAATTTTTAATTTGCCATTCATCGTTAGTAATCTTATTCACCTCCCCTTTAAGGATTACTTTTGGGCCAACAGATTCCATTACACATGGGATTGTTACCCTGATTTTACTGAAATAACCTTTAAAAATGGTCTATATAAGGAGATGTTTATCTCCATTACAAAAAAAGGAAAAAAAAAAGATCTTAGTGGAAGTCTTGAGAAGCCAAAAAAAAGGCTAGTGAATTACTTAAGTTTTGAAGAGATTGAAGAAGAACTTTGATGAAGAACTTGAAGACTTTGAAGATCTTTACAAACAAGAGAAAAATATGAGGATTTTAGAGGTAATTCTCTTATTTTAGCTTACTCATAATCTATATTCAACCACAATTTATAGAATTCATTAGGATCTTTCATACAATTTTCTGAAAGTCTCTTCTAACCTCATTTCATCACACCCCACTAGAATTGTAATTGAATTCTTTCTTGTATTTGTTGATTTGGATCTAAATAGTTTTGGATTTAAAATAAAATAAGTTTTCAAAGTATAATTCAATTTGGATCATCTATTGAGACTTGACTTCATCTCTTTTTTGTTCATATTCTTTTCTTGAATTCCATAGAATTTTCTATATTCTATTAGAATTTCTTGAGATCAGATCCTTTAATTCTCATAATTCCATAATTATAAGAGAGTTAGAGAAGATCTAAATGATACCCTTAGATAATCCATGAATATAAGCCTATACCTATGGCTTTGGTTCATCTATGTGGAGGCTTATGAAACTCTTCATGTTTCATTGCAGTCCATAGAAATTGAGTTTCCCATCTCCAAGGACCATTGATTTGGGAGGAAAATCTAGCAAAACAAATCTCAATTCATCAAGGACCATCCATTTGAGAGAGTTGGATCTAGAACAAACCAATTTTCATGGTTTGATAGTTAGATCCAAATAAGTCTTAAGTGTTTAAGGGTGTTCATGAAATTGAGTAGAATTCTTAGAGGCCTCCAAGGAGGTTTCTCTAAGTTTGAGTTTATGAAGTTTTTCAATATTTGTTTAATTATCTTGAATGGTTATAACCAATACTTTGTCCAAATTCTCTCTAGAATTTTGGACCAAGTTGATTTTAAATAAGAAATGACAATTCAACAATGGTGTAGTGATTTCAATGACGACTTGCAATCAAAGATTTTTAATTAAATCATGATCCGCTGGAATTGGATTAATCCAATTGGAATGTGTCCATAACACCTAGATTAACCACTACATTTTTTGTTTTAATTAGATTTCAAGGTTTGCATGGCTTGATCATGAGTTTTGTCAAATAACAACTCTCTGTACAAAAAATCAGAACAGAGGGCCTCTTTTAAAATGAATGGATTAGAGCCTTAATCAAATATTTTAAGATTCAAATATTAATTTTTTCTATGAAGTTTCATTAGTTAATAAGATCCCCTAAAAAGATTGAAGAGATTCTGATTTGTTTCCTAATTTTAGAAAATCACATAAGATCTCTGGAAACAGAGTTTGTGAACTCTGAGTAGTTTCTTTGTCATACCCCAATTTTTAGACAACCAACTATTAATCCAGGGAGAACCCTTAACCAATATCAAGCTGTCAAATCATCAGAAGTGATTGTAATATAAAAAAATGACATAGTCTGTACAGGATAAATCAAACTCACACGTGCAAAAGTAACGGTCAACATTCAACCATAAAAGTTAAGCCAAGATTTAAATCCTATACCAAAACATAATAAATATCTCTCCAAAATCTCCACTCAAACAATATCTAGAAAGAAAACTTCGCTTGAACAAATCTTAAATTGTCAAATGGCCCACAATGCCAAAAATTTATTACTGAACTCTCTAAAGTGAAATAAAAGCGAATAAGGATAAACAACACAAAGACCACACATGCCCCCTAGTGCCAGGTGTCACAAATTCCCTACTAGCCCTGAAAATTTTGACTGGCTACGCTCCAACAAGAATGCACCCGCGAGAAAAACTCCACGGGTCAGTCACATGACTGGTATGAGTTAAACCACACATAGCCTTGGGATCACACATTGACCCTTTAACTACCACACATAACACTAACTCAGGCAAAAGAGTAGTTCCACATCACATTTCAGCACAAGCGGTAGTTTTCCTTTATATGGTGGCCATGCAGTTGTCACTCAAATTTAAATAAATTAACACTTACCTTCCGTCACATGGTGAGTCAATACTTGCAAAATGTTAGTGGACCCACCATCTTGCAACCACAAAGGTTAATAAAAACAAAATACCACAAGACTATACGAAACTACATGTACTAAGATATCACAAGAATTTTCATCACAATTTCCTCCCTACACGTATAAAATAAATATATAAGAAAAGATTAGCAGTCGAGGAAATCAACATTTTAGATCCTTTAATTCATCAGAAATTCTATTAACAAAAATCCTCTTACTTTTATGAACGATTCATTATTCAATTTCCTAGGTTCACCACTTGTCCACCCTCCATGGTACATCCACACATATATACCATATGTGCCAAGAAATACTACCAACATTCACTCTGGTGCCATTTTTGGTTGGGGTATCAACCAAATCAGGTATACCCATAGAAGACCAGTCAATATGCCTAGACGTCTATAAATTAAGTCAAGCATAAGGCTTAGGCCATCTTGATCACGAAGCCATTGGCAAAATGTTACCCTCAGCAAGTCGAGCTACTAAAAAAATTACACAACTGGGAGCGGTGAACACTTAGGAACTTGAAATCATTTTTGCATTCTCGGAATTATAAAAGTTCATCGGACTCAAAGTCAATGGCTATCACCCATTTTTCATAACTCAACATTATATGCGAATTCATGTATCTCCAAATAAATTTTCATTAAGTCATACTAACGAATAGAATAAAACCACAAAGAATCATTTTCCCCAATTTTGCATGTTTAACATACGTAACTGTAATCTTAAATATTTGCCCAAATTGTGCAGAATCAAGAAAATTTCAAAACACAAAAAGTGTGCAGAATCACGTTTTACATAAAATACATGGACAGAATTCTAAAATTCAAAGCCACAATATTTTAATATTTTTCTGAAGTTTCTACAAGTGTGTGAAATACAAAAAAAAAATGAATTTCACAAATATTTCTTAATTATCATGAATATTCATATATGGGTTCATCAACCTAACTATCCACTTAACCTTTACGAGTACACTAATGTCATAATCGTAAAGTCATGTGAAGGGGAAAGAAATATCTATATTATTTCAACATTAACGACATGTATCCATTATGAAATTTTAACCCCAACAATTAAATTAAACAGGTAAGAATTTAATTATTCCCATATACATATATACGTACGTGTATATATATATATCCGGATACACATTTTTAACTCACCTAGTTTGATCAAAAATCGATAATAACAAACGCTCTACGATTCCACACGTGCTCACGAACGCGAGACCCTTCACCTTTTACCTCCCTTATTTTATTTTCTTCCCCTTCTCTCCCTCTCTCTCTATGCAGCTATGTAAATGATCTAATGTGTTGTAAAATCTAACCCTAATATACTATTATATAATGAGTATAACTATATAAACACACCCACACCCGCACACTACTAACACACACACACACACACAACACACATGCACACACACAACACACATGCACACACACACACACACACACACACACGTGCATTGATATCCACTTTTAAGTTTTTTTTTTTAATTTATTTAGGGTGTAAGATACTCACACCAATATGTATATTAATCACATAAAACATTTAAATAAAAGGCAAAAAATTATTAACTAATTACTAAAATCTAGTTAAAATAAACGGGATATTACATTATACACCTCAAAGAAAATCTCATCCCGAGATTGGGAACACGCACCGGATAGCTCTGTTTGGTATGAAGAAGGAGAAAGCTAGAATATTGACCAAGTTGATGAGAACCTGTGGTCCGAAAGTGATGAAGAGAAGAATCCAAAAAAAAAGAGAATATAGGGGTTACCAAAGCACAAGGTGAGTTATAGATGGATGAAGGGGTTAGCCACCTAACTCGATCGGGAGGTACTTTAAATCGTACGAACTAGAGGAAGACCACCTGGGTGAAGAATTAGATAGGCGTAAAGGAAAGATGAATGAATGAAGAAGAAGAAGAAGAAGAAGAAGAAGATAGAGTGTTGAAACAGTTGAAGAAGATACAGGCCAATATCACAATTTTGGAGGTTTTTGATTGCTTTAAAGCAATATAGGCAAGCAGTCTTGGATGCTCTAAACTAATCAAAAGTTTCCATTAATATTACCCCAGAAGACCTTGCAGGGATGATCAGCAAAATTCCAACTCTCGCTATCACTTTTACTTCAGATGATCTGCCTCCTAGAGGGCCCGCTCACAATAAGCCGCTGTACGTAACTCTTGAGTTTTTAGGGAATTCTCTACCTACCTGTCTTGTCGACAATAGGTCTATTTTAAATGTGTGTCCATTATGAACAACCAAGAAAATGGGCCTAGATGAATCAACCTTCATACCATCCCAGCAAAAGGTGAGGGCGTATAATAATACACAAAGAACAGTCATGGGTATCATATTTCTTAATCTTACCATGGGATCGTTAGAAAAAGAAGCCAAATTTTAAATCATTGATATCCTTGTATCATTTAATCTACTCTTAGGAAGGCCATGGTTGGACAGCCTGGGTACGATTCAGCCAACATTCCATCAGAAGGTCAAATGTGTTTGGGGGAAGAAGGTCTATGATATTTTGGGGGATATTTAAATCCGTGTGTCTTAAGCCTCGTTAAGTGCTCTGATTTTGGATGTTCAACTATAGGGAGAAGAAATGAGCCTAGGGGGGTTTAAGTTCATAAACATGTTGGAGGATGAAAAGCCAAGGGAATATCTTCCACTATATTTCGATCAGTATGCGAATCCGCTGGTAGCTGGAATAATAAGAAAAATGGGTTTCTTCTCAGGGAGAAGTTTGGGTAAAAAGCATCAAGGCCTGCTGCAATTTTTGAATTTTTTGGCACAAACATATACTCGTGGGTTGGGTTATCAGCCATCAAATGAAGAATGGAAAGAAAAGAAGAAAGCAACTGATGCACCGATGAAGCCATATGCAAAAATGCTCAATGGGTACTTCATCAAGGAACGAGAAGATTTCCCCTTTTGTGGCTTTCTAGAGCCATGAGTGGATTATAAAGACAAATACTTGAAACCAGGGCTTGAGATCTTTTTCTCACATAATTGTAAATTCCTGTAAAACCAATCATTGTTCGAGATTGGTTTTATGCACTAGATGGTCCAGCTATGAAGAATCTTTTGAGTGAAGAAAGTAGGAAGACCGAGGAGAATGGCCTAGAGATCTTGTAGTAGACGCAGTGGAGAAAGTGTTGGAGGATGAGACCAAGCGAAATGAAGTAAAGGAAGAAGAGCCAAAAAAGGAAGAAGAGGTAGAAACAAGGGATCTGCCAGACTACCACACCGTGGAGCTCAAGAAAGGGGTCAATAAGGAATGGGCCGTTGAGTCTAGTGATAAGTTTTTTGCTTCCCAGAGTCTGTAATGGCCCAAATAAGGTGTCTTACTATTGCTATGTCTGTTGTAATCACCCCAAAAATTGTTAATGAAAATATGACTGATTCTGCCTACTTGAATGCACTCAATGAATGCAATGAATGTGATGAATATAACGACCATGAAATACCAAATGAATTACAAAAACTAATTGAAAAAGAAAATGAATCTACATGCAAAATCATTGAGAGCACTTTAACAGTTAATCTGGGAAGTGAAGATAATCTACAAAATGTCTTTATTGGCTCTGCACTTAGCAATGAAGAAAGCAAAGAACTGATTATTTTATTAAATGAATTCAATGATGTTTTTGCATGGTCTTATACTGATATGCCAGGTATTGATCCAGAAATAGTCCAACATTATATTCCTCCCTTTCCAAACTCAAAACCCCTAAAACAAAAATTGAGGCGAATGAGACCTGAATAGGCACTTAAAGTAAAAGAGGAAGTTGAAAAGCAATTGAGAACTGGATTCTTGATTGTCATCGAGTACCCTGAATGGGTTGCCAACATGGTACCAGTTCCAAAGAAAGATGGTTGTGTAAGGGTGTGCGTTGATTTCTGAGATTTAAATAAAGCCAGCCCTAAAGATGATTTCCCTTTACCTCATATTGATATACTAGTTGATAATACTATGGGACATGAACTTTTATCTTTTATGGATGGGTTCTCGGTGTATAATCAGGTTCTCATGGCACCAGAGGATAGGAAAAAACTAACTTTCATCACACCTTGGGGAACATATTGCTATAGGATAATGCCATTCGGACTTAAAAATGCAAGTGTAACCTAATAAAGGCCTGCCATCACATTACTACATGATTTGATTCATAAGGAAGTAGAAGTACACGTGGATGACATGATCGTAAAGTCCAAAGAGAGAGGGGGTCGTTTAGGGGAGTTAAGGAAAATCTTCGAGAGACTAAGGAAGTTTAGGATGAGGTTGAATCCACAGAAATGCACCTTTGGGGTTACCACTGGGAAACTACTAGGATTTCTTACCACACATAGAGGGATATAGGTGGATCCAACTATGTCTAAAGCTATAGTCAAAATACAGCCACCAAAGAGTGAGGAGTTGAGGGGATTTACAGGAAGGATATAATTCATTAGTCTTTTCATAACAAAACTCACCTTGAACTATGACCCACTTTTCAAATTATTAAGAAAGGGAAAGAAGTTTGAGTGAGATAACCACTACCAACAAGCCTTTGAAAAGATCAAAGCCAATCTCCAAAACTCGCCTTCCCTATCACATCTCCAACCTGGAAGACCCTTATTGCTATACTTGTCCGTGACTGAAAGTTCGATGGGGTGTATGTTGGCCCAGGAAGAAGAAGAGGGGCATGTGGAGAAATCCATCTATTATCTGAGTAAAAGGATGACTGGGTATGAGCTAAATTACTCCCCATTAGAAAAAGCATGTTGCAACTTAGCTTGGTATACCCGTCGCCTAAGGCATTATATGTTAGCTTTTCCTATAACCTTGATATCCTGAATGGACCCACTCAAATACCTATTTGAAAAGCCTGCCCTAACCAGTAGGATTTTCCGATGGACCATGATGTTAGCTGAGTTTGATATAAAATACATCACCACTAAATCTGTCAAAGGAAGAGCCGTTGCCGAGTATCTAGCTGACCTTGCCATAGAATTCAAAGGTTTTTTTATCCAATTTGTGATTCATGCAGATAAACTATGGGTACAACTAATAGAGGAAATACATAAGGGACTTTGTGGACCCTATATGAATGGGCATATGGTAGCAAAGAAGATCATTCTGCAAGGGTATTATTGGATGACCTTGGATAGGGATTGTAGTGAGTATGTAAGGAGATGTCATAAGTGTCAAATCCATACGAATCGGATGCACACCCCACCTTACCAACTATATAGCATGACCACCCCTTGGCCATCTGTGTGGGGTATTGATATTATTGGTGAGATAGTTCCTAAGGCATCCAATGGGCACCGATAAATAATTGTGGCAATTGATTATTTTACTAAATGGGTAGAGGTGATGTCACATACAACTCTAAAGGCCAACGATGTAGTAACCTTCATTCAGCAGAACATAAATTGTAGATATGGGGTTCTAAATGAATTCATCTCTGATCATAGCAGTCACTTCAAAGCGGAGGTCATCCCGCTTTTAGAGAAGTATAAGATCACCTACCATCAGTCTTCCTCATATAGAACTCAAATGAATGGGGCGGTAGAAGTAGCAAATATGAATGTTAAGGTAATCATGGGAAAAATGATAGATACATATAAGGATTAGCACGATAAGCTACCTTTTGCATTATGGGGATGCCGAACCTCTATAAGAACCCCTACAGGAGCTACACCATATTTTTTGGTTTACGGGATGGAAGCCATTCTTCTTCCCCCTCACTTAGGGTTTTGGTCGAATGTGAGGTAATAGAGCTTGAATGGATATGGGGGAGGTATGAAGAGTTAATGGTACTTAATGAGAAGAAATTGGCTGCGATAAATCATACTCGGGAGTTCAAAAGAGGATAGCTCATGCTTTCAATAAAAAGGTTTGCCCAAGGAAGCTTGCTTAGGGTGACCTGGTCCTTAAAGAACTTAAAGTGCTCGTTTATGATCCTAGAGTAAAATTCAAACCCAACTGGGTTGGACCATACATTATTAAGACCCTCATCTTTGGAGGGCCAGCCTATCTTATGGACCTAGACGGGGTTGAATTTAAACAGCCAATCAGCCTTGATTGCCTAAAAAAATTTGGCTTGAGCCCTTTTCTTTCAAAACCTCGTACGTTGATGAACTATGCTTGACCTAATTCCCACTTTGGGATACATAGGCAACCTACTCGGTTCCGTCATTAATGAATTGCCTAAATAGGACATTTTCTAGAACCTTAGGATTCGATGCACATTGAAAAGAAATTTTGAAAAAGAAGTTGTTTGATTTCAAAAAGACGACGAAAGTTCTGGAGGACTTCCAGACTTCAATTGAAGTTCAATTCTCATTTCAAATCTTCCTAGAATATTTTTATACTGAAATTCAACTAGACAGATTTCCTACAGTACGTAAACGGATGATTTCAGACACCAAAAAGTATTTTTATGAAAATCTAGAAAAGCAGTGCACGTAATTTTTGAAACAGGATATGAAGGCAACCAGAGGACCAAGAAAAGGAAGTGGCGTGTTCCAGATGCGGGGTGGAGAGTTCTCCCTAAGCCGCCATCTATATATTGCCACCTCCATCAAGCTTTTGGAGTTCTAGACCCTTTTAGAGGCTTCCCACTGCGAGGAAAATTCCTAAAAATTGTAAATTGACACTGAAATGGCCATTTTAACCCTTTTTTGACCTCTAAAATCTCTATTTTAATACTAAAACTTAAGAATTAAGATATCAAAACTCTATACTTAGATCCCATGCATCTCATATGAGATCATCTTGAGCCATATTGAATACACCTTGAATATACTTGAAGATACAATCACATACACTTAGAATTCAGGAGATTTCTAGAGAGAGAATAGTGAATCATGAATTAATTTCTTTTGAAATGAAACCTTTGATAACCAGATAAGATAATTAAGAAGAGTCTAGACATTAATTGGCTCCCTTAAACTTCTACCATGGATGAGTGCTTGAAGAACACTTGAAGAAGAAGATCCTTCAAATCAACTTTGGTTATATAATTGAGAATCCTTCAAGAGGTAAACACCACAATTCATCTCTAATTCTTAATTTTGTATATAGATCTATAAGGATTGGGTCTAGCTTTTTTTTTTTTTTTTTTTTTGTTTTCTTTGTTAGAACACTCATCTTCTTAATCTCTTGTTCTTCACACACTCATATAACTAGATCCAAATCCTCCTTGATTTTGTTGATAATTCATAATTAGAGATTGATTTTCACTTTGATTTTCAATTTTGGTTTCATTATTCTATTCTAGTTTACCTCGGGCTTGAAATCTTCGCTTATTATAAAACGCCCCCCTATCAAGATCCGTTCTATCCTGAAGAAGTTGTGAAAACCCCGGAGGAAGACTGGTTAAAGTATCTGGACATTGAAGCCATCGAGAAAATGTGGGAAGAGTTCGCTGAAGAGAAGGAATGAAAGAGGGCTGATAGCCAAGATGATTAGATCAAGCCAACTGAGGAGGGTATGAGTAACCAGACTGTAGAGTCATCTGTCTGTGTCTCCCTATTCCCTGTTCCCCTAGAGTCTGTACTTCCAATTATCGAGTTTGTACCAGAGTCGGCTATTGTAAGCCCACCACTGTCTAATGTAATCACTCCACCTATCATGAATGAAATGAAAGACGATTCTGCTTACTCCTCTATGTCTAATACTTGTGAATGCACAAATCCCTCCGAGGATCTCCCAATCGAACTTAAGCAACTAATTGAAAAACCACCTGCTTTTGATATAATTGAAGATACTTTATCAATTGACCTAGGTGAAAAAGATAATCCACAAATTGCGCAAATCAGCTCAACACTTAATAAAGAAGAAAAAGAAAAATTGACTCTCTTGCTAAAAAAATTCAAAGATGTTTTCGTTTGGTCTTATGAGGATATGCTTGGGGTCGTTCCTGACATCGTCCAATATCGCATTCCCCTCCTTCCTGATTCTAAACCCGTCAAGCAAAAACTTAGGCGCATGAGACCAGAATGGGCACTCAAGGCCAAAGAAGAGGTAGAAAAGCAGTTCAAGGCACGGTTCATCATTGTTACTGAGTATTCGAAATGGATCGCCAACATCGTACAAGTCCCCAAGAAGGATGGAAAAGTTTGCGTGTGCGTCGACTTCTATGATCTAAACAAGGCATGTCTAAAGGATGACTTCCCGCTGCCTCACATTGATGTTTTGGTAGATAACACCACCAGACACGAACTATTGTCATTCATGGATGGCTTTTTGGGGTACAATTAGATTTCTAATGGTGCCAGAAGATTGGGAAAAGACGACATTCACCACACCTTAGGGGATCTACTATTATAGGGTAATGCCTTTCGGACTCAAGAACGCTGGAGCAACCTACCAAAGAGTTGCCACCACTCTGCTGCATGACATGATTTACAAGAAAGTAGAAGAGTACGTAGATGACATGATCGTGAAATCTAGGGGCAGAGAAGGGTCATTGGTGGCACTGGAGAAATCTAGGGGCAGATGAGGTTGAATCCAAAGAAATGCACTTTCGGTGTGACCTTTGGAAAGCTCTTAGGTTTCCTCATCACACAAAGAGGGATAGAAGTGGACCCCTCCAAAATCAAGGCAATTCTAGAAATGGCACCGCCACAGAATGAGAAAGAAGTGAAAGGATTCCTCGGGAGGATCCAATTCATCAGCCGTTTCATCTTCAAGCTCACAACCACATGTGATCCCTTGTTCCGACTGCTAAAGAAATGAGAGAAGTTTCAATGGGAAGACCAATGCCAAGTCGCCTTCGACAAAATAAAAACCTACCTCCAAAAACCACCCGTCCTTTCACCGCCTACCCGTCATAAGCCTTTGCCTCTTTACCTATCTGTCTCCGAGAATGCCATGGAATGCATGCTAGCCCAAGAAGGAAAAGAAAGCCACTCCGAAAAAGCCATATATTACCTTATCAAGAGGATGACTGGGTATGAACTCAACTACTCTACCCTTGACAAAACATGTTGGGCCTTGGTTTGGTGCACTCGCCGATTGAGGCACTACATGATGGCCTTCCCAGTTGTGTTCATATCCCACATAGATCCTCTAAAATACCTCCTCAAAAAACCCACCCTGATCGGTTGTATATCCCGTTGGTTACTTCAACTGTCCAAATTCGATATCAAGTATGTGACAAGCAAATCGGTAAAAGGGAGAACCATAGCTGAACACGCCATTGATTCTGAAGAAAATGGAGATTTTCCATTCCCAGACGAGAATATCATGGATATCGAAGAAGAACAATAGTGGAAGTTGTACTTTGATGTAGTAGCCAACATGAAAGGTTACGGGGCAGGAATGATTCTAGTGTTGCCAAATGGGGACCACACCCCACTGGCAGTCAAGCTCAATTAGAACGCCACCAATAACACCACTGAATACGAGGTATGCAATCTGGGGATGGAAGCGGCCATAGAATTGAGAGTTCAAAAGTTGGATGTCTTCGGAGATTCATATCTCATTGTGTCACAAGCAAGAGGAGAATGGAAGGTGAAAGAAGAGAGGTTGAAACCCTACCATGACCATCTCGATAGACTCAAGGAACATTTTAAGAGCATAACATTCTTCTACTTGCCTAGGGAAGAGAACTAGCTAGCAGATTTGTTGGCTAACATAGCCTCCATAATCAAAATTCCTGTGGGAGTCAATATTATGCCTCTAACAATCGAGCAAAGATACGAACCGTCATTTAGCATGATCGCTGTAATCGAAGAAGGAGAGAATGAAATACCATGGTATCAAGATGTCTGGAACTTTATAGAAAAGAGAACCTACCCCCAAGAGTCTACTGAGAAAGATAAAAGAGCAATTCAAAGGTTCGCGGCCCAGTTCATCATTTACGGGGGAAAATTGTTGAAGAAAGGGTACAATGGTCACAATCTACCTTGCCTGTTCGGGAAGGGCACCAGAAGAATGATGGAAGAAATACACGAAGGGGTATACGGTCCACACATGAACAGTCACATGCTGGCCAAAAAGATCGTAAGATAAGGGTACTATTGGACAACGTTGGAAAAAGATTGTTGCGAATACGTGAGGAGGTGCCACAAGTTCCAGATCCATGCAAACATGATGCATGTACCGCCATCTCTACTCTATAGTATGACCTCCCCGTGGCCATTCTCGACTTGGGGAATTGATATCATTGGAGAAATTGTTCCGAAGACCGCAAATGGGAACCGATACATTTTGGTGGCCATTGACTACTTCACAAAATGGGTAGAAGCCGCATCCTACAACAAGTTGGGGGCCAAGGAAGTGGCCAAGTTCATCAAGAAGAACCTCATCTGTCGCTATGGAGTCCCCCACGAGATCATTTTAGATAATGGTGGTCATTTCAAAGCAGAAGTCAGGGATGTGTTTGAGGAATACAAAATCACTTATCACAAGTCGTCACCATACAGGCCGCAAACTAGTGGGGCAGTCAAAGCTGCAAACAAGAATGTCAAGGCAATACTGCAGAAATTGGCTGATACCTAGAAAGACTGGCACGAAAAGCTACCGTTTACACTTTGGGGATACAGAACATCGATAAGGACATCTACAGGAGCAACTCCTTACTCACTGGTATATGGAATGGAAGCAATACTTCCAGTCGAGATAGAACTACCGTCCCTACGCGTGATGACAGAATGTGAAATTTTAGAATCCGACTGGTTAAGAGAAAGATACGAAGAGTTGACTCTCATAGATAAAAAGCGCCTAGCCGCGATCGACCATGTCCGAATCTATCAAAAGAGGATAGCCCGTGCTTTCAACAAAAGGGTTTGTTCGAGGAAACTTGTCAAGGGTGACCTTGTTCTTAAGGAATTGCGAGCCCCGATATTTAATCCACGTGGTAAGTTCAAACCCAAATGGGTCAGCCCTTATATCGTCAAAGCTATCCTTTCCGGAGGAGCAACCTACCTCATGGACATCGATGGCGTCGAATTCAAAGAACCAATCAACATGGATTGCCTCAAAAAGTACTATGCTTGACCATTCCCCAAACTTCTTTCAAAGCCTCGCCCTGAACTACGTTGGACCTGATCCCCGTTCGGGGGTACGTAGGCAGACTTTCAAAAAAGAAAAGAAAGATGGCTCGCTAGGTCGAAAATCCGAAAGGACGCCTAGGCAAAAATTAGAGTTAAATCCAAAGTGAGCAATAACAAAAGAGAGAAAAGAGCTCGCTACGTCACCTAATTGGTGCCTAGGAAAAATTATGAGCGTGTGAGAGAAATAAAGTCGCAGTCCTTACCATAACCCAGAAATCACCCTTCACACTAGGGGAAAACTTCGGCCACCCGCCTCGTTTGCCTGAACCTCTTCTAAACTAGGGGCAAACGTCGTCCATCTACCTCATTTGCCTCACAACCACACATATCCCAAACTAGGGGCAAACTTCGGCCACCCGCCTCGTTTGCCTCTAACCGCCCTAGCGTGCCCAAACAAGTACCAAAAGAAAGCATCTGATCAAAATTATACTACAAATATTTTTAGAAAGACAAATGCATAAAATAAGGTTCTCCAAGTAACCAAGTTTCATCGATAAACAAACTTTGAATATTACATAAGCATGGATAAATGAAAACACAAAAACTTCTTTCAGAAAGCAATCACAAATATCAAACACACTTGGAGGAAAGAAGCAGAATCAGTCAAGTCTAGTTTTATTTTGTGTCTTTTATTTCTTCAAAGGTCTTTAGAAGTAGGCTTTTACTCGATAGGCCCATCCACTGATGAAAGCAGTGATAGTAACAGCTCTGACTTTGGAAGCGAAGACCCTCTAAGTAAACCTCTGGGGTACCTCCTAAACCCGCCCATACTATTTGGCCAATCGACGAGGATAATAAAAAGAAGTCTATCTCAAACCCATCAACCACACTCTATGGTAATCCCCGAGGCTGGTGGTCACAGCATGGAGGCCCCAACGCCCCACAATCCAGCAAATATTGGCCTTAGATAAAGCACCCATCATGCCAACCCAGTCGGAAAAAGTATAGTAGGAATAAAGCACAGCCCTGCAGAAGTAAACTGGCGGCACACTACCAGTCCATAACTGAAGGCACTCGTAGAGCAAAGCCTGTAACACCAAAGGCGCCCAGAAAGAAGAAAAGTTCCTTGGTTGAAGGCACGATCCAAACCATTTAGAGTTTCAGCTAGAACCATAGCCATGGGGTTCCTACCCCCTTCAGTCCGAGGCACACATGCACCAAGTCGCTAGAAGTACTCAAAAATAAGAAGTGCGAAGTCATGCACAAAATTAGAGCTGCCCCACGGGTAGCGTCGTATACGCTGGGATCTCCAGGATCAGCATAACAGGCAATAACAAAAAGCAATGTTGAGCACTTCACCTTGAATCAGTTGGCGAGGGGCGGTGTTTGAACAGTTTAGGAATTCAGCCAAGCCGTGCGTGGGACTAGGAGTATTGGCAAGAGGAAGGATCAAGTCTGAATTCTGATCAAATCCGAGGATATCACAGAACTCCTCGAACATTGGGCACATCTCCAAACCGTTGAAACTGAAAACATGGTTTACCGGGTCCCAGTGGGCAATAGCATCATGTAAGAACTTAGTGTTCAGAGCCATCTGGCAAAGAGAGAATAGCTCGATTAGACCATAGCTGAAGAGGTTGATCCGTTCCACACCATCCGTGATCTTTAGCCAAGCCGTGAGTTGAGCAGGATCGTACAATGCCATATTTTCTATCGCACCTCTAGTAAAATTCAAAATTTCAACAGCACCTCCCCGTTTCATGGACTATCTTACCTGCAAGGCAAACACACTCACTATCACAAAGCTACTCATCACAGTAACATAAACAATCACAGAATCACAGTACACATATATCGTCACACAACCACTAACCAAAGCAAGCACACAACTGCGCCTTCAAACCGGAAACTATCCGGCTCGAAAGGCAAAACATCATAATACTCTCTCAAGGGTGATAAATCATCCTATACATCATCCTAAAGATCATCCTACACATTATTCACTAGTACAACCCAATCAGAGACATGAAATGGAGACAAAACGAAGTCCTTGCTTAGAAGGACTCAGTCCTCCTCTTCTTTATCCTCTGTCGGACCACCCCGAGTGTACGTCGGTGATGGCCTCCTCCTTCCACCCCTGCACCTTGGCCTGGCCCTCGATGAGCCGGCACCACCTCATCAACACTGCACACACAAAATAAAAGCAATCAGTCAAGAAGGAACAAAAGTACAAAAAGGAGTCGAGTTAGAAACTTACCGAGGATGCCATTTGATTGGTGGCGAACTGCCGCATACCGTCCATCTGCCAAGGGTAAAGTCTAGGATTAGAACCTCATAACCTTAAGGAGCACAAAATTAGGGACATACCCGGTGGTCTCGCATAAGGACCAAGGACAGTAAGCTAGCCGCCAAGGCGTGTCCCTCCTTAGCATAACTCTAAGGAACATTGAGGATGCCTGTTGGCTGAGTAGGATACCCACATGTGACTCGTGGCACCTCCATAACCTGGGGGGAACCATCGATACCTAGAACATTGACGGTCTAATCACAAGGAGGGATAGGATCAGAAGCTGGGGGAACCTGTCTCCTGTACATCTCGTGAAGCTGTAGGCATAAAACAACTTAGGGAAAAGATGAGTCAAAAACTTAAGTGACGATCAAAAGCGTAAAAAGACTCACATCCAGGAGTGGAAAGTTTGACATCAGGAAGCGGCCACAGTATATCTCATAGCCAGTCTCAGAGCGGATATGATCCCAAACATCAGTGCCAGCTAAGGCTGCTAATAGAGCGGCACCAAAAAGGTCACCAACATCTATCATCGGAGGATCATATGGAACAAAATACCTCGGGCTACCGATCGCCTGCCGGGATACTCGCTCGCCAAGGTACCATTGCCTGCCTTCGGTGCTTTCCATCAAGAGGCGACAAGAAGCAAGGGGCCTAACTGCCTAAATCTCCTCAGCAGCCGCATAAGAAGCACCCTCCCAAGGCGTCTAGTCAACACTGGCAACCGACAGCTCAGATAAGAAGTTCCTCAAAAAGACAATCCAATGGGCCCCGCTTTTGACTCTGACAATGTCTCTCCGCCACCTCAAGCCCTGAGGAAATAAACGCACAGGAGCCATGCCATCCTCATCCTTACCTGACTCATCAGCAGGGGTAGGGGCCAACATCTTCAAATACTCAAAGCTCCATAGATGCACAGGAAGGAAGTGAAAGTCAGAAAGCAGAAATAAGGAAGGGCCAAACAATAAGAAAAATTCACAGAACATACATCCCAAACTCGCAAGAATCCTCTAGTAAATTTTATGCTGCCACGGGAGACCTCGCCCATGTACTTATAAAGGTGGGCCAAGGTAGCACCGCCCTAATCATAGGATGGAATCTCGTTAATGGTCGCCAAGTAAGTAAGGAGCCACAGGCTCACCCGGTCATTCTGTGTAGTAAAAATTGAACAGCCAAGAACATACAGTAGGAAGGCCTATAACAACTGCCAGTTTTTCAGAGTGTGTCCCTCTCTTTCGTAGGCCCGATAAAGCTAGCCACAAGGGAACCAGTGCCTCTCCAGGTTAAGGGGAACAACCCCAATCAACATCTCTACAGCTTTAGGGTCAATCTCATAGAAGTAATCCAAGACGAGGTGCTTCCCGCCAACCCTCAAGCCGGTAATCATCGAGAAGTCAAAAGGTGTCATTGTCATCTCACTGAACGAAAGATGGAAGATATTAGTCGTGCCCCACCACCTTTCAGCAAGAGCATAGAAATAGGCTAGGTCATTGGTACTCTTTGAAACCAGTCGGACAAAGCTGCCAAAACCTGCATCATCAATACTTGACGGTGGGCGACAGTTGGGTATACCACAAGAAAGCGTGGGCAAGACTACCATGGCCCTTCAATGTCACTTCTGGCACCTACATACAACAAAAACGACAACAACAAAGCACAAAATCACTATTCATAACCCGAATTCCAAACTTCACAAAATCAACATTTGAGCACAAATCAAACTTCTAACGATCTCTTAGTGCATACTACGGCTCACAAAACTAGCACAATGCATGGGAATAGTCCTGAACTACCGAAAGTTTCACATACCTGACAAGCTAGAGCTGTGACCAAAAGGTGACATTGAGGGTCACAAAACCAACTCCAAAGGTTGACTCTCGGCCTTTGCCCGTTCCTTGGCCTTCTTGGACGACCTCTTTTAGCTTGAAGCCATGGATCTGCGAAAAAAAAAAATGTGAGCTCAAATTTCTTCTTGAGATTTTGAAAAAAGTAAAAACCCAATCAAAATTCCAGTCATGGGAAGAGAGTGCTTACCTCAATTTGCACAAACTGTCTTTCGGCTCCAAAAACACCCAAAAATGCCCAAAAATGAGCTCAAAATGCTCAAAAACCCGAAATATACATCCATGGAGTCTGGACACCCAGTGCCGTCGTGGCATTGGCCAACTGCTGCCACGTCAGTGGCCCAGTGCCACTGCGGCACTGTTCCCTGCGGGCCTCGCTTTGTTCAGTTTCAGCCCGATTTGACCCATTCTGACCTATTATTGCCCGTTTTTGGTCCCGAATAGCCCCGGTGGCCCATTTTAGTCAAGCTTTCTGAGGTTTTATCCCCAATAGATCCAATTTATCCCCAGAAGATTTAGTTAATCCACCGAGGACAAAAATAGAAAGATATCAGCTCCCGAAGGTCCGAATCGACTTTTCGAACTGACTATTGCAAAGAGATCTGATCAATCGTGAGAGATACAGAGTGGGTCCTGGTTCCCGATCAAGAAATAGTTAAGAGATATTCCCCGAGAGTCCTACACCATACCCTGAGGATAGAAACAGAAAGATATCAGCTCCTCATGGCCTGAATCGACTTTTCGAATTGACCATTACAAAGATCTTGTCAACCGTGGAGATTCAGAGCTGGGTCCTGGTTCCCGATCAAGAAACAGTTTAGAGAGATTCCCTGAGAGTCCTACACCATCCCTCAAGGACAGAAACAAAAAGATACCAGCTCCTAGAGGCCCTGACCGGCCCTCTTGGATTCAGCGCCAAAAGATTTGATCAACCGTGAGAGATTCAGAGATGGGTCCTGGTTCCCGATCAAGAAACAGCTAAGAGAGATTCTCTGAGAGTCCTACGCCATCCCCCGAGGACAAATACAGAAGGAAACTAGTTTCTACTATCCCCAGCAGAAAGTACCAAAAGCAGAATCGACTCCCGAAGATCGGTCATCAGGAACAACTAGAACATCGCCCATATCCAGATTTTGAAGATGAGCACCATCCTTCCACGACTCCGTGTCTCCTGATTATTATGAGCCTTCTCATTTATCCATTATCATAGCTTTCGCACTTATCAGTTATCACAAGATCCCTCGGTCACCTTTAGTTATCATCCTCTAAAAATCCTGCGTCTTATCCATTTTGCTTATAAAGCACGTTTCTCGAAATTTAAGAAGTTTGCCCCGAGACCCAGAATCTTCCAAACCATTGTGTCTTTATCCTAGTCAGTCATTGCATCACAGTCAGAGACACTAGCACGGCATAAGTCCACTTGGAGTAGCACACACCCCACAACACCAGCTCATACTAAGATCAGAACACTAAACATGATAGGACTAAGGACGCAATTCATATCACATCCATGCATTGCATATCATCCTCATAGCATAGCATCTGCCTGTCTTGTTTTGCATGTTTTGTTCTTTTGTGCCCCAAACTACGTCCTGGTCTGATTCCCCTTGGGATATGTAGGCAACTCACGCAGAGCACGACCAACACTAACCTCAGCATCATGTTTCTATCATTGCATCTTTTGCAATGCTTTTTATCCTAAATCTATAGCCTCCAAAAAGACCTGTCTCTTCAAAGCTTTGGCACTCGCTTACGACATGCATTGCCTCGCAAGTTCATGCCAAAGAGGGGCAAACTGTAGATACCCCATTTCGTCAGCTATCAGATTTAGGAGATCCATTTCTTGGTGGATCACAATGATAAAAAATACTCAAAAAGGACTCTTGGAAGTTAGTTCTATCTCTCAAAATGCTCAGAATGACCAAAATGCCCCTAAAAGCCCCAAAAGTCCTGGATTCAAACCAAAAGTTCTGGAAACATACTACATCATAAAAAAATACCAAAAAAAACTTTTGAAGCAAAATTAGATGAAATAGTCAGCTCCCAGAGACCCTCGAAAGTCTTGGAAGTTCCCGGAAAGTCCCCGTTGACCAGTTTGACCAAGGTTTGATCAGATTTGACCAAGGTTTGACCGAAATCATCCAATTTTGCCAAAAAGTTTTGAGATCATTTTATATCATGAGAAATGTATTAAAACAAATTTTAAAAGAAAATCGGACAAAAACGTCAGCTCCCGGGAGCTCCCAGAGGTTCCCAGAACTTCTTGGAGGTCCCTGATTTGACCAGTTTGACCAAAAGTTGACTTTAAAATCGGAGCACCGTATCATTTTTCAAATATTTTTTATAGATACTAGAGGTCAATAGCTTTCCAATGGTATATCGCATATAATTTTTGTATTTAAAACGAATTTATTATGAATTTCCGAAGGTGAAAAAGGCGATCAAATCGACAGTTATCGCGAATACCGTAAAACTTTTCAAAGTGACCTATCTCCGAAATATATATATATATTTTTATTTTATGGAAAATGGACTCTATTACCTTTAAAATGGTATATAACAAGCTCAATTTGGAGTTCATAGGCAATTTCTATGAATTTCTGACGAAATAGGGCCTTTTCACGAATACCGGAACCTCTAGGGGCCTAAAAAGAATTATCTGGATGAATGAGGAGCAGTGCTGCCGTGACACTGGCCCACTGCCACCGTAGCACAGGCCCAGTGTTGCCGCGGTACTCTCCCCCAGGGTGGTCTATTTTGTAATTTCTTTTGGGGGTTCAAATGGATTAATTAGAAACCAAAACGACGTAGTTCTATGTTCATAGATGTTTGGGACCAATGGGAGTACTTCTAAAACCCCAAAACCACCCCAAATTGGCCTATATAAACCCCCCTTGACTTCTCATTTTGGGGGTGTCAAATACAAGCTTTGAAAAGTTTTAGAGAGAAAGTTATAGAGATAAGGTTAGAGTAGAGAGAAAAGAAGCTCCCTTCTTTGATTTCCAAACAAAAGAGTGAGTTCTAAACTTTGTTTTTACTTCATTACTTCCATTTTCTTCATATTCAATACACCCAACCACCATTTTAGTGAGCATTTAAGAGAGAAGAAGCTACTTCCATGTCCAATGTCACCACATATGAGTGAAACACCAAGCTACAAGTCCAATACATCATTGAATATCATCTATTGATTGTTTATATACTTGTTTTCTTACTTTGATGTTCATCTCCTCTTATCTCATTTCTTTTTTATTTTTCTTGTTTACTTACTAGTTCATCATCATCTAGATGAGGAAATAAAGTTTGAGGTGAGTGAATCCTTATGGATAGTAGCTCTTGACCTCAAAAACATGTTTGATAGATGATGGTTATAACCTCAATACATCCCCATGTATTCTTGAGGTTATTTCCAAAATAAAATAATGTCTCCAACAATCTTGGAGGCTCTTAATATGAGTTCAAATGTTGATATTTCAAGTGGTCATAATCCTCATTTAAGTTCTGAAAATATACTTTCAAAACCCCTATTTCAAAACCCCTCAAAACCGCCAATATTGGAATTCCAAGAAATAAACCTTATTTTTCTCAAAGAATCTTCAAAACAGTGTGTTGTTTAGTTTCAAAGAATTATTCTGAGTTTAAAACTTAAGGTAAGGATGCAAGACCACTTGGAAAGTATTCCTAACTCATTATATAACACCCATGATTTTTGGCTTGACTTGAAAGCACTTGAAAGGGGTCCATTTTTGTCCAAACATTCCTTCTAAACATTCTGCCTCTGCTATCACAGCAGCTAGGTTGACTTTTAATTTGTTTTACAGAAAACTTTTCCAAAACGAGTGGTCCCAACTTATTTTTTTTTCTTGAACTTCAATATCTTAGGGAACTTTCTGTATAATATGGGCCTCTAGATGTTTGGTTTTTATTTTTTAAGATTTTCTAACATTTCAGTCGACAGTACGGACTCTGTTTCTGAATAACCTCTATTGTTAATATGATTTCTCTCAATCTCTAATAGTTATTGAGGATTGGCTTTTTGATTTGTGTCCTAGACACACCAAGGATGATCTCCATAAAAAAATCATTCATTTAAAACATTTCTAACCCTACTTTTCATTTTCCACAAGATCATTTCACTATTCTGTCCACTATTCACAGCAAGTATACTTTTACTTTCATCTTTTGATTTGATGCTTACATGCACTCCAAATTTGTTCATATCTTAGGACGTAGTCCATACTACATTTGTACATATTCTATAATGATTTCCTTCATGCATTCATGCATATTTTAGACTTCTAAGTTACTTTAGAAAGTCCATGTACACAAACACACAATAACCTTTGCACATCCTAGGATCATACATTGCATCCATGCAAGATTTGGGGTTTTTGTGACCCCTAATCTAAGAAGATTATAAGGAATGAGCTATTCATGTTTCCCATCGATTGATTCTTCCTTTCTCATCCCTCCCGGGGATTGAGAGGTCTTCATCTCTCAAAGATTAACATGCATCATCCTACCTTGCTAAGCATATTTGACTTCTTTGATTATTTGTTTCAAGAAAAATTCATGTCCCCCTTCTAGACTAGGAAAACATGATTATTTGATATGTGATTAGATGATTTTTCTTAGGTTTATTTGTGTGATCTTTCACTTTTACATTGTATGATATTTGGCTTAGATCTTATGAATGATATCTTATCTTTTGATATTCCATTTCAAAATTCTTATGTGATGTAATATACTATCATAGTATTAATTGACGAACCAAACATAGCATAAGATGATTATTTGGATGCTAATTGAGGCTCGTCGAAAGACGGGGCGAGTTGAGGGCGTTTTAGTCGTGACAAAGGCTCCTTCCTCTCTCGTACCAAAACCCCGAGCCAAGTTCTTTGGTTATGAAAGGTCGGTGTCCTTTATCCAATTGGGTGAGTCAAAATTAGGTTTCTTGGTTTCTTAAAGACCAAGTGGTGACTCTGTATCTGTTTTCAACAGACCTTTTTCCTTTCCTTCTTCAAAAACCTCTCAAACCAAAACAAAAAGAGTGGATGAGCGATTTTGCGTGTCCACACCTTGATCAATCAACAATAATTGATGAGTAAAACATAGTTTAGAAATCATCTAGGATAAATGGATGAAAGATTAAAAGCTTAGATCAACTTGATTAACATGATTCATGAACTTCTATTATGTCTTACATTCTTTTGTCAAATGATACCAAATTTCCAGAATAACAGAGTCTGGCTAAAATAATTTTTCAGAGACCTTCTGGTCATCAAATGTCTATGTGATTATTTTTGTCACAAACTATAATGAAATAGCTTTCTTTTGACACCGAATAGAGCTTCATAAGATATTTGTAGAATTAATTATGATGTTTACAAGAACAGTGGACATTCCTGATCCACTATTCCCAAAACTCTTATTTCTTGAACATCAAAAATGTTAATGAGGTCCTACTTTTTGGAAAAGTTCCCTAAGACATGTATCTAACTTTTTGTAAAAGGATTTTAACCCAGCTCATGTTTAAGTTCACTTTTGATAGGATTTATTAGAGGTTACTGAATCTGGAAATTTGATTGATGACTTCTTCTTCTTGTTTATCATGCATATCATTTGTTTGCTTGCTTTTTTGCAATGCTTAGGTATTCCTTGGTGTCTTAGTGTAGAGAATTGAATGCCTTGGATCCGAACTTCGATTTGTGGGTTTTGCCTCGTCTACATATGGCTTAGTGTCCATGTGCCATGTACTATCTCTACCTTTTCTCTTAGAATTTTTCTTGATTTACAACTTTATTTTCAATGACACGATTCCTTTAAGATAGTCTCCGTTTATGTGCTTATATGTTAGAGACATCTTATCTGGGATTGTTGCATGATTGCATTACACGTTTCCTTTCTTTTGCCTTTTTACGACTCCACTTAAGTCAACCTAATGTAAGTCTTCTTGTTTTCTTTTGCATATCATGAAATATTTACTTTATTTGCCTCGGTCCTGGGTGGGACTAGCCACTGTAAGTATACCTCTCTCTTGTATTGCATGTGCATCCGATAGCTACTTGACTTAATCTCTTGAAATGATTTTCATTAGATGCTCCTTTATCCATGTATATGTTATCTAGTATGATAGATGAAACAACACATTATGAATTAAGAGCAGGATATTTGAATCAAGGCCTACCATTCGGTCGGGCGAGGAGGGGGTGCTTTAGTCCTGCTCGGTCTCCTTCCCTTCTCGTACCAAGACCCCCGAACCTTGTTTCTGATGATGAAGGGCGAGCAACCTATTCAATTTTGGGCGAGTCAAGTTTGGTTTCCTAATTCTCATAAAAATTAGGTGGCGACTCTTTGTCTCTAGGATCGCGTGAGGAGTTCTAGTCCCTTGAAGTGTGCTCCCTGGATCCTTCCCGGGACACTGTCGAGGAACGACAAAACTCTCCTCCGACCCCTCCGCGGGCGTGGTCTACATGTATCCATTACAAAATTTTAACCCCAACAATTAAATTAAACAGGTAAGAATTCAATTACTCCCGTATACATATATACGTATACACTATATATATATCTGAATACACTTTTTTACCTCACATATTTTGGAACAAAAATCGACAATAACGAACGCTCCGCGATTCCACCTGTGCCCACGAACGTGAGACCCTTCTCCTTCTTCCTCCCTGTTTTTTTTTCTTCCCCTCTCTCTCTCTCTCTATGTGGCTGCGTAAAGGATCTAGTGTGTTGTACAAACTAACCCTAGTATTGTATTATATAATGTGTATAACTATACTAACACACACACACACCTGCACATTGCTAAAACACACATACGACACACATCCACACACACACACGTGAACTGATAACCGCTTTTGAGTTTTTTTTTTTAATTTCTTTAGGGTGTAAGACACTCACACCAATATGTATATTAATCACATAAAACATTTAACTAAAAGCCAAAAAAAATATTACTAATTACTATAAACTAGTTAAAATAAACGGGATATTATATTCTGGTATTGTCCGATTCCTAGAGATTGGACCGTTCGATCTTTGATTTTCCTTTTGGGTTAGATACTAGACTCATAGAGGCATATTGTGTCAATAAAGTATTAAGATCAAACCATGGGAACCATGAGTTTCTTATTTTTGAATATCTAATTCTTTCTCTGTAGCTCCTGAAATTCTGTAGTAGATTTGATAAACCTGGTAAATGATGATCCAAATGATTTTTCTATGACCTAAGACTTAAACCGTCTTTTGAACAAGGTCAATTAAGCTTAAATCCATAGGATAAATGATCTAAATCAATGAATGATTCCTAGCTTCTTCATGTTCATGCATTCATTATCATCACATGTGTATTGATTCTTGTAATTGAGGACATTGCTTTGTATTATGATAAGCCATAATTTGTTGAGCTTTGTCATGGATTCCGTTTAATCATAGTTGAGACTTGTTTATCTATAGGGATGTTGTGGTTTCAATAAATTGGAAAGAATGCATGCTTTTGCTAACTTTCTCCATTTTTGTTAGATTTGGGCTAAAATTGTGTATAATATTTAGGTTTTGATATTATATTATGTTTAAAGCATGTGGACTAACTTTTGTTTTGTAGCGCTGTTAGGGTATGGCTTCTTGAACTACTCTTTATTTTTTTTTTATTTTATTTGATTTTATTGATTTTCGACTTCATGTGCGACTCCTTAGATTAGGGTTTGCCTTATGTGTATATATATGTTAGAGACTCTTTTTCTAGATTTAATTTTTATTTGCATGCATTGCACGTTTTCCATTTTGCTGCTGGATCCCAGGTAAGTTCTCTTGTTCATTATATGCATATCATTTTTGCCTGCTAGTTGAATTATGTGGTTTTGTATATATGCCATTTTATCATTACCAATCTTGTACCCATTTGACATGTTTGTGGAATGTATATTGAAATCTATGTATTAATTTAGGGCATGCCTAGATTAATAATTTGATAAAAAAGGATGTTGAGTAGAGGCCTATCACTAGATAGGATGAGAGGGGTAGTTTTAGTCTGTCGGCCTCCTTCCCCTCTCATTTCATAATTTCTAGACCTAGAAATCTTTGGTTTCCAAAAGATCAGTTTGCTTTAAAAATGGTTTCTTAATTTTCCTTTTAAAAATTAAGTGACGACTCGTATTTGAATGTGAAAAAGTTGAAATGTGGCAAGCCTGCGATATCCACAATCTGGCGACTGTATCAGGGATCGAACCCAGAATATCTGGTTTCGCAAACCAGAATTCTGATTTTTAGTTCACTTAAGGATTAGACTTAAAAAATCCTTTTAATTGAATTAATTAATTTTTGTGTGTCCGTTGTATTGTACTTGAATGTCTTGCCAGTCGATTGCACAAAACTATGACCTTGGAGGCTCAGGGCAACCCGGTCGGCTAAGTTATCATGGGACTGTGTGATCATCCTTGATCTCATACCATGTGTTGGTATATGAAGCATCCTATTGGATGTGTATCAAGGGTCACTAATTGGACCAAAGCCCAACCTTTGCATGGTAGCCCCTATAGAACCTTTCAAATCTTAGGAAATCAATTCTTGATTAGTTTTATGTGCTAGGATGTTTTGTATGCCCGAAAGGGATAACTTGAGATGATGACGAAGCTTGCTTGATGCAAGACATGTAACCTTTTAATCACCTTTTAGAAATTTCTCTTCATGTCCCGTGACTTTAGGTGATGATGCCAAAATCTGGGTAAGGACAATTTAGAGGGAGGGGATGAACACAAGTAATTTGTATGTGGTTCGGCCCCATTAATGAGGTGACCTATGTTAACATGTGTATCGGTGTGCTTTACTAACAGATCACCGGCGGCTATTGGTGAGCCAACACGATGGGCAGCACTACCAAAAACTGACCGGGTGTATGTGTAATAGTGATATAATCTGCTATTCTCTAGGTTAAGAATGCTATCCCCTTGACACGGGGTGAGGGACCACTTTTATAGGTGCAAGAGGCAACTCGTACAAGGTAAATTATCAGATTAGGATACCCAATCTGATTACAATTGATTTACATAAAATTAGGAGAGTTTGCTAAGTGGTTTAGGAAACTACTTACTCTTTTCATTAGTCCTTCAATTGGGATACGAAACTATTTGGAGGATTGGTGGGCAAGCAGTCACAACTTCTTGCAGTGCACACACGTGGGGCCAGTCTGGAATGAATGCCCGAGCTGTGGACTACACCGGGCAGTTCTGCATAACTACTCGGGAGGGTTAAGTAGTCAGCCCAGTTTTGAGATGACTCGGCTTCTCTTTGCTGAGGTGGCGAGGCTTGACTTTGACCTGATATTTTTGTTCATATCAGCTGCCCCCCATTTTCAAGGCTAATGCGATGCTTCCTTACATGAGGATTGAAAATTTGTACTGCTCTGAAAAACTGTCCGGGAACGAAGTCAGGAATCTTTACTCGGGGAATAAACGGTGGCATTGGTCAGCCAGGGCCTGGACCGAGCAGTGACCCTACGGGCCCGGGCCGACGTCAGCCATGTGTTAGTTGTTGGTTGGCTTGGTCAGGGTCTAATGAGACCGATGTGAAGGTAAATGAATAGTTGCATTATAACCGAACCGTCCTATCACGCATTTAATGCACGCGCCTTTTGAGGCGTCGCTTCACGTGCCCGAGATGACAGCTGTCGGACGATTTAGGCGGGAACGCGTCTTGGCCGTTGGATCTATTTTGATTTGGACCATCCGTATTTTCTATATAACGGTCACTTGTTCATTTATGCCATTCCTGCTTCCCTGATACATAGATTATCGAGCAGTTTGAGAGCAAAAAAGTTCCCGATCAAGCTTCCCTAGCTCATTTTCTGCTTAAATTCTTGTAAGCCCTCGCTTCCTCCAGTTCAATTCACTGGAGAGGACGAACCCCTTGGGGCTTGCACTAGAGTAGAATTTCTTCTTCTTTAGGTTCATCTTTTCTCCTCAAGTCAGATAACCATTCCTCCTTGATAGAGCGGTTAAACCGGCCGGGTTGCCCATTGTTAGTGCTGACCGAGTGTTTCTTCACCTTGAGAGCTCTATACGCCTTATACTATAGGTTGGTGGATCTACCCCTCTTATACCCCAGACTTGGAGTCACCGACCCCTACCTAGGCCGTTATTTGTTTCTCCGTCCAGTCCTAAGAACCCCTACCTAGGCCGTTTTGCGAGCTCAAGACCTTGGCCAGATTAGGGATCAGTATGCTATTCTTGATGGTTGTGCCCTGACTATACAGGCGGGCGGGGCCTAGATCATCACCCGGGCTTTGTCACCTTGTATGAGGACTCCCTCATAGCCGGGTTTCACATTCCACTCCACCCAATTACCCGGGACATCTTGATCTACCTCGGGATTGCTCCCGGCTAGCTAGCCCCAAATGGGTGGAGGTTCTTGATGGGGTTCATTTCACTTTGGCTCCAAGTTTTTGGGTACGAACTCACACTCAAAGAGTTCTTTTGGGCCCACTGACCATTCCCTGTGCACAGGGAGGTCGCGTTCTTCTCTCTGGCAGCTCGGCAGGGGAGGAAGATTATTGTCAACCACCCGAGTAACAACAAGGGGTGGAAGAACAAGTTCTTCCAGGTGTTCACCTCCAGGCTCTGTGAGCAAGCCCTAGGAATCCCGCTGAGGACTTCTTGGGCGGGAGAGCTGAGGAGTAAGCCTATCCAGCACTATCCTTTTTGTCTTTTCTTGTCTTTTATTGTAACATCATGGCTAACCGCTTGATGTTTGCCTTTGTAGTGGGTTCAGCTGACTTACCGAGCATCCCCGAGGAGTGCCAAGCTTGGATCAGGCGCCTAGCAGACTTGCCTATCAACATCTAGAATGTTTTGACCCAGACGGGAGACTTCAGGGCCTCCTACGACCCGGATGAACCCATCGACGGTCCTATTTTTCCCCCAATCATCTTGAGTAAATTATTTTTTACTTTATGTCTTTGGCAATTTTCCTCAGTTACTGACCGTGTAACCTTGTTCCTTTAGAGAGATGGGCCCCCGGAGAGACATGGAGCAACTAAGGGCCAAATAGGCCGCCAACGCAGCTGCCTGGGTGGTGGATAGGGGGAAAGGCCCGCCGCTGAGGCTTTCGGCAGTGATCGTCTACTCTAGCAGTTAAGGCATGGGATCTGAGCGCTTCAGGTGCCTAAGGAGATGTCTACTCCCCAGGTTGAGGTTACTGAGGAGGATACTCCCTGAGCGGGGGTGCCATTGGGGATTCTGATCGGGGAGTCAGCAGAGATAAGGGAGAGGGTTAGGGCTGGCCTTCCCCCCAGTCAAGTAGAGATGTGCTCGAGCATGTCTCCCCAAATCTTCCAAGGGTGACTATACAGCCTCTCTCATTTTGTACGTATCTTTCCCATTTTTTTTCCAAGATAAACACATTTTTTTTCTTATTTTGCCTCTGACAAGTAACTTACCGATTTATTTTATTGCAGGTCGGCTGCATGGCTGTTGGTGCTAAGTCCTTCCTGCCTTCTCTAGTCGGGAGGGCCACTGCTGCTGAGGCTGCCCTATTAGCTGAGCGGGCAACTTCAGAGGCTAGAGAGACTGCTGTGGCAATAGAGGAGGACAAGGTTTAGGGCTTAGTTCTAAGCCTCAGAATGGCACAGGCAGAGTTGGCAACCGCCCGGGCTGATTTGGAGGCCGCCCGGGTCATTACGGCTGTGGTAGAGGCTAAGGTAAAGGCCCTGGCCGAGACAGTAGTAGCGGGGTCCATGGAGAAAGCCTTCGATGATGGTTTCTTCCAAGGCTATGAGGACCTGAAGAGGAGGCTGGCTCGAGACCATCCCGAGTGGGACATTTCATCCTACGAAAGGGATTGACTCGAACTATTGGGACATTGGTCCCATTATTGCTGAGGGTCATACTGAAGATGCTACCCCGACAGATGGCACTGCCCCGGATGGAGAAGCTGGGGAGACAGATGAGGTGGTCGTTGTGGACGACTCCTAGCCCTCTTCCCTTTTTGTTCATTTTTTTTTTCGGGGGAGGCCACTACAACTACCCCCAGGCAATGTATAAACTGTTTTGCCAATTAATGATAAGGTCCTTTGAGGCCACCCTTTTCTGTTAACTGTTTATTACTATACTTTGTTTGTACGTGCCTGTTTGTGATTGCCTGTGCCCAACCGATTTATCGAATACTGTAGAAACCCGCATTTGAGAAAGTTTTCAGACTATGATGGTAGGGAGCACTCGGTCTTTCGAGGATTGGTTTTGGAGGTCCCGTCGGGTGTAGTGTAGGGTTAGCCCTATTACTATCCGTTGAGTTTCTGCGGACACTGTAGGTACCCGGGTTGGCATCATGTGCCCAGCCCCGTGTCCTATTGAATGCCCGATTTATCTGGACACTGAAGGTAACCGGGGCTGTCTATCAGTGGCACTATGTGCCTAGCCCCATGTCCTGTTGAATGTCCGGTGTGATTCCCTGTCTTGGTCCGGAGTTAAACACCAGCATCCCCTTGCCCCCCCAAGCTTTGGCTAAGACGGGCGCTTAGTAAGGGAATGGACCGTAGGGAGCTGACCTGGAATATGGGTGATTGCAGGGTCTTTTGGGGCTTGCCATCATTAACCACCTAGGGGTTTGCCCCCCCCCCCCCATCGTCGGTTGGGGACCTAGGCGAAGTCAGTGCATGCGGATTTGAGACCAAGGTCTTTTGCCTTGGGTGTGTTAGCCCGAGGTCTTTTTTGCCCCGGGTGTTGACCTGAGGTCTTTTTTTTTGCACCAGACACTTGTAATGGTCACTCCTTGTAATAAAAATAGAAAATCTTTTATTTTATTTTGAAAAACCGTAATAAATGCTCGAATAGAGCTACAATTTCTGACTAGTGCTTGCCTGCCCTTATCCACGGGTTACTGAAAGTACTTGCGAAGATGTTGCACATTCCATGGGTGAGATAGGTCATTCCCGTCTAGAGTTTGTAACATGTATGTGCCCGAACAGTTCACCTGGGAAACCTTGTAGGGTCCTTCCTGATCGGTGACGAATAGTTGCCGTTTATAGTCCTAAAAATACGCTTTGTTAGCCCGTTTCATGTAGTTATTAGTTATTTTTTTAATAAGTATTCTCAATTTTGTAGGATTTGGAGCTTTAACTTGAAAATGCACAAAAATCCAATGATTAGTGGGTTTGGAAGTCATTTTGGGCTCAAACGGTGATTCCGGTGAAAGCTGAATACAGTAGAAGCCTCGGAAAATCGCATTTTTGACAAGGAATACTTTAGATTTGAGAAACTTCTCCAGAGATATAAAATGTAGATCTTTGAGTTACGGACGCGTGGACGCAAACGGTGAGTCAATCCGAGTTCCAAGCAAAACGTTATCGCAATTCTACAAAAGTCGTGCAGTGCAGCAAAAACTACCTCGCGCGAGCGACCTGTGAAAAAAATCAAAAACACGTATTTTGTTAAATTAAAGTGCCCAGCGAAGGTGGTTTGTGCATATGACGTCCAGTAACGTAAAAACAGCTATTTTAGTGCGATTTGGCTTAGGAAAGCTTCCTAAATCCTTCCAAACTCTATATAAATCCTATTCTAAATCAATTTTGTGGTTACACATTATTACACAACATTAGATACATCTAGATACAACTAAAACTTCAGCCATTGAAAGGAGGAAAGCAAGGAGAAGAAGAAGAAGACCAAGGATTCCCATGGCCTCCTCCATCAACCTCTTGCTAGTCATCAATTCTATGGCCAACTAAACTCAAGATCTAGGGTTTCAATGAAACCCTAGGCAAGTAATAGGGTGTATTTTATGTTTTTATTTTAGTTTTATTATGCATGGATGACAGTTACATGTTCCGAGGATTTTTATAAATAAATCGTGCTTTTATTGATTAAATCGTTACTTTCAAAGTTTACTCTTGTCTTAGATCTATTTTGATGGTAGTGTGCTCAATGATCTATGCTTGCTGTGCTTGTTTAGATTATTTACATGTAATGGTGCTTAAATTGAATTGTGCTATCAAGTATCCGAATAATCCATGCCTAGATTAGACGGATTATACCACAACTCTAGTTTAGTGTGGGATAATTCGTGCTAATCGAAGATAGATTATGTTGGTGCTGGAACCATAGTTATTTTCTTGACGGAGGAATTAGTCTTGTAGCTACAATTCCCCATGATCATCCAACTTAATAAGCTAAAGTAATTCGTAAATACCCTTATTATAAAGCTAGTGGTGGATTTGCAATCCAAGGTTCCTTAAACTTATTATAAAAAAAATAATATTTAATTGCTTTCATAATTTAGATTTACTTTTATTGTTATTAGTTTAATTCAAATTAAATCAAAAATCCGTTTTTCTTAATTAACTAAATTTAGGTTTTTAAAATTAAAGTGCGTAGTATTCAATCTCTGTGGGTTCGACCTTTACTTCCACACTGCAAATCTTTTGAAAGTAAAGCATAAGTTAAGCATACTTTTATATCTTGATTTTGACAAAATCAATTTTTTGCGCCGTTGCCGGGGATTGCATTACTACCTTTAGTTTTAGAATCTTAGTTTAGTTAATTCGTAAATATTATATTAGGTTTTCTTTTTCTTATTTTTCCGTTTTATTTTGAGTTCCTAACGTTTCTTTTTCTTTTTGTAATTTTTTAGGTGCTCGAAATTCTAGCATTTCGAGTGGAAAAACTGTGCACGTCAAAGGAGCTTACATGATAAATAAATAAAAAAAAATCCAAGTAAATTGCTTCCTTTGAAATTCGCTTCAAACCACTGTAAGTTAGGGCGCTATGACGCACTATTTGCATTAGTTTAGGTGTGGATTGCACTGCATTGGCTACGAAACCCGGGCGCTGGGCTTTGACGCGAATCAGTGCATAAGGATAATTACATGCATCATAGTAGTACTATGTGCTTGCATGTTATTTTATTTGCGTGATTGCTTTTTGTTTTTGTTGAGTCAGTCGTTGTTTTAGTTTATTTTTCTTTTACTTTATGTTGGGTACACGTTCAAATAAACCAGAATTAAAATCTTTCGATCTTGAACTTGAACGTACCCTTAGAATTAGTAAGTCTTCAACCCAAGATCCGAGAGCTCAGTTGAAAATAGACGACTAGTTGACTCCAAAACCATCGTCATTGTTTCAGGCTGAAATTCAAAGCACCCGTAAACGTTTAAGAAAAACTCGAACTTTAAACATAGAACCTATTCCAATGGCCAACGGTCGAAATAATGGAAATAATGTAAATAATCACAATATACCGCCACCTCCTCCGCTTAAAGATTATTTTATTCCTACGACTTACACGCCTCAAGCAGGTATCGAATTACCGGAGGCGACGACATCTCACTTTGAGATAAATTCGTCTACGATCTCGCTACTTCCTTCTTTCCATAGCCGTTTAAACGAAGATCCATATCAACACCTAGGTGATTTTCAAGATATTTGCTCTACGTTAAAAATCCAAAATTTCACTAGTGATGAATTAAAACTGCGCCTCTTCCCATTTTCATTAAAAGACAAAGCTAAGTATTGGCTCCAATCTTTAGAACCAAACTCTATAAAAACATGAGAAGCATTACATACAGCATTTTTACATAAGTTTTTCCCAATCACAAGAACAAATCAAATAAGAAAATTGATAACAAATTTTGTGATGCAAGATGGGGAAACACTTTATGACACATGGGAGAAATTTAAAGAATTATTACGTTCCTGCCCACATCATCGGGTTCCTAAGTGGCAGTTGGTATAGGTCTTTTACAAGGGACTTATTCCCTCTGTTCGGAATACCGTCGATGCCGTTTGTGCGGGTACTTTCCTACACAAAAGTGCCGACAAGGCCTGGAAAATTTTTGAAACTTTGACCAAGAATTTGATGCATCAGGCTGTGTCGGTACGTTCGGAGGGATACCTTCGACCTAAGCGAGAGGTAAAGTTCGAGTCAAGTCATTCAATTGAATTTCAAGAATTAAATAGAAAACTTGACCAACTTATGAGGATGGGAATTAGGTCCACTCTACCTTCTTCAGAAGTTTGTGCATTATGTTCTGAACCGTCTCATAATATCTTTGCATGTCCTTCTGCATCTCAATTCCCGGAGTTTGTGGAGCAACACATTAATTCTATTCAACAATTCCCACGGAATAACTATAATCCTATGCCGAATAATTTTTCTAATACTTATCGACCCTAGTTTCAACAAAACCAATACCAACACCCTCCTCCTAATCCTAACCCTCCAAGGGTTAACGCTTTTGAGGATAAGGTGTTGGCATCCCTTAAAAACATCGACACACAAGTACAGGCACAAGCACAAATAGTACACTTTCACACCCAATCCATTACAAAGCTTGGGTCCCAAATGTGACAAATAACCAATACAATGAGCCGTAGAAACGAGGGTAAGTTACCTAGTCAAACTATACAAAACCCTAAGGGACAATATAAGGGTGGGAGTACGAGTGAGCAAGTTAATGCCATGTCGACTAAGACGACTATTCGTGGGGAGGAAATTGTTGAAATTCCGAATGCGAGAGAAAATGAGGTACATATTAACTCGAATAAAGAAAAGGATGTGGATAGAGTTAGGAAAGAGAATGAACCGGTCCCAACGAAGTATATTCCAAAACTACCTTTTCCACCGAATGTTGAGGAACCGTCTAATTTATCAAAGAAAAATTCAAAAACTGAAGATATACTCGAGGTATTTAAACAAGTAAAAATTAATATTCCATTCCTCGATGCTATTAAACAAATACCCGCTTACACTAAATGTTTAAAAGACCTTTGTACTCAAAAGCGCAAGTTGCGTAGTCATATACAGAAAAAGGTCTTTCTCACAAAAAAAGTTAGCTCAATATTCCAACACGCTACTCCGAAATATAAAGATCCAGGTACGCCTACGATTTTATGTGTCATAGGTGACACTTTTATTCATCCGGCTCTCCTTGGCTTAGGAGCTAGTGTTAATCTCTTACCTTATCACGTCTATAAATAATTAGGACTAGGTGAACTTAAACCTACGGCCGCTACCATACAATTTGCGGATCGTTCTATTAAAAGACCTAGAGGAATCGTCGAGGACGTCTTGGTTAAAGTTGATAAATGCTATTATTCTGTCGACTTCATGGTCCTTGACATTGAACTGGTGCTAGATGCTCAGAAACACACTCCTGTCATCTTAGGCCATCCATTCTTAGCAACCGCTAACGCTCGTGTTAACTGTCGGATGGGGGTAATGAAGGTGTCATTTGGGAACATGAACTTAAAATTAAATGTTTTTAATGCTATGGATCAACCTCCTAAAGACGACGATTAGCTATGTGAGGCGGAGAGTGAGGTAAGACGAACAATTAAACCCAATTACGTAATACCTGTGGGTAATGAACATAATATGGTGAGTAGTGAGCGGACAAATTTGAATAATCAGGACCCTAAGGATGAATTTACTCGGAAGGTACGAAATCGTTTTGAACATAATCAGGATAAACCGTCAATTGAATTAATCCAAAGCGATGTTATTTCTGCTTACCACCGGGCTCTTCCTAATATCCTAAGGGGTACAAAGTATGATTTTCACCCTCCATAAATCTTGAGCTAGAACGGTCTAGCTAAAGACGTAAAAGATAGTGCTTCTTGGGAGGCAACCCAAGCTTTAGTTTGTCAGTTTTGATTTTTTTTAAGTATTTTTGGGGTCATTTTGAGTCTGTTTTTGAGTTTTCTGGACAGGTTTGGGGGTCGGAGTAAATTTATTTTGAACTTATATAAATTTTTATAAAGAAAAAGAGGAAAAGACCAAAGTCGCGCGCGCGACCCGCTCGCGCGGCCCGCCCGCGCGAGATTACCCCTTAGACAAATTTTTTCAACTTTTTATATATATAAGCTTCTGTTACATCTCGCGCCTAGATTCGCGCGCATGGCCCGCTCGCGGGATTTTGGCACTTCGAAATTTTTCTGAAAAAAATAATAAAGAGGCCTCAGGTTTACCTCGAGGAGGGATTCGCGCGAGCGAGGGTCGCGAGCGCGGTCCGCTTGCGCGAGGTGGGGATTTCTCAAATTTTCTCTTTGTTCTTTGACCTTCTGTATCCTCAACCTATATAGTGGTTTTTCATTTCTATTTGTTTTTTTAGTTCTTTTCCTTTAAGTTTATCTTTGTTTCCATAGTTCTAGTTTTGTTTTTCTTTATTTCCTTTACATTCTTTTAATTCTAGTTTAGTTTCTATAGTTTATAAATAAATATTAAATAAATAACAAAAAAAAAAACAAATGTATTATATATTAGCTTTTATTATTTATTTGTTTGTTTAATTTTTTTTTGTTAAGTATTAATAGGTGAAATAGTGCTCCGTTTGGAGTAATTAAACTTTGATTCCATATTATTATACGTTCACCAGTTTATGAGTGCCGAGATCGATGTATTATCGTTCCTTTCATACCTACTCTCCTTTCTTTCATTTTATTGTTTCATTGGGGACAATGAAAGGTGTAGGTTTGGGGGTATGCATTCACATGAACATTGTTATATACACCAAAATTTTCAAAATTTTTTCGATACTTGTGCTTAAATAAACGATGTCACCTACGATTTTACAATCTTGATTCGATACTTCTTGTTATGTAACTTGGATTGTTATAGAATGGTAAACATGAGAAGATGTAATTAAATATTTGCTGAAGTCATGATGTAACGTTTTAAGTTATGTATTATTCTAATCGTAGTTTTATATCATAGTTTTGCACACAAACCTATGCACTGCACATAGTCGCTTGAATACATGTTTGATGTGAACTATAATATGATTCGGATTTCTAGATAACACATGGTGGAGACTAAGCCCAGTGAGCTTTTGAGCCTATCTTTTCTTTTTAGAGGGTTATAAATAAATTTTGTGTTTGTCAAATTTCACTTGAAATAGCGCATTTACTCGTTGTTTAGTCTCATTATTCTTGTGTTGGTTGATAGTCAAGTTAAAATATTTGCTACCATGCTAAATAATCTTCCGTTGTAAACATTGAAGAACCATATGACCATAAGAAATGATTTTAGGCCTTCTTTATTCTTCACCCTTTTGACCTTTGTACGATCAAGTTAAATGATAAATTTCCTTAGTTCGCCCATTGAGCCATTAAAATGCCTTTTTCTTTAATCACCATTATCCTATTTTTACTCCAATTTGGCCAACTTGGAGTTCACCCCTGAAAGATTGATCAATTTTTAGTGGTGTTAAGGTGATGTGTGATTGAGAAGAAGAAGAAAATAAGATGATGTTTGGGGTGGTTTCCTTGTTATTTATTGAATATTCGTTTCAAAAGCAACTAGGAGGAAAAGAACAAGAAAAAAAAGAAAAAAAAAAGAAAAAGAAACAGAAGGAGAAAAAAATCTCTCACAATTGATCAAATCTTTCGGCGCTCAATCCAAGAGGGCCGGTCGGGGCCTCCGGGAGCTGATATCTTCCTGTTCCTGTCCTCGTGGGATGATGTAGGACTCTCAGAGAATCTCTCTTAACTGTTTCTTGATCGGGAACCAGGACCCATCTCTGAATCTCTCGTGATTGATCAAATCTTTGCACTGGTCAGTCTAAAAAGCTGATTCGAGCCTTTGGGAGCCGATATCTTTCTTCTTCTATTCTCTGGGTATGGTGTAGGACTCTCGGAGAATCTCTCTTAACTATTTCTTGATCAGGAACCAGGACCCATCTCTGAATCTCTCACGGTTGATCAAGTCTTCCAGCGCTCAATCCAAGAGGGCCGGTCAGGGCCTCCGGGAGCTGGTATCTTTCTATTCCTATCCTCGGGGGATGATGTAGGACTCTTGGAGAATCTCTCTTAACTGTTTCTTGATTGAGAACCTGGGACCATCTCTGAATCTCTCACGGTTGATCAAATCTTTGCATTGGTCGGTCCGAAAAGTTGATTCGGGCCTTCGGGAGCCGATATCTTTCTGTTTCTATCCTCAGGGGATGAGCTGAATTTGCTGCGGTTAAAATGGATCTACTAGGAATAAAGCCTCATAAATCTTGACTAAAAAGGGCCACTGGGGCTAAAGGGGATCACGAACAGGCTAAAACGGGTCGAAATGGGCTGAAATAGAGTAAAGCGGGGCCCGCGGGGAGCAGTGTCGCGGTGGCACTGGGCCACTGCCGTGGCAACAGTTGGCTAGTACCACGGCGACACTGGGTGGCTGGACTCCATGTGCGTATATCTCGAGTTTTTGGGCATTTGAAGTTCATTTTTGGCCATTTTGGGTTGCTTTGGAGCTAAAATCCGTCAGAATGCAGCTTGTACGCGTTCATGTGAGTAATCTTTCCCTATGATCGGAATTTTGATTGGTGTTTTGGTTTGTTCCATTTTTCAAGAAGAAAGTTTGGTTCTAGTCTTCCAATTTCTTGCAGATCCATGGCTTCAAGCTCAAGGAGACCGTCTAAGAAGGCCAAGGAACGATTGAAAGCCGAGAGCCAAACCCCGGACTTGATTTTACGGGAGCCCCAATGTCATCTTTCGGCCGTGCCTCTAGCGAGCCTGGTATGTAAAACTTTTGACAGTTTAGGGCTATTTTGTGCATTGTGCTGGTTGTATGAATTGTAGTGTGCACCTAGAGTTTGTTGGAAGCTTGTTTTGTGCTCGTATGTTGATTTTGTGAAGTTGGACTTTGGGTCATGAATAGTGAATTTGTGCTAATTTTTTTGTCATTTTTGATGTGTGTAGGTGCCGGAAGTGACATTGAAGGGCCATGGTAGCCTTGCTCACGCTTTTTTATGCTATACCCAACTCTCGCTTACCGTCAAGAGAATGGTAGATGACGCCGGGTTTGGCGACTTTGTCCGCCTAGTTTCAAAGAGTACCAACGTTCTGGCGCATTTTTACGCTCTTGCTGAGAGATGGTGGGACACCACCAATACTTTTCACCTGCCATTTGGTGAGATGACAATGACGCCTTTTGATTTTTCCATGATCATCGGTTTGAGAGTTGGCAGGAAGTGTCTGATTCTGGACTACTTCTATGAGATTGATCCCGAGGCTGTTGAGATGTTGATTGGGGCTGTTCCTCCTAATCTGGAGAGGCACTGGTTTCCTTGTGGCTGGCTTTACTGGGCTTACGGTAAAGGGAATCACAACCTGAGTAATTCTCAGCTTTTTAGGGTATTTCTTCTGTATGTCCTTGGTTGCTCGATCTTCGCAACACGGAATAACCAGGTGAGCTTGAGGCTTCTTTCTGGTCTGGCGACCATTGGTGAGATCCCCTATTATGACTGGGGTGGTGCTGCCCTGGCCGACCTTTACAAGCATAGGGGTGAAGTTTCCCGGGGCGATGTCAAATAGACGGGGGAATTCTGGCAAGCTTGGGAGTTATGTACTGCAACCTCTTTTATCTTCTGGCTTTTTTGATTTTTGTACTTCTTGTCTTTTTTAATTTTCCCTTTGTCTGTGCAGTTTTAGAGCTTTGAGTACCGGAAGATGTTGGCTCCTTCCCCTGCTGATGAATCAGGTGAAGATGAGGACGGCATGGCTCCTATGCCTTTGTTCCCCCGAGGCTTGAGATGGCGGAGGGATGTTGTCGGGGTAAAGAGCGGGGCTCATTGGATTGTTCTCCTCAAAAACTTCTTATCTAGGCTAACAGCTACTAGTGTTGATTGGATGCCTTGGGATCGCGTTGCGTATGCTGCCCTAGAGTAGATACAGGCGGTCAGGCCCCTTTCTTCTTGCCAACTTCTGATAGAAAGTATCGAAAGCAGGCAATGGTTCCTTGGCGAGCAAGTGTCTCGGCAGGTGGTTGGCGGTCTGAGGTATCGCATTCCTCATAATCCTCTTGTGATGGATGCTAATGACCTTTCGGGTGATGCTTTACTGGCGGCCTTAGCTGGTACTGATGTTTGGGATCACTTTCTCTCTGAGACCGGCTGTGAGGCTTACCGTTGCCGCTTCCTGATGCCCAACTTCCCACTCCTGGATGTGAGTTTCTTCTACTTTTTTTGTCTCTATCTGTTGCCTATGTTTTTGACTCATCTTTTCCCTAACTTGTTTTGTGCCTACAGCTTCGCGAGATGTACCGGAGACAGGTTCCCCCAGTTTCTGATCCTATCCCTCCTTGGGATTGGACTGTTATTATTTTGGGTGCAGATGGCTCTCCACATGTTATGGAGGTACCACGGGTCACATGTGGGTATCCTACCCAGCCAGCAGGCGTCCTCAACGTCCCTTGGAGTTATGCTAAGGAGGGCCACGCCTTGGCAGCTAGCTTACGGTCTTTGGTCCTCACGCGAGGTCATCGGGTATGTTTCTATTTTTGCGCTTCATAAGGTTATGAGGTCCTAACCCTGATTTTTCCCTTGACAGATGGATGGTATGTAGCAGTTTGCCACCAGTCAGATGGCGTCCTTGGTAAGTTTCTGACTCTACTTTATTTTTGTACTTTTTGTTATTTTTTTACTGATTACTTTCATTTTATTTGTGTGTGCAGTATTGTGGGGGTGGTGCTGGCTCATCAAGGACCGAGCCAAGGTGCAGAGGTGGTAGGAGGAGGCCATCACCGACGTACACTTCGGGTGGCCCGACAGAGGATGAAGAAGAAGAAGACTGAGGCTTCCTAAGCGGGGATTTTGTTTTATCTCCATTTCATGTTTTCAATTGGGTTGTACTAGTGAATAATGTGACTGTTTGACAATGTGTAAGACAATGTGTCGGATGATGTGTAGGATGATTTATTACCCTTGATAGCATATTATGAGGTTTTATCTTTTGAGCCGGATAGTTTTCGGTTTGAAGGTGCAGTTGTGTGCATGCTTTGGTTGGTGGTTGTGCATTGTGATTCTGTGATTGTTGATGTTACTGCGATGAGCAGCCTTGTGATAGTGACTGTGTTTTCCTTGTGATGTTTGCCTTACTGCTAAAATTTTGAATATTTCTAGAGCCTCGATAGAAAATATGGCATTGTATGACCCCGCTCAACTCACAGTTTGGTTGAACATCACGGATGGTGTGGAGTGGATCAACCTCTTCAGCTATGATCTGACCAAGCTTTTCTGTCTTCGCCAGATGGCTCTGAACACTGAGTTCATGCGTGCCGCTATAGTCCACTGGGACCCGGTGAACCATGTCTTTAATTTCAATGGCCTGGAGATATGTCCCCTGTTTGAGGAGTTCTGTGCTATCCTTGGCTTTGATTCTAACTCTGACCTGATTCTCCCTTCTGCTGATACCCCTAGTCCCACGCGAGGCTTGGCTAAATACCTGAACTGTTCCACTACTATTTCTCGCCGGTTAATTCATGGTGAGGTTCTTGACATTACTCCCATCATCTCCCGGTATGCTAGTTCTGGGAATCCTAGCGTATATGATGCTACCCGTGGGGCCACTTTGATATTGTGCATGACTTCGTACTTTCTGTTCTCCAGTGCTTCTATCGACTTGGTCCACGTGTGCCTTGGGCTAAAATTTAGCAGGAATCCCATGGCCATGGTTCTGGCAGAAACCCTAAATGGTTTGAATCGCGCTTTCAATCAAGGAACGCTTCTTCTTTCTGGGGCACCTTTGGTGTTACAAGCTTGGCTCTACGAGTGCCTTCAGTTATGGACATGTAATGTGTCGCTAGTTTATTTCTGCAGGGCTGTGATTCATCCTCATTACACTGCTGCAAATTGGGTTAGCATGATGGGTGCTTTATCTGAGGCCGACATTTGCTGGTTCGTGAGGCGTTGGGGCCTTCATGCTGTGACCACTAATCTCGGGGATTACCAAAGAGTGTGGCTGATGGGCCTGAGAGAGACTACTTTCTATCATCCTCACCGATTGGCCAGACAGTTCGGGAGTGTTCAAGAGGTCCCACGTGGATTTACTGAGAGGGTCTTTGCTTCCAAAGTTAAAGCCACTACTATTGCTGCTTTCATCAGGGGTTGGGCTGGTCGAGCAAGAGCCTATTTCTAGAGACCTTTGAAGAAATAAAAGACACGAAATAAAACTAGACTTGACTGATTCTGCTTCTTTCCTTCAAGTGTCTTTGATATTTGGGATTGCTTTCTAAAAGAACTTTTTGTGTTTTCATTTATCCCTGCTTGTGTAATATTCAAAGTTTATTTATCAGTGAATCTTGGTTACTTGGAGAACCTTAATTTATGCATTTGGCTTTCTGAAAACATCCGTAGCATGATTCTGATCAAATGTTTGCTTTTGGTACTTGTTTGGGCATGCTAGGACGATTAGAGGCAAACGAGGCGGGTGGCCGAAGTTTGCCCCTAGTTTGGGATATGTATGGTTGTGAGGAAAATGAGGTAGATGACCAACATTTGCCCCTAGTTTATAAGAGATTCAGGCAAACGAGGTGGGTGGCCAAAGTTTACCCCTAGTGTGAAGGGTGATTTCTGGGTTTTGGTGAGGATCGCGACTTTATTTTTCTCACACGTTCATAATTTTGCCTAGGCACCAGTTAGGTGATCTAGCGAGCTCTTTTCTCTCTTTTGTTATTGCTCACTTTGGATTTAACTCTAACTTTTGCCTAGGCGTCCTTTCGGATTTTTCACCTAGCGAGCCATCCTTCTTTTTATTTTTTTTGAAAGTCGACCTACGTACCCCCAAACGGGGATCAGGTCCAACGTAGTTCGGGCCAAAGTCTTGAAAGAGAAGGGGTTGATTATGATGGTGTCGACCGAACCGATGCGATTGCCTACGTATCCCCGAGTGGGAATCAGGTCGAGCGTAGTTCAGGTAGGGCTTGAAGAAAAAGGGATATTTTTAAGTGGGTGGGACGACCGAACTGATGCGGTTGCCTACGTATCCCTGAGCGAGAATCACGTCGAGCGTAGTTCAAGGCAGGGCTTGAAGGAAAAGGGGTTTTGGGGAATGGTCAAGCATGGTACTTTTTTAGGCGATCCATGTTGATTGGTTCTTTGAATTCAACGCCATCGAGGTCCAAAAGGTAGGTTGCTCCTCCAGAAAGGATAGTTTTGATGATATAAGGGACGACCCATTTCGGTTCAAACTTTTCGCGTGGATCAAAGATCGGGGCTCGCAATTCCTTAAGGACAAGGTCACCCTTGACAATTTTCCTCGGACGGACCCTTTTATTGAAAGCACGTGCTATCCTCTTTTGATAGATTCGGACATGATCGACTGCCGCTAGGCGCTTTTTATCTATGAGAGTCAATTCTTTATACCTTTCCTTTAACCAATTCGATTCTGAAATTTCACATTCTGCCATCACGCATAGGGACGGTAGTTCTATCTCGACTTGAAGTACTGCTTCCATTCTATATACTAGTGAGTAAGGAGTTACTCCTGTGGATGTCCTTATTGATGTTCTGTATCCCCAAAGTGTAAATGGTAGCTTTACATGCCAATCTTTGTAGGTATCGGCCGATTTCCACAGTATGGCCTAGACATTCTTGTTTGCAGCCTTGACTGCCCCATTAATTTGCGGCCTGTATGGTGATGACTTGTGATAAGTGATTTTGTATTCCTCAAACAGATCCCTGACTTCAGCTTTGAAATGACTACCATTATCTGAAATGATCTCATGGGGGACTCCATAGCGGCAAATGAGATTTCTCTTGATGAATTTGGCCACCTCCTTGGCCCCCAACTTAGTGTAAGATGCGGCTTCTACCCATTTTGTGAAGTAGTTGATGGCCACCAAAATGTATCGGTTTCCATTCAAGGCTTTTGGAATGATTTCACCAATGATATCGATTCCCCAGGTCGTGAATGGCCATGGGGAGGTCATACTATAGAGCAGAGGCGGTGGTACATGCATCATGTTTGCGTGGATCTGGCACTTGTGACACCTTCTAACGTAATTGCAACAATCTTTCTCCAATGTTGTCCAGTAGTACTCTTATCTTACGATCTTTTTGGCTAGCATGTGACCATTCTTGTGTGGATCGCACACTCCTTCGTGTATTTCTTCCATCATTCTTTTGGAGCTTTTTCCAAACAAGTAAGTCAGGTTATGACCATTGTACCATTTCTTCAACAATTTTCCCTCGCAAATGATGAATTGTGCTGCGAACCTTTGAATTGTTCTTTCGTCTTTCTCTGAAGATTCTAGGGGATACACTCCCTTTTCTATGAAGTCCCAAACATCTTGGTACCATGGCATTTCGTGCTCATCTTCTTCGATGGTGGCGACCATGTTGAATGAAGGCTCGTACCTTTGCTCAATCACCAAAGGCATCATCTTGACTCCCACGAGAATTTTGATCATGAAGGCTAAGGTAGCCAATGAATCTGCTAGCTGGTTCTCTTCCCTTGGCAAGTAAAAGAATGTGATGCTCCTAAATTGTCTCTTGAGTCCATCGAGATGATCATAATAGGGTTTCAATCTTTCTTCTTTCACTTTCCATTCTCCTCTATCTTGTGATATAATGAGGTTTGAATCTCCGAAGACATCCAACTTCTGAACTTTTAGTTCTATGGCTGCTTCCATCCCCAGAATGCACGCCTCGTATTCAGCAGTGTTATTGGTGGAGTTATAATTGAGCTTGACTACCAGTGGGGTGTAGAAACAACATTGCAATGTGCTCATGAGTGGAGCCCATTGATTGAAAAATGTTCATACACAGTTTTACATAGCTCTTCGGATTTTTGGTTCCATCAAAACGGTCAATGGCAGGCATCTTGAAGTTTTTCGGCAGCTTCAGCTTAACATGCTCAAAATGTCCTTCCAAGTCAAGCATGTAATCATCAACCCCTTTACTCTTCCTCAATACGCTTTCCAGCTTATCGACTTTATCCATTTTATCTTGGAACTTTTCTCATATGCAGGTGACGGGGCCCCTTGAAACCAGTCTTCTTCTCCATTGTTCTCGGGATGCGATATGAATCCGAACGGTGGTGGTGGGAACTTAGGGGGGCACTGTTGCCGCTGCTATTTCAGTTCTTCTATAAACTTTAGGACATGGGCCAGGCTGTCAGATTGCTGGCTTATGGTGGCTCCCAATTCGGTGACCTTGTTTTATAGCTCTTCCTGATTCATGCTGAAATGACTTGTTGGGTTGATTTCGACCAAATGATTATCTGAATTTCTGACCCAGGACGAAGATCCTAGTTGCTGGCTTTGGGAATCTATAGTGACCCTTCAGATTCGAGAGGATTTGTATCAGATTCTGATAGTGATGACTTTAGATAGACAAATGACAGTGATGTTAACAGACATGGACTGTTTCGTGTACAGCCTGACTGAAATAGTGTGTGCAGACCGATAGGAATGGTGTATGCAAATGAGACAAGCATGTGGATGTAAGCCCTAATCTATGTGATGCTCTTATTTCTAACAGAGTGTGCCAAATTTACTTTCCAGTATGATCACGAAGGGATAACAGGGACTCCCAGGGTTTTATGAAGGCTTCTAGGAGAGATTGGGCATTTTTGGATGATTTGGACAAAGTTTCTAAGATAAACTGGTTAATATGGTTATATCTGGGATATATGGACAGAGTTTCTGGGAGAAACTGGCATATCTGGTCATTTTTGGTTGATTTGGACAGAGTTTGTGAGAGAAATTGGTTAATATTACCATATCTGGGATATCTGGACAGAGTTTCTGGGAGAAACTAGTTGATATGGTTAGATCTGGGATATCTTGATAGAGTTTCTAGGAGAAACTGGTTAATATTGTTATATCTGGGATATCTGGACAGAGTTCCTAGGAGAAACAGGTTGATATGTTATGATGGTGATCATACTGTCTAGCAGGTTTTCATACTCCTATGCCTTATGACCGACAAACAAGGTTTGCGGTGTATATCTTTGTGAGCATGGAGCGGACATCCTTGTCATGGCACCTAGGTAGGCCAGCTCAATGTGATCACATGTGAGTGATTGCCTTGGGAATCATAAAAAAGAGATCCTGCCTCGTGCCACATAAGTGTCTACACTTCGCAGGTAATCCCGTCGGGGAATACAACAGTTATATCACATTGTCCTATCTGAAAAGATAAATTAACAGTCCTATGAAAGGTTCTATAGAAATATATATGCAAAGGCCGGATTTAGTCAAAGAGGGTCAGTTGACGAGAGTTCCAATATACCGTCGGAGTGACAGTACGGAGGTTTTTACCCTTTTTGATATACCTTCGAAGGTACAGTATCAATGGTGACTTGTGCCCTGGCACAGCAAGACCTGAATAATGTCAGCGCCGCGTTTCAGACACAGTCGGAGGGGAAATGCAGAAGTGCAATGCTATGAACCAGACACTGTAAAAAGATGATTTTAAGGATGCTTCTTATGAGTCAAACCTCTGTATTATTTTCTTTTAAAATAAAAATCCCTAGCAGAGTCGCCATATTGTGGACACGCGGAATTCTACGTCTTTTTGTTTTTTGTTTGAAATTGATTTGGATCAAAAAAAGAAAAGGGAGGGTCTGTTGAAAACAGATACAGAGTCGTCACTTGGTCTTTAAGGAACCAAGAAACCTAATTTGACTCACCCAAACGGATAAAGGGCACTGGCCGTTCATAACCAAAGAACTTGGTTCGGGGTTTTGGTACGAGAGAGGAAGGAGCATTTGTCACGACTAAAACACCCTCAACTCGCCCTGTCTCTCGACGGGCCTCAATTAGCATCCAAACAATCAACTTTTACTATGTTTGGTTCGATAGTTATATTTAATAGGTATATTACATCACATAAGAAACTTGAAATGGAAGTTCTAAAGATAAAATATCATTCATAATATATAAGCCATGTATCACACAATGCAAAGTGAAAGATCACACGAACAAACCTAGGAAAAATCGTCTGATCACATATCAAGTAATTGAGTATCCCTAATCTAAAGGGGACATGAATTGTTCTTGAAACAAAAAGGATCAAAGTATGCTTAGCAAGCTAGAATGATGCATGTTAATCTTTGAGGAAAAGAAGACCTCTCAATCCCCGGGATGGATGAGAAAGGAAGATTAGATCGAGGGGAAACATGAGCTTATGATCAAGTTCATTCCTTACAATCTTCTTAGATTTGGAGTCACAAAAGCCCCTAATCTTTGCATGGATGCAATGCATGTATCTAGAATGTGCCAAGGTTTTAGTGTGTTTTGTGTTCATGGACTTTCTAAAGTGACTTAGGAATCTAAAATATGCATGAATGCATGGGGGAAATTATCATTGGATATGTACAAATATAGTATGGACCACTTTCTAGGATATGAACTAATTTGAAGTACATGTAAGCATCAAATCAAAGTATGAAAGTAAAAGCATGCTTGCTGTGAATAGTGGACAGAACAGTAACATGATCTTTTGGAAAATGAAAAGAGGGGTTAGGAATGTTTTCAATTCATGATTTTTTATGGGGATCTTCCTTATTGTCTAGAACACATCCCAAAAAGCTAATCTTTAATAGCATACACAGATTGAGAGAAATCATATAAACAATAGGGATTATTCAGAAATAGAGTCCGTACTGTCAACTAAAATATTAGAAAATCTTAGAAAATGAAAACAAAATATCTAGAGGCCCATATTGTACAGAAAGTTCCCTAAGATATTGAAGTTCAAGGAAAAAATAAGTTGGGACCACTCTTTTTTGGAAACGTTTTCTGTAAAACAAGTTGAAAGTCAACCTAGCTACTGTGATAGTAGAGGCCGAATGTTTGGACAAAAATGGACCCCTTTCAAGTGTTTCCAAGTCAAGCTAAAAATCATGGGTGTTTTATAATGAGTTAGGAAGACTTTCCAAGTGGTCTTGCATTCATATATTGAGTATTGAACTCAAAATAGTTCTTTGAAGTTAATTGATTCACTGTTTTGAAGGTTTTGAGAAAACAAGGTTTGTTTCTTGAAATCAAGATGAGGGGTTTAAGAGGGGGTTTTGAAAAGGGGGTTTTGAAAACATATTTTCAATACTTAATGAAGATTATAACCACTTAAAATGTCAACATTTGACTCACATCAAGAACCTCCAAGATTATTGGAAAGTATTATTTCTATTTTAAGACAACTTCATGAATACATAGGAATGTATTGAAGTTGAAATCATCATCTATCAAACATGTTTTTTAGAGGTCAAGAGCTACTATCTATAAGGATTCACTCGCCTCAAACTTCATGTCATCATCTAGATGATAATAGACTAGTAAGTAAATAAACAAACAAAAAAAAAAAGAAATGAGATAAGAGAAGATGAACAAATATAAACAAATAAATAGATAACAATCAATAGATGATGTTCATGATGTATTGGACTTGTAGTTTGGTGTTTCACTCATATGTGGTGACATTGGATATGAAAAGTAGCTTCCTCTCTCTTAAATGCTCACTAAAATGGTGGTTGGGTGTATAGAATATGAAGTAAATGGAAGTAATGAAGTAAAAATAAAGTTTAGAACTCACTCTTTTGTTTGGAAATCAATGAAGGAAGCTTCTTTTCTCTCTATTCTAACCTTATCTCAACAACTTTCTCTCCACAAATTTTCAAAGCTTGCATTTGACACCTCAAAATGAGAAGTCAAGGGGGGTTTATGTAGGGCAATTTGGGGTTTTAGAAGTACTCCCATTGCTCCCAAACATCTGTGAACATAGAATTACGTCGTTTTGATTTTCAAATAATCAAAAATGAATCCCCAAAAGAAATTTTTAAAAATGCACCATTCTGGAGGAGAGTGCCGCAGCGGCAGTGGGCCAGTGACGCGGCAGCACTGCTCCTCATTCATTCAGATAATCCTTTTAGGCCCCCAGAAGTTTCGGTATTTGCGAAAAGGCCCTATTTCGTCAGAAATTCACAGAAAATGCATACGAACTCCTAATTAAGGTTGTGATATACCGTTGGAAAGGTAATAGAGTCTATTTTACATAAACAAATAGTTTAGAGATAGGTCACTTTGAAAAGTTTTGCAATATTCATGATAAAAGTCGATATGATCGCCTTTTTCGCCATAAAAAATTCATAATAAATTCGTTTGAAATCCAAAAATTATGTGTGACATACCGTCGGAAAGCTATTGAGCTCTAGTATCCACAAAAAATGTTTGAAAAATGATACGGTGCTCCGGTTTCAAAGTCAACTTTTGGTCAAACTTGGGATTCCCGGGATGTTTTGGAAACCTCTAGGAGCTTCCAGGAGCTGACGTTTTCGTTCGATTTTCTTTTAAAGCTCATTTTAGTATTTCCCACATGATCTAGAATGATTTTGGAACTTTTTGGCGAATTTGGACGATTTCGGTCAAACCTTGGTCAAACCTTGGTCAAACCAGTCAACGGGGACTTTTTGGAAACGTCCCGGACTTCCGGGGGTCTCTGGGAGCCGACGATTTCATCCGGTCTTGCTTGAGAACTCATTTTATTATTTTTCTAATGACGTAGCGCATTTCCAGAACATTTTGTCTATATCTGGGAGCGTTCGGGCTTTCAGGGGTATTTTGGTCATTCTGAGCATTTTGAGAGATATAACTATCTTCCAAGAGTCCTTTTTGAGTCTTTTCGATCATTGTGAACCACCAAGCTATGGGTCTCCTAAATCTGATAGCCGACAAAATGGGGTGTCTACAGAGATGACGCGGAGTCCTCTACACGATTGGCCTACCTCTATATTTATAGCGGCCCTGAACAATCCTGATTAGGCAAGGATTCCTTTACTTGCGCTTCAAGGAGATTGATTGATTGTAGAATCCTTCCTAATCTCCAACTCTTGCCTCATCTCAATCCTGATTGAACCAATCCCAATATTCTAGGGATTAGCCTTCCAAATCCAGCTGGGCATGATTAGATTCCTTTCCATAACGGACTATGCTTCCTTTGAATCAGAATAATGTCATTATGATAGCTAAGAGTGAAACACCTTCCATGTTTAGCTCATCGGACTCACGTCAATCACATCTTTAGCCAGATCGGGCTCGCGACTGTACTACCCATAACGCGTCATGACTTCCATGCCCGATGGCATTCTTACGATGGCTTACTAATCACTCAAGCTTATATAACCGGCCTTTACCATTCATTCCTAGCAAGGTGTCCGATCATCATGCCTATCACTAATATTATCCATCGGGCTACAATCTTTCTATTACCCATTTACGATGGTGCCCGATTGAACAATACATGGCTGACTTCTCCAATCGGGCTGCCAAACTTAGGACAACATCCTTGTCCTTCTGAACCATGTGATGTTCACCTCTTGAGCCCGATGGTCCTTTGCAATTCCTGGGCCGGCTTCTCCTAAATCTATTCAACATTCCATTCAGGCTCGAAAACCTTTGGCGGTCTTTAGGTGCAAAACCACAACACTAGGTTTGTTACATTCCACCACCCCTTAGGGCCGAACGTCCGCGTTGACACACTTCCTGCTGGGTCTAGCTTTGATACCAAGTTGTCACACCCTGATTTTTGGACAACCAAATATTTAATCCAGAGCATATATCCAAACTAATATTCAATTTCCAAAACCCTGAGAGTGACACCCTCACACAGGCTAAAAGATAATTTATTGAAAACTGTATTTAATACTCCTTAAATAAGGACACATGATCTTGAGTTTAAAGAAAAACTCTTTATTATTATACATGAATTCCTAAACATGGATTTCATTATAACAGAAATAACGTTCCATTTTAAATATTATATCACTTCGATTTATAAGAGAAATACCATATTCATTAAATAAAAACCTCTTTATAGAGTTCAGCAGAGAGAAAATAACTCTATACTTGCATTGGTCAGGGCAACTACAACGTTCCCAATACCGAATATACAATCTTCATTAAAATTATACATACGTAGCCCACACTGCCAGAAATAAAATCATGTAGAATAAAATAAGTGCAACTCTAATAATGAACAAACCTGCGACAATCTCTTCACCCAAATAGAAGCTCCAATGAAAATCTCCAAATACTAAACCTATACAAATAGATTCGACTACGTTTCATAGAGAAATGCCCCCAAAAGCATGACACAATCGGGTCAGTTACATGATTGGAATGAGTTAAACAAAACAACAAGTCTTAGAGATCCAACTTTAACCCATAGACTACAAACCAGACTACAACATTCTTGGGCCAAGACATATAGTTCCACACACCAATTTGGACAATAGAGTAGTCCATTTATGTGGTGGCAAGTAGTTTCTTGCCCGAAACCCAAGCTACTACAAATTTCATACTTACCCATCTACTTATGGTGAGCCAAACTTGTAAAATATTAGTGGGCCAACCATCCTGCAATATCGAATGATCACAAACCAAGTAAGCGATTCCGTATGCAAACCGTCTACATTCTAACTTTTACATCGCGTTCATTATTCCACACTTATCAGTCTTATGAAATAATCCATGTTCATTTTTTATTAGCCTTAAATTTATCTTTGTGTTCCCTAGGTTCACCACCTTGGCCATCCTCCATGGTATAGCCCACGCATATATCCCATGTGTGCCCGTAGATACTACCAACATCCACTCTGGTGCCAGTTTGGTTGGGGTATCAACCAAACCAGGTATATACAACAGAAAGCAGATCAATATGCCTAGACGTCTATAAATTAAGTTGAGTATAAGGCTTAAGCCAGCTTAATCACGAAGCCACTGGCATAAAGGTACACTCAGCAAGTTGAGCTACCAAAAAAAAAAATAACACATCGGGGAGCGGTGAACACTAAGGAACTTGAAACCATTTCTACATTCTCGAAATTATAAAATTTCATCAGACTCAAAGTTAATGACTATTACCCATTTTTCATAGCTCAACATCATAAGTGAAAATTCACAAAGAAATCATATTCCCCAAATTTTGCACGTTTAACCGTACTAAAAACTGCTACTGTAATCTTTAATTTTTGCCCAAACGGTGCAGAATCGAGAAAAACTTAAAACATGAAAAGTGTGCAGAATCACGTTTTACATAAGTCACGAGGACAGAATTCTAAAATTCTAAGCCACGATTTTTTATATTTTTCTGAAGTTTTAGCAACTGTTAAAATTATACAAAAAAAAGGAATTTCACAAAAAAAAAATTCTTAATTATCATGAGTAGTTCACCTATATATTCATCACACTAACTATCCACCTAACGTTTACGAATACAAAAAGTCACGTGAAGGAGAAAGAAATATCTATACTAATTCGACAATAATGATGTGCACCCAATATAAAAATTTAACACCAACAATTTAATTAAAGTATAGGTGAGTAATTAAATTCTTGCATGGAAAGAGGATTTGAGCTAATAGGAGCCATTTGAGAAGTAAATGAAAGGAAAAGAATGATGTTTTGAAAAGTGTAGAAGAAATGGGTTAAAATAGCAAGAATTCTCCTCTCTAGGTCACTGAACGACATTTAATAAATCTAGCGGCACTCCAAGAGTGCCACCATGATAGTCAGTCATTAATGCGTAGTAGTCACCGACTGCTACTTTGGCACTAACCGAGTGACATTTAGGCTTCATCGAGTGCCTTTGGAAGTCTCTTTCCTACCAGAACTAGTTTCTAAGTGATTTCTAGTCAAAACCTACAAATATAAGGTGTATAATCAAAACATGTACATCATTCGTATCACATGCATCATCCACAAGAAATATAAGGCAAGCAAGCCCAAGCCATTGTCACATTCATAAGCAGCAGCATTTAAGAAATAAAAGGCAAGCAAGACCCATCCATGGTCACATTCATAAGCATATATCATCCAAGAAATAAAAGATAGGAACTACCAAGCCATGGTCACATTCAAAATAAGAGCATGCATGTAAAGAAGAAATAAAAGTGCTAATCATGTCGGTAGTAAAGCACGTTTGTGCCTATCCTATCCAAAAAATCCCAGTTACTCAGAGCCGTTATCAAAATAGGTAATGTGTATAGTCATCCCAATGTATGAATCCTCTCCCAATACTCGAAGGAAGAAAAATAGAAAGATGTATAGTTAACCCCGGCCTCGGCCTCGAACCTAATGAGTGACACGTCTGAGCGACTCCTGCTCAATTGACGTATCACTCTCAGCCTCACAACTTCTACTTCTGCTTTACCCAGTGTGGACATCGCAGGTTGACTTACCCACATCTTTTCTTATTTAAAATCTTTTTCCAAATTTCAAATTCAAAACAAAAGAGTCGCCACTTAATTTTTAAAGGAAAAATTAAGAAACCATTTCAAAAGGAAACTGATCTTTTGCGAAACCAAAGATTAACTGGGTCCGGGGATTATGGAATGAGAGGGGAAGGAGCCCGACGGACTAAAACACCCCCTCTCATCCTATCTCGCGATAGGCCTCTACTCAACATCCATTTAATCGAATTAATTATCTAAGCATGCCCTCAATTAATACATATATAGGTATACATAACACAAGCATGTTGGAAATGGTGTAAAATTGCTAACGGTAAAATATCATTCATAAGTCACATAATTCAACTAGCAAGCATCATGATATGCAATAAGAAACAAAAGAACTTACCCGGGATCCAGCAGGGATATTAAATATGCAATGCATACATGCAAAAGAAAGTCCTAAACAAAGGTCTCTAATCACATATACACATAAGGCAAATCCTAATTCTAAGGTGTTGCGCATGAGGTTGAAAAATCAAGTAAAATCAAAGAAATGAATTAAACTAGAGAAGGGATGAGGAGTTGTACCTCAAAAAGCGCTACAAAACAAAGGATTAGTCTCACATTTTAAATAAAACATGTCATTTGAACTTCCTAAGTAACAACTCTTTAACACAAGATGAATTCTATTTACAAATACCAATCTACATAGATGCGTGCACGTGAACACATGAGTATGAAAGGAATAAGGTTATGAACTATTCATTGATTTGGATCATTTAGTCTCTGATTTTAAGCTTAATAAACCTTTATTGAAGCATGGTATGAACCCTTGGTCAAGAAAGGGTCATTTGGACCTTTATTTGCTAAGTAAGTATAAATTGTAACAAAACTCTGAAAATTCCAGAGAGCAGACCCAAACTTCAAAGAAATGAAAGGCATGGCTCCTGTGGTTTGATCTTGATGATTTTTGGACTCAATATGACTCTGTGAGTCTAGTTTCTAACCCAAAAAGAAAATCAAGGTTTGAACGGTTAGATCTCCGGAAATTGTGCAAACACTAGACATCACTCAGCACTTCACAACTCTCTGTCCAGAGTTCTTGTTTGATTTTTTAAAAATAGTAAAAAAATCAGAATTGCTTTGTTCTTTTTAGGGTGGTTTCCTAACATATATATCTACTTAGGAAAAATTATTTTGGGTCACAAACACTTTATAAAACTCTCGATTTAATTATTTCAAAAGAGTGTTGCTGTGCTGAAACTATTCTGAAATTCTGGACAGATTGTAGTTGTCCCACAAAACTCATGATCAAACCACTCAAAACATGGAACCTTCTTAAAACAAAAATCACAGTGGTAGATCTTTGTGTTATGGACACTTTCCCGTTGGTTTCATTCGATTCCAACGGTCGGATTTCAAACTAAAAATCCTTGATCAAAAACAGTTTGTGAACCCACTGTTTTCCTTTTGCTAGTTCAACTTTGTTGGTTGGCCTTAACTATTAAAAACATGAAGTTGGGCTCAAACCAAACTACTTCTTCTACCATTTGATGGTCATTGAAGACTAAGAGACATATATACTCATAGATTTTAATGAAGTATGGCATGGACTTCACAAGATCTAAGGAACAATGAACTCAAATTCATGGATAAAAGTTTGGATTCATATCACTACTCCTACCACTTAATGGTCATTGGAGTTTCAGGACACCTTACACTTATGGATCTTGATGAAGTATTGAAATGAACTTCACAAAACCCTCAAATAAAGAACTCAAACCTATGGACCCAAGCTTGAATTCAACTTATCACTCCTTCCATTTGATGGTCATAAGAGACTAGAGACATACTCATATGTAGGTTTTAGATGAAGTATGAAGGACTTCCCAAACCTATGGGAAAGATTAGTCTAAGCCATGGGAGTAGACTTGAACTAACACATTTCTCCTACCATTTGATGGTCATTGGAGACTAAATAATTCTTGAACTCATGGGTTTTAATAAAGTACAAAGAACTTCATAAAATCCCAAGGTAATGGTCCCAAACTATGGATGGAGTTTGGACTTCATTAACTCAATATACTAAAAAAAATCAACCTCAATCCCCTCATAAATCATAAGTTTATGAGAATATTGGGTTTTGGTTGCTAAGATTCAAGTGAAACATTGAAGGTCTCATGAATCTAAATAAACACAAATAAAGAAAAGGACCAAAGTTTTACTTCAAGACTCATTTAAACTTCAAATGCATAGACTTGTTTTTGATCCAAATTAACAAGATGAGAGTTCAATCACAATGTATAGGTGGTGTGTGATGAAATGAGGTAAGAAGAGAGGTTGTGAAAATGTGTAAAAGATCCTAAGTATCTAAATATTGTGATTGAACTACTAAATAAACTAACTAGTTTAGAGTTTTACCTCTAAGTATCCTCAACTTTCTTTGATTTCTTCAAGCTCCTCCAAATGATGACCAAACTCTTCTTGTTCTTCCAACAAATCTCTCTAATTTCTCTCTTGATTTGGAAAATTTTAGGTGAGAATCAACATGAAAATTCTAACATTCTAAACTTCCATTTTTTGTCTCCCTTAAACAAAGGGATATTCATCCCTATTTATAGGCAATCATTAGGGGGATATTTTGGGAAATTCGCAGCCAAAACCCTAATTCCCGCCGCCACTTTTCGGGATGTGAACCGACCTACTTTTGGAAAACTGTCACAAAAATGCGGCACTTGATGAAACCTAGCGGCACTCAGTGAAAGCCGGGCGGCACTTGCTGAATGCCGGGCGGCACTCGCCGAGTGCCGCACCGGCAGTCGATGACTGCCGTTCGTGCACCCCGACTGCCGCTGCACTGCAACTCAGCACTAATCAGCACCTTAATTTCATTTCATGTCATTTAAGTAAATGTCGTTTAATTTATGTATTTATTTAAGACATTAAATGTAATTAAGGAAATACCCCCCATTTGGATTCGATAAAAATATACAAAAAATCAAAATCCTTAAGGAAAAAAAGTCAACTCTCCCTCCGAAGGCAAAATATCGATTTTCTGCACAATTCTCTTTAAAAGCCTTTCGATTTCACCATGATTCCTTTCATTTAAAAATTCTTAAAAATCATTTCTAGCATAAGGGAGACCCAATGAACAATTACCGGGACTTTTCATCTTGAAATTCGAAAATTTTATGATTGACTCCCTTTTGACCCATTGACTTTTCACTGGGTCAGCTATTGACTTTGTTTTTCGGGGTTCATGCTGAATTTCTCTCTTTTTTTATTTTGTTTTTAACTTAAAAGAGCTTTCGAAAGAGTTTAAGTCATCTTTGGAAGTCCTAAATTAGTTGGATACTTGTCATCATTGGATCTTAGAGGTTGTACTCCCCTTAATTCGACGTATGGTCAAAATTGGGGTGTCTACAGTTTGCCCCTCTTCGACAGAGCTTGTGGAGCAACGCGTACCATAAGTGAATGTCGAAGCCTGTGTGAAGACAAGCCTTTGACCAGACTGACGAATTTAGGTAAAAACAAAACCCGTTGCGAAAATGGCTATACAAACGGTTCATGGTGGTCGTGCTCGATGGTGAGCTGCCTACGTATCCCATCAGGAATCAGACCAAGACGTAGTTTGGGCAGGGATCAAACACACACGAGCGCAGGTAGCCACACGGATGGATGCACCTATCCTGTCGTGATGCACATGCTATGCAATGGTATTTTCTTGAATTGACCTGATTATGCATACGCCATGCTTATTCTATGCAGACTAAATTTGTTGTGAAAACCGAGAGTGCAAATATGTTACATTCTAGGATCAAAGCAAATATGTTACGAGGATCGAGAATACAAATCCGTTATATCCCCAAAATGAGGGTTAACGCAAATATGTTGCGAGAACCGATAGTGCAAATATGTTAAAGGATCAATGTAAATATGTTACGAGGATCGAGGGTTAATGCAAATATGTTGCGAGAACTGAGAATGCAAATATGTTACATTCTCAAGGATCAAGGTAAATATGTTACAAGGATCGAGGGTTAACGCAAATATGTTGCGAGAACCGAGAGTGTAAATATGTTACATTCTCAAACAAAGGATCAATGCAAATATGTTACGAGGATCGAGGGTTAACGCAAATATATTGTGAGAACCGAGAGTGTAAATATGTTACATTCTCAAACAAAGGATCAACGTAAATATGTTACGAGGATCGAGGGTTAACGCAAATATGTTACGAGAACCGAGAGTGTAAATATGTTACATTCTCAAACAAAGGATCAACGCAAATATGTTACGAGGATCGAGGGTTAACGCAAATATGTTACGAGAACCGAGAGTGTAAATATGTTACATTCTCAAACAAAGGATCAACGCAAATATGTTACGAGGATCGAGGGCTAACGCAAATATGTTACGAGAACCGAGAGTGTAAATATGTTACATTCTCAAACAAAGGATCAACGCAAATACGTTACGAGGATCGAGAATACAAATCCGTTATATTCCCAAAATGAGGGTTAACGCAAATATGTTACGCGAACCGAGAGTGCAAATATGTTACATTATCAATAATGGGGATATTTGGATAGATCAGGAGTCAATTAGACTCAAAGAATTTTCAAATTTTCAAAATTTGGGAGTCGAATTGACTCGAACGAATTCAAATTTTCAAGGAGAATTTCAAATTTCAAAATCGGAGTCACTTCGACTACACAAAACATTTCAATTTACAACATTAGAGTCAATTTGACTCAGAAAAATTTGAATTTTCAAAATCGGGAGTTTGAATGAGACTCAAAGAATCATTGAGGAACAACGCGAATGCGAGGTTTCCATTGAGGACTAACACAAAGTACGCTGCCATTGAGGACTAATGATGCTGCCATTGAGGACTAACGCAAGGTTGCCATTGAGGACTAACACCGATAATGCTGCCATTGAGGACTAATGCAAGGTTGCCATTGAGGACTAACGCAAGGTTGCCATTGAGGACTATCACCGATAATGCTGCCATTGAGGACTAAAGCAAAGTTCGGGAGTCTCCTTGGACTCAAAGAATTTGAACAAAACTGATTGGAAACAATGATTTTCTGTATCTGCGGACCTTTGGAAGAAACATATCAATTCTATCAAAAGAGGGAAGTCACCTTTTTCCCCTAGTCTTGGACCATTCATATTCCCCTTTAGCATTGTGTTATGATAGTGTTAAAAAATCCTGCTTGCATTGCTTTTGGGATGCTCATGGAGACTCTTCAAATCTTTATTCATCATCTTAAACCCACTCATTTGAGACCATTATTGACTCATCGAAGGAGGACAATTTATACAAGACGACTGACTCAAACTTTGTATTATTATGAATCAATGTGCTTTCATCGTGGATAATGTATCATCTCACCTTTCATTTATTCATCATCTTACAATGGTAGTACTTCACCAACAAACCTAAACTTTGAAGATTCTCCCCTTTCGAGTTAGCTGGTTCTTTGCCTATCCAGAGTGTGCTTCAAATTAGTGCTTTAGCTTAGAGAATAAAAGACATTCTATTTCAATCCATTCAAAACAAACTCGATTACTTAAGAACTTACCTCTGGCATAGAGGGCTTTTAGCAAACAAAGTTTGCCCCTAGTCTTAAGGGCAAATAGGCTCATCCTAGAGGTAATCATCATGAATATGGTGGGATGAAGCAGGAAACCCAATGCTGATGGGCAAACTTTGTTTGCCCCTGGTTTAGCAATATATATGTGGCTTCAGGCAAACACAAGTTTACCCCTAGTCTGAAGGAAGGAAACCAAAGGTGCAAAGGGTGATGCTTTTGGTTTAGGAATGGTTATGGATCGAGAACCTTGGAAGGTTCGCCTACTTATCCCCAAGTGGGAATCAGGTCCAAAGTAGTTCGGCCGAGGCTTAAAAGAGAAATATCACATGGTGCAACGGTGTTTGTGACCGAACCGCACTGGCTGCCTACGTATTCCCAAGTGGGAATCAGGTCAAAACGTAGTTCATCGACTCTGGAGGTCTTGAAAGAATAAGGCTTCAAGAATTATGGGCTTTTCGAGCCATGTTTTCATTTGAGTCCAATGAGTGCTTTTTTCTGGGCAGATTTTCTAAAACAGATTCCTTGTGGTAGCTTTTGAACAAAATGATGAGAACATGAACTACGTCTCCCTTTTATTTATTTTTTATTTTTTTTCTTTTATTTATTTTTTTATTTTTTTTATGGCGGTTGATTCTTTTCACCTTTTCACTAGCCAGTCAATCTTTACAACTATCATAACACATCGTGTTTAAATCATACTCTACCATACCCATAAAGCAATAGCAGCCCTCCAAATCACTCTTTATTTTTCTTAAAGATACTTTTGCATTGTTATAGGCCCACTTAGCCATGAGCCTCTCACAAAATTTTGATACTAATTGATACTTTCAAATCTCTCTTTCCAATTTATTTTCTTTGTTGAGAACAACACAAAGCTTTGGGATAATTCATGTACCAATGATGTACTTTGAAGTGCTCAAGAATTCTCAATCTTATTTATTCTTTGCATTTTCTTTTCTCTTTCCTTTCTTTTCTCTACCTCACTATCTCTTATTCTCTTCATGATTTTGACTGGCTAGGACTCGGATTTTGAAATCAACACGCATCTTATTCTTGCTCTAACTTTCGACTAGGCGCCCTTTCGGGTTTTCATCCTAGCGAGTTCCTTCATCTTCATCTTTTTTTTATTTTTATTTTTTTATTTTTAATTTCTCTTTTTTTTTTCGTGCTCTCACTTTTGCCTAGGCGCCCTTTTGGGTTTTCATCCTAGCGAGCTCTTTCTTTTCTTCTTTTTTTTTTCTTTTTTTTTTTGGAAGAAGAAGTTCATTTAAAACATTTGGCTACCATCAAGGATCAAGTTATGACTTTGGACTGGTTGGGCTCATCTTTTAGGCTTGGTATTTAAAAAAAGGGGATGGTGAGCAAACTTCAAGTTCCAAGTTCATCTTTTCAAGATTGAGCAAGAGCATCTTTAAATTCTTAAAGTAAAGCTAATCAATTCTCTACTCCTCCTTGGATTTGGCACAGAATTTGTTTTGATCACTTGGGGATCCATTTCAATGCAAAGATTTATTAACCAAGTATTTTCCATGATCGTTTGATTTTTTTGGCTTAATGATCCATTCATTCAGGACTTAGCACACTTAAATCAAGCAAAATGAGACTTTATTCAACTAGGATAGAAGGAGGGTTACATCACTCGACTCGATAAAAGACTTACAAAAAAAAAAAATTCGATAACCGACTGACTCAAAGACTCGACTGGACTTGACACTTGACTCCTACTAGACATAACTCGATTATTGGACTAGACTTGACTTGGTCTCAACTGGAGTGTCATAGATGATTTTCAAATTATTGGGTCCCCAGGAGCATCCACATTTGCTTTAGCAGCAGTATTTCAAAACACTATCACCTCACTATCATCATTTGAACCTCCGGGTTCGCCTTCCTCCAACAGCATGTGTGTAGAAATATCATCTGCATCCATGGCCCAATTTTTAGTAGGACAGTATTCATCTGACTCACACCAAGTGCTATCAATGTCTTTTCCGCACTTGTTGATTAGGCGAGGGCCAGTTGGTTGTTGCGCACTCATGGATGCAACAAATCCCTTGAGGGTTCTTAGTGATGGCTGAGATTGAGAGGTCAGAGACTGAAAAGCTCGTAAGTCAAGATTGTTATGCAAAAGTTCACTCTGTGGATTTGGCGGAGGGTGATGATTTTCCGATCAATGAGATCCTGGATCTCATGGCGGAGTCTCGAGCAAGAATCAGTACTGTGGCCTTGAGTCTGGTGATAGGTGCAGTACAAGGATAGGTTGTATTGGCGAGGTAAGGGTTTTGATTGTGGCCTTGGGTCCAGGGGATTAAGGTGACCACTCTTGATGAGGTGATCAAGGGCCATGGATAATGTCATGCCGAGATTGGTGAATATTCTTGACCTGCCGGCTCGGCTTAATTTCAGATTCGACTTTGAACTTGAGTTGCCTTTTGGGCTGAGATATGGGCTTGGAATAACTCTTTGGTTCGTTGGGATTGGGCATGGATATGGGCTTTAGTGACTGGTTGAGCTTGGGTATGGACTTTGGGGATGGGTTGGATTTGGACATGCGCTTTGGTGATTGGTTGGACTCGGATGTGGATTTTGGTGCTCGGCCGGGTGATCCATTATTCCCCTCTCCAATTTGTTCATCACTACCTCATTCAAACCCACTTGCTTTTTGAGTAACTGATAGAGCTCAAACGTTATCCTCTCCAATTGATTCACCCTTAAGTTCTGTTGCTCAATAGTGGCTTGCAGCTTGTTCACTTTCTCTTCCAAATCTCTTAAGGCCATTGGCAAATCAATCTCAAGATGATGGTCCATGTTCTCCTAAAATCAAGAAGACGAACCCAAGAGGTTATAAGTGTCCTCACTAGGGGATCTGGTTGTTCCACTCTTTCTACAGATTCGTGACATGGAAAGGTCCGCATGCAGAATCAATTTTCAAGAGGCAAGGAATTTCGAGGAATTATTTTGATCTTAATTGGAAGGAAGATGTTGTGGGTTTGTATGCAATGATATTGGTTAATGTGACAAACATGTTCATGCTTAGATGGTTTGATGCAACTGAATGCATGCACCGCACATACGGCACATGGGTGAAATGCACGTGTGTGTGCCTACTGTATATGCAAAAGAAAGGAAAATTCTAATCCTAACACATAAACATATAAGCACAAAAAATCCTCACCCATGTCAAGTGCGCTAATTTCTCCTTTCATTGTGATCCTCTTTACCCCTTCAAAGTTTGAAAATTTTAGAATTTTTGAAATTCATTTGACAAGCATTTCCCCAGATGATGGGATCTTTCAAATTCTTAAGAAGCTTTCATTTAAAGGCAATAACATTTCTCAACAACAAAAAAAATGATTAGGTTGAAACTTTGCTTTGAAATTCATTTGAAAAGCATTTCTTTAATTGGGGAGATCTCTCAAATACATTTCTCAAGAATTTTGGATTATATTCCTCAACCAAAAGGTGACTGGGTCAAAATTTTACTTTGAAAAGCGTTTCTTTAGTTGGTGAAACTTTTCACAATCTTTCAAGAATTTTGGGTTCCAAGAAGGTCCAAATTTTGCTTTGAAAAAAGCATTCCTTTAGTTGGTAAAACTTTTCAAACTCTTTCAAAAATTTTGGGTTCCAAGAATTTTTAGGTTCTTCCTTCAAATATGATTGATTTGAAATTTTAATCCAAAAGTGAACTCCAAAAATTTTTGAAAGAGCGATTGAATGCCTTGGAATAAAGATACCAAAAATCTATTTGCTTCCAAAAACGTTTTTAAAATTCTTTGGGTAGGAGGATCACATGTTTGGATGATCACCGCACTTTTCATAAATTTGGATGCATACAAGGTCAATGATGCTTAGCTTAGCAAGATGTAAGAGATGTAATCACATAATCAAGATCCAGCATGTTCCCAAATGTCGTGGGACATGAGAAGGAATTGCTAAAAGGTGATTAAAGGGTTACACATCTTTTATCAAGCAAGCATCGTCATCATCTCAAATAATCCCTTTCGGGCGTACAAAACTCCCTAGCACATAATCCTAATCGAGAATTGATTACCTAATTTTGAAAGGTTCTATGGAAGCTACTATGCAAAGGTTGGGTTTTGGTCAAATAAGGGACCCTTGACACACTCCCGATAGGATGCTTCATATACCAAATCATGGTACAAGATCAAGGGTGATCACAAGGTCCCATGATGACTTGACCGACCGGGTTGCCCCGAGCCTCCAAGGTCATAGTTCCATGCAATCGACTGGCGAAACATGCAAGTGCAATGCAACAGGCATACAAAAATTAATTAACTCGATTAAGAGGATGCTTTCAAGTCTAATCCTCGAGTGAACCCAAAATCAGAAATTCTGGTCTGCGAAACCAGAGATTCTGGGTTCGATCCCCAGCAGAGTCGCCAGATTGTGGACATCGCAGGTTGACTTACCGACAGCTTTTCTTATTTAAAATCTTTTTCCAAATTTCAAATTCAAAACAAAAGAGTCGCCACTTAATTTCTAAAGGAAAAATTAAGAAACCATTTCAAAAGGAAACTGATCTTTTGCGAAACCAAAGATTAACTGGGTCCGGGGATTATGGAATGAGAGGGGAAGGAGCCCGACGGACTAAAACACCCCCTCTCATCCTATCTCGCGATAGGCCTCTACTCAACATCCATTTAATCGAATTAATTATCTAAGCATGCCCTCAATTAATACATATATAGGTATACATAACACAAGCATGTTGGAAATGGTGTAAAATTGCTAACGGTAAAATATCATTCATAAGTCACATAATTCAACTAGCAAGCATCATGATATGCAATAAGAAACAAAAGAACTTACCCAGGATCCAGCAGCGATATTAAATATGCAATGCATACATGCAAAAGAAAGTCCTAAACAAAGGTCTCTAATCACATATACACATAAGGCAAATCCTAATTCTAAGGTGTTGCGCATGAGGTTGAAAAATCAAGTAAAATCAAAGAAATGAATTAAACTAGAGAAGGGATGAGGAGTTGTACCTCAAAAAGCGCTACAAAACAAAGGATTAGTCTCACATTTTAAATAAAACATGTCATTTGAACTTCCTAAGTAACAACTCTTTAACACAAGATGAATTCTATTTACAAATACCAATCTACATAGATGCGTGCACGTGAACACATGAGTATGAAAGGAATAAGGTTATGAACTATTCATTGATTTGGATCATTTAGTCTCTGATTTTAAGCTTAATAAACCTTTATTGAAGCATGGTATGAACCCTTGGTCAAGAAAGGGTCATTTGGACCTTTATTTGCTAAGTAAGTATAAATTGTAACAAAACTCTGAAAATTCCAGAGAGCAGACCCAAACTTCAAAGAAATGAAAGGCATGGCTCCTGTGGTTTGATCTTGATGATTTTTGGACTCAATATGACTCTGTGAGTCTAGTTTCTAACCCAAAAAGAAAATCAAGGTTTGAACGGTTAGATCTCCGGGAATTGGGCAAACACTAGACATCACTCAGCACTTCACAACTCTCTGTCCAGAGTTCTTGTTTGATTTTTTAAAAATAGTAAAAAAATCCGAATTGCTTTGTTCTTTTTAGGGTGGTTTCCTAACACATATATCTACTTAGGAAAAATTATTTTGGATCACAAACACTTTATAAAACTCTCGATTTAATTATTTCAAAAGAGTGTTGCTGTGCTGAAACTATTCTGAAATTCTGGACAGATTGTAGTTGTCCCACAAAACTCATGATCAAACCACTGAATACATGGAACCTTCTTAAAAAAACAATCACAGTGATAGATCTTTGTGTTATGGACACTTTCCCGTTGGTTTCATTAGATTACAACGGTCGGATTTCAAACTAAAAATCCTTGATCAAAAACAGTTTGTGAACCCGCTGTTTTCCTTTTGCTAGTTCAACTTTGTTGGTTGGCCTTAACTATTAAAAACATGAAGTTGGGCTCAAACCAAACTACTTCTTCTACCATTTGATGGTCATTGAAGACTAAGAGACATATATACTCATAGATTTTAATGAAGTATGGCATGGACTTCACAAGATCTAAGGAACAATGAACTCAAATTCATGGATAAAAGTTTGGATTCATATCACTACTCCTACCACTTAATGGTCATTGGAGTTTAAGGACACCTTACACTTATGGATCTTGATGAAGTATTGAAATGAACTTCACAAAACCCTCAAATAAAGAACTCAAACCTATGGACCCAAGCTTGAATTCAACTTATCACTCCTTCCATTTGATGGTCATAAGAGACTAGAGACATACTCATATGTAGGTTTTAGATGAAGTATGAAGGACTTCCCAAACCTATGGGAAAGATTAGTCTAAGCCATGGGAGTAGACTTGAACTAACACATTTCTCCTACCATTTGATGGTCATTGGAGACTAAATAATTCTTGAACTCATGGGTTTTAATAAAGTACAAAGAACTTCATAAAATCCCAAGGTAATGGTCCCAAACTATGGATGGAGTTTGGACTTCATTAACTCAATATACTAAAAAAAATCAACCTCAATCCCCTCATAAATCATAAGTTTATGAGAATATTGGGTTTTGGTTGCTAAGATTCAAGTGAAACATTGAAGGTCTCATGAATCTAAACAAACACAAATAAAGAAAAGGACCAAAGTTTTACTTCAAGACTCATTTAAACTTCAAATGCATAGACTTGTTTTTGATCCAAATTAACAAGATGAGAGTTCAATCACAATGTATAGGTGGTGTGTGATGAAATGAGGTAAGAAGAGAGGTTGTGAAAATGTGTAAAAGATCCTAAGTATCTAAATATTGTGATTGAACTACTAAATAAACTAACTAGTTTAGAGTTTTACCTCTAAGTATCCTCAACTTTCTTTGATTTCTTCAAGCTCCTCCAAATGATGACCAAACTCTTCTTGTTCTTCCAACAAATCTCTCTAATTTCTCTCTTGATTTGGAAAATTTTAGGTGAGAATCAACATGAAAATCCTAACATTCTAAACTTCCATTTTTTGTCTCCCTTAAACAAAGGGATATTCATCCCTATTTATAGGCAATCATTAGGGGGATATTTTGGGAAATTCGCAGCCAAAACCCTAATTCCCGCCGCCACTTTTCGGGATGTGAACCGACCTACTTTTGGAAAACTGTCACAAAAACGCGGCACTTGATGAAACCTAGCGGCACTCGGTGAAAGCCGGGCGGCACTTGCTGAATGCCGGGCGGCACTCGCCGAGTGCCGCACCGGCAGTCGCTGACTGCCGTTCGTGCACCCCGACTGCCGCTGCACTGCAATTCAGCACTAATCAGCACCTTAATTTCATTTCATGTCATTTAAGTAAATGTCGTTTAATTTATGTATTTACTTAAGACATTAAATGTAATTAAGGAAATACCCCCCATTTGGATTCGATAAAAATATGCAAAAAATCAAAATCCTTAAGGAAAAAAAGTCAACTCTCCCTCCGAAGGCAAAATATCAATTTTCTGCACAATTCTCTTTAAAAGCCTTTCGATTTCACCATGATTCCTTTCATTTAAAAATTCTTAAAACTCATTTCTAGCATAAGGGAGACCCAATGAACAATTACCGGGACTTTTCATCTTGAAATTCGAAAATTTTATGATTGACTCCCTTCTGACCCGTTGACTTTTCACTAGGTCAACTGTTGACTTTGTTTTTCGGGGTTCATGCTGAATTTCTCTCTTTTTTCTTTTGTTTTTAAGTTGAAAGAGCTTTCGGAAGAGTTTAAGTCATCTTTGGAAGTCCTAAATTAGTTGGATACTTGTCATCATTGGATCTTAGAGGTTGTACTCCCCTTAATTCGACGTATGGTCAAAATTGGGGTGTCTACACCCAGCACCTCCATGAGCTCCACTAGGGCCCGCTCCAATCTGCAGCTTTAGCTCTCTCACTCATAAGGTTAAAGCCCTGATCTCCTTATCCTGAAAAAGAGGGCTTATCCAGAAATGGTTAAGCAAAATTAAAAATTTGGAAATAAATGAAATGCTCAATGAGTGAAATGAAGATAATAATAACAATTTACCTTAGCTATCAGTTGAGCCTCGGTAGCTACCTGAGCTCCTTTATCCTGAATAAAAAATCAGAGGGGGGATAGCATGGATCGAAAACAAGAATCAAAGCAGAAATAGGGACTAGAAATTCAAAAGGAGCATAAATTAGTATAAGAGTCAAAAACACAAAAGAGTAAACAGAAAGAGTAGGGTTTTGAAAAGTTACCCTCCACTCCCATTCATGGATCCAATGCCTCACACTGTAAGTATGCCCTCCTTGGCATAATCCCGAGGTACATTATCATACTAGAAAGGGATATTAGGAGTGCCTTGATGATATTAGGGAATCATGGTCATAGTCTGCTCACCTTGCTGAACCATCAGGAAGCTCCATTCCCACTATGGAGGAGCAGGGGGTCCGACCGTAGTATGAATAGTCTGCAAGAAAATTAAAAGAGAATTCGAAAGGTATACAGATAAGATTAAATGAAAGATGAGGAAGCCATGTATAGAACAAACTAGGGTTAATTCCATCAGCGGGTTGTTCTTCACTAGCTTGGTGGCACAGAAAGCGTCAAATCACTCGGGAGGCTCCACGAAGTCTTGAATAGAAAAACTATTTAGGGAAGCCGTCAGGGCACTACCATAAAGGGTCTCAGCAGCTCTCATCGAACTTGGAGGAGGGTAAGGCACATGAAATAGGGAGTCATCAGAGACTGCCAAGTCACTTTTTCTCCCAAGTACCACTCCCGAGTGTCAAGACTCTCCAACAACAATATCATCGGATCATAACCAGCTAAGCTCTGCCTCTTTGGGGTAAGAGTAGCAAGTACAGGAACCCAGGGCTTTTGATATGAGGCTCTCTTAGGTTCATTATGAAATACTTGAACGTGATAAAATATGGGCTCCAATCTTCTACCCAACCCCGATCGATCTGCCATTTCAGTCTCTAGGGCATGACAAGAGCATCTGCCGATCATGTTGAGGGTGGCATCATATGCAGATACTCGTAGGACCAGATCTGTAAAAGAAAAAAAATTTAAGGTCTAGAATTCAGAAATGAAAAAAATTAAAAGGAAATGGAAAGAATAAAGTAAAAGGGGACATACCTCCCATGCTCTCCAAAAACCACCCATTGATGCATGGCGATCCCAAGAGAGCTATCCCATATGCCTGTAAAGGATGGCCAACCCCGCACAGGCCTAGTCGTACTCATAGATCTGGACTAAATCCTTTAAAGACCCCAAAAGCACAACCTAGAATTGATCCCCCTTGTTGCACAACAGAGAGCACCCCATTAAGTACACAATGAACCCTCTAGTAATCTGCTCATCTATAAAGTCCTCCTAGTCCTTGAACGTGTCAAGGAATCACTTAGCAGTGAGCAAAGGCTCATCTGGGAGCACCCCAGTAGTATGGGTACCTGATCCTACTCTCCTGCCACATCAAGCATCCGTAAGCACTCGCCCCCGAAGGGGATCCCTGTGATCATGTTAAAGTCAAGGGGGGTGATCGTCATCTCCTTGAACTCAAAATCAAAAGTGTTGGTGTTGTCCCACCACCACTTCGCAAGAGCGTGAATCTGTCAAAGGTTGTTAGAGCTCTAGATCAAGAGCTTGAAAAAAATACCCGAAGCCGGTTGCGTCAATCGAGCCCCTAACAGTCTAATTCAGAGACTCGTACAACTCAAAGCCATGAGCAAGGCTGCCATGACCCTTCAGCAACTTGAGCTAAAGCCGCAAGAAGTCATGGGAATTTGATGTCAGTGTTCGAAAAGCAAAGAAAAGAAAAAGAAAAGTAATAATGAATAAATATAAATGATGAATGAAAGCACTTGCATTTTAATATCATTGAGCTGATGACTGGAGAATTGGAGAATCGAAAGAGGACAAGAAAGGGGATATACCTCTGGCCGAAATGCCTGAGCAGATATATGCTCATCAGGGTCTCAAAGTATAAAATTAGGGTTATTATGTAGAGTAGGCTTGTACTTACTCGAGCAACTAACCTGCTTGCCATGGTAGTTGATCTACAAAATAAAGAAAAAAAAAGAGAAAAAAAAGAAGAAAAGAAAATTCAAGATATAGAAAAAAAAGGGAAAAGAAAAGAAATCAAGAAAATGATAATGATAGGTAAAGAAGAATAAGAATCTAGTCAAAGGGAACTAGCTACTGTTATCTTAAGACCACTACAATAAATACAGAAAAATATTGAGAAGGGATTCGAATCAAGGATCTTTTGAGAAAGTGAAAGAAAATGAGAAAAATGAAATACAAAAACTAATCGGTGCCTCGAATGGCACTTAGAAATCCATGAACGACAATCGATGACTACTGAATGACACTAGTTAAATGCCGCGTGGCACTCTATGAATGCTGCCACGACAGTCATTGACTGTCGCATTTTCCCAAGCTTGTTGTGAATCAGGCAGATGGAGGGACGATTATTTCTCCCTCCAAACTTCAAATGAGTTCCAAATTTTGAAGTTGAAACCCCAAAGTTTGCCCCTTTTTTACACTTTGGTCCAAAATTTTGAAATAAAAAAAAAGAAGAACAAGAAGAAATTCTTTGAGTCTGGTCGACTCCCAATTTTGTGAAATACAAATTCTATAAGTCTGATTGATTCCCAATTTTGTGAAATAGAAATTCATTGAGTCTGTTTGACTACTAATATGGTGAAACAGAAATTCTTTGAGTACAATTGACTCCTGATTTGTTAAAATAGAAATTGTTTTGAGCTGAATTGACTCCTGATTTTTTGAAACGAAAATTCGTTGAGTCTGTTGGCCTCCCAATTTTATGAAATTAAGCTGAGTCTGATTGGCCCCCGATCTTGAAATTGTAAATTCTTCTGAGTCTGATTGACAAGGGATTTTGTGAAATTGAATTCTTTCAAAACAAATTTACTCTTGATTTTAGAAATTGAACTAAATTGAGTCTGATTGACTCTCGATTTTGAAAATTGAATTGAAATTGAGTCTGATTGACTCGTGATTCTAAACAATTAAATTGAATTGAGTCTGATTAACTCTTGATTCTGGAATATAAATTGAATCGAGTCTGACTAACTTTGGATTTTGAAAATTGAAATGATTCGAGTATGATTGACTCCCAATTTTTGAAATTGAATTGAATTTAACTGAATTGATTCTGATTGCCCCTCAATTTTGAAATTCAATTGAATCAAGTCTGATTGACTCACTATTTGTAGAAAATTTGAATTCTTTGAGCCTGAATGGCCCTAAATCTTTGAAAATAAATTTATTCAAATCAGATTAACTCCCAATTTTAGAAAATTTTGGAAATGATTGAGTCTGATTGTCTCCTGAATTTGAAATTAGAGCAACCCTACATTGGTACCGGGGCATGATGAACGAAGAATAGTCCAGCTGATTGCTTTTTAAGAGAACAAACCTACATTGGCACCAGGGCGTAATACGCGAAGCGTCGTCCAGTCAATTGTATTTTAAAAGAGTAAATATATTTAACGGGGCTGAAGGGCTGCGGATGCAAAAGATCTCTATATCTGCAAAAGATTACTTTTATCTGATGGGGCCGAAGGGCTATGGATGTGAAAGATCGCTCAATCTATGAAATAATGCTTTTATTTGACGGAATTGAAGGGCTGCGGATGCGAAAGATTGCTCTAGCTGCGATAGATTGCTTTTATTTGATGGGGTGATCGGGAGAGAACTAATCCTAATTATATGCCTTAATGTGCATTTGTTAGACCATTTAATCTTGTTTTTGTATATTTTTACTTTGTTTTCTAGTTTCTGACAGGTTTTGGAAGAAATCAACTAAACTAGGCTAAACAGGGTGAAAAAGCAGAGCTAAAGAAGCTAAAAAAGCCAAGTCGCGCGCGAGACCCGCGCCCGCGAAAATTCGAGAATCGCTCGCGCGATCCGCTCGCGCGAGAACCCAGAAATCGCTCGCGCGATTCGCGCGCGCGAAGTCCAATTGTCGCGCTTGCGCGACCCGCTCGCGCGATATGGGTAAAAACCAAAGTTGCGTATTTCAGTGTACTGAAGACTCCTGTGCAAACGAAACTGCTGAACGACGTCTAGACTGTAAATTACATCAGTTTCAGTTCGTTTCGGATTAGGAAGGCTTCCAAAACTTGTTGTAAATCTATATATACTCTATTTTATTACAATTAAGGGGTTGGCAATTGTTACACACCCATACATACACATTCTACAACCATACTTCCAGCCATTGAAGGGAGGGAAGCAAGGAGGAGAAGAAGAAGACCAAGGGTTTCCATGGCCTCCTCCATCAACTACTTGCCATCCATCACTTCCATGGACGGCTAGATCATAGATCTAGGGTTTCAATGAAGCCCTAGACGAGTAATAGGGTTTTATTTATGTTTTTATTCTAGTTTTATTATGTATGGATGACAGTCACATGTTTAGAGGATTTTTATAAATAAATCGTACTTCTATTGATTAAATCCTTGCTTTCAGAATTTATTCTTGTCTTAGATCTGTTCTGACTGTGATGTGCTCAACGATCTATTCTTGCTGTGCATGTTTAGATTGTTTACATGTGATGGTGCGTTATTGATTCGTGCTATCAAGTATCCGAATAGTCCATGCCTAGGTTAGACAGATTAGATCACAACCCTAGTTTAGTGTGGGATAATTCGTGCTAACCGAAGATGGATTATGTTGGTGCTTGAACCATGAATATCTTCTTGTCGGAGGAATTGGGCTTGTAGCTACAATTCTCCATTATCATCCAACTTAATAAGCTAAAGTAATTCATAAATATTCCTATTATGAAGCTAGTGGTGGATTTGCAATCCTAGGTTCCCTTAAACATTATTTAAAACACTTTTAATTGCTTTCATAGTTTAGATTTAGTTTTATTGTTATTAGTTTAATTAAAATCCAAATCAAATCCGTTTTTGTTAGTTAATTAGACTTAGGTTTTAAAATTAAGAGTTGTAGTAATCAATCTCTGCGGGTTCGACCTTTACTTTCACACTACAAATCCTTAGAAAAGTAAAGTATAAATAAAAGCATACTTTTTATATCTTGATTTTGACAACATCAATTTTTGGCGCCGTTGTCGGGGATTGTATTACTACCTTTAGTTTTAGAATCGTAGTTTAGTTAATTCGTAAATATTAGATTAGGTTTCCTTTTCTTATTTTTCGTTTTATTTTTAGTTACTGACTTGTTTTTTTTTTTTATTTTGTAGTCAACGTTTCCGAGTGGAGCATCTAATTACATCAAAGGAGCTTACGCAAATAAAAATATAAATAAAATTAAAGAAATTGCTTCCTTTGGAATTCGCTTTAAACCGCTGTAAGTCAGGGCGCTGTGACGCACTATTTGCATTAGTTTAGGGTTAATTGCACTGCATTAGCTAGGAAACCCGGGGCGCTGGGCTTGACGCGGTCATTGCATTACAGGATAATATTCATGCATCACAGTAGTTGAGTGCTTGTTATCTTAGTTGCGTGATTGCTATTTGTTTTTTTTTTATTGAGTCAGTTTTTGTTTTTAGTTTACTTTCTTTTAGTTTATGTTAGGTACACGTTCAAACAAACCGGAATTAAAACCTTTTGACTCTGAACTTGAACGTACATTAAGACTTAACAAGTCTTCAAACTTAACTTCTGGAACTAGGTTTGTAATAGACGACGATTTGAGACCAAAACCAACGTCTTTATTTGCATCTGAAATACGTAGTACTCTTACAAGACTACAGAAACCATGCTTTCATAACATAGAACCGATTAAAATGGAAGACGTTGGAAATAATAACGAAAATAACCAAAATAACAACGGAGCTAATATGAATAATCCTAATATACCACCAACTCCTCCACTTAAAGATTATTTTATTCCGACGACTTACACGCCACAAACATGTATTGAATTACCGGAGACGACGGCATCTCAATTTGAGATAAAGTCGTCTACCATCTCGCTACTTCCATCTTTCCATGGCCGTTTAAATGAAGATCCATATAAACACTTAGGAGATTTTCAAGATATATGTTCTACTTTGAAAATTCAAAATCTTACTGATGATGAATTAAAAATGCGGCTCTTTCCATTCTCATTAAAGGACAAAGCTAAATATTGGCTCCAATCTTTGGAGCCAAACACAATTAGAACATGGGAAGACTTACACACCGCATTTTTACAAAAGTTTTTCCCGATTATGCGTACGAACCAGATAAGAAAATCTATAACAAACTTTGTGATGCAAGATGGGGAATCACTCTACGACACGTGGGAAAAATTTAAAGAATTATTACGCTCGTGTCCACATCATCAAGTCCCTAAGTGGCAACTTGTTCAGGTCTTCTATGAGGGGCTTATTCCCTCTGTTAGAAATACCGTCGATGCCGTTTGTGCGGGAACTTTCCTACACAAAAGCGCCGATGAGGCCTGGAAAATTTTTGAAACGTTAAGCGAGAATTCGATGCATCAGGCTGTATCAGTATGTTCCGAGGGATATCATTCACAACCTAAGAGGGAGGTAAAGTTCGTGTCAAGTCAGTCAATTGAAATAAAAGAACTATCTAACAAACTTGACCGACTTTTAACAATGAACCAAACGACAGCCCCACCTGCTCATGAAATTTGTGCATTATGTTCTGATACTTCACATTCAATACTTGCATGTCCATCGGCGAGTCAATTTCCGGAATTCGTGGAGCAACACATTAATTCTATTCAACAATACCCACGAAATAATTATAATGCAACTACTAATAATCCGGATGCGCCATGGAGAAACCATCCTAACTTCTCGTGGAAAAATAATAATAATAATCCTAATGAGGCGACTAATTTTCCTAATGCATATCGACCTCAGTTTCAACCTAATCAATACCAACAACCGCATCCTAATTCGAATCCTTCAAGGGGTAACATTTTTTGAGGAAAAGGTGTTGGCATCCCTTAATAAAATTGAAACGCAAGTACAGGCCCAAGCACAAATAGTGCACTCTCATACACAATCCATTGCGAAGCTTGAATCCCAAATGGGACAACTAGCTACTGTAGTGAGTCGTAGAAACGAGGGGACGTTGCCTAGTCAAACAATTCAAAACCCTAAGGGACAATATGAGGTTAAGGGGTCGAATGAGCAAGTAAACGCCGTCTCAACTAGGTTGACTACACGAGAGGAAGAGGTAATAGAAATTCCGAATGAGAATGTGAAAGATATGAATAGCAACTCTAATACGACGAAGGGTGAGGACGTGAGCCAAAATAAGAAAGAAAAAGAATCGGTCCCAACGAATTATATTCCGAGAATGCCATATCCACCTAATGTTGAGGAGCCGTCTAATCTTACAAATAAAAAGTCTAAGGTTGAGGATATACTCGAGGTGTTTAAACAAGTCAAAATAAATATTCCTTTCCTCGATGCTATAAAACAAATTCCTGCTTATGCTAAATGTCTAAAAGACCTTTGTACACAAAAACGCAAAATACGGAGTCATACGCCTAAAAAGGTCTTCCTCACGGAAAAAGTAAGTTCAATTTTCCAACACGCTCCTCCAAAATATAAGGATCCAGGTACGCCTACGATTTCATGTGTCATAGGTGACACTGTCATTCATCGGGCTCTCCTTGACTTAGGAGCGAGTGTTAACCTTTTACCCTATCACGTCTATAAATAATTAGGACTAAGTGACCTTAAACCTACGGCCGCTACAATACAATTAGCGGATCATTCTATTAAAATACCTAGAGGAATCGTTGAAGACGTACTAGTAAAAGTGGATCAATGTTTCTATCCCGTTGATTTTATGGTCCTTGACACTGAACCCGTGCTAGATGCTAGGAAACACACTCCTGTCATTCTTGGTCGTCCATTCTTAGCCACGGCCAACGCACGTGTCAATTGTAGAACAGGGGTAATGAAAGTGTCGTTCGGAAATATAAAATTAAAATTAAATGTTTTTAATGCGGTCGATCAACCTCCTAAAGATGACGATTACCTATGTGTGGAGGGTAGTGAGGTTAAACGGAATATTGAGCCTAAGAACGTAATAAATATAAGTGCGGGGAATAATATAGAGGATGATGAGTGGATGAAGCCTAATACTTCGGACCCTAATGCTGAATCTACTCGAAAGGTAAGAAATCGATTTGAACATACTGATAAACTGTCGATTGAATTAATTCAAAGCGACGTAATTTTTGCTTACCATCGAGCTCTACCTGACATTCTTAGGGGTACGAAGTCTGATTTTCAACCTCCGTAAGTCTTGAGCTAGAACGGTCTAGCTGAAGACGTAAAAGTTAGCGCTTCTTGGGAGGCAACCTAAGCTTAATTTCGTCTGTTTTTTTTGTTTTGGTCGGTTTTGAGTCGTTTTGGTCAGTTTTGGAGTCATTCTGGGTAGGTTTGGGGGTCGAAATTAATTTATTTTAATATTATATACATAATTTTAACCAAAATATGGAAAAAACCCTTCTCGCGCGCGCGGCCCGCTCGCGCGAGACTTCGCTCGCGCGGCCCGCTGGCGCGAGAATATGCCTTAATGTTTTTTCTTTCGTTTTCTTGTTTTGAGCCCTCAGGTTCTCCTCGCGCCTGATATCGCGGGCGCAAGGTACCTCGCTCGCGCGAGATTGTTTTAAAAAAAAAAAAAAAAAGATATTTTGGAATTCGCGCGCGCGACGGCTGCAAAGCGGGGGTATTTGTAAAATACAACCGCGCTAAAAGGAAGAATTGTAGTAGTTTTGATCACAACTTCCCGTATTATCTGCAATTTGCATTGCAAGGCTAATTTTTATACAGTATGATTAATCTATGATAAGTTGTATTGTTTTAGCTGTTGTTTATGCAGATCACTGTTGTGCAGACTAAACAGATGAGTATCAGAATAAATGGAATGCTGGAATGCAAACAAAAGAAGTCAAAGCTGAAAAGTGGAGTTCGATCAATCGTAGAAGGTTCGATCGATCGAGAGTTCGATCGCTCGAACATAGTAGAAGCGCTTGAAGATCAAGGGTTCGATCGATCGAAAGCAGTTCGATCGATCGAAAGCAGTTCGATCGATCGAACGGGGTATTTCCAGAAACATTTGCGTGCGCAGCAGAATGCGGGTTTTAACCCTAGTGCTTTAGGTTTTTCTTTATATATGTATTTTGTTCACGTCCTTTGGGACGCCCACTTTTACATTTTTAACAGTTTAGAAGGAGAGATAGAGAGTTTGTTTGGTTTTTGTAGGTTTTTCATTGATTTCTCATATTGTGGATTGGATTCTTCGAAGTTTATACAAGTATCTTCTATTCCAGGTTATCTATATACTGTTCATTCATACTCTGCACGTATTAGGAGTAGTTTAATCAATCATCGCGTGATATTGCATGCTAAACATTGGTAAAACCATAGATTTCATAGTTTTAATGAATAACTCACAACCAAACATGGTATTAAAGTTTTCTTACGTTAAAAATCAATCCTCGACACTCCAGACGATGTCTGAGTAGTCCCAGGTTGGGAGATCACGATGAAACAGTGATCTCCAGCCTCTGCCATGCAGCAGAATAATCGCTGTGTTCGATCGATCGAAGTCAGTTCGATCGATCGAACCAGAGACAGTCAAGCGATCGAAGTTAGTTCGATCGATTGAGGGATGAAGGTCTTCGATCGATCGAAGGCGCGTCGATCGATCGAACTCTCTGATTCTTGAGGATGTTCCCTGCAGTATTCCAGGACTTTTTGTTTTAGGACTTGTTATCATTCTGTCCCAAATAAATGCTCAGTCTGTCAAAACAGTTTTAAAACTAAGGCCCTAAGGCATTTTCTTTCAATACATTTTGCAAACCATCTTCAATGCTAACACCATTGAGGATGCGAGTCTTAACTATTGAATTAAACCGCTTTTGTGTATTTCAATTTAACTGTGATGATATGGTCCCGGTCATGAAAGGGCCATAGAATCTTTATTTCTTTTGAGGAATACGGAAAACTGTAGGTAATATGCTCCGTTGTGCTTCAAGGTAAATGCATGGTAGATGGCTAGGTTACTGCGGATTCGTGTAATCCCAACACTTTCTTTTAAAAGTTAAACACCTTAATTTAGAATATTGTTTTCAATAGCTAGCTAAATTGTTTAATTAATTTTAATTATTGTCAGTAGTAATCCTAGTTTGTGGAACTTCGTGTTCTGCGCCGTCGTTCAAACTTATTCATTTTATTTTATTTTCTTTAGAGGTTAGTCTAATTCGATAGGTCAACACCTTCCCTGTGGGATCGACCTGGTCTTACCAGATATTACTTGCACGTCTACCTACACTTGGGTACTGCACAAGAGCGCACAAGAAAAATCTCGTGTCAAGTTTTTGGCGCCGTTGCCGGGGAAGGCGACGATCAATTCTTTAGATTACCTCAGTCTCTCTTCATCTCTTTCTATTTTTCCTTTCTTTTCTTTTCGGTTCTTTTGGGTAAGTTCTCACCCTAGGGACCCTCTCAGTTCATGTCCGAGAATTCCATTGAAGGAATTTTTGGAAATCCATTCTACTGCTCTGACTCTGATAGTTCCATCAACCCGATTATCACTCCAACTGCATCAATGGATGATCATCAGAGTGAAAACGGTGACAATGTTGTGGTGCCAATCGATGAGGCACTCCGTCCTCTTTGCGATCTTATGCAACCAGAACATGCACCTACGCCCTCTTGCATTCAAATCCCACCACACAATGGCGAATTCCAGTTTCGCAATGGGATGATTCAACTGCTTCCCACTTTTCATGGGATGGAAAGCGAGAAGGCGTATTTACATGTCACCGATTTCGAGGATGTTTGCAAAACATTCTCGCAAAATTGTCCTAGGGAGGTGACGCATTTAATGCTATTCCCCTTCACGTTGAAAGATAAAGCGAAGGCGTGGCTCCACTCTCTAAAGCCTAATTCCATTTTCACCTGGCATGCGATGAGCACCGCATTTCTGAAGAAATTCTATCCTACTCGCATGACCACAGATCTTCAGCGTCAAATTAATTCCTATAAACAAAAGAGCAATGAAACCTTCACACAAGCGTGGGAGCGTTTCAAAGATTTGCTTCTCTCATGCCCACACCATGGGTTTGAGAAATGGCGAACGATCAGCTTCTTTTATCAGGGATTAAATGGTGAAACAAAGAAGTTGGTGGAAACAATGAGCTCTGGACCATTTCTGCGAAAAAATACTGAAGAGGCCGAAGCCCATTTCGAATGGTTAGCTGAATACGCTCATGAATGGTCAAATTCTGACAATATCTCACGATCACAGATATCCTGTGTAGAAGAGAAAAGCTTATATCAGCTAACCAATGAAGATCGCCTCATGACTAAGTATGCAGAGCTAGCAAAGAAGGTGGAAGAGTTAAGCATGAAAGGAGAGAGTTCTAGGCGAGTCATGCCTGAAGAACCATGTGGCACATGCAACATGTTGGGACATACAACTCAGTATTGTCCTAATGTGCCATATTTTCAAGAGCAAGCCCCTGTAGAAATGAATGCCATGCAAGGTTTTCGAGGGGCGGGGAATTCCAATAATACTTTTCAAAGCAATAATAGATGGAATCACCCCGGTTTTGATTGGAGAAATAACGCTGGGGCCCAAAATCAATATCAACAGCAGCCCTACAACAATAATCAGTATCAAGGGCAAAATAATAGGCAGCCCCAGCATTACAATCAAAACAGAACTAATAATTACAATCAAGCTCAACCCTCCAATGCACCACAAACCAATGCCTATGTGCCCCCGCACAAGAAGGTACAAGAGGAGGAGCCACTTGCTAATGCCAATCTAACGCAACAACTCATCCAAATGATGAGTAAAATGTCTGCCACGTTAGAGAGGATAGATGCACGGCAAGAGAGCTCAGGAGGAACATTCCCTGCCCAACCACTTCAGAACCCCAAGGGACATAACAATGGTCCTAATAATCAAGAACATGCTAAAGCTGTGATCACACTGAGAAGTGGAAAAGTCATAGAAAAAGGCATACCTCTGTCCACTCCCGAAGTGTACAAGGAGGGGGAAGTGTTGGATGAAGAAGTTGAGCTACCATCTACTCGAGAGGAGGAGCCGTCTACTAATGACGAACCAATAAAGGCAAACATTGCAGCTCCTAGAGTAGATGAAGAAGTTGAGCGAAGGCCGGGAAAGGAATCTGTTAAGGAGGAACCACCAAAATGCCCCTTTCTTGCACCTTATCCTCAACGGTTGAAGAAACCCAAGAATGAGACGAAGAATCAGGAGTTTTTGGAATTGTTTAAGCAAGTTAAGATTAACCTTCCACTCCTAGATGCTATCAAGCAGGTGCCGGCCTATGCAAAGTATCTCAAAGATCTATGCACGGTCAAGAGGAGGCAAAGCGTGAAGAAACATGCTTATGTCGCGTGCCAAGCTAGCGCGATCATTCAAAACGAGTTGCCTCCAAAACTCAAAGATCCCGGTACACCTACTGTCTCATGCAGAATTGGGAATCAAAAGATAGACAATGCACTCCTTGATTTAGGAGCAAGCGTTAATCTGCTGCCATATTCAGTCTATAAACAGCTAGGGTTGGGTGAACTCAAACCCACTCGAGTTGCTTTGCAGTTGGCAGACAGATCCGTGAAGTACCCTAGAGGGGTATTAGAGGACGTCCTGGTCCAAATAGACACCTTTGTATTTCCGGTAGATTTTGTGATATTGGACACAGAACCTGTGTCTAATCCTGGTGCACATATCCCGGTTATTTTTGGACGTCCATTCCTCAACACCATTGATGCCACAATCAAGATTAGAACTGGTATCATGACTATCGTATTCGGGAACATGACGTTGAATATCAAGATCTTCTCTAATCCCCGACCTGAAGAATACGATGATGAGGAAGAAATACATTATATAGACACGGTCATTGAAGATGAAGTTGACTTGGTCGACTATAAAGATCCTTTGGAAGTTGTGATGACTCAATTTGGCGATATTTATCAGCCTGCAGAGTCCACCCCATTGGATGCTGACTTGAATCAGACGTGTCTTATGATGGATACGATAGAGGAGGATAGAGCCGATTGCATGTGGGTAATGCCATATGAACAACTGCCTCCGAAAACCAAGTTGGTAATGCCCTCTAGTTTCCAGTTCCCGGAGTTAGAATTGAAGGAGCTCCCCAAAGAGCTAAAATACGCATTCCTAGGAACTGGAAAAACTTATCCTGTAATTATTTCATCGGCTTTAACGCATGAATAGGAAAGTAAGCTAGTGGATATGCTGAAAAAACATAAAGATGCTATGGGATGGACAATTGCTGACCTCAAAGACATAAGCCCATCCATATGCACGCATAAGATATATCTGGAGGAGGACGCTAAACCCTCAAGGCAAATGCAAAGGCGTCTGAATCCCAACATGCAAGAAGTGGTTAAGAAGGAAGTGCTTAAACTGCTTGATGTTGGGATGATATATCCAATATCTGACAGTCCTTGGGTTAGTCCTACCCAAGTAGTTCCAAAGAAAGCTGGCATAACGGTCATCCCAAACAAAGAGGGTGAATTAGTACCGACACGTGTCCCCACTGGATGGAGAATGTGTATCGACTACAGGAAGCTAAATACTGTGACCCGAAAGGATCATTTTCCTTTGCCATTCATGGATCAAATGCTAGAACGGGTGGCGGGTCATAAGTATTACTGCTTCTTGGATGGATACAGTGGGTATAATCAAATTGAGATTGCTCCTGAAGATCAGGAGAAAACCACGTTCACGTGTCCATTCGGTACTTTCGCCTACCGACGAATGCCATTTGGCTTATGTAATGCACCGGCTACCTTTCAGCGGTGCATGTTAAGCATTTTTAGTGACATGGTCGAAAACATCCTTGAAGTCTTCATGGATGACTTTTCAGTTTTCGGCCATAGCTTCGAGGATTGCCTCAGCAATCTCGAACAGGTTTTAATGAGGTGTGAGGACAAACACCTAGTCTTGAATTGGGAGAAGTGTCACTTTATGGTGACCAAGGGTATAGTTTTAGGCCACATAATATCCGATGAAGGAATCCAAGTGGATAAGGCTAAGATCGACATAATCTCAAATCTACCTGTCCCCCGTACAGTGCGAGACATTCGTTCATTTTTGGGGCATGCAGGTTTTTATCGTCGATTTATCCAGAATTTCAGTGCAATCTCTCGACCCCTTTGTCAACTTCTTGTCAAAGATGCACCTTTCGAGTGGTCAGAGAGTTGCCAGAAGTCCTTCGAGGATTTAAAAGATCTCCTCACCTCCGCACCTATAATACAGGCACCCGACTGGAGTTTGCCTTTTGAATTAATGTGCGATGCTAGTGATTACGCCATTGGCGCAGTCCTAGGCCAGAGGAAGGACAATAAGCCGCATGTGATATACTATGCCAGCCGAACCTTAAATGAAACTCAAATGAATTACACTACTACTGAAAAGGAGCTGCTGGCCGTAGTATTCGCTCTGGACAAGTTTAGGTCTTACCTGATAGGGTCACCAATCGTCTGTTTTACAGATCATTCGGCCCTCAAGTATCTTTTGTCAAAGAAAGACGCTAAACAACGGCTTATCCGCTGGATACTCTTACTCCAAGAGTTTGATTTAACAATCAAGGACAAGAAAGGAGTAGAGAATGTGGTTGCGGATCATTTATCCCGGTTGACTTTTACCGATAACACTGAATCCCAATCCATCAAAGATGAGTTCCCAGATGAACAGCTACTGGCAGTAAGTAGTCTGCCTTGGTATGCTGATGTGGTAAACTACCTGGTCACGGGTGAGACACCGACTCATTGGTCAAATCAAGATAGGAAACGGTTCCTCTCGTTTGCACGCCATTTTTTCTTTGATGACCCATACCTTTTCAAATACTGTGCTGATCAGGTCATCAGGCGTTGCGTACCCAACGAGGATATAACCGTTATCTTAGCGTCATGCCATTCTGAGGCATGCGGTGGCCATTTTGCGTCACAGAAGACCGCACAAAAAGTGTTGCAAAGCGGTTTTTACTGGCCCACAGTCTTCAAAGATGCTTATTCCTTTTGTAAGACATGCCAACGCTGTCAAAAGCTTGGAACCATTTCTAAAAGGAATTCTATGCCTCTAACCCCTATCATCACAATTGAGATATTTGATTGTTGGGGCATAGATTTTATGGGCCCATTTCCCAAGTCGAATAACTGTGAGTACATACTCCTTGCTGTGGAGTATGTATCGAAATGGGTAGAAGCGATACCAACGAGACGAAATGATCACAGAACAGTCATGTCATTTCTCAGAGAGCATATTCTGTCTCGTTTTGGTACTCCGAAAGCTTTACTAAGTGATCAAGGCAAGCATTTCTGCAATAAGCCCTTGGAGTCACTTCTCAAGAAATACGGAGTCCATCATAAAATCGCTCTTGCTTATCATCCACAGTCAAATGGGCAAGCAGAATTGGCTAACCGAGAAATTAAGCATATTCTCGAGAAAACGGTTAGTTCCAATCGAAAAGACTGGGCATACAAATTGACTGACGCGTTATGGGCATACCGTACTGCCTATAAGACGAATCTTGGTATGTCCCCGTATAGACTAGTTTACGGGAAAGCTTGCCACCTTCCTGTTGAAATTGAACATAAAGCTTATTGGGCGACACGCTCATTGAACTTTGATATTCAAGAGGGAGGTCAGCTACGCAAGCTCCAACTTGCAGAGCTAGAGGAAATACGACGAGATGCGTATGACTCTGCAAAGTTGCATAAGGAAAAGTTGAAGGCTCGTCACGATCGTACGATTTTTCGTAAATCATTTGAGCCGGGGCAAAAAGTGTTGCTATATGATTCTCGCCTCCATCTTTTCCCAGGTAAACTCCGTTCCCGGTGGACAGGCCCGTTCATCGTTAAAACTGTTTTTCCACATGGGGCGGTCGAGATTGTCAATCCAAAGAACGACGATTGTTTCAAGGTCAATGGCCAAAGATTGAAGCCGTTCTTGGAGAATTTCCACTCTGAAGTTGAGCACATCCAGCTGGATGAGCCCAGCTATTCCACCACTTAAAAAATCTCAGGTGGAATTTCAACTTGTTGTTGTATTTCTTTTCTTTCCCTGCATTTTAGTTTCTTTCTTTCTTTTGTGTTTAGTTTTTTTTGTTTGTTCTTTCGTGTTTGTGATTTAGTTCTAATCCATTATTCCTTAAACCACTCTGTTGCAGGTGAATATGCGAGGTGATGATGTCCATTCAATTGGTTCATGGACTGATTCCGAGTGTTGTTGTGGCACTTGGACTGAGGGTGAACCCACGCCTTGCCCCTTGCATCCTTATGATCCTGAAGTTCACACTCGAATCAATGCTTCCATCGGTTATATCCCATTCGACCCTGCTCTCCTGGACATCAATCCGTATGAAAATATGGACTTTCCTAATGAGGAGGAGTTGGATGAGGAAGAAGACCTGTATATGGGACGCATGGTGGATGATGCCCTCATGGCCCAATGGGAAAACGATGATATGTGGGAGCCATGGGAGGATCATGTCCTTCAGGATGTCGTCCCAGAACGCCACAATGCTGTTTTTGTTTTCGTGGACGATTTCCTCATACTTGAGTTGGTCCCATACCGCTACGTGCACCTGAGCTACTTGCTATTCAGGCTCCAATGCCCCTTGCCAGCTAGTGCACTTTGGGAACCAATGCCAATAGTGAGGTTGGAACGTGTCACATTTCTTTGTAATTCTTGTTTCTTTTCTTTGATCTTCTTTTTGTGATAATTTGTGTTTCTTGTGTTCTGTTGTTTTAATTTCAGTGTGTTGTCTTGTGTCCAGGATTGTCACTATGTTCCTAAATGGCATCCCGATATTCCTTCCACATCAACTGATTCATGGTCTTGGGCCATACATAAGGCCCCCACTCACTCCGCCGCAAGAGGAGGGTCCATTGCGCAATCACACTCCGTTATCCTTGTCTCCATCCGGATCACCTCTTGCATGGGCTTGCCATTCCTTGGAGACTCCAGACTTGGTTGATGATGTCCTTGCTGCATTTCGATTGTTCTGGGAAAGGGAATCATCAAGTTTGGACTTCACATCTGAAGATTCGGAGGATTATGAAGAGATCGTGGAAGAGGAAATTTTTATACTCGAAGACTAGTGCTACATTTCAGTTGTTTCTGTTCAATTTCAATTCTTGTTTAGCAACTGGAATGTAATCCTTGACAACTTGTTTTCAGTTTTAGTTTTAGTCTTAGTTTTGGTTTTCTAGTTCAATAAGGTTTTAACCACAGTTGGGGATGATAATGGTGCAATTTGGATGCAATAATAAAGTTTTTGTTTATATATATAAATTGCGATTTTCTATTCTGGGGAGGAATTTCTGTCATACATGCTTGTTCTTCACCTATTATTTCAGTCTATCTGCATATCTATATTTGTTTATGATAGTTGGGGGTGATGTAGTTCATATCCCATTGAATTCTGGAATTTTTGTGTTCGATCGATCGAACTCAGTTCGATCGATCGAACCCTGAATGTTCAAGCGCTTGTAGTTTACGTTCAATCGATTGAAGGATTTGTGTTCGATCGATCGAACATTCTTCGATCGATCGAACGACGCATTTAAACGAGGCGTCTTCAGGACATTTCTTCATTTCCCTCACTCTCACCCTCAATCGCTCGAAGACAGAGGAAAGGGCGACTCGGCAAATTCTCGTTTCTGGCATCCAAGAGGGAGCCCCTGATCAATCCTCTGATCATCCTCATCTTCATCTCATCTTCTGTCCATCCCCACTGTGGGTTATTCACCGAGGTAGGCCCCACTCAGTTTTGTTTTTCTTTTCATCTATGTTCGTGTTAGAAAATCCCAAGGGGGTGTCCCCTTGGTCTTAGGATTGTCTTTTGATTAGTGTAACTTAGGTTTTCTTTTCGTTTCTGCGACTGATGAACACCGCTGTGTTCGATCGCTCGAACTGGTTTCGAGCGATCGAAGGGGAGATGTTCGATCGATCGAATAAAAGTTCAAGCGATCGAAGTCTACTCCAGTTCGATCGATCGAACTCAGTTCAATCGATCGAATTCCAGCAGTGTTTGTTTTGTTTCTTTTTCTTCCTATTCTTATCTGTATCTTGTGTGGTCTTATTTTCAGGACTGCCAAAAATGAATCCAGTGACGGGCTATCATAAGTCTAAGCCCCTCGACCGTACTCTACCAGATCCGGTACCTGATCACGGGTTCCGGAATACCGAGGACAGGCTATGGTTTGAGCGATACTTTCAGACGAGGATGGTGATGGTCGAGCGGCCTATTGAGCACATCTGGATTGAGAGCCCATGGTTCCTCACACGGATCCGCGCTATGCCTCACTGGTTCGATCTCCTGTCGTTGGCCAAGAGGGTCAACCTATCCTGGATCAGAGGTGCGTGTGCGACTATGATCAGCGACCCGTTTGTGCCATTCACTTATCATGCCTTCTTCCGGAGTCGTTCATTCATCATCAGTCCCGCGACCGTTTCCGCCGCGTTGGGGGTACCAGAGGTACCTGATTATGTTTGCCCCCACCGGCCTGATGCACCCGTGACCCCACCATCCGCTATTATCAGGGAGCTCACTGGAGGCGCCGTTCCGTCTTGGGATGGCGATGCTTTGATCGAGGACCACTCTCTCACCGATGACTACCACATGCTTCATTTGGTCCTCAGTAACTGCCTCCTAGTGACGTCCTATCGAGAGAAGATCGCGGCTTGGTATGCGCGAGTCTTATATGCTGTGGGGACGGGTCAGCCAGTTTGTATACCACGCCTATACATCGATTTTATGGTCCACCCCACCCGTTATATCTCGTCCAGGAAGCACCTGAAGGGTGCTTGGGCTATTCAGAGGGTCATGGCCGATGCCGGGTTCCTCGAGCTCCCTGGAGATGATATCCGCCCTTCTCCCCGCCGATTTAGCGAGGCGGCTGCTCGCCGCTCCGACGCTCAGAAGAGGAAGCGCAAGGGGAAAGGGACAGCGAGGGTGCAGGGGAGGAAGAAGAGGCGTGGCGGTACAGACACGGAGGCCGGCGCTTCAGGGACACCCACCGAGGTGGAGGAGCTTGATTCGGATGATGAGGATGATCCAGTTGCTGCGGTTCAGCAGTTTGAGCTGCGACAGCGGTCGCAGTCTCGTGCCCAGGGAGAGTCTTCTTCTTCTGTGCCTCTCCCGACAGTTCGCGAGTTATTATTGGAGGAGAGAGAGGCCAGGATTAGACTCGAGGGCCGGATGGATCAGATCCAGACTTTACTGGAGTCCATTTTGATTCAGATAGGGGTTGATCAGGCTGTTCACTCTGCTCACCATCCCACGGCCACCCCATCTGCTCCGCCTGCTGCTGATCCGTCACATGTTGCTACTCCTACGGATCCACCACTTCCTGATCCACCATCTGCTACCCCAGCTGCTGAGGCTACTGATCCGGTTTCGACCGCTACTTCCGAGCCATCTACTACTCCTACTACTACTGTATTGCCGCCTGCTCCTATCGACATCCCTTCTGAGATAGCCGATGATACGCCATCTGGGGTCGATTAGTTTTAGTCGGGGAGGTGGCATGTATTTATTTTTGGTTGGTTGTATATGCTGGTGGTTTTTGGGTGTTTTATTTGGGTAGTTGGTATTGTATGGACAGTATTTATCACTGCTTGTATTTAATTTTATTTTGTTCATATTCCAGTGGTTTCGATTGATTGGATCATGGTTTTATTGTCTTATTGTTATCTTTTGATCCTGTCTGTTTTGGAGATTGTGTTCTAATTTTTATGCTAGGTTGCTTTGCTTGCGATCATCATTTGCGCTATACAGGTGATACCCATCTCTTTTATTTATTGAAAATCAACTTCTGAGGACTTTGTGGTTTTCAGTTGGGGGTAGGAGACAATAGATAGGTATACACCCGTAATAATCAGGTTTTGCACTTAGATATGTTGTAAATTTAATGAACACACAGTCTGTTAAAATTTGAAAAAATTTTATTGAATAGTATTGATAGAATAACTCTGAATAACTTCTCCTGCTTGTTAATTAGACAATGATACATTTGTAGTATTCTTATCTTTTTATGGATTAAATCCACGCGTTTTTCTGTATCACTGAAATGAATTGCATCTGTAAAGCTAGTATGTACCCAATACTTGTGCACACTAATTAGCAGCCATGTAGAAAACCTGAAAATTGAGTTAAAATGAATATTGTACGAAAAGAACAAGTAGTGGAAGCTAATAACCCTTTGTGAGCTTTTGAGCCAATCATCATTTCTGAGGGGATTCTCATACATTGTCGAATGGTTTTTTTTTTCTTGCGTATACTTGTGAATTCGTTGTTAAGTCTCAGTTTTCGTTAAAAATTTTGACTGCTTTTTAGAGGAGAACGTTCAGGATTTACCAATTACACTCGATAAACACTTAAGTGCTAAAAAATTGAAAGTTGAGAAAATGATTCAAGCCATCGTTTACCCATTCCTTTACCTAATATAGCTCGCCCTCATTCATTGAATCATTTCACCCCTGATCCCACCTCAGATAAATATTTCCAATAAAAATCACAAGAATCCAAATCCTTGATTTATACCTTGACCTCATCGAACTGTTTGATAAATTTATTGAGAATGAGTCATCAAAGTATGTGAAATGGAAGGAAGTTGTTGTGGGATATTCCAGGTTAAAAAAAAAAAAAAAAAAAATATATATATGATGATGAATGAAGGAGTTATATAAAAAAAAAAAAAAAAAAAAAAAAAAGAGAAAAAAAAAGAAAAAAATGAATGGGAGATTGGGTGGAGAAAAGAATAAAGAATAAAAAGAGAAGTGGAGATTCCATCACATACTAAAAAAGCACACTCTTCTCTACAACACCCCCACCTACTAAATAAAAGCCATAATTCAAAGTCTTGAAGATTCTCAACAATTGATTTGAACATGAAAGTGTGAGTTGAGTTATCCACGGTATTTCGCTCCTCTAGTAAGTAGTATTCCATTCATGAGACTTTACACTCTTAAATGTCCGTTTTGCATAGAGTCAAGTATGAAAGCATTAGCACTTAGAATATCATTCTTCTCAAAGCTTTCATACTATGTGCGATCATTGTAAAGCAAGTTTCTGAGAGACGTTCATTTTGAGTGTGACCAATGTGAGAATTGAGCTAAAACTGCAAGTTTCCAAAGTACAAGAATCTTGATAACTCTTAATAAGGGTTGGACGCATGGTTGTTAATTCCACACACACACGGGTGCATGATGGTAATACATTTGTATATTGTTCTTGGTGATATAGGAGAGTATGTGGATCTTTTTCATGGGTTGATAGAGGATATTATATTCTTGTAGAGTTGAATTAACAGTTTAATGGAAGGGGGAATTCTACAAAGTTATTCTAATTCTTTTTGAGCTAAAAATTGGAATTTTGTGGGTATATTCACTGCAAACCCTCACGAGACAACACTCGTCCACTAGGGGGAGCCTAGGGGTTTAACGGCTTGTTGCATTCGCTAAATGCAATCGCGATTCCTGCGAAAGTGAGTTAGGATTTTTTTTTTCTCTCTCTATCTTAGTTTAGGTTGTTTTTAGTTTTTCTTTGTTTCTTAGTTGAGGTAGTATTAGTTTAGGAGTGTTTGGTTTAGTTTATTTTTATTTTCGCTTTATCGCTAGGGACTAGCAATAAGCTAGTTGGGGGTTGTGCAAAGCGGGGGTATTTGTAAAATACAACCGCGCTAAAAGGAAGAATTGTAGTAGTTTTGATCACAACTTCCCGTATTATCTGCAATTTGCATTGCAAGGCTAATTTTTATACAGTATGATTAATCTATGATAAGTTGTATTGTTTTAGCTGTTGTTTATGCAGATCACTGCTGTGCGGACTAAACAGATGAGTATCAGAATAAATGGAATGCTGGAATGCAAACAAAAGAAGTCAAAGCTGAAAAGTGGAGTTCGATCGATCGTAGAAGGTTCGATCGCTCGAGAGTTCGATCGCTCGAACATAGTAGAAGCGCTTGAAGATCAAGGGTTCGATCGATCGAAAGCAGTTCGATCGATCGAACGGGGTATTTCCAGAAACATTTGCGTGCGCAGCAGAATGCGGGTTTTAACCCTAGTGCTTTAGGTTTTTCTTTATATATGTGTTTTGTTCACGTCCTTTGGGACGCCCACTTTTACATTTTTAACAGTTTAGAAGGAGAGATAGAGAGTTTGTTTGGTTTTTGTAGGTTTTTCATTGATTTCTCATATTGTGGATTGGATTCTTCGAAGTTTATACAAGTATCTTCTATTCCAGGTTATCTATATACTGTTCATTCATACTCTGCACGTATTAGGAGTAGTTTAATCAATCATCGCGTGATATTGCATGCTAAACATTGGTAAAACCATAGATTTCATAGTTTTAATGAATAACTCACAACCAAACATGGTATTAAAGTTTTCTTACGTTAAAAATCAATCCTCGACACTCCAGACGATGTCTGAGTAGTCCCAGGTTGGGAGATCACGATGAAACAGTGATCTCCAGCCTCTGCCATGCAGCAGAATAATCGCTGTGTTCGATCGATCGAAGTCAGTTCGATCGATCGAACCAGAGACAGTCAAGCGATCGAAGTTAGTTCGATCGATTGAGGGATGAAGGTCTTCGATCGATCGAAGGCGCGTCGATCGATCGAACTCTCTGATTCTTGAGGATGTTCCCTGCAGTATTCCAGGACTTTTTGTTTTAGGACTTGTTATCATTCTGTCCCAAATAAATGCTCAGTCTGTCAAAACAGTTTTAAAACTAAGGCCCTAAGGCATTTTCTTTCAATACATTTTGCAAACCATCTTCAATGCTAACACCATTGAGGATGCGAGTCTTAACTATTGAATTAAACCGCTTTTGTGTATTTCAATTTAACTGTGATGATATGGTCCCGGTCATGAAAGGGCCATAGAATCTTTATTTCTTTTGAGGAATACGGAAAACTGTAGGTAATATGCTCCGTTGTGCTTCAAGGTAAATGCATGGTAGATGGCTAGGTTACTGCGGATTCGTGTAATCCCAACACTTTCTTTTAAAAGTTAAACACCTTAATTTAGAATATTGTTTTCAATAGCTAGCTAAATTGTTTAATTAATTTTAATTATTGTCAGTAGTAATCCTAGTTTGTGGAACTTCGTGTTCTGCGCCGTCGTTCAAACTTATTCATTTTATTTTATTTTCTTTAGAGGTTAGTCTAATTCGATAGGTCAACACCTTCCCTGTGGGATCGACCTGGTCTTACCAGATATTACTTGCACGTCTACCTACACTTGGGTACTGCACAAGAGCGCACAAGAAAAATCTCGTGTCAACGGCCGCTCGCGCGATTTCCCCATTTTCTTGATATTTGTTTTTCTTTTCTATATCTTTCCCCCTACCTGTTTTATTTGTTTTTCTTTTCTGTTTTTGTTTATTAGATCATTTTGGTGTGTGTTCGTTGTTTTCCTTGTTACATTTCCACTTTTTCGTTTTATTTCTTTTCCATTTGCTCGTTTAGTTTAAGTTTAGCTTAGTTTTTAGATTTATATTTTATATTTTGGTTTCATTTACTTTTAATATTCTTTTGTTAGTTTCTTTTTATCTATTATTAACAGGTACATTTGAACTTTATCACCATATTTTTATACATTTACCTGTGTGTCATTGCCGAGATTGAGGTACTATCATTCCTTCCTTACCTACTCTCCTTTCTTTCGTTTTATTGTTTCATTGGGGACAATGAAAGGTTTAGGTTTGGGGGTATGTACTCACACATGCACATTAGTTTATGCAAATTTAAAATTTTTCAATTAGTGTGTTTAAATAAACAATGTTACCGATGTTTTTGCAATATCAATTTGATTCTTTTTGATAGAGAACTTTGAATTGTTATAGAATGGTAAACAAGGGAATATGTGATTAAACATTTGCTGAAGTTGTGATATGACGTTTTAAGTTATGTATTGTTTGAATCGTAGTTTTATATCATAGATTTGCACACAAACCTATGCACTGCACGTAGTCATTGAAATACATGTCTGATGTGAACTATAATATGATTCGGATTTCTAGATAACACATGGTGGAGACTAGACCCAGTAAGCTTTTGAGCCTATCTTTTCTTTTTAGAGGGTTATAAATACATCTTGTGTTTGTCGAATTTCATTAAAATAGCGCATTAACTTGTTGTTTAGTCTCATTATTCTTGTTTTGGTTGATAGTCAAGTTAAAATGTTTGTTACCATGCTAAATAAGCTTCCATTGTAAACATTAAAGAACCATATGACCATAGGACATGATTATAGGCCCTCTTTGTTTATTACCGACCGATAAAAGATAAAAATTTCCTTAGTTCGCCCCTTTGAGCCGTTACAATGCCTCTTTTTCTTTGTTCACCATTATCCTCTTTAAAAGCTCCAACTTGATCAACTTGGAGTATACCACTGGAAGAGTGATCAACTTTTAGTAGTATTAAGGCGATGTGTTGATTGAGAAGAAGAAAATAAGATGCTATTGGGGTAGTTGCTTGGTATTCGATGAATAATCATTTGAGAAACAAGAAAAGAAAAAGGAAAAGAAACATAATACAGAAGAAGAAGGTTGGAAAAAATGAATGAGAAAAGAGAATGAAAGAAGATGAAAGTTGGTAGAAGAGACAAATGAAAGAAATCGAACATACCTTACAATGCCATTCTGAAACTACTTGATATATCCATTTTATCCTTTTTCCATTACCTGAGCCACAATACAACCTTTGAAAAGTCCTATTTGATCCTAGGAAAACATGGTTTTGATATGTAAACGATGGGAGGGGGATTAAAACATGGTAATGAGTAATTTTTCTTGATTGATTGGCATCCTATCCATGAGACTATTGTTCTTTCGTGTCATGCGTCTTTTTCGAGTCATATGTGAGCATTTATCGTTTTGAAAATATATTTCCTTTGCTCCCATATATTAGAAAAATTACACCTGTTTCTGAGTGTTTTATTTGAGAGTGTAATTCATTGTGAGATTCGTAGTCGAAGCATAGTTGGATGGTTATCCGAGTTATATTCCAAGTTCATGACATGCGCGTGTTCATTTGACTACCACATCACACACGTGCAATGTTATGAGAAACTCTATTGATTTATACGATGCATGTGCTTGAGATTGTTTTTCATGACTTAGGTGGATGTGTCATTACATTTCTTTATGTTCGTTATTCTATTTCGAATCATTGTTTTATAATAAGGAGTATTGATTGTTTTATTTTTCGTTTGAATAAAACTTTTTAAATTTATAAGTTAATAAAGATGGTTGTGGGTGACTTGTTGACGAGAATCCTCACGAGACTTCACTCGTCCGACTAGGGACACCTAGAGGTTTAAAAGGCTTGTTGCATACGCTAAATGCAATCGCAATCCATGCAAAAATGGAATAGTATGTTATTAGTAGTTAGTTTTTATTTTAGTTTTGCTCGAGGACTAGCAAAATGTAGGTTTGGGGGTGTGATCGGGAGAGAACTAATCCTAATTATATGCCTTAATGTGCATTTGTTAGACCATTTTATCTTGTTTTTGTATATTTTTACTTTGTTTTCTAGTTTTTGACAGGTTTTGGAAGAAATCAACTAAACCAGGCTAAACAGGGTGAAAAAGCAGAGCTAAAGAAGCTGAAAAAGCCAAGTCGCGCGCGCGACCCGCGCCCGCGAAAATATGAGAATCACTCGCGCGATCCGCTCGCGCGAGAACCCAGAAATCGCTCGCGCGATCCGCGCGCGCGAAGTCCAATTGTCGCGCTCGCGCGATATGGGTAAAAACCAAAGTTGCGTATTTCAGTGTACTGAAGACTCCTGTGCAAACGAAACTGCTGAACGACGTCTAGACTGTAAATTACATCATTTTCAGTTCGTTTCGGGTTAGGAAGGCTTCCAAAACTTGTTGTAAATCTATATATAATCTATTTTATTACAATTAAGGGGTTGGCAATTGTTACACACCCATACATACACATTCTACAACCATACTTCCAGCCATTGAAGGGAGGGAAGCAAGGAGAAGAAGAAGAAGACCAAGGGTTTCCATGGCCTCCTCCATCAACTACTTGCCATCCATCACTTCCATGGACGGCTAGAGCATAGATCTAGGGTTTCAATGAAGCCCTAGACGAGTAATAGGGTTTTATTTATGTTTTTATTCTAGTTTTATTATGTATGGATGACAGTCACATGTTTAGAGGATTTTTATAAATAAATCGTACTTCTATTGATTAAATCCTTGCTTTCAGAATTTGTTCTTGTCTTAGATCTGTTCTGACTGTGATGTGCTCAACGATCTATTCTTGCTGTGCTTGTTTAGATTGTTTACATGTGATGGTGCGTTATTGATTCGTGCTATCAAGTATCCGAATAGTCCATGCCTAGGTTAGACGAATTAGATCACAACCCTAGTTTAGTGTGGGATAATTCGTGCTAACCGAAGATGGATTATGTTGGTGCTTGAACCATGAATATCTTCTTGTCGGAGGAATTGGGCTTGTAGCTACAATTCCCCATGGTTCTCAATTTTAAAGCTCTGAAATTCAGAAAAGACTGGAAAAGAACGGGCGTTCAGAAAATTTCAGGTCTAAAATACACATAGGAAAATGTTAAATTAAGTTTAGTGGTATTGTGAAAAATAATAAAGAATGGATTATTGTTAAAACCATTTTGAGAAAAGGTCTTCAAAAATAAAAAGAAAGGAGAAGAAAAGTTTAGAACAGAAAAAAAAAACTACTGGCCGGCACATGACAAATCTGGCAGCACTCACTAAGTGCCGTCAGTGAGTGCCCTATCGGCCATCGTTCAGTGCCACGAAAAACTCACTGGGTGTCATCCACTATAACAGATTGTTTTTTTTTTATACGTATTGATCCCATTGTTCAAGGGTTGTTACTCCAAATTTACTGAAATAACCCTTAAAAATGGTCTATATAAGGAGATGTTTATCTCCATTGCATAAAAAAGGAGTTCTTAGTGGAACTCTTGAGAAGGCAAAAAAGCCCAGTGAATTACTTGAGTTTTGAAGAGATTGAAAAAAAAACTTTGAAGAAGAACTTGAAAACTTCGAAGATCTTTACAAAACAAGAGAAAAATCTGATGATTTTGGATGTAATTCGCTTATTTTAGCTTACTCATAACCTATATTCAATCACAATTCATAGAATTCATTAGGATCTTTCACACAATTTTCAAAAAGTCTCTTCTAACCTCATTTCATCACACCACTAGAATTCTGATTGAATTCTCTCTTGTATTTGTTGATTTGGATCTAAATAGTTTTGGATTTAAAATAAAACAAGTTTTCAACGTTTAATTCAATTTGGATCATCAATTGAGACTTGACTTCCTCTCTTTTTTGTTCATATTTTTCTCTTGAGTTCCTTAGTTATGAGAGGGTTAGAGAAGATTTAAATGATACCGTTAGATAATCCATGATTCTATGCCTATGCCAATGGCTTTGGGTTCATCCACGTGGAGGCTTATGAAAGTCTTCATGTTTCATTGAAGTCCATAGAAGTTGAGTTTCCAATCTCCAAGGACCATTGATTTGGGAGAAGAATCAAGCAAAATAAATCTCAATTCCTCAAGGACCATCAATTTGAGAGAGGAATTGGATGTAGAACAAACCAATTATCATGGTTTGATAGCTAGATCCAAATAGGTCTATGTGTTTAAGGGTGTTCATAAACTTGAGTAGAATTCTTAGAGGCCTCCATGGAAGTTTCTCCAAGTTTAAGTTTATGAAGGTCTTCAATATTTGTTTGATTATCTTGAATGGTTATAACCAATAATTGGTCCATGTTCTCTCTAGAATTTTGGACCAAGTTGAGTTTAAATAAGAAATGATATCAATGATGACTTGTGATCAAAGATTTTTAATTAAATCATGATCAGTTGGAATTGGATGAGACCAATTGGAATGTGACCGTAACACCTAGATTAGCCATTGCATTGTTTTTATTTTAATTAGATTTCATGGTTAGCATGGCTTTATCATGAGTATTGTCACATAACAACTCTCTGTCCAGAATTTCAGAACAGATCAGAGCCTTAATCAAACATTTTAAGCTTCAAATATTTCTTTCTATGAATTTTCATGTGTTAATAAGATCCCTTAAAAATATTGAAAAATCTGATTCGATTCCTATTTTTAGAAAATCACACAAGATCTCTGGACAGAGAGTTTATGAATTATCCAATTCCAAGAGATTGGACCGTTTGATATTTGATTTTCTTTTTGGACTAGATACTAGACTCATAGAGGCATCTTGTATCCAAAAAACATTAAGATCAAACCATGGGAACCAGGAGTTTCTTATTTTTGAATATCTGATTCCTTCTTTGTAACTCTTGAAAATCTATAATAGGTTTGATAAACCTTCTAAATGATGATCCAAATGATTTTTCTATGAACTAAGACATAAACAATGTTTTGAACAAGGTTAATTAAGCTTAAGTCCATAGGCTAAGTGATCCAAATCAATGAATGATTCCTAGCTTGTTTATGTTTATGCATTCATTATCATCACATGTATATTGATTCTTGCAATTTTGGACATTGTTTTGTTTTGTGATAAGCCATATTTGGCTGTGCCTAGTCATGCATTCCTTTGAATCATGTTGAGATTATATCATTTCTATATGGGCATTACATTGGCTCCTTGTTGAGAATTGTATATCTGTAGGGATGTTGTGGTTTCAACAAATTGGAAAGATATCATGATTTTGCCAACTTTCTCATTTTTTGTTAGATTTAGGCTAAATTAAGGTATGATATTTGGATTTGATATTATATTATGTTCAAAACATGTGGATCAATTTTTGTTTTGTAGCACTATTAAGGTATGGCTTCTTGAACTACTGTTTACTTTTTGTTTTATTTGATTTTATTGATTTTCGACTTCATGCGTGACACCTTATATTAGGGCTTGCCTTGCGTGTATATATGTGTTAGAGACTCTTTTTCTAGGTTTTCTATTTATTTGCATGTATTACACGTTTCCCATTTTGCAGCTGGATCTCGAGTAAGTTCTCTTGTTCCTTATTTGCATATCATTTTTACTTGCTAGTTGAACTATGTGGTTTTGTATGCCATTTTATCGTTAGAAAATATGCACCTCGTTCGACATGTTTGTGGAATGTATATTTATACCTATGTATTAATTGAGGGCATGCTTAGATTAATAATTTGATTAAAAAGGGTTTTGAGTAGAAACATATCACGAGATAGGATGACAGGGGGTGTTTTAGTCTACTGGGCTCCTTCCCCTCTCATTCCATAATCCCTTGTGGACAGGCGGCCTACGGGGTCCACTCCCTTTCGGATTACAAAATTGATTTTCCTTTGAAGTATTTGTTAAAAACAAAGTATGTGAAATAGATGCAGAGTCGTCACTTAGTCTTTAGGGAACCAAGAAATTAAATTTTGACTCACCTAAACGGATGAAGGGCACCGACCCTTCATAACCAAAGAACTTGGCTCAGGATTTTGGCACGAGAGAGGAAAGAGCCTTTGTCACGACTAAAACATGCTCAACACGCCCCGTCTCTCGACGGGCATCAATTAACATCTAAATAATCATCTTAAACTACATTTGGTTCGACAGTTAATATTATGTTAAGTATATTACATTCCACAAGAATTTTAAAATGGAACAGAAGATAAGATATTATTCACAACATCTAAGCCAAATATCACACAATGCAAAGTGAACGATCACACAAAACAAACATAAGAAAACTGTCTAATCATATATCAAGTGATCAAGTTGTCCGAATTTAGAGGGGCCATGGATTGTTCTTGAAACAAATAATCAAAGAAAAAATGCTTAGCAAACTAGTATGATGCATGTTAAATCTTGAGAAAAGAAGATTCCTCAATCCCCGAGATAGATGAGAAAGGAAGATTCGATTGATGGGAAGCATGAACGTGTGATCAAGTTCACTCCTTATAATCTTCTTCGATTAGGAGCCACAAAAACTCCAAATCTTGCATGAATGCAACATATGATCCTAGAATGTGCAAAGTAGTAGTGTTTTTGTGTTCATAGATTTTTTAAAGTGATTTAGAAGTCTAAAATATGCATGAATGATTATGAATGTTATTGTAGGATATGTATAAATGTGGTATGAGCTACTTCTTATGATATGGGCTAATTTGGATTGCATGTGAACATCTGATCAAAGAATTAAAGTAAAACATGGTTGCTGTGAATAGTTAAAAAAATAGTGAACTCATATCGTCTAAATGGAAAAGTGATGTTAGGAGTGTGCACAATTCATTTTTTTTATGGAGATCATCCCTACTGTGTCTAGAACACATATCAAGAAGCTAAATCAAGATTGAGGTTACAGATTTTGAGAAATCATTAAAACAAGAGAGGTTACTTAGAAATAGAATCCGTACTGTCGACTGAAATGTAGAAAAGTCTTTGAAAATGAAAACAAAAAATTTGTGAGGCACATATTTTATAGAATGTTCCCTAAGATGCTGAAGTCCAAAGGAAAAATGAGTTTAGACAACTTGTTTTGGAAAAGTTGTCTGCAAAACAATATTTAATTAAACTAAGCCGCGGTGACAAAAAAAAATAGTATGTTTGGAACGAGTGTTTGGGTCAAAATGGAACCCTTCCATGTGTTTTTAAATTAAACCAAAAATCTTGGTATTTCCGTAATGAGTTAGCAAGATTTTCTAAGTGGTCTTGGAATCATCCATTGATTATTGAACTCAGAATCACATTTTAAATTTGAACAATTCACTATTTTTATGATTTTGAGAAAAATAAGCGTTTTATTTCTTGAAATCAAAATGAGGAGTTTATGGAGGTTTTGTGATTATATTTCCAGCACTAGAGAGCTTCCAAAATCATTGCCAAGTCTTTGTTTTATTTTGAACATAACTTCAAGAATACTTGGGAGGTATTGAAGTTAGAATCATCATCTATCAAACATGTTTTTTGAGGTCAAGGGCTACTATCCGTACTGATTCACTCACTTCAAACACCATGTCATCATCTAGACTACGATAAACAAGGAAACAAAGAAAATAAAAAAGAAATTAGGTAAAAAGAGATTAAAACACAAAAACAAGCAAGCAAATAGCAATCAATAGATAATGATCATTGAAATGTTGGACTTGTAGCCTGGTGTTTCACTCATATACAATGACATTTGGACATGGAAGTAGATTCCTAACTCAAGAGTGGTGACTGTGGGGGGGGGGGGGGGGGGGGGGGGGGGGTATTTGAATATAAGAAATGAAGAGTAGTAATGGAAGAACATGAGTTTAGAACTCACTTTATATAGAAATTCATTCGAGGATACTCACTTTCTCACTTCCAAATCTATCTCTATCTCTCTTTCTCTCTACAACTTTCTCAAGCTTTGCACTTGGCTCCCCCTCAAATTGGGAGTCAAGGTGGGTTTATATAGGCCAATTTGGGGTGTTTTGGGGATTTAAATAGTGCACCCATTGGTTTGAAACTTCTGTGAACAATAAACTACCTCATTTTGGCTTTCAATTATTCAATTTGGACCACCAAAACAAATTACAAAATGGATTGCTCTGGAGAAGAGTGCCACAGTGCCACTGAGCCTAGGGCACGACTACAGTGGGCCATTGCCACGGTGACACTACTCTTTAGATGCCCAGATGATTCTACTTAGCCTCTAGAGGTTCCAGTATTCATGAAAATGATCTATTTCATCTAAAATTCATAGAAAATGCGTACAAACACCAAACTGAGCTTGTCATATATCATTAGAAAGGTAATGGAGTCTAATTTATATAAAAAATAGTTTAGAGTTAGGTCACTTTGAAAAGTTTTGTGGTATTCACGATAAATGCCGATTTGATATCCTTTTTCACCTTTGAAAATTCATAATAAATTTGTTTTAAATCCTAAAAAAATGTGCGATCTACCGCTGGAAAGCTATTGACCTATAGTATCCATGAAAATGTTTGAAAAATGATGTAGTGCTCCAGTTTGAAAGTCAACTTTTAGGTCGAATTGTTTAAACTAGGGACATCCAAGAAGTTCTGGGAACCTCTGGGAGCTCCCAGGAGCTGACGTTTTCATTCAATTCTCTTTTAAAATTTGTTTTATTACTTTTCACATGATCTAGGGCGACCTCAAAAAACTTTTCGACAAATTCGGATGATTTCGGTCAAACCATGGTTAAACTTGGTCAAACCGGTGAATGGTGTCTTTCCACGAACATCCGGGACTTCCGAGGATCTCTAGAATCTGACGATTTCAATCGATTTTATTTTAAAACTCATTTTATTACTTTTTTTACAACATAGCTTATTTCCAGAAATTTTGGTCCAAATCTTGGAGTGTTTGGGCTTTCAGGGGCATTTTGGTCATTTTTACTGCTTTTCCGAGCATTTTAAGAGATAAAACTAACTTCCAGAAGTTCTTTTTAGGATATTTTCAATCTTAGTGAACCACAAAGCTATGGTCTCTGAAATATGATAGCTGACAAAATGAGGTGTCCATAGTTTGCCGCTCTTTGGCATGAATTTGCGAGGCAGCGCATGCTGCAAGTGAGTGCCAAAGCTTTGAAGAGGCAGGTCTTGTTGGAGGCTATAGATTTATGATAAAAAGGCATTATAAGATGCAATGATGAAAAACATGATGCCGTGGCCGGTGGTGGTAGCGCTCTACGCGAGCAGTCTATGTATCCCGACAGAATCAGACCAAGACGTAGTTTGGGCAAACACGTACAAAACCACTCTTGCAAATGCACAATAGAACATGTGGATTCTATGCTATGAGAATGATATGCAATGCATGGATGTTATATGAATTGTGTCCTGAGTCCTATCATGTCCAGTGTTCTGATCCCAATATGAATTGGCATTTGTGGGTGTGTGCCACTTCGAGTGGCCTTATGTTTATGCTAGTGCTTTGTAGTGGTTCACTTAGACAAGGGCACCAATGTTCTAAATACTCTGGGTCTCGAGAAAACTTCTTGAATTTTGTGTAGTGTGCTTCATAAGTGAGTTAATCAGATATGGGGTCCAAGAGGATGACAATTAATGATAATCGATGGATGTAGAGCCCTGGATACGAAACAATGAATTAGGAAGCTCAAATAACCAATAGGCGAGAGATCTCACGATAAGCGGCAAGCGAGGGAGCCCATGATAACTGAAAGGTGAGGAAGCTAACGATGACTGACAAGTGAAAAAGCTCACAATAAGTGAGGAAGCTCATGATAACTAATAGTTGAGGAAGCTCACAAGATAACTACTAAGTGAAAAAGGTCATGATAGCTGATAAGTGGGGAAGCTCACATAATAACTGGTAAATAAGGTAGCTCATGATAGCTGATAAGTGAGGAAGCTCATGATAAATGATAAGTGAGGGAGCTCATTATAACTGATAAGGGAGGGAGCTCACGATAACTGATAGGTAAGGAAGCTCACGATAATATACAAGTGAGGAAGCTCACAATAATTGAGAGGTAAGGAATATCATGATAATCGATAAGCAAGGAATCTCATGATAGCTGAAGTGAGGAGGCTCACGATAAGTAAGAAAACTTACGATAACTGACAGGTGAGGATGCTCACGATAATTGATAAGTAAGGAAGCTCACGATAGTTGATAAGTGAGGAAGCTCACGATAACTAATGGGTGAGGAAGCTCATGATAATTGATAAGTGAGTAAGCTCATAATAACTGATAGGTTAGGAATCTTACGATAACTGATAAGTGAGAAAGTTCATGATAACAGACAAGTGAGGAAGCTCATGATAGCCGATAAGTAAGGAAGCTCATGATAACGGATAAGTGAGGAAGCTCACGATAACTGATAAGTGAGGAAGCTCACGATAATTGACAAGTGAAGAAGCTCATGATAACTAACGGACACGGAGCCTCGGATTTTGAATAGGCAATGCTTGCTGTGGGAGTCGGGGTCTTTTGATTGTTTGCAGTGTTTTCAATCGTTGGCCAATTCTTGTAGTGACCAATTCGAAAAGCCGGTTCGGGCTTCCAGGACTTATTTTTCTCTATTTTCTTCTACTGGGATGGTAAGGGACTCTCTAGGAATCTTTTTTGACTATTTTTCTTGACCGATAAACATGATTAAAAATCCAAATCTATCACGGTTGATCAAATTTTGCAATGGTTGGTTCAAAAACTATTTGTGCCTCCGGGAGTCAATCTCTTTCTTTACCTGTCCGCTGGGGATGGTCTAGACTCTCTAAGAATCTCTCTTAACTATTTCTCTTGTTCAAGAATCAGGAATATCTCACGGTTGATCAAATCTTGCAATGCTCAATCTAAAAGAGCCAGTTCGGGCCTCCGAGATAACTGACGGATGTGGAAGCCCTAAGGATGGACATAGAATCCCTTAAATGATTGATGGACGTAGAAGTCCTATCCCAACCCAGAGGGTTTAGAACAAAAGATTTGCCTCAATCTAGAGGGCTGACAACGAAGGATTTTCCTCAATCTAGAAGGCTGATGACGACAGATTTGTCTCAATCTAGAGGCTGACAATGAACGACTTGCCTCAATCTAGAGGGCTGACAACAAATGACTTGCCTCAATCTAGAGGGCTGATAGATTTGCCTCAATGTAGAGGGCTAATGATAACATATTTTCCTCAAATCCAGAGGACTCATAGATTTACCTCGATCTACAGGGCTGATAACGAATGACTTGCCTCAATCTAGAGGAATGATAGATTCACCTCAATCTAGAGGGGATGATGAACATGACATGAGACTGATGGTGATCTAATGATGAATAATGAATTAATGATGTATAAATCGAGATGACAAGTCGACAGTGAACTACTATGATAGTCATGGGTTTGACCAATGGTTGGGCTAATCGTGATCAGAAGAACTGACGATGTACTAATCGAGGTGACGAGTCAATTGTGAACTACTGTGACTACCATGGATTGGATCAACGATTGGCCTAATCGAGATTAGAAGAACTGATATGTACTAATTGTGGTAACAAGTCGACAGTGAACTACTGTGATTGCCTTGGATTGGACTAATGATGTACAAACTGAGACGATGAGTCGATAGTGAATTACTATGACTGTGATGGATTGGATCAATAATGTACTAATTGAGACGACAAGTCGATAGTAAATTGCTACGACTGTCATGGATTGGACCAATGGTTGGACTAATTGTGATCAAAAGAAGTGATGATGTATGAAACAATAAGCCTACTGAGGATAAATTGAATCTGTTGGGGATAAAATGACTCTTTTGAGGGTAAGATGAATACACTGGGAATAGAGTACATTAGCTAGGGATAAAGGAAATTAGTGAAATAATTTTGGTTTGGTTGCTGAGGAACTGGAGAAAGATAGCCAGTGGATTGACCGTGTGATTGTCACGAATGCTCGAGATATTCGGGACACTTATAATGTTACAACCTTGGCAAGTGCAGTAATGGTGTTCGGAACTTCTACTTGTATCCACTATTTTTAAAATTTGGAATCATTTTAAATCCACACATTTGAGACCATTAGGACAAATAGACTTGATAAGAATAACGATGATAAGGAAAGTCGGATTCATTTGTATGAACCTTTGAGTTCTGACACACTTTTGATGAGATTACTACTGACTCAAACAAAGAAGGATTGACTCGGACATGAAATTCTCAAATTGCCATGATCCAATGTGCCTTTGTTATAATTGATGTACCGCTTTACTTATATGTTCACTTCTCATCTGTTCGTGGTAGCACTCTATTGATAAATCAAAGCTTTGAAAGCTTCTCCTTGAAGTCTATCTAATTATTTGCTTATCTAAAGTGTGCTTCAAATTAGTGCCCTAGCTTTAAGAATAAAAGATGCTTTATTCTAATCTTTTTCAAAACAACTTAGCGACTCAAAACTTGCCCTTGGTATGAAGGGGTTGGGCGGCAAATGAAGTTTACCCCTAGTTTAAAGAGCATGAAGTGGGATCGGTAGGCAAACGAGGTAAGTGACCAAAGTTTGCCCCTAGTTTGGAGAATAGTTCATTGGAGGTTTTGGGAAAATGAGGTAGGTGACCGAGGTTTGTCCCTTGTACGAAGGCTAGATAGTAAAATTCAAGCAATTGAGGCAAGCAGCTAAAGTTTACCCCTAGTGTGGAACGTGACTTTCTTGCTTGAGGCAAGGATTATGACTTTATTCTCTCAAATGCTCATAACTTTTGCCTAGGCACCAGTGAGGTGACCTAGCGAGCTCTTTTCTCTATTTTGTTATTATTCACTCTGGATTTAGCTCTAATTTTTGCCTAGGCATCCTTTCGGATTTTCGACCAAGAGAGTCATCCTTTTTTTTCTTTTGAAGTCTGCCTATGTATACCACGAATGGGGATTAGGTCCAACGTAGATCAGGACAAGGCCTTAAAAGAGGAGGGGTTGATTATGATGGTGTCGACCAAATCGATATTACGTATCCCCGGTTGGGAATCAGGTCGAGCGTAGTACAATTCCAAGATCTTTGAAAAGGTCGAGGTATGAGCATTTTTTAAACCAATCATCAAACAAGTTCAAACTTGGGTCACTTATGGTAGCCTTGAATAAGAGGATTCAGATTCGATCTCCGCTTTTTTTTTTTTGAGGATTGATCCTTTTCACTTTCGCCTAGCTAGTCAATTTTTCTTTTCACGTAATTCATTCATGTGAGATCTTTCGATCATAATCATAAATTTCACATTGTGTATGTCAACTCTCAAATTTTGTTTGTGGTTGTACCGAGCTTTTTGAAATATGATCTATACATGTTCTCATGATACACCTTGAAGTGTACCATTCTTTCATTTGTTTCATCAAAATCATTTTGAATGACTAGGGTCAAATTTTGGAAATCAACACTCTTTTAGCTCTAACTTTTGCCTAGGTGCCCTTTTCGGGTTTTCAACCTAACGAGCTTTTTTTTTTTCCCTTTTTTTTGAAGGGGAGAAGAAACTCACTGAAATATTTTGCTACCATCAAGGACTAAGTCTGCATTGCGGACATATTTGTATGGCTCTCAATTGGATTGGGCTCAAGGCTTTGAAATGGTTTAAAAGGGTGTTAGGCAAGCCAAGAGATGTCAATTGGGTCGGGTTGGCCCGGCCCGGCCTGAGCCCGGCCCGCCTTTTTGGGCCAAAAGCCCGGTCCGGCTCAAACCGAAGCCCGTCCCACTAGGTCCGGCCCTCTTCAACCGGTCCAGGGCAGACACTACCTATGATGTCCACGGCCCAGCTCGGCCCAACCCGCTCTCTAGTCCAAAGCCCGGCTCGGCCCGCTACCCCGCCGGCCCGGCCTGAAAGCCCATATTTTTACACTAAATATGCCTAAGCCCGCCCTCTAGCCCGAAGCCCGGCCCTAGTAGGGCTGGGCCACTGGTCCGGGGCGGACACCCCCTTTCCCTCCCAAGCCCGGCTCGGCCCGATATTAGGTGAAGCCCAGCCCGGCCCGGCCCAAAAGCCCGGTTCTCGGCCCGGCCCAATTGACACCTCTAGGCAAGCCCCAAGTCAGCTCCCAAAATGTCTTTTCAAGATTGAGGCAAGCGCATCTTTTAGATTCTTAAAATTAGACTATTTAATTCTCAGTTCTTGTGCGATGTTAGCGTTAAATTGCCTTTGACCTTTTTAGGATTGTTTTTTATTATTTGATTCAAAAATTTATTATCCATGGTAATTTGAAAAGGGACATTACAGTTTAGTGAATCATGTACTTATGACTATACACATCATGTTAAGCAAAATGGGAATTCATTAGTAAAGTGGGATTACATTACAGACTCATAACAACTCGATGACAAACAAACTCGACCATAAGAATAAACTTGAAATAGACTCAAAACATAGAACAGACTCGAATAGACTCGATCTTGTCTCAAATGGAGTGTCACGATGACACTTATTCTTTTTTTTTTCTTTTTCGAAAGAACATCCTCATTTGATGACAGACAGACTCATAACAACTCGATGACTGATAGACTCGACCACAAGAATAAACTTGAAATACACTCAAAACATAGAACAGAATCGATTAGACTCGACTTAGTCTCAAATAGAGTGTCACGGTGACTCGCTTATTCTTTTTTTTTTCTTTTCGAAAAAGCATCCTCATTTGTTTTGCTAGCAAAACTCCTAAACACTATTACTTCACTAGTACAGGTTCAACATTCATGGGCGTCAGTGAAGGGGATCATTTGAACAAATAAGCTAGGGTTGGATGGGTGATGGCTCAATAATTTGAACATTCATGGGCTTTAGGTTCGACCAAGCTGACATTTTGGTTTACATAGGGTTGGATGGGTGATGGCTCAATAATTTTTCGATCGATGAGGTCTTGGATATCATGGCGAAGGCACATACAACTTTCAATGTCATGGCCTGGGCCTTATTGGGTTAATGATGGTCTAGGATAGCCTACGAACAAGGCAATGAATCTGGGGAGGTATAAAAGTGTCCTTACCTAGGACTATGATTTTCTGCAAATAGAAGTAAAAACCCAAATTAGCAGAGGCGCGAAATACTTCTTATGGACTCCTAGTGGGGAGAGATGATCAAAATTTTGAAGGATTTATTGATGTGAACTGATGATGGTTACAATATGTATACAACTTTTATGCAATGATTGAGATGGGCGAGGATGATGATATATGTGTATTTGATGTATAAAGGCCAACACATGTGAGACTGACATGAATTGTGTATGCATAAGAAACAAGCATGCGGATGCAACCCCTAAAGTAGATGATGTCCCTATTTCTAGCACATAGCTGTTAAACAAATAAGGGCCTAGCCATACAGAGTGTGCTAACTTTTCTTTCCAAGATGACCACCGTCATGGAGATTGTGAGAAAGACAGGTTTTGTCACACCCTGGAGTAAGCCAAAAATAGGAAAAATTAAAATTCCTTTATGGGTCCGTAGATACGTGAATGGTTTAAGGATCATGTGCTTGTCCAAATAAGAAATAACCAAGATAAAAGTAGTAAAGAATAAACGGAAGCAATAATAGTAAGCAGGGTGATTCTAGGTTTACATAATATTAAACATCGGAGTCTCAAGTCCATTATTACAACCCATATAGCAATATCCCAGGCGTAAAGCCTTATAACAAAAGACAATTATAACAAAAGCCTTCTCTCCTGGCTACTAGATCGCAAACTCATAGCCTTCCTCAGCGTACTCCTCGTCAGGGTACCCTACCTTTGCAAGATCTGGACGTTTGATTGTCCAGGACATGAAAGTCATCAGCTTTTCTGCAAGCTGACTGAGTAAACCTACTACACTAAATGAGCTCAGAAAATACTTATTAATCTAATTAGAAAGTAAAACATTCCTTTACATATTTTTTCTAAAGACATTGGTTAAGCCTTGCTTAATCTAATTCTCGTTGTATAACATAAGTTAGGAGACATCCCTGAGTGACTCGAACTATGGAAACACAATTGACATCAATCGAGTGCTCACTTTGGAAAATCCATTCAATCCGCACCGACTCGACACTTTACTTTGAACCCCAAGTTCAATCTATACAACTCGGATCACTTTGGATCATTGATCCAATCTTTCATAACTTGACTCTTTGCATGAATCTGGCACAAGTGTTGTGAAACTGAATATCGTCACCTTATGGCCATTAGGTTACCTTCTTGTCATCGTTGCCTTACGACCTCATATTGATATCATCGCTTTATGGCCTTATGGTAACGAAATCTTATTCATTCATCCATGGTTATATCGTCATCATCGCCTTACGGCTGTATATTGACATCGTCGCCTTATGGAATTTTAACCATCTCAACAGCTGAACCCAGACCCTTTACTCTTTCTCACACAAGACCAAATGAACGGATGGAAACATAAAGAATATACCGATGGATATGATTGTCTTGTTATCAATAACTACATTGAATCTTTAACAAATATCATTTTTCTTTGAAATCGTTAAATCACATTATTCTCAAAGTCGTGTACTTAAGTACACTGCATTATCGCTCTTGTTGTTATCGATCGCCATCCGTACATGTTCAGCTAGTTAACCGCGACATCATGTTAGGGAACATCATCTTCTTCTTTATAAAAGAGTGCATTACTATAGTACTACATTGACATCATAAGGTATAACCTACAGTAAGCATATGCAATCATATATATCAAGCACATTCCAAGGTACAACCATCACAGCTCATGGGACATCATAACTCCTTACATATGTATAAAACAAACTATTCGTACAAGTACTGCTAAGCTCGAGTGCTCGTACCTCGCGAGCCCTCGCACCTGGCCCGTTCAGTAGGCTCGATTACTCGCGCTAGTTTGAGCGCTCAGGTTATGCAGTTGCAAATTGTTACAATTTTAATAGCTTATATATATGTGTCACGCCCCAGAGTAAGCCAAAAATAGGAAAAATTAAAATTTCCTTCATGGGTCCGTGGACACGTGACTAGTTTGTTAACCGTCTTGTCCTTCTAACTTTGCACAATGCAAACATAAGGGAAATACTAAAGCATAAGCATGACTTAAACTTATCAGAGTATAATTACAGCGCAGGAAATTTAACAAGAGTTAGAATAACATGAATCCTAATACAAGACACCATACTACACAATTTACATAAGCTTAAAAACAACAGGAGAAACTATCTATCAGATATTTAACAAGGCTTTATCCTCCTTAGTTCCACGGCACTGCATCTTGAACTTTACTATTTATCTCCAAGCCTGCAACACTCTGGGCAAAGGAATGCCCAGGGTGTAACATGCCATCAACCTTGGAACAAGGCTGAGTGAGAGTCTCAACCGCACAATGATCAATAAATACAAAATATCTCTCAACTCACGTCAAGTTTAGCACCTTAAGATATGGTTAATCTCTTATAAAAAGGCGCATTCTCACCGCAGACATAGTAGAGGTCTCAACAAGACAGGTACACAGATAAACATAACATCATAGAATACATTCTCCTTATTTTATCCTCGTGCATGCATTGCATGACCGAATCGACTTACTCCTGACTCTTTTCAAAGACACTTGCTTTTCAAAACAGATACTTTTCAAAACAATTCCATTTTAAAACCAAAACTTTCCAAAACCAAATCATTTTGAACCAAACCATATTACTCATCAATTCAATCTCATCATTCACTTTCTCTTTCTCATCCACTTGACAACACGCGGTACATCAAGGATGATAACATGCTATAACACCCGATTCATACTTATTCCCTTGATAGGCCGCCGGACGTCTTCACGGCACACACTATCTGTAAATAATGGAATTGGCACTTGGGACGTGTTCAACCATGTGTATACTCTTACCGGTCGTCTACACTACTGAGAAGTATATTAGAGCACTAGCCGGACGTCTTCAATGATACATGGGACATTTTCAACCACGTATGCGCATCACCAGTTGTCTTCAATAGCGAGAGGCGCGCTAGGAACCCTAACCGTCCATGTCCACCCGGCTCGTCAGTCGTTGATCCATCGGATCCAATATTCACATCTCTTTCCTATTTACTTATCTCATCTCATTCACATCCTCATGAAACACTTCTTTCTCTCACAACGGTGAGAGGTGCGCTAGGAACCCTAATCGTTCATGTCCACCCGACTCGTCAGTCATTGATCCACCGGATCTAGCAATCACTTCTCTTTCACGTTCTCATATCTCTTCATACACCTCTCTTTCTTATACATTGCATGTTAACACATGTCATGAAATGCAAGTGAGTCCACTACTGATACCCATATGCAAAACCACTTTTATTCACTTTATTATTAACATAGCATGCGTTATTTAACCCAGTTAACAATCATCGTAAAATGTGCTTTTATCATTTAGTAGCAGAAATATAACATGTAAAATATGGATCACATAACGTGGATTGATACCAACAGTCATACAGATAAAACCCTTGACATGCTCACGTATGCGATAGCACTACCATAACATGCTTTGCATAGTCTTACAATTATTATAAATATATGTGGCATCATAAATCAGCATATCACTCATACAAAATATCATTCAGGTAGCTTTTAAACATCTTATATTCATCTTATTAGGATTAGAGTGAGGTTAGGAAACTCACCTCGAGTCGCCGATCCTTGGAAAGCAGATAACCGTCAAGTTCTACAACAATAAACGGAATAAACTGTAATAATGTATGAGTACAACAATAGGGGCAAAATGGTATTTTTACCGAATAAGGTTATAAACCTCAAGGTAGTGATCTATGTGTTATTCTAAGTCTAACGCCATTGACTAGACTCAAATCGGAGTCCGTCGCGTTTTACGAGGTAAAAGGTAGGGCTTACTACACTCATGCGGGCCCTAAAAGATAGGTTGTATTTGTGACCGAGTCAAAAAGTCACCAAACTTTAAGAAAATGTTCTAGACATTATTCTAAGACACTGGGATTTGACCGCGTAATTTTCGGAGTCCTGGATTAAATATTATGAATTATTGAGATAATATATACTAGAAAAAATTCGAAACGAGATTTAAATACATAACTATAATTATACAATGAAATCAGTACTTGGAAGTATTTTTATTATATACTAAATATTAAAATACACTACCAGTATTTTTCTCATAATTTTCGGAGCTCGTTTGATATTTTTAATAATTAATATACTCATAAAATAGCTCCTTATTAATTATTAAAAATATTAGACTATAATATTATAGCTTTATAACTTACGTTATGTAATAAAATAGTCCCAGGGACATTACCATATTTATTATAAATACATATAGGTATTTATTAACTATTTAAAACTATTTAAAGCTGATATTTATTATTTATATTAACCATATAAATAATAAATATATAATGTATATAATATAATAATGATATATAGAATATTAAAAATAATATTCTATAATATAGAACATTAATGGTATTAATTATAAACCATTTACAATTACTAAAACAATTTAAATCATTTTAAACTAATTAAAACTAATAATACTAATAATAATAATAATAATATTAATATTATTAATATTAATCCCAGACCTGACGGGTCAACCCGAACCGACCCGAGACTAAACGGATTATTCGTTTACACAAACAGAACGACCGAATCCGCTAAGAATTAGGGTCCAACCAAACTTGACCCGAACATATACGGGCTATCCGTATTAACTCACAACTAAACCCAACCCAGAAACCTAATCGGGTCAAACCAAACCCAGAACCGAAACCCAATTACACACACAATCTAAACCTACCCACTTACCCAAACCCTAATCAAACCTGAATTCGAACCTAACCCAAACTACAGACACAACACGACCCGAACCATACCCAAACCAAACCCGCGACCCGACCCGTGGCGTCAAAACGACACCGTCCCACTAAAACTTGCCCACGGGTTGATTCAACAAACCCGACCCACTACCCGTACCCATCTACACTCACACACTAACCCGCTCCGTTTACCCGAACCCGACCGAAACCTAGCCCGACATCAAAACGACGTCGTGCTACTTAAAAGACCCACGGGTTAATTAAAACCCAACCTGACCCGCTACCCTAACCCACTAACACATTCATTCTAACCCTACCCAGACCCGACCCGACCCGACCCGAGCCCGGGTCTTATAACCTGAAACCCAAACGGGTTTCTTCATCTTCTCCGGCGAGACAGGGCCGCCGGAGAATGGGGGCTCGCCGGAAAACTTTGAGAGCTCGTTTCTCTCTTGTCTCTCAATGAAAATTCACGAAACCAACGGGAAAGTGACCGGAACGGGGTCCTCTGTCACATACTAGGAGCTGGGGAAACAGTCTATACGTTTTGGGTACCTACGGTGATATTATTCTTTTGGCCACTAAGAAGAATAATGGCCTGCATGGCCTACTAAACCTACACCATTTAGAAAACTGCTACTAAGGGGTTCATCTGGATTCGCTAGGGCCTGATTAGTGAGGTTTTTAGGGAGGTATGGTCACACTTGACAAATCAAGCTCCTAGGTTGAACTTTAATGGTGGCCGTAGTATAACCAGAGCATAGGGCTCTGTTTGGCTAACATGCATGTGATCCTAGCACATCTATAAGGACATGCAGATGTGCAGAAAGCAACAGAGGGGTTGGTTTACCTCAGGGAGCTTCGGTTCCCTTAAACTCCTCTGACCAACTTCTCTTCCTCTCCTCCTGCGTCTCTCTCTGGTTCTGTGTGCCTGAGGGTATGTGCACAGAATGGATAGAGAGGGGTGTGTGGTGTTCACAATTTGGGGGGTGTGGGGGTGTGCACAAGCCGAGGGTGTAGGGTGTGGTGAGAGGTGTTTGGTTGGTCCCTCAACCTCTCACTAAGTCTCTCTCTCTATATAGAATTTGTAGAGACAGATTTGTGGGTGTGAGGGTGTCAAATGAAAGGGTGAGGGTGTGCTTTTATAGAGAAAAGGTGAGGGAGATTTGGTTGTATGTTGTTGGAACATTCCAAGGTATACATATATGTGTGTGTTTATGTGCCTAAGGGTAGATTGTAGGAGCACAAGGTGGTGGTGGTGTGGGTTCAACTCTTTGGGTTGTGTACTTTAAGGCAAGTGCCAGTGTCTCAGTTTGTGTAAACAGCAGTGAAAAATGAAGACAGGTATAGGTGTAGCTATTAATGGGGCTGTGAGTAAGCCTAAGTTCAAGTACGTCTATAGTTTCTAACTTAGAAACTATGCGCGTTGGGGTTACGTCTATTCTAATAGGCACTAGATTCGAATCAACGTAGTCATCGTCAAGATGATTACTAAGGATCTGAATAAGGACTCCTAACTATGGTCATCCTAATGGACCTTCTGTAGCCGTACCATGGTGACGTCATCTATCACTAATCTTATATTCCTACATGAAATTTCTAGAAAATTCTGGGTGCTACATCTCTACCCACCTTATTTGAGGATTTCGTCCTCAAAATCAGAAGTTTTCTAGATCTTAAAATGTACAAAGTCTTGTTCATAAGGTTAGTCGTTCTATACCAACTCAGGCGCTCTTATCAATCTAAATGGTCTATCAGACCATAAGTTGTTGTCAACTGTTCCGGGGTCTGATTTCCTGGAAATACCTCAGCTCATTCTCATATTTTCTCTCGAATGTCCCAAACATATTGTAATACCATCCCCATATAAGATTCAAAATTCTGGCAGTGGGCATGGTACCTTCGGTCTTCCATTCTGTTCAGTGCTAGGATTGATTTACTGATCTGCGAGCTCTCATTCTGGATCTCTGTAGTGGTGGAGCATTGTTCTGAACTTGTTGTTCGAGACAAATTTTGCGTATATGACCAACCTTTCCACAATTAAAACACCGCACCTGTTGCCCTATGAGTTGTTTCGGTGTTGTGCATTCTTTGGAGTGGTGTCCAGGTGTTCCGCAGTTATGACAGATATCACGTTGCTTTGCATGTGTCTGAACGGCTGTCTGACTAACTTTTCTGTCACTGATTCGCTGTCTCTTGTTATGATTCTGGGTGTGTTCAGAGTTTCCTCCGGTGATTACAGACTACATTCTAGCGATTTCCCGTGACACTTGATTGCCTCTTCGACTTCCTCCTGGGTTGGTTGCCTGGAACCAGTGATCTTTTCCTCCTTGTTGGTGGCTTTCTAGTTTCTTGCTGTTCAGGGCTATGTTCTCCAGTTGCGTGGCTAATTCGATCATTTTTTTGAATGGTTGGTCGAGGCATACTGCTGCTATCTTCTGAATGTCTGGGTTAAGTCCTTCGTAATATTGTAGTGTCTTATTTCGCTGAGTATCTACCATGTAGGGAGCAAATCGCGATAATCTCTCAAATTTTGTTGTGTATTCTTGTACTGTCGTGTTGCCTTGAACTAGCTCTATGAATTCCTTTTTTTTCTTGTTTCTTTTTGTCCTTGGGAAGTACTTTGCTAGGAATTTCATTTTGAATGCTTCCCATGTCATTATCCTTGTAACATCTTCTCCCACTGTAGCTTCGACAGATTCCCACCAGTCTACTGTCGAATACGTCAATTGGAAAACAACCAAGCGTCTTTTCTCGGTCTCATTGCATTCGAGGGCTTGAAACATTCGTTCCATATCACGAAGTCATTGTTCAGCTTCCCATGCTTCTGTCATCCAGTGAAAGTTCCTAGTTTAAGTGCACGAAATCTCTCAACCAGTTTATCTCCGGTCTGACAAGCATTTTCGTTGTTGATGATGCGGTCCAGGTGATCACTTGCTTGCTCCACAAGTCGGACAAGAGCTCCTATCAATCCTGTTGGATCCATTGCTGGAGGTATCCCATTCGTTAGTCCGTTGGGTGAATTCTGAGCATTCTTCCGTTTTCTCTTAACCATGGTGTACGCTAGCAAGGATTATACCTACGAGTTGACACCTAATCGGGAGAGAACAGATCCTATTTATACGCCTTAACATATGTTTGTTAGTACCTTTTTATCCTGTTTTTGTATATTTTTACTTTGTTTTCTATTTTCTGACAGGTTTTGGAAGAAATCAAGTAAACTAGGCTAAACAGGGTGAAAAAGCAAGCAAAAAGAAGCTGAAAAATTCACATCGCGCGCGCGACTCGCTCGCGCGAAATCCCAGAAATCGCTCGCGTGATTCGCTCGCGCGAGGTCCCAACATCGCGCTTGCGCGGCCCACTCGCACGACCTATGTAAAAATGGAACTTGCGTATTTCAGTATACTAATGATTCCTACGTAAACGAAACTGCCTAATTGCGTCCATATTGTAAAATATAGCAGTTTTAGTGCGTTTCGGGTTAGAAAAGCTTCCAAAACTTGCCTAAAATCTATATATACCCTATTTTACTTCAATTTAGGGGTTGGACAATTAATATACAACCAATATACAACCATACTTTCAGCCATTGAAGGGAGGGAAGCAAGGAGAAGAAGAAGAAAACCAAGGATTCCCATGGCCTCCTCCATCAACCTCTTGCCATCTACCACTCCTATGGTAGCCTAGACAAAGATCTAGGGGTTCAATGAAACCCTAGTCGAGTAATAGGGAGTTATTTATGTTTTTATTTTAGTTTTATTATGTATGGATGACAGTTACATGTTCCGAGGATTTTCATAAATAAATCGTGCTTCTATTGATTAAAATCATTACTTTCAAAGTTTATTCTTGTCTTAGATCTATTTTGACTGTAGTGTGCTCAATGATCTATGCTTTCTGTGCTTGTTTAGATTATTTACATGTAATGGTGCTTAAATTTAATTGTGCTATCAAGTATCCGAATAGTCCATGCCTAGATTAGACGGAGTATACCACAACCCTAGTTTAGTGTGGGATAATTCGTGCTAACCGAAGATGGATTATGTTGCTGCTTGAACCATAGTTATTTTCTTGACGGAGGAATTGGGCTTGTAGCTACAATTCCCCATTATCATCCAACTTAATAAGCTAAAGTAATTCGTAAACACCCTTATTATAAAGCTAGTGGTGGATTTGCAATCCTAGGTTTCTTAAACTTATTATAAAAATAACTATTTAATTGCTTTCATAATTTATATTTACTTTTATTGTTATTAGTTTAATTAAAATCAAATCAAAATCTAGTTTTCTTAAATTAGCTAAATTTAGGTTTTAAAATTAAAGCACGGTAGTTAATCAATCTCTGTGGGTTTGACCTTTACTTCCACACTGCAAATCTTTAGAAAAGTAAAGTATACTTTTATATCTTGATACTGACAACATCAATTTTTGGCGCCGTTGCCGGGGATTGCATTACTACCTTTAGTTTTATAATCTTAGTTTAGTTAGTTTGTAAATATTAGATTAGGTTTTCTTTTTATTATTTTTTTTTATTTTTGTTTTGAGTTACTAACTTTTTATTTTATTTTATAGTTTCTCGAGTCGTCAAAATTCTAACGTTTCTGGGAGGAATAGCTGTGAACATTAAAGGAGATTATGCAAAAAAATTATAAATAAAATAAAGTAAATTGCTTCTTGTGAAACTCGTTTTAAACCACTGTAAGTCAGGGCGCTGTGATGCACTATTTGCATTAGTTTAGGGTTAATTGCACTGCATTAGCTAGGAAACCCGGGGCGCTGGGCTTGACGCGGTCATTGCATTACAGGATAATATTCATGCATCACAGTAGTTGAGTGCTTGTTATCTTAGTTGCGTGATTGCTATTTGTTTTTTTATTTATTTATTTGGGTCAGTGTTTGTTTTTAGTTTATTTTCTTTTTAGTTTATGTTTGGTACGCGTTCAAATAAACCTGAATTACATTTTATCGATCTTGAACTTGAACGTACTTTAAGAGTTAGTAAGTCCGCAACCCAAGCTTCTAGAGCTAGGTTGCAAGACGACGAATCAACGCTGATTCCGTCGTCGTTATTTGAGGCTAAAATTCAACGTACCCTTAAACGGTTAAGGAGAACTCGACTTTTTAAAATCGAACCGATTAAAATGGCTGACGGAAACAATGGAAATAATATGAATAATCTTAATATACCGCCACCTCCTCCGCTTAAAAATTACTTTATTCCGACGACTTACATGCCACAAACATGTATTCATTTACCGGAGGCGACGGTATCTCACTTTGAGAAAAAGTCGTCTACCATCTCGCTACTTCCATCTTTCCATGGCCGTCTAAATGAAGATCCATATCAACACTTAGGAGATTTTCAGGATATATGCTCTACTTTAAAAATTCAAAACTTAACTGATGATGAATTGAAATTGCGACTCTTTCCATTCTCTTTAAAAGATAAAGCTAAATACTGGCTCCAATCTTTGGAGCCAAACACAATTAGTACGTGGGAAGCCTTACACACCGCATTTTTACAAAAGTTCTTCCCTATTATGCGTACGAATCATATAAGGAAATCTTTAACAAATTTTGTGATGCAAGATGGGGAAACGCTTTATGATACGTGGGAAAAATTTAAAGAATTATTACGTTCCTGCCCACATCATCAGGTTCCTAAGTGACAGTTGGTACATGTCTTTTATGAGGGACTTATTCCCTCAGTCCGTAATACCGTCGACGCTGTTTGTGCGGGTACCTTCCTACACAAAAGTGCCAACGAGGCCTGGAAAATCTTTGAAACATTAAGCGAGAATTCGATGCATCAGGCTGTGTCAGTACGTTCTGAGGGATATCATTCACAACCTAAGAGAGAGGTAAAGTTCGAGTCAAGTCATTCAATTGAAATAAAAGAACTATCTAAAAAACTTGGCCGACTTTTAACAATGAACCAAACGACAGCCCCACCCGCTCATGAAATTTGTGCATTATGTTTTGATCTGTCGCATTCTATCCTAGCATGTCCATCGGCAAGTCAATTTTTGGAATTCGTTGAGAAACACATTAATTCTGTTCAACAATAGCCATGAAATAATTATAATTCGACTACTAATAATCCAGACGCACCATGGAGAAACCATCCTAATTTCTCGTGGAAAAATAATAATAATTATAATTATAATGAGATGAGTAATTTTCCTAACGCTTATAGACCTCAACAATGTCAATACTAACAACCTCCTCCTCCACCTCCACGTAATAATGCATTTGAGGAGAAGGTGTTGGCCTCACTTGAAAGTTTTGGTCCGGTGATCCAGTTAGTACATTCCCACACCCAGTCCATTGCAAAACTGGAGTCCCAAGTAGGACAAATAGTTAACACGCTAAATCGTTTCACCGAGAGTAAGTTGCCAAGTTAACCTATTCCGAACCCTAAGGGACAATACGAGGTGGGTGGTACGAGTGAGCAAGTGAACGCTGTGTCAACTAGGACGACTACTCGAGAGGAAGAAGTTGTTGAGATTCTGAGGGAGGTTATGAGGGATGCAAACGTTAACTCGAATAAAGAGAGGGCTGAGGACGTGAATCAAAGTAGAAAAGAAAAAGAACCGGTCCCAACTAACTATGTTCCAAAGTTACCTTCTCCACCTAATGTTGAAGGACCGTCACATTTGTCTAAGAAAGGGTCAAAAACAGAAGATATACTCGAGGTGTTTAAACAAGTTAAAATTAATATTCCATTCCTCGACGCTATAAAATAAATTCCCGCTTACGCTAAATGTCTTAAAGACCTTTGCACTCAAAAAACGCAAATTGTGTAGTCATACTCTGAAAAAGGTCTTTCTCACGGAAAAAGTAAGTTCTATTTTCCAAAACGCTACTCTGAAGTATAAAGATCCAGGTACGCCTACAATTTCATGTGTCATAGGTGACACTATCATTCATAGGACTCTCCTTGACTTAGGAGCTAGTGTTAATCTCTTACCTTATCACGTTTATAAACAACTAGGTTTAGGTGAACTTAAACCTACGGCCGCAACTATTCAATTAGCGGATCGTTATGTTAAAATCCCTAGAGGAATCATCGAGGACGACTTAGTTAAAGTTGACAAATGCTATTATCCTGTTGATTTCATGGTCCTTAATACTGAACCCGTACTAGATGCTAGGAAGCACACTCCTGTCATTCTAGGCCGTCCATTCTTAGCAACTGCTAACGCTCGTATTAACTGTTGGACGGGGGTAATGAAGGTGTCATTTGGGAACATGAACTTAAAATTGAACGTTTTTAACGCTATTGATCAACCGCCTAAAGACGACGATTACCTATGTGAGGCGGAGAATGAGATAAGACGGAATATTGAGCCTAACAGAGAACTGAATATGGGTGAGGATAATAATATAATTTGTAATAAGCGGATGGATTTGAATAACCTGGACCCTAGTGACGAATTTACTCAAAAGGTGAAGAATCGATTTGAAACCGAAAAGGATGCACCGTTGAATAAAGTAATACAAAGCGATATTCTTTCTGCTTACCACCGGGCTCTTCTTGATATCCTCAGGGGTACAAGATCTGAGTTACGGCCTCCATAAATCTTGAGCTAGAACGGTCTAGCTGAAGACGTAAAAGATAGCGCTTCTTGGGAGGCAACCCAAGCTTTATTTCGTCGGTCTCTCTTATTTTTGATTGTTTTTGGTCAATTTTGAGTCCTTTTTGAGTTCTCTGAACAGGTTTGGGGGTCGGGGATAATTTATTTTGAACTTATATACATTTTTGTACTAAAAAAAGGAGGAAAAGACCACAGTCGCGCGCGCGACCCGCTCGCGTGACAGGTCGCTCGCGCAGTCTGCTTGCGCGTGATTCCCCCATAGATAATTTTTTTTTTTTCAAGTTTTTATATAAAGCCTCAGTATCTACTCGCGCTTGAATACGCACGAGCGAGAGTTCTGCTCGCGCGAGTTGGTGCCTTAGAAACTTTTCTGAAACAAATAAAACAGAGCCTCAGGTTTACCTCGCGGAGGGATTCGCTCGAGCGAGGGTCGCTCGCGCAGTCCGCTCGCACGAGGTGGGGATTTTCCACTTTTTCTTGTCGTTCTTTTACCTTCTGTTTCCCGCACCTGGTTAGTTGTTTTCTTTTCTGTTTGTTCTTTTTAGTTCTTTTGCATTTAAGTTTGTCTTTGTTTAGATAGTTTTAGTTCTATTTGTTTTCTTTCAATTACGTTCTTTTACTTATAGTTTAGTTTCTAATTAAAAATAAATAAATTAATTTAAAAAAAAAAAACTTATATGTTAGCTTTTATTATTTCTTTTGTTTGTCTAATTTTCTTTTGTTAAGAAGTAACAGGTAACATTGACCTTTATAGCCATATTCCTTTGTGTTCACCTGTTCTATGCTTGTCGAGATCGAGGTAATATCGTTCTTTCCTTACGTACTCTGCTTTCTTTCATTTTATTGTTTCATTCGGGACAATGAAAGATTTAGGTTTGGGGGTATGCACTCACATGCACATTATTATATACACCAAAATTTTGAAATTTTTTTCAATATTTGTGCTTAAATAAACGATGATTACCGACGTTTTTGCAATATAAATTCGATACTTCTTAATATATAACGTGAATTGTTATAGAATGGTAGACAAGAGAAGATGTAATTAAACAGTTGCTAAAGTCATGATATGATGTTTGTAGTTATGTATCGTTTGAATCGTAGTTTTATATCATAGTTTTGCACACAAACCTATGCACTGCACGTAGTCATTTGAATACATGTTGGATGTGAACTATAATATGATTCGGATTTCTAGATAATACAAGCTGGAGATTAGACCCGGTGAGGTTTTGAGCCTATCTTTTATTTTTAAGAGGGTTATAAATACATCTTGTGCTTGTCGAGTTTCATTGAAATAGCGCATCTACTCATTGTTTAGTCTCATTATTCTTGTTTTGGTTGATAATCAAGTTAAAATATTTGTTACCATGCTAAATAATCTTCCGTTGTAATGTTGAAGAACCATATAACCATAGGACATGATTTTAGGCCCTCTTTGTTTAATGTCGACCGATATATGATAATTTTCCTTAGTTCGCCCTTTGAGCCGTTAAAATGTCATTTCTTTCTTTAATTACCATTATCCTATTTTTGCTCCAATTTGGCCAACTTGGAGTTCACCCCTGAAAGATTGATCAACTTTTAGTGGTGTTAAGGCGATGTGTGATTGAGAAGAAAAAGAAAAAAGAAAAAAGAAAAAAAAAAGATGATGTTTGGGGTGGTTGCCGTGTTATTTATTGAATATTCATCAAAAGCAACAAGGAGGAAAAGAACAGAGAAAAAGAATAATAAAAAAAAAAGAATAAGGTTGAAAAAAAAAAGGAGGAAAAAAAAATTTGAAAGGAATGAAAAGAAGAGAATGAAATGATGAAGTTGGTGGAAGAGAGAATGAAAGAAATCGATTATGCCTTACAATGCCATTCTAAAACTACCTAACAAATCCTTTCTATCCTTTTCCATTACCTGAGCCACATTACAACCTTTGAAAAGTCCTATTTGATCCTAGGAAACATGGTTTGGATATAAAAACGATGGGAGGGGGATTAAAACATGGTAATGATTAATTTTTCTTGATTATTGACATCCTATCCATGAGACTATTGTTCTTTTGTGTCATGCGTCTTTTTCGAGTCATATGTGAGCATTTCTCATTTTGAAAACATATTTCCTTTACTCACATATTTTAGAAAAATTACACCTGTTTTTGAGTGCTTCATTTGAGAGTGTAATTAACATTGTGAGATTCGTAGTCGAGACATAGTTAGATGGTCATCCGAGTTATATTCCAAGTTCATGACATGCGCGTGTTTATTTGACTACCATATCACACACGTGCAATTTTATGAGAAACTCTATAGATTTATATGATGCATGTGCTTGAGATTGTTTTTCATGATTTAGGTGAATGTTTCATTATATTTCTTTATGTTCGTTAGTCTATTTCAAATCTTTGTTATATGATGAAGGAGTATTGAATATTATGTTCTTTGTTTTTAATAAAAGTTTTAAAATTTACAAGATCATAAAGATGGTTGTGGGTGACTTGTTGATGAGAACCCTCACGAGACTTCACTCGTCCGGCTAGGGACACCTAGGGGTTTAAAAGGCTTGTTGCATATGCTAAATGCAATCGCGATCCAGGCGAAAATGGAGTAGTATGTTATTAGTAGTTTTTATTTTAGTTTTGCTCGAGGATTAGCAAAATGTAGGTTTGGGGGTGTGATCGGGAGAGAACAGATCCTATTTATACGCCTTAACATACGTTTGTTAGTACCTTTTTATCCTGTTTTTGTATATTTTTACTTCGTTTTCTATTTTCTGACAGGTTTTGGAAGAAATCAAGTAAACCAGGCTAAACAGGGTGAAAAAGCAAGCAAAAAGAAGCTGAAAAATTCACATCGCGCGCGCGACCCGCTCGTGCGAAATCCCAGAAATCGCTCGCGTGATTCGCTCGCGCGAGGTCCCAACATCGCGCTTGCACGGCCCGCTCGCGCGACCTATGTAAAAATGGAACTTGCGTATTTCAGTATACTAATGATTCCTACGCAAACAAAACTGCCTAATTGCGTCCATATTGTAAAATATAGCAGTTTTAGTGCGTTTCGGGTTAGAAAAGCTTCCAAAACTTGCCTAAAATCTATATATACCCTATTTTACTTCAATTTAGCCATTGAAGGGAGGGAAGCAAGGAGAAGAAGAAGAAGACCAAGGATTCCCATGGCCTCCTCCATCAACCTCTTGCCATCTACCACTCCTATGGTAGGCTAGACAAAGATCTAGGGGTTCAATGAAACCCTAGTCGAGTAATAGGGAGTTATTTATGTTTTTATTTTAGTTTTATTATGTATGGATGACAGTTACATGTTCCGAGGATTTTCATAAATAAATCGTGCTTCTATTGATTAAAATCATTACTTTCAAAGTTTATTCTTGTCTTAGATCTATTTTGACTGTAGTGTGCTCAATAATCTATGTTTGCTGTGCTTGTTTAGATTATTTACATGTAATGGTGCTTAAATTGAATTGTGCTATCAAGTATCCGAATAGTCCATGCCTAGATTAGACGGAGTATACCACAACCCTAGTTTAGTGTGGGATAATTCGTGCTAACCGAAGATGGATTATGTTGGTGCTTGAACCATAGTTATTTTCTTGACGGAGGAATTGGACTTGTAGCTACAATTCCCCATTATCATCCAACTTAATAAGCTAAAGTAATTCGTAAATACCCTTATTATAAAGCTAGTGGTGGATTTGCAATCCTAGGTTTCTTAAACTTATTATAAAAACAACTATTTAATTGCTTTAATAATTTATATTTACTTTTATTGTTATTAGTTTAATTAAAATCAAATCAAAATCTAGTTTTCTTAAATTAGCTAAATTTAGGTTTTAAAATTAAAGCGCGGTAGTTAATCAATCTCTGTGGGTTCGGCCTTTTACTTCCACACTGCAAATCTTTAGAAAAGTAAAGTATACTTTTATATCTTGATACTGACAACATCAACACCTATTTGGTCAATACCTTATCTTATCTTGTTTGATCACATGACAAGTAACAGTAATAGTTCATTGAGTCAACAGAGATTTCTAGCATATAACGGTTGTCACAACTACTACTAGGATCAAGGGTAAGGCATCCCTATCCTTGGTCTTTCCAGACTCTAGGTTGAGCTGACTGTTCCGAGATCCATCTCAGGAAGTGCCTAAACATCTATCGACCAATGGTCAATCCAATATTCTTATTAGTAATAAATGTATAAGAGGTAAGATTAGCAATTAATTAAAACCAAGAATTTGTCTCATCCATACAATTATTCTTAAGTTAAGTCGCAAGCAGACTATTACTGATCAGAAAATAAAAAAAATACAGCAAAAGTATGAATACTAGTTCTACTAATCTGGAATACATCAAAAGAAGTGGAACAGAATAAGATGAACTAACTGAGGGTCCAATCTCCATCTCTCTCTACATCAGAGTCCGAAGTCACCTCTCCTAAGTCACTGGATGGTGGAAAGTCAATCAGAGGGTTACCTATAAATGCATCCCAGGTTGTCTCCAGGGGCCAATCATGGTCCTCTATCATCTCAGGCTCCGCTAGTGGGTCTTCATCTAGATCATCATCTGAGTCATCATCAGAACCTGTAGGGGTAACAAAGTGTACCATGTCCTCTTGTGGCTCCTCCTGGTCATGGATCGCAAGGTTTCCAAGGGCATGAGAAACCTCCTCCATCTCAGCAGACAGCACGCGCGGTGCTACCACTTTATGATATGCTAACTCTGGTACAGATCTCTCATGGAAGAAACAATGTGTCCACTTCCTTATACTCTAGCGAACTCTATGCCTGATGGTGGTGCTAACATGACCAAATCCTCGAGGAGCAAACTGTCTCTCCAAGGTAACTCTGTACTGTCCATCCGTAGCATCGTACTCTATCTGGTGCTCCATGCTAGCCTGCCCAATACAGAAAACTAACTTAGTACTGATGCTAATGAGAGAAACATCTTAAAACTTCAAAGTGACAAGGGGTACCTTTCTTCATTCTTTCTAAACCTTGAGTTACTGTCAACTGTTCCAAGTCTGACTCCCTAAACCTATATTAGTTCCTAATTCGATATTCTACACTTGTGACTTCTATAGCTCAACTCGTCGCGGGGATTTATTAGTCATTCTTATAGACTAAGAGTATACCAGCTTAAATAAATTTGCTAATTATAAGCAAGCAGTACATCCATGTGAAAATATATTAGTCAGATTAAAGATAATCAACATAGATAGCTTCAAATATAGTTCAACATAGTTATAAAAACATTTTCATCAGAGAGCGCGTATGCTAAGTAAGTACATAGTAGGGGAACAGTGCTAAAAACAGATACATGAAAAGGCGTACACGTTACTACTACTACATGTTACATGCCTGAGTACAGCTATATACACAAAAGATGGACTACTAGTCCTATTACAAAATCCTTTAATCATCATGATCCTCGACCTTTGACTTTCCCTTCTCAGCTATGTCTTTCTTGGGTGGTTTCTTGCCCACATTCTTAGTTGCGTCAACATTGACTACGGAATCAGCATCCTTCACAGAAATGGTCTCCTTTGCTAGAACTTCTCCATCATCATCCTCCTCCCTATCAGTCCCCATGACTGACTCAACAGTTAAGGGTGTATCAGCTATGCACTCTTCTGGTACTAGGAGTGGCATAGCAAGAGATGGTCCTATGGGTCCTGGTGGGGGCGTCAGCTTAACTCGAAAAGTCATGACTCGGAGGGTATAGCAGTCATGAGTCATCCTGGCTACTTCCTGATGAACAAGTCTAAGGATGTTTTCTCGATAATGTGCCTCTCTTTGCAGGATCTCTGGGTCCTCAATTCCCAACATATGTACGTCATGCCACATATTATCCTCCAAATGTCGTTGGGCACTCTGTCGAATCCTTTGTCGGTACAACATGGGGTCCGCAGGCTCTATACGCTCTGGGTATACCCAGTGCCCTCCAAATCCATCTTGGACATAAAAGGGTTCCATGCTAACCTGTCCAATATAAACTATCATAAGGTTAGTATCTTCATAAGTGGGGAAAAGATCTAATGGTTTATAACTTAAAGTGCATAGGATAAACGGTAAATGCCTAAACGTAGGCTCTGATACAACTAAAACCCTGTCACGCCCCGGAGTAAGCCAAAAATAGGGAAAATAAAAATTTTCCTTTATGGGTCCGTAGACACGTGACTAGTTTGTTATCCGTCCTGTCCTTCTAACTCTGTACCATGCAATCATAGGGGAAATGCTAGAGCATAAGCGTGATCTAAACTTATCAGAGTATAAATACAACGACGGAAATTAAACAAGGGTTATAATAACTTCAATCCTAATACAAGAGGCCAAACTAAACAATTTACATAAGCTTAAAACTTGAGAAACTGTCTATTAGATCTTGGGCAAGGCTTTATTCTCCTTGTCTCCATGGCACAACATCCTGAACTCTTCTATCTCTCTCCAAACCTGCAACACTCTAGGCATATGAATGCCCAAGGTGTAACATGCCGTCTGCCTTGGAACAAGGCTGAGTGAGAGTCTCAACTGCACAATAATCAATAAATACAAAACATCTCTCAACTCACGTCATAGTTTAGTACTTTAAGGTATGATTAATCTCTTATCAAAAGACGCGTTCTTACCACGGGCATAGCAGAGGTCTCAACAAGACAGGTAAACAGATAAATATAACATCCTAGAATACATTCTCCTTATTATATCCTCGTGCGTGCAAATGCATGACCTATTTGACTTACTCCCAAATCTTTTCAAAGATGCTTGCTTTTCAAAACAAATACTTTTCAAAATCTTTTCATTTTAAAACCAAGACTTTCCAAATTAAATCATTTTGAACAAAACCATTTTACTCATCAATTCAATCTCATCATTCATTTTCTCTTTCTCATTCACTTGACAACACTCGATACGTCAAGGATAATAACATACTATAACAGTCGACTCATACTCATCCCTTGATAGGCCACCGGACGTCTTCACGGCGTACACTATCCGTAAACAATGGAATTGGCACATGGGACATCTTCAACCATGTGTATACTCTCACCGGTCGTCTACACGGCTGAGAAGTATATTAGAGCACTAGCCGGACATCTTCCACGATACATGGGACGTCTTCAACCATGTATGCGCATTACCGGAAGTCTTCAATGGTGAGAGGCGCGCTAGGACTAACCGTTCATGTCCACCCAGCTCGTCAGCCGTTGATCCACCGGATCTAGCAATCACTTATCTTTCACGCTCTCATATCTCTTCATACACCTCTCTTTCTTATATAATGCATGTTAACACATATCATGAAACGCAAGTGAGTTCACTACCGATACCCATATGCAAAACCACTTTCATTCTCTTTATTATTAACATAGCATGCGTTATTTAACCCAGTTAACAATCATCGTAAAATGTGCTTTTATCATTTAGCAGCAGATATATATCATATAAAATATGGATCACATAACGTTGATTGATACCAATAGTCATATAGATAAAACTCTTGACATGCTCACGTATGCGATAGCACTACCATAACATGCTTTGCATAGTCTTACAATTATTGGAAATACATGTGGCATCATAAATCAGCATATCACTTATACAAAATATCATTCAAGTAGCTATTAAACATCTTATATTCATCTTATTAGGATTCGAGTGAGGTTAGGAAACTCACCTCGAGTCGCTGATCCTTGGAAAGCAGATAACCGTCAAGTTCTACAACAATAAACGGAATAAACAGTAATAATGTATGAGTACAACTATAGGGGCAAAATAGTAATTTTACCGAATGAGGTTATAAACCTCAAGGTAGTGATCTACGTGTCATTCTGAGTCCAACGCTATTGACTAGACTCAAATCAGAGTCTGTCGCGTTTTACGAGGTAAAAGGTAGGACTTACTACACTAATACGGGCCCTACAATATAGGTTGTATTTTTGACCGAGTCAAAAAGTCCCCAAATTTTAAGGGAATGTTCTAGACATTATTCTAAGACTCTGGAAACTGACCGCGTAATTTTCGGAGTCCTGGATTAATTATTATGAATTATTGAAGATAATATTTACCAGAAAATACCCGAAACGGGATTTAAATACATAACTATAATAATACAAAGAAATCAGTACTTAGAACTATTTTTATTAAATACTAAATATTAAAATACACTACCAGTATTTATCTCATAGTTTTCGGAGCTCGTTTGGTATTTTTAATAATTAATATACTCATAAAATAGCTCCTTATTAATTATTAAAAATATTAGACTATAATATTATAGGTTTATAACTTACATAATGTAATAAAATAGTCCTAGGGTCATTACCCTAATTTTCTAGAATTTATAAATACATATATGTATTTATTAACTATTTAAAACTATTTAAAGCTGATATTTATTATTTATATTAACCATATAAATAATAAATATATAATGTATATAATATAATAATGATATATAGAATATTAAAAATAATATTCTATAATATAGAACATTAATGGTATTAATTATAAACCATTTACAATTACTAAAACAATTTAAATCATTTTAAACTAATTAAAACTAATAATACTAATAATAATAATAATAATAATATTAATATTATTAATATTAATCTCAGACCCGACGGGTCAACCTGAACCGACCCGAGACTAAAGGGATTATTCGTTTACACAAACAGAACGACCCAATCCGCTGAGAATTAGGGTCCGACCAAACTTGACCCGAACATAAATGGGCTATCCGTATTAACTCACAACTAAACCCAACCCAGAAACCTAATCGACTCAAACCAAACCCAGAACTGAAACCCAATTACACACACAATCTAAACCTACCCACTTACCCAAACCCTAACCAAACCTGAATTCGAACCTAACCCAAACTACAGACACAACACGACCCGAACCATACCCAAACCAAACCCGCGACCCGATCCGTGGCGTCAAAACGACGCCATCCCATTAAAACTTGCCCACAACCATGTGATCACCCTTGATCTCGTACCACGTGTTGGTATATGAAGCATCCTATCGGGTGTGTGTCAAGGGTCCCTTATTTGACCAAAACCCAGCCTTTGCATGGTAGTTTCCATAGAACCTTTCAATCTTAGGAAATTAATTCTTGATTAGGATTATGTGCTAGGGAGTTTTGTATGCCCGGAAGGGATTACTTGAGATGATGACGATACTTGCTTGATGAAAGATGTGTAACCGCTTAATCGCTTTCGAGCAATTCCTCTTCATGTCCCATGACATTTGGGAATATGTTAGATTTTGATTATAAGGTTACACATCATATATCTCGTTAGTTAAGCATCATTGACCTTGTATGCATCCGAATTCATGAAAAGTGCGATGATTATCCAATCATGTGATACTCCTACCCAAGAATTCAAAGTTCACTATTAATGACAGATTTTGATTATCCATCATCTTTTATCCGAAAATATTTTGAAAAAAAAATCACTCTTTCAAAAAAAAAAAGAGGGGATCCAATGTTTATCTTTTTTTAAATCAAGTAAACCTAATCATCGTTTATTGAGAAATGTTTTCATATCTCCATTTTCAAAGAAAAGATTCAATATTCGCGAGAATTATTTTGAAAGACTTCATCATCCAAAGAAATGCTTTTCAAATAAGTTCCAAAGTAAAGTTTCAACTCAATCATCTTATGCGGAGATATGATTTCACTTTCAAAGGAAAATCCGAGATTCTTGAGAATCTGAAAGATCCCATCATGCTTTTAAAAAAAAATCCGACCTTCGAGAGGGTAGTGAAGATCACAATGAAAGGAGAGGTTAAGCGCACTCGATATGGATGAGGATTTTATGTTCTTATGTGTTTATGTGTTAGGATTAGAATTTTCCTTTCTTTTACATATAGAATAGGCACACACATACACTTGCATTTCATCCGTGTGCCGTGTGCGTTGTGCATGCATTAGCCACATCAAATCATCAAAGCATGAACATTTTGTCATTGCATACATGCAGCATACAAATTTACGCCATCCTCTTTCCAGTCAAGATCGAAGTAATCCAATAGTTCCTCAAAATTCCTTGCCTACTGAAAATCAATTCTGCATGCAGACCTTTTATCTATGTTAAAAAGAGTGGGACAACCAGCCCCCTTAGTAAGGACACTTTTAATCTTCTTGGGTTCGTCTTTCTTGATTAGAGAAGAACATGGATCATCATGCTGAGATTGATCCACCAATTGCCTTGAGAGCTTTGGAGGAGAAAGTGAGCAAACTGCAGGCCACCGTTGAGCAACAAGATTCAAGGGTGAAGCAATTGGAGAAGGTCATGCTTGAGTTCATTCAATTATTGAAAGATCAAATGGGCCATAATGAGGAAAAGATGGATCAATTGGAGAAGAGGATAACGGATCGCGTAAAGAAACACCAACAACCATGTCCAAATCTAGCCATGCACCAAAGCCCACGTCCAAACCCAGCTATGCATCCAAGACCAATCAATCACCAAAGCCCATGTCCAAACCCAGCCTATCACCAAAGCTCATATTCAGACCCAATCCCATCTAACCAAAGAGCTATTCCAAGCCCAAATTTGGACCCAAAAGCTGGCTCAAGCTCAAAGTCAAACCCGAAATCAAGCCAAATCCGTAAGTCAAGAATCTTCATCGACCTTGGCATGCCATTATCCATAGCCTTTGGTCACCTTATCAGGAGCGGCCACCTCCATCTCCTGGACCCAATGCCACTACAAAATCCCTTACCTCACAAATGTGACCTTTCTTTGTACTGCGCCTACCACCAGACGCCTGGTCACATGACTAACCATTGCATGAAGCTTCGCCACGATATCCAAGATCTCATTGAGCATAAAATCGTCACTCCTTTGCTGAACTCACCGAGTGGCATTTGGCATGACGTGCAATCCTTTCAATCACAGCTATTGCTGAGCACTCTCAAGGAATTTGTTGCCTCCACGAATGCACAACAACCAATTGGCACTGACCCAATCAACGGAATCAAAAAAGGCATTGGCAACGAGTCAGAGGGGGGTCATTTAACTGAAAAATGGGTCATAAGGGCAGATGATGTTCCTACAAAGATGCAGAAGGGGAATGACGAACCTGAAGGAAATGCTAGTGAGGTGATAATGTTTGGAACCGCCGCTGCTAAAGTAAATATGGATGCTCTTGAAAATTTATTAAATTGAGAATCATCTGTGACACTCTAATTAAGACCGAATCAAGTCTAGTATGGTCCATGATTGAGTCATATCAAGTTGAAGTCAAATGTCGAGTCCAGTCGAGTCTTCTTGTTAGTCTGTTATCAAGTTTATTGTCAAGTCTTCATCGAGTCAATCGAGTTAGGTGGTGTAATCTGCTGCTAGTTGAATAAAATTGCATTCTGCTTAATTTAGTGTGCCAAGTCATGAATGTATGGATCATTAAGCCAAAAAAAAAGAGAGAAAGAAAATCACTTTTTCAAACGATCATGGAAAATACTTTGTTAATAATCCCCAAAGCAAATTTTGTGCCAAACCTAAGGAGGAGTAGAGAATTGATTAACTTTACTTTAAGAATTTAAAGATGCTCTTGCTCAATCTTGAAAAGACGAAATTGGAACTTAAAGCTTGCTCACCATTTCCTTTTCTCAAATACCAAGCCTCAAAGATGAGCTCAACCAGTCTAAATCCATAAACTTGGTCCTTGATGGTAGCCAGACATTTTAAATGAACTGCTTCTTCCAAGAGAAAAGAAAAAAAAGAAAAAGAAAAAAAGAAAGAAGCTCGCTAGGATGAAAACCCGAAAGGGCGCCTAGGAAAAAGTTAGAGCACAAAAAAGAAGAAGAAAAAGGAGCTCGCTAGGATGAAAACCCAAAAGGACGCCTAGGCAAAAGTTAGAGCAAAAATAAGATGCGTGTTGATTTCAAAAATCCTAATCCTAGCCAGTCAAAATCATAGAGAGAATAAGAGATAGTAAGGAAGAGAAAAGAAAGGAAAGAGAAAAAAGCAGAAAATAGATAAGATTGAGAATTCTTGAGCACTTCAAAGTAGATCATTGGCACATGAACTATCTCAAGACTTTGTGTTATTCTAAAGAAATTGGAAATGAAAAGAGATATTTGAAAGTATCAATTAAGCTCACAATTTTGTGAGAGGCTCAATGGCTAAGAGGGCATAAAATAATGCAAAGATATCTTTGAGAAAAATAAAGAGTGATTTGGAGGGCTGATATTGCTTTGTGAATATGATAGAGTATGAATAAAACATGATGAGAGTTGTAAAGATTAACTGGCTAGTGAAAAGGTTAAAGAATCAACCGTCAAATAAAAAAGAAGAAAAGAAAAGAGAAAAGAGAATAAAGGAAAAAGTAGTTCATCATGCTACACAAGGGCTACCATAGGTGACATGCACTCGCTAGACCCAAATGGCAACATGACTCGAAAAGCCCACCAATTCTTGAAGCCTTATTCTTTCAAGACCTCCAGAACCGATGAACTACATTTTAACCTGATTCCCACATAGGGAAACGTAGGCGACCTGCTCGGTACGGTCATCACCCCATCATCTCATCTTTCAGGCCTTGGCCGAACTACTTTGGACCTGATTCCCACTTGGGGATAAGTAGGCAAACCTCCCAAGGTTCTCGGTCCATAACCATTCCTAAACTGAAAGCATCACCCTTTGCACCTTTGGTTTACTTCCTTCAGACTAGGGGTTAACTTGTGTTTGCCTAGAGCCATATATGTACTGCCAAACCAGGGGCAAACAAAGTTTGCCTATCAGTATTGGGTTTCCCGCTTCAGTCCACCACATTTATGATGATTATCTCTAGGTTGGGAGTAAATGCACTGCATGCATCCTGTACCATCATGTTCTCAAAACCCTTGGATGAGCCTATTTGCCCTTTAGACTAGGGGCAAACTTCATTTTCCAAAATTCCTCTATACCAGAGGCGAGTTCTCAAGTAATCAAGTTTATTTTGAAAGGATTGAAATAGTGTTCCTTTCCTTCTATAAGCTAAAGCACTAATTTGAAGCATACTCTAGATAGGCAAAGAATTCGCTAAATCGAAAAGGGGAAATTTTCAAAGTGTCGGTTTATCAGCAAAACACCAACATTCGTAAGATGATGAATAATGAAAAGTGAGATGATACATTATTCACAAAGAAAGCACAATGATTCATAATCTTGAGTAATGTCTTCCTTTGATGAATCAATAAATGGTCTCAAAATGTGTGGGTTTAAGATGATAAATAAAGATTTGAAAAGTCTCCATGAGCATCCTAAGAACAATACGAGCAGAGGTTTTTGAACACTATCTCAACATAGTGCTAAAGTGGCAATATAAGAAGAGTCCAATACTAGGGGCAAAGGTTACTTCCCTCTTTTGACAGAATCGATGTGTTTCTTCCAAAGGTCCGCAAATGCATAAATTTTTTTCTTTTTATTAGCTCCGTTCAAAATTCTTTGAGTTTGAAAACTCCTCAAATTTTGAAAAATCAACACTTTGAGTCCGCAGACTCTCGAACTTTTGTGAAATCAATTCTTTAAAGTAACTCTGAAAATTAAAATTTGGTTCTTTGAGCACGAGGAGACTCCCGAAGCATTAGTCCTCAATGGCAGCTTCTCTTCATAAGCTTTAGTCCTCGATGGCAACCTTGCATTAGTCCTTAATGGCAGCATCATTTTTGTTAGTCCTCAGTGGCAGCATCATTTTTGCTAGTCCTCAATGGCACCTGCATTAGTCCCCAATGGCAGCATCATTTTTGTTAGTCCTCAATGGCACCTGCATTAGTCCTCAATGGCAGCCACGCATTCACGTTAGTCCTCAATAATTCTTCGAGTCTCATTCAAACTACCGATTTTGAAAATTGAAATTCTTTTGAGTCGAATTGACTCCAATGTTGTAAATTGAAATTTTTGTTTAGCCGAGTTGACTCCGATTTGGAAAGTTGAAATTCTCTTTGAAAATTTGAAACCGTTCGAGTCAATCCGACTCCCAATTTTAGAAATTCAAAAATTCTTTGAGTCCGATTCAACTCCTAATTTTGAGAAATAGAAATTCTTGGAGTCTGATTCGACTTCTACTTTAGAAATTTGAAAAGAAATTCTTTTGAGTCTGATCGACTCGCAAGTTTTGAAATATTGGATTGATTTGAGTCAAATTGACATCGGACTTGATGAAATTGAATTTGTTTGAGTCTGACTGACTTTTGATTTCAAAAAATGAATTAAGTCGAGTCTAGGCGACTCCTAATTTAGCATTTGAATTTGAACTCGAATTGAGTCTGACTGAATCCTGATCGAAATTTATGGAAAATTGAATTAAATTGAGTCTAACTGATTCTCGATTTTGGAAATTGAAGTGGATTTGAGTCCATTGGACCCCCGGCTTTAGATCTTTGAAATAATTTAATTCCATCGGACTCCCGATTTAAAATTTTGAAATAATTTGAGTCTAATGTACTAGACTCCGAATTTTTGAAAGTAAATGGAATAAAATTTGTTTGACTAAGAAGGGAATTTGTTGGGTCAAATGGACTCTCGATTTTAGAAAGTCGAATTAAGTCTGAAGGACTCCAGATTTTTGGGATTGAACTGATTCGAGTCTGATTGACTCCAAATTTTGAATTAAATTGAGTTAAGTTTGTCCGACTCTAGGTTTTGAAAAATAAAGTGAATTTGAGTCTGTCCGACTCTAGGTTTTGAAAAATAAAATGAATTTGATTCTATTCGACTCCAAGTTTTAAAAGTTGAGTCGATTTGACTCCAAATTTTGAATTAAATTGAGTTAAGTCTGTCCGACTCCAAGTTTTGAAAAATAAAATGAATTTGAGTCTGTCCGACTCTAGGTTTTGAAAAATAAAGTGAATTTGAGTCTGTCCGACTCTAGGTTTTGAAAAATAAAATGAATTTGATTCTGTTCGACTCCAAGTTTTAAAAATTGAAAAGAATTGAGTCGATTTGACTCCAAATTTTGAAAATTGAAAAGAATTTGAGTCTAATGGACTCCCAATTTTGAAAATTGAAATGAATTTGAGTCTGATTGACCCCGAATTTAGGACAAACATATCTGACGAGGCCGAAGGGCTGCGGATCATTGTGAGAAAACATATCCGACGAGGCCGAAGGGCTGTGGATTTTTCAGAGCAAACTCACTCGACACCAGAGTATAAAGCGCGAAGCGCATCTCGGTCGATCAGATGATTCATGGAAGACACCGGAGTATAAGGCGCGAAGCGCAGCTCAGTCTTTCAAAAAGAGAGGTTCCTGATTTGACACCGGGGTATAAGGCGCGAAGCGCATCTCAGTCGATCAGATGATTCTTGGAAGACACTGGAGTATAAGGCGCGAAGTGCATCTCAGTCTTTCAAAAAGTGTGATTCCTGATTTGACACTGGAGTATAAGGCGCGAAGTGCATCTCAATCGATCAGATGATTCTTAGAAGACACTGGAGTATAAGGTGCGAAGCGTATCTCAGTCTTTCAAAAATCGTGGTTCCTGATTTGACACCGGAGTATAAGGCGCGAAGCGCATCTCAGTCGATCAGATGATTCTTAGAAGACACTGGAGTATAAGGCGCAAAGCGCATCTCAGTCTTTCAAAAAGCGTGGTTCTTGATTTGGCACCAGAGTATAAGGCGCGAAGCGCATCTTAGTTGATCAGATGATTCTTGGAAGACACCGGAGTATAAGGCGCGAAGCGCATCTCATTCTTTCAAAAAGCGTGGTTCATGATTTGACACCGGGTATAAGGCGCGAAGTGCATCTCAGTCGATCATATGATTCTTGGAAGACACTGGAGTATAAGACGCGAAGCGCATCTCAGTCGTTCAAAAAGCGTGGTTCCTGATTTGATACCGGGGTATAAGGCGTGAAGCGCATCTCAGTCGATCAGATGATTCTTAGAAGACACTGGAGTATAAGGCGCAAAGCGCATCTCAGTTTTTCAAAAAGCGTGGTTCCTGATTTGACACCAGGGTATAAGGCGTGAAGCGCATCTCAGTTGATCAGATGATTCTTGGAAGACACTAGAGTATAAGGCGCGAAGCGCATTCTAGTCGATTAGATGACTCCTGAAGAATGTCGGGGAATTAAGCATAGGAAGCGCATCTATGACAGTTGTGACTTTCCCAGAATAGAATGACATCATAAGTAGATTGGCATGGGGTGCATTTTTGATACTAAGAAAGAACAATATGCTACTGAGACATTATATGGAGCACGAGATTGCTTGAGCAAGTGCATCATGATAAGATAGGTGCATTCATCCGTATGACTATTTGTGCTTGCGTATGTTTGCCTTGGTCTGATTCCTGACAGGATACGTAGGCAGCTCACCGTTGAGCACGACCAGCATGAACCCTTACCGCGCGCAGGTTCTCTTTTTGGCAACGCATTTTGTTTTTTTACCTAAATTCGACAGTTTGGTCAAATGCTTGTCTTCACACAAGCTTCGACATTCACTTGTGAAACGCGTTGCTCCACAAGCTCTGTTGAAGAGGGGCAAACTATAGACACCCCAATTTTGACCAAACGTCGAATTTAGGAGACTGTCACCTCCAAGTCCAATGATGATAATGATAGAAAGATTTGAAGTATTCCAAACTCTTCAGAAAGTTCTCCAATCGCGATAAAATTTTCACAGGAAAAGAGAAATACTGGGTATTCAGGAAAATTCGGGTATAAGACATTATTTTCGGAAAAATAAACTTTTTAGAAGAAAAAAAGGAAAAGAAAAGGTGAAAAAGAAGAAATCTGCTAAAACGCGGCACTTGGCAGTTTCAGCGGCACTCGATAAGTGCCGTGCGGCACTCACCAACTGCCGCTGCGGCACTCATCAACTGCCGCCAACATTTTCTGACTGCCGTTTGCTTTTAAAGTCCGTATTTTGTGGTACAGTACGTATATGTATGCGGATAAAACAAAAAACTGATAAAGTAAGATTGACATAAACGCGACACTCAATAATTTGGTGCGGCTCTAAGAAAGTGCCGCGCGGCAGTCATGGAATGCCGCCGCGGCTTTCACGAAGTGCCGTTCCGGCATTCCCTGAGTGCCGCAAAAATTTCCTGACTACCGTTAGCTTTAGCAGTCTGCTTCTTTTTCAGAAAGTACGCATTGTACCACCAAATTCTGTATTTACAGCTATTTTTTACTCCGAATTCACTGAAATTACCTAGGTATTTTTGTCTGTATAAGGAGAGGTATCTCCATTGGAAAGGGCGACCAAGGGAGAGGAAAGAATATTGGGGGACCAAGGGAGAGGAAAGAATATTGGGAGATCAAGAAACAAAAAAAATGTTTGGGGTAAAGAGAGTTTTTTTTTTAGAACTTGAAAGAAGGGCTTGGAAGATCTTCAAAATATAGAAGTTTGATGATAGTTGGAGGTGATACTCTACTCTTGTTAGTTTTCTTTTATGGATTTAGAGCACTTGCTCTCTTAGTTTTCTTGATTTCATTTCTTATTTTTGTTTATACTTCTCTCTAGAGATTCTTGAAGATCTTCAATATCTCTCTTGAAAGCTCTTGAGTTTGATCTTTTGAATCTCATGTAAGCTTATGCTTCACATGGGAGTCAAAGTTTGATCATCACTTCACTTTGTAAACAAATAGATGGATCCAAGTCCATATTCATGACTTGGATTCTCTAACTTGGAATTTCATGGGATCTTCTCTATATCCTCTTGAAATTCATGAGCTAGTTCTTTGATTCTTCTTCTCTTTTTCTTGTTTATGCTCTTCTCTTGAGACTCTTGGGGATCTTCCATATCTCACTTGAATCTCATGAGTTTGATCTTTTAGTCTCATGTAAGCTTATGATTCACATGAGATTTAAAGTTGATCATCATTTTATTAAGAACAAGTAGATGAATCTAAACCCCCACCATGGTTTGGGTCCTCTTAGCTTGAGTTTTCATGGAGTCTCTTTATATTCCTTGAAGACTCATGAGTTTTAGTCATGTCTTGATCTTTAATGACCATCAAATGGTAGGAGAAGTGGTTTGGTTTAAACCCAACTTCATGGTTTAATAGTTGGGGTTAACAAATAAAAGTTGAACTTGACAATGAAACAGTGGATTCATAAACTGTTTTTGATCAAGGATTTTTAGTTGGAAATCTAACCGTTGGAACTGAATGAAACCAACGGGAAAATGTCTATAACTCAAAGTTATACCACTCTAATTTTTGTTTTAAGGAGATTTCATGTTTAAAGTGGTTTGGTCATGAGTTTTGTAAGACAACCACAATCTGTCCAGAGTTTCAGAACAGTAAAACATGTTTGAAATGAGTAAATCAGAGCCTTAATAAATTATTTGTGACCCAAAATACTTTTTTCTAAGTAGATTAATGTGTTAGGAAGTCACCCTAAAAAGAACAAAGCATTTCTGATCTTTTTACTATTTTTAAAAATCAAACAAAATCTCTGGACAGAGAGTTGTACATCTTTGAGTGATGTCTGGTTTTCATCCTTTTCCCAAAGATCTAACCGTTGAAACTTTGATTTTCTTTTTGATTTGGAAACTACACTCACAGAGGCATCTTGTGTCAAAAAATCATTAAGATCAAAACACGGAAATGATGCTTTTTATTTTCTTAAAGTTTTGGTCTGCTCTCTGCAATTTTCAGAATTTTTATGACAAATTTGACCAACTTTGTAAATAATGGTCCAAATGACTTTTCTATGACCTAGGGCTCAAACCATGTTTTAGTAATGATTAGTTAAGCTTGAATTCAAAGTTTAAGTGATCTAAATCACTGAATATTTCATAGTTTATTCTTGTTCATGTACATATTCATCTATGTGGCTTGATGCTTGCAATTAGGACTTATTTGCTTTAGATTTAATTACATTTGATAGATTTAAGCTAGAAGTCTAGGATTGTTATTTAAGATCCAACTTTATATATTGTATATCATGTGGACTAACCCTTTGTTTTGTAGCGCTATTAAGGATGATTTCTTGAACTCCTCTTTAGTTTATTTTAATTTTATCGATTTTTCAACTTAATGCGCAACACCTTAGAATTAGGTTTTGCTTTACTTGTATATATGGATTAGAGACTCTTTTCCTAGGTTTTATTTATTTGCATGTATTGCACGTTTAATATTCGCGGCTGGATCCCGGGTAAGTTCTCTAGTTCCTTATTTGCATATCATATTGCTTGCTACTTGAATTACGTGCCTTTTGAATGATATTTTATCACTTGCAATCTTACCCCCTTTAGACATGCTTTTGTAATGTACATTTATACATATGTATTAGTTGAAGGCACATTTAAATTAATAATTCGATTAAAAGGATATTGAGTGGAGGCCTATCGCGAGATAGGATGAGAGAGGGTGTTTTAGTCCAACGGGCTCCTTCCTCTCTCATTCCATAATCCCCGGACCTAGTTAATCTTTGGTTTCGCAAAAGATCATATTTCTTTTGAAATGGTTTCTTAATTTTTCTTTTTAAAAATTAAGTGGCGACTCGTTGTGGACACGCGAAATCCGTCGTCCACTCCCGGATTAATTTTTCGGGGTTTCGGAATTAATTTTCCTTTGTTTTGAAATTGATTTGAAAGAAAACAAGAGGTTGATTTCGAAGAAAAGAAGGTCTTTCGAAAACAGATACAGAGTCGCCACTTGGTCTTTAAGGAACCAAGAAACCTAATTTTGACTCACCCAAACGGATAAAGGGCACCGGCCCTTCACAACCAAAGAACTTGGCTCGGGGTTTTGGTACGAGAGTGGAAGGAGCCTTTGTCACGACTAAAACACCCTCAACTCGCCCCGTCTCTCGACGGGCCTCAATTAGCATCCAAATAATCATCTTATACTATGTATGGTTCGACAATTAGTACTAGGATAGTATATTACATCACATAAGAATCTTGAAATTGAAAATCAAAAGATAAGATATCATTCATAAGATCTAAGTCAAATATCATACAATGCAAAAGTGAAAGATCACACAAATAAACCTAGGAAAAATCATCTAATCATATATCAAATAATCAAGACTTCCTAATCTAAAGGGGGCATGAATTGTTCTTGAAACAAATAAATCAAGGAAAACAAAGATGCTTAGCAAGCTAGCATGATGCATGTTATTCTTTGAGAAAAAGAAGATCTCTCAATCCCCGGGACGGATGAGAAAGGATGATTAGGTCGAGGGGAAGCATGAACGTGTGACCATAATTATTCCTTATAATCCTCTTAGATTAGGAGTTACAAAAACCCCAAATCTTTGCATGGATGCAATGTATGTATCTAGAATGTGCCAAGGTTGTAGTGTGTTTTGTGTTCATGGATTCCTAAAATGACTTAGAAGTCTAGAATGTGCATGAATGAATGAATGAAATCAACATGAGATATGTACCAATGTAGTATGAACTACTTCCTAAGATATGAACTAATTTGGAATGTATATAAGCATCAAATTAAAGAATGAAAGTTAAAATGAGCTTGCTGTGAATAGTGGACAGAACAGTAACATGATCTTGTGAAAATGGAAAAGAGGGGTTACGAATGTTTTCAATGCATGGTTTTTTATGGAGATCCTCCTTATTATGTCTATAACACAACCCAAAAAGACAATCTTTAATAACTATCACAGATTGAGAGAAATCACACAAACAATGAAGGTCACTCAGAAACAGAGTCCGTACTGTCGACTGAAATGTTGAAAAATCTTAGAAAATGAAAACAAATGATCTAGAGACCCATTTTGTACAGAAAGTTCCCTAAGACATGGAAGTTTAAGGAAAAAATAAGTTGGGACCACCCCTTTTGGAAAGGCTTTCTAAAAAAGAAGTAGGAAGGTAACCAAGCTGCTGTGACAGCAGAGGCAGAATGTCTGGAAGGAATGTTTGGGTCCAAATGGACCATTTTCAAGTACTTCCAAGTCAAACCAAAAATCTTGGGTGTTCTCTAATGAGTTAGGAAGACTTCCCAAGTGGTCTTGCATCCATACATTGAGTATTGAGTTCTAGAGAAATCTTTGAACTCAGATCACTCATTGTTTTGACTCACTGTTTTGAAGATTTTGGGAAAAACTTGAGTTTTCTTTCTTGAAATCAAAATGTGAGGGATTGAGAGGGGTTTTGAATTAGAGGTTTTGAAAGTATATTTTCAACATCAAATAGAGATTATAACCTCTTGGAATATCAACATCAAACTCATCATCAAGAACCCCCAATATTATTGGAGAGATTCATTTTTATTTGAACATAACTTCAAGGATACCTTGGAGGTATTGAAGTTATAATCATCATCTATCAAACATGTTTTTGAGGTCAAGAGCTACTATCCATAAGGATTCACTCACCTCAAACTTCATGTCATCATCTAGATGATGATGAACTAGTAAGTAAACAAATAAAATAAAAAAAGAAATGAGGTAAGAAGAGATGAACATTGTATATAAGCAAGCAAATGAACAAATCAATAGATGATATTCAATGGTGGAACCACAAGCATTCAACCTCTCATATGTGTGTATATGGGTGAGTACATCACTCTCTAACTCATAGGAAACTCAAAGAAGATGAAGAAGATGGATTGAAAACTTGAAAATAAAAGTTTAGTTTTTAGAAAACTAAATAAAAAAACTCACATTTGGCTTCGATTTGAAGAAGAAGATCTTGATTTCTCTCTCTATTTCTTCCTAACTTTCTATATCTCTCTCTAATGGCTTCCAAGCTCTCCCCTAAATGGAAGTAAATGAGTCTCCTTTATAGGCCAACTTGGGGAGGTATTTTGGGTTTTAAAAAGTCTCTAATTGGTCCAAAATCCCGGAATAATCAAAACTATGTCGTTTTATTTGTTGAAAATTTGAATTAAAACCCAAAAATTAACCAAAAATTACAAAAAAAATGAAAAATCACTCAGAGTGCCGCCGCGGCACTTGGCCACTGTCGCCGCGGCAGTGGGCCAGTGCCGCCGCGGCAGTCAACTCCCCCGTTGACCAAAAATTGCATTTTGGCCCCCAGAACTCCCGGAATTCGCAAAACGACCCTATTTCGTCCGAAATTCACAGAAAATTCATACGAAATCCAAATTGAGATTGTGATATACCGTTGGAAAGGTATTGAGGTCTACTTTCCATAAAAAATAGTTTGGAGTTGGGTCACTTTGGAAAGTTTTGCGGTATTCGCGATAAAACCCGAATTGATCGCATTTTTCACCTTCAGAAATTCATAACAAATTCGTTTTAGATCCAGAAATTATGTGCGATATACCGTTGGAAAGCTATTGACCTCTAGTATTTGATAAAAATATTTCAATGTTGAAAAAAAGACTTTGATTTTTGGTCAAACTTGCAGTCAAATCAGTCAAACAGTGCACTTCCAGGAAATTCCGGGAAGTTCTGGGAGCCTCCAAAGACTGACATTTCCGTCCGATTTTCTTTTAAAATGTATTTTAAGACTTTTCACATGATCTAGAATGATCTCGGAACTTTTGGGTGAATTTGGATGATTTTGGTCAAACATTGGTCAAACTTGGTCAAACCTTGGTCAAACTGGTCAACGGAGACTTTTCGGGCGGGACTTCAGGGGGTCTCTGGGAGCTTACGATTTCAAATATTCATCTTTTAAAATACCCTTTTTTTTTTGTTTGGAACAACATCAATGATTTCTGAGATTCTAGGCTAATCCTGGAGAGTTTTGGGCTTTTAGGAGCATTTTGGTCATTTTTGCAAATTCTTTGACTTCTTGAGAGTTAGAGGCAATCTCTGAAAATCCGATCTTTCTAATCATCGAGGTTTGACATGCTTGTGGCCTCCTAAATCTGTTAGCCGACAAAATGGGGTGTCTACACTCATTTGTTTTGAATTTGAAATTCAAGAGAATTTTAAAAGAAAAGCTGTGGGTAAGAGAAAAATTGTGATATCCACAGACCCGAGTACTCCAACCATCGCTTGTCACATCGGTGATAAATACATTCACCGGACTCTTCTTGATTTAGGAGCAAGTGTGAATTTGCTACCCTATTCAGTATATGAACATTTGGGTTTAGGAGAACTAAAACCGACTGCGGCCACCTTATAATTAGCCGATACGTTAATTAAAGTTCCATGAGGGGTAGTAGAAGATGTATTGGTCAAAGTTGATAGATGCTATTATCCGGTCGATTTTATGATGCTAGACACCGAACCAGTCCTAGATGCTAGTAAACATGCCCCAGTCATTCTAGGACACCCTTTCCTAGCCATGACTAATTCTATCATTAATTGTAGGACTGGAGTGATGGATATAACTTTTGGTATTATGACCGTGCGTCTTAACGTCTTTAATGCATCTAATCAACCATATAGAGATGATGAAGAGGCAGACTGCTGTGCTATAGACTTAATAGACGAATTAGTCAAAGAGGCAGCGCTTTTTATGTTGACTAAGGAAGCTGTGGAAGCATGCCTATCTCATTTCAATTTTAATGATTTCAGCATTGACACAAATATTGAAGATGTGAATAATTTATTGGAATCGGTAAACACGACTAATGCGCTTCCATGGAAACCTAAAATAGAGGCGTTACCGCCTCTTGTACATGAACCGACATTACCATCCATTGAGTGTCCCCCGACGCTCGAACTCAAACCATTGCCAGATTCTCTGAAATATGCATTCCTAGGATCTAACGCAACCCTTCCAGTTATAGTCGCGTCAAATTTAACTAAAATTCAAGAAGTACAACTAATACAGGTTCTAGTTAATCATAAGAAGGCAATTGGATGGACAATCGCCGATTTAAAAGGAATTGATCCGTCAGTTTGCATGCATAGAATAAATTTAGAAGAAAATGCTAAACCATCTAAGGAAATGCAACGACGTCTCAACCCTAACATGAAAGAGGAGGTTATGAAGGAAGTTATAAAACTCTTAGATGCAGGTATTATCTACCCGATCTCCGATAGTAATTGGGTCAGCCCAACCCAGGTTATCCCAAAGAAATCAGGTATTACGGTTGTACCAAACGAAAAGGGAGTCCTTATACCCACCCGTCAAACTACTGGGTGGCGAGTATGCATTGACTGTAGAAAACTTAATACGATGACTCGTAAGGATCATTTCCCTCTCCCATTCATTGATCAAATCCTAGAACGCCCGTCCAGTCAGAGCTATTATTATTTCTTAGATGGATACTCTGGTTATAACCAGGTGCCCATTTATCCTGATGACCAGGAAAAGACGACATTCACATGTCCCTTTGGAACCTTCGCCTACCGTCGTATGCCGTTTGGGTTGTGCAATGCACCGACAAGCTTTCAACGGTGTATGATGTCATTTTTCTCGAACATGGTTGAGAAATTTCTCGAAGTATTTATGGATGATTTCTCAGTTTTTGGACCTACATTTGATGAATGTCTTCAAAATCTTACGAAAGTCCTCGCCCGTTATGAGGAAGCAAATTTGGTATTGAGTTGGGAAAAGAGCCATTTCATGGTTCAAGAGGGAATAGTCTTGGGTCACGTTGTATCCAAGCGAGGTATAGAGGTTGATAAAGCAAAAATCGAGTTAATAGACAAACTTCCACCGCCATTATCTATTCGTCAGATCCGTTCCTTCCTAGATCATGCCGGCTTCTATAGACGATTTATCAAAGACTTTAGTAAAATTTCACGCCCCTTGTGTAACCTGCTTGCCAAGGATGCTCCTTTTGTCTTTGACAATGAATGCATGAAGGCTTTTGAAACGTTGTGAACCTTATTATCCACGGCTCCGGTAATCCAATCCCCTGATTGGTCATTACCGTTTGAATTGATGTGTGATGATTCCGATTATGCCATTGGAGCTGTTTTGGGACAAAAAGTTAATAAAGTCCCTCACGTAATTTATTATGCAAGTAAAACACTAAATGACGCGCAATTGAACTATACAACAACTGAAAAAGAATTACTTGCGGTTGTGTTTTCCCTCGACAAATTCCGTTCATACTTATTGGGATCAAAGGTCATTGTGTATACCGATCACGCCGCATTACGTCATTTATTGAATAAGAAAGAAATGAAACCGAGATTAATCCGTTGGATTTTACTCCATCAGGAGTTTAATTATGAAATACGTGATAAAAAGGGTTTTGAAAATGTTGTAGCTGACCACTTGTCCCGAATTCTCGTAGAATCTACCGATATTACCCCTCTAATGGATTCGTTTCTGGACGAGCAATTATTTGCGTTATCTATCGTAAACCGTCTGTGGTTCAGCGACATCGTCAATTTCTTAGCTACGGGACATATCCCGCATACGTGGTCTCGTTTAGACAAAGATCGGTTCTTTTCTCAAATTAAACACTATTACTGGGACGACCCACTATTATTTAAACATTATTCTAATCAAATTATATGACGCTGTGTTCCAGAGAGTGAGTTCCATTTAATTTTGAAATTCTATCCCTCCTTAGAATGCGGAGGTCACTTTGGAGGCCGTCGTACGGCCGCTAAAGTCCTCCAAAGTGGGTTATATTGGCCAATAGTGTTTAAAGATGCACATGAATTATGTCAGAACTGCGTACGTTGTCAACAAACAGGTAACATGTCACATCGTGATGCGATGCCCATGACCCCAATCCTTATTATAGAAATATTTGATGTGTGGGGCATCGACTTTATGGGTCCGTTTCTGTTGTCCTTTGGGTATGAATATATTCTAGTCGCGGTCGACTATGTTTCTAAGTGGGTGGAGGCAGTTGCGACTAAAATGAACGATCATAAAGTTGTGGTTAAATTTATTAAGGATAACATATTTTGTCGTTTCGGCACACCATGAGCAATTATAAGCGACGGAGTTAAACATTTCTGTAATCGTCACTTGGAGGCACTCGTCCGAAAATATTCCGTCACTCACAAGGTTGGAACCGCGTACCATCTGCAAACCCAAGGCCAAGTTAAAGTTTCAAATCGAGAAGTAAAATGTATACTCGAAAAAACGGTACGTCCAGACTATAAAGATTGGTCACAATGACTGACTGATGCGCTTTGGACATATCGTACAGCTTTTAAAACTCCTATTGGAATGTCTCCTTATCGACTAGTATTTGGAAAAGCGTGCCACCTACCGGTGGAAGTTGAACATCGATCCTATTGGACCGTAAAAATGCTTAACCAAGATATAAAAGCGACAGGATGTCATCGTAAACTTCAATTACAAGAATTGGAAGAATTGAGAAACGAGGCATATGAGAATTCAAAAATCTGTAAAGAACGTTCGAAAGCGTTCCACGATAAGATGATCGTAAGAAAAAATTTTGAGGTCGGACAACGCGTCTGGTTGTTTAATTCAAATTAAGGTTGTTTCTAGGTAAGTTACGTTCCCGTTGGGACGGTCTGTTTATAATAACGCAAGTGTTCCCGCATGGTGCAATTGAAATTCAAGATACAAACGGTGGCACACCGTTTAAAGTAAACGAACAATGGCTTAAGCCGTACCGGTCTGACAACACAGAGGAAAGAGAAATCGAATCAATAGAACTGGTTGACCCGGTCTATCTCGATTGAGCACGTGCATCGGTTGAGCTAACGACGTAAAACTTAGCGCTTCTTGGGAGGCAACCCAAGCTTTTATTAAAATTTCCTTTAGTTTTGTTCATTTTTACGAGTTTTTGGGCCAATGTCTGAGCATTTGAATTCCCAAAAGATGAAAAATTGAATTTTCAAACACTCAAACAAGAAAACAGAAGAAAAAATCGAGATTTGGACATCTCGCGCGCGCGGCCCGCTCACGCGAAATGTCGCTTGCTCGAGAGATCCGCTTAGACAAAAATTTCAAAAATTTTGAAACCAGGCCTCAGCTTTTGCTCGCGCCTTAAATCGCGCGACGAGGGTATCTCTGGAGCGTTCCGTTCGAGCGGATTTCTAGCTTAGAAAAATTGATAAAACTACAAAAAAAAAAAAGATGAAAGCCACAGCTTCCCCTCGCGGAGTGATCTGCACGCACGAAGCTCGCTCGCGCGGTTCGCTTGAGCGAGGAGCCCTTCCGCATATAAATAGGACTGAGCCCTAAAATTTCTCAAAAATTTTTTCTCTCTCTCTCTCTCTCTCTCTCTCTTTGTCTTCCTCTCTCCCTCCCTCGTGATTCTCTCTATCTCTCTTCCTCCACACCACCGTAGACCACCAACACCACGCTGCCGTCGATAACACCACCGGACGACGCCGCCGTTGCACCGCCGCCGCCACCAGATGCCGCAAGTGCCAGCGACGCTTCTTCTTTAAACCTTTTCCTTTCCCCCTTCACAGGTATATATATACATCTATATATATCTATACACATATTTAGACAAATCTATATGTATCTAAATCATACTGGATATTAGTTTTGGCCTATCTTGATTGACCCAGATATATACATGTATACACATACTAGGGTATGTAAACTTCTCCTCAGACACACTCACACTGAGTAGATTAAAGGTTTGTGAGATGGGGATTTTCGTATGTCTACATTTTTTTGCACAAATATGAGTATACCTATACACATATCCATATATGTAAATATAGATGTAGATTCATAAACAGTAAGCCCATTCTTGCATATGGATATGTATATACACATATAATGTCTCTAGAACATTTGTGGTCAATTTAAAATCAATTCTTGATTAGGGTTGATTAAACAAGATTGATTAAAGTTTTTGAATCTGTATTCATCTATATGCATAACCACACACTCACACTATTTTTTTTTTCAAGATCCAAAACCCTAACCCCTGTTTCGACAATACTAATGATAGTTGGGTTGTGAGGTTTTGAATTTTAAGGTTTTACATCCACAGATGTATATACAAATTTGGATCAACATACACAACACTGATACATACATACAATGAGACCTGTGGTACAAACATGAGACCCCTTTACCCTGAGTGAATAACACTGTTTTAGTCTATAATTGTAACCTCGGGGTTTCTACACCACTCCATCTATATTTATACATAAATTCACATATACTCTAACCCTAATTTTTGAAAATTTGTTAATTCTCTCAAAATATGCAACTTAAGGTTCATGCTTATCTATTTATAATGAGTTATGACTTGCATGGAGTATTATCTACTAAAAACTGGTGTCCTTAACGAACACACTAGTATTAGGACACTTGATCCAAATTGACACTTGATCATAGTGTTACAACCTCGTTTACTAGTTAGATTACTAACTTTAGTTAACACTTGAATAGGAAACTGCACATCTGAATCATGAGCGATAAAAATCACAAGCAGAGACTAGCACTTTGAGTGTTCAAATTGGGACTTTCGCATAATAACGATGCGTATAAACTGAATTTAATAGTTATGCACTTTAACTATGCTTCTAATAAAATGAATCTAAAACTTACGTTACGTTAGAGTAGAACTTCGTCTTTAAGCTCAGTTTAATTTTCGCATCTACGTTACTGTCTAAAGATTTATATCCATTAAACACGCGGCAAGTACCCCGTGACTTGCCGCAAAGTGTGTGCCTTTGTCAAGACAGTGGGTGGGAAGAGATCGTCTCTTCTCACAGTTGCTGGGTGTTTCCCCCGTGAACCCAATTTCTTTTAAACTGTTGACTTATTTATTGATTGCATCCCTTGTCGGGATTTTTCCTTGCAGGTGACCAATTCCCTTACCCCCCCTTTTTTTATTTTCTTTTTCTGGGCATAGACCATTTTACAGCCCGTATTTCCAAATTTTTTCTAAAACTCTCACCCAATTCTCTAAAATATGACAAAACGACCAGCAAAATCTGCCTCATCTTCTCAACCGCCCCAAAAGAAATCTAAGGGCAAAGAAAAACAAACAGGCCCACCTCCACCACCCTCTCCAGACGATCCAAACCCCAACAAGCTCGGACCAAAATATGCCAACTGCGGCCTTAACTACGAGGCTGCTATAGACGCTGACTACTTTGCATCTGATAAAGACACAAAGTGGGGCCACAACAACCTAGTTGCCCGTAAGCTGGCCCCATAGCTCTATTTCAGAAACCCCAACCTTATCAGCTACCCTCGCCTCGTCTGCCTATTCTACCAGAACATGCGATACCATAAACAATCCCTTAGTCATCACGCCTTTTTGTCAACAACAATAGATGGCCATGACATCACCCTCAACCTGGACAACATCTCTGACATCCTCTAACTCCCCTCCCATTCCTACTAGGTTCCCAAACTCAATGTCCTCAACAAGGCCCACTCCTTTATATATATTATCTAGGATATATGTGGCGGCAGGTCTGGGTTAGGGCAATCTATACGACGCTCTCACATGCCCCGCCAGATGTGGTTCGTCGACCATGTCTTTAAACGCAACCTGTACCCCCTTGGCCATAAAGAAGAGCTGACCAAAGAAGTCCACCATGCCTTCCACGCTATTTACCGCAGCGATTGGTTCCATCCTGGCCTAGTTATTATGGATGGCATACGTCTTGCTACCCAGGCCATTGACCACTCCGTCGATTCTAAGCTTCTTTTTCCCTACGCTCGCACTATCACTGCTATTCTTTGGGCTAAGGCCTTTCCTATCCCAGCCGATGAGTCTATCGATGCACATATCCCGGAGTTCGCTTCCGCTGATTGGAAGTTGAGCTTGGATCACCTAGATTTAGAGGTTAGGAGGGCCCGAGAGCAGGCCCAGGCCCATCGTGAGCAGGCCGCACAGCGTCCACCTCCCCCGGGGGATACCCCTTATGCTTGGACGTACGGGGCCGTTTGTGCTTTCCGAGGTGAGACTCTCCGCTTGCAGTCCTACATGCGTTCATATTTCCAGCTGGCCCACCCAGATCGGTTGGACAACATTCTGGCCTAGGATAAGGTTGCTTACGAGTCTACTTTCCCGAGACCGACAGAGCAGATGGCTGCAGAGTCGGGTGAAGAGCAAGGCAATAAGGAGGAGGCTGGAGACGGTGATGGAGATGATGGAGATAATGGGAGTGACAGGGATGGCGATGGTGATGGTATAACTGGTCAGGGGAGTACAGGTTTAGAGCTGGTACTGCTGGAGGGCGGGGATCATTAGACTCATTTTGGGAGGGGTGACAGACATTCATTTTCATTTTTCTTGTATTTGGATGGGTAGCATTAGACATTATCAGACATTTGGGCCTGTATATTATTTCATTATTTACATGCTTTTTGCTTTTCGTTCCGTCTTTTTATTATTATTAGGATTATGATGTATCCGGCTTCGACCGGTTAGTTTATTTTTTGTCTTTTGTTTTATTATTCATTTTTGCTACATAGGTCTGTAATTATTTCGTTCTGCATATGATGTTTTTCGTTTATGGTTGTTTTATTTCTGTTGCTTCTAGTTAGTCACATCAGTAGCATCACTATTAATTAGCTCTGCCTCCACTTTCTTGCTTGGCTATGTAATGTTTTCATTTATTCCTCTGGACCAATTGTCAGTGATTCAATTATGCACAGCATTTCCAACTCCCATTGCACTATAACAGGAATCTCTTAGGTTCAGGTTTGGGGGTTGTTATGTCGGAAAATTAATTCTTATATTGCTTAGTTTAAAATTTGAATTTAATTAATTCTACACAATCAAGCAACTACCGACGTTAGTTTTTCTAATAACTGCGACTAGTAAATTTAAATTGTGATTTAATTTTTGGTTTCAGGTTTTTAATTTTCTGATATCTGTATAGTTACCTTGACCCTCCTAGCGCATTTTCATCCTCACATTATGGACCATCCTATGTCACCACCTACTTCTCCCGATAGGTCTTCGCGTGAGTTTAGTTCTTATTCCGACTCTAGTTCTTCCGATTATGATAATATACCGAGTCCTAGGGTAGCCAAGTCCTACGGTCTAGTCGGTCGTCCCGGCTGGAATCGTCATTGTCCTCGCTCATCCATTCATATCCGTTCTGATTCTTCGGACGAAAATGACCTTGTCAGTGATGACCCTACCTTTATAGACAGCCCTTATGGCGCTCCACCGACGTCTTCTGACTCTTCTTCATCTGAGTCAGTGGATTCCTCGACCGATGTACATGCGCCTGAGGTTACCTATCCCTATAGAGACCTCCCTGATTATGTGCCAGATGTTGTTAGACAACGTCCGGGTCACCCTGACTGGTCACCCGAGGATATTGCCTTGATCTTTGCACCTTATTCCGGTCCTGAGGATGATGCGATTTATTTGGGTCCGGGTATTATTGAGGAGACTGAGATAGATGTGGTTCCAGAGATGACTACTAAAGATGATTTTGATGAGATGGGACCACCTTTTGATCCTGCTATGCATCCGGAGTGGGAGTTAGTTGATTGGTACTTCCGTTCTAGCATGCTACCTCCCTCAGACATGTTTCATGGTGTGGACGTTCTGGTTATCTTCTATGAGGACTACATCCATGTCATTGTCATGTTCCCACCTGCATAGGGACATGTGGTGATTTGGTTTGGGGGAGTATATGGATATTCGTTCATTTTTAGTACAGTTATTTTTATTTTTAGTAATTCAGAATAATTTTTTCTTTTTGTTAGTTCGTTATTTCATTATTTCTTTCATTTGTTATTTCTTTTATTCATTGTAAAAAAAGAACAAAAAGAGAAATAATAATAATAGAAAAACAAACATTTTATTAGTTCTATAAATCAATGAAAACAGTTTCTTAAACAGTTTCTTAATATTGTTCAATGTTGCGTTACTTCATATTGCGATTAGATTTCGTTGAAATTTTGGAATTAAGAGAGTATGTAATCCGATGTCTACCGAATCTGTGAATGTATGTATGTCTTGAGAACTATAAATCCTTAGAATCATTGTTTGATATCTTATGCTTGCATAACTTTTTTGCACGACACGTAGTCATATGGATACATAGTAACATTGAACTATAATATAACCTGAATTTCTAAATAGTAATAGTGTGGAGATTAGAACCGACGAGTTTTAGAGCCTTTCATTCTTTTTTAGGGTTTGATTATGTTATTCGAATCTCATTGGCATAGCACATTATTTCGTTGATTAGTCTCACTATTCTTCATTTTGATTGAAAGTTGAGTTAGTACTATAATTACCATGTTTAAAAAAAATGAAAATAGAAAAAATTCCATTTCCTTTGGTGTCATAACATTGAAGAATCGTGTGACTCTAGAAAACGACACTAGGCCATTTGTTTTAATAAATCGTTTCGACCTTTGGCCTACCCCATACAAATATTTTTTATCCCTTGTTAACCCTTTGGGCCTTTAATTAAGCCATTTCACTGTTCACCTATTATTCTACCCACTCCAATATGGAGTTCTCCACTATTAAATGTTACCTAACCCATGTCCAAAAGCAGTAGAGAATAGTTTTTCATAAAGAAATCGGGCTAATAAATGACTAAGGAAAAAAATGATGTAGTGAGTAGTAAAGGAAAAGAAGGATCTAAAAAAAAAAAGGAAAAAAAAAAAGAAAGAAAGAAAAAAAGTGAAATCACTAGTCGTCGTATTAAAGCCCTTGCATTACACATTAAGGCTATTCCTATGTACATACGGACGCTTTGAACCCCTTTTTGCCTTTCTTTTTTGAACTTTAACCCTTGACCAACATTACAACCCTTATAAAGTCCTAGTTGACTCTATGGAAACATGATTTGAATATGGAACCGATAGGAAAATGGAGTATAAGCATGGTAGTAATGGTATTCACTTGATGATCGATATCTATTCGTGAGACCATTTTTTAGTCGTGTCATACGTTGTTCTGAGTCATATGCGAGTTTATTTGTTTTGCACAATAATTCTTTCTTGTATATGTATGAGTGGTTACACCTGTTTCTGAGTAATTTCATTTTAGAGTGTAATTAACAACGTGAGATTTGTAGCCGAATCATCACTAAATAGTCATCCGATTTATATTCCAATTTCATAGTTGCCGTGTATCCACTTGACTAATATTTCACACACATGCGGGTCTTTGATATATTATATTGATTCTGGTGGTATATGTTTTTGGATTATTTTCATAATGTAGGAAGGCGTACGATTTTTTTACTCTTGATAATGTAAAAAGTTTCATTTGAATTTAATTTTATCAAAGAAGGATGTTGACATTGAAATATTTTGAAGTTTGAATAAAATTTTTATTTTCACAAGTTAATAAAAATGGTTGTAAGTGACTTGTTAATGAGAACCCTCACGAGACTTCACTCGTCCGACTAGGGACACCTAGAGGTTTAAAAGGCTTGTTGCACAAGCTAAGTACTGCAATCGTTATCCATACGAAAATGGAGTAGGAATTTTATTATTATTAGTTGTATTTTATTCTTTTTGCTCGGGGACTAGCAAAATGTAGGTTTGGGGGTGTGATCGGGAGAGGGCAAATCCCAATTATACGCCTTAATTCACATTTGTTAGCCGTTTTTATCCTGTTTTTGTGTAGTTTTACTTTATTTTCTATTTCCTGTCAGGTTTTAGAAGAAAACATGGATTCCAGATTAAATAAGGAGAAAAAGCAAGAAGAAAGAAGCTGAAAAAAAAACCCTTCACGCGCGTGGTTCGCTCGCGCGAGATCCTAGAAATCGCGCGCGACATTCCAATTACGCGCTCGCGCGGCCCGCTCGCGCGATCTGTACAAAAACCAAAGTTGCGTATTTTGCTATACTGAAGAGCCCTGCTTGAACGAAACTTCTTAATGACGTTCAGATTGTAAATAACAACTGTTTTAGTTAGTTTCGGGATAGGAAAGCTTCCAAAAACTTCTTGTAAACTCTATATATACTTAGTTTTTATGATTTGGATGGTTACACACATTCATTCATTGAGGGCTTTGGAAGGCAGGAGGAAGGAGAAGAGCAAGCTTGAAGGTCTCTAATGGTTGCCATCAACTGAATCTTCATGCTTCCACCCACCATGTGCAACTAAACTCCTAATCTAGGGTTTCAATGAAACCCTAGCTATGTAAAGGGGGAATTCTATGCTTTTCTATTTTAGGATTTTATGGATTGGATAGTAATTGTATGATTCGAGGTGAAAAGTGCATGTTCATAGCGTATTATATGGTCCTGTATGGATGCTTTTATCCTTAAAGTCCCTACATTTAGGTGCATTCTAATAACAATGTTCTTTTTATTGTGTTAATGCTAAAATATATGTTTTTGCATTGTTTTATAGGTATTATGATGTAAATCAATGAAGTGGAGCTAAAGAAAAGTGATTTTGGTGAAGAGAACAACAGAAGCAGCTGGGAAAACGCCATTTTTGACAATGAAGACTTCAGATTTGGAAGATTTTCCCAGAGATATGAAATGTAGAGCTTTGAGTTACAGTAGCGTGGCCGCAAACGAGAGGTCAATCCCAGGTCCGAATAAAACGTTATGGCCATTCTCCCATCGGTGCGCAGAGCTGTCAAAATCATAAAAGTTCAAGCGATTGAGGAGAGTTCAATCGATCGAACCTTCAATCGATCGAACTAAGCTCGATCGATCGAACTTCATATTCACCCAAAAGTTGCGTAAGCTCTGTAGGAACCCTATATTATGAAAATCCACATTGATCCTAACCATCTACCATGCATACTCATTAATGTTCTATGGAGTACATCCCTTTTCGGTATTTCGAACTAGTTTATTTATGTTTCTGTAGTTTAGACATTGGAAATATGTGATGTAATATTGATTCTTAGCCTCTGTCATGCAATCTTTAGAAACCTTGGGCTCGATCGATCGAAGGTATTTCGATCGATCGAACCAGAGCCATAGTCAAGCGATCGAAGGAATTTCGATCGATTGAAGGATGAAGATGTCCGATCGATCGAGAGCGCTTTGATCGATCGAACTTGCTGATTCCTGAGATTATTCTTTTAAGTATTCCATGACTTTCTGTTTTAGAAATCTGTCATCAAATTGTACCTATAAGCTCAGTTTGTCACAACAGTTTTTAGAACTTAAAGCCTTAAGACTATTTTCTTCAATGACTTTTGAAAACTACTTTGAATGCTAACACCATTTAGAGTGCAAGTAATTACCATTGTTTTAAACCGTCTTTCAAGTATTTTAAATCACTTGTGATGATGTAGTCCCGGTCATGAAAGAGCTATTGATTCTTTATCTTTAGAAAAATACGGAATACCGAAAAGGGATGTACTCCATAGAACATTAATGAGTATGCATGGTAGATGGTTAGGATCAATGTGGATTCTCGTATTTCCAACACCTTTAGTTTATCTGTTTAATTAGTTATGTTTCTATAAGCTTTAGATTATTATTTAGTTTAATTTAATTAATTAGGATTTGTTAGTAAACCTCCAATCATTCATTCTTATTTTCTTTTTCTTTAGTTTATAACTTAGTAGACATTCTCCCTATTCCTTCCCTGTGAGATCGACCTGGACTTATCCAGTGTTACTTGCACGATCACCTACACTTGGGTGTTGCACAAGAGCGCACAACTATTTAGTCGTGTCAAGTTTTTGCCGCCGTTGCCGGGGAAGGCAACTAGGTTAGGATTTTACTAAGTTATCTCCATTTTTTTTTCTTTTTCTTAAAAAAAAAATTTTTATTTTTAATAAATAAATATATAATACAAATTAAAAGTGTTGGACTTTTTCTCACAAGTAAATAAATAAAAATTTTATTGTTTAAAAATTTTGGATAAATATGTCTTATATGGAGAGTACAAATAAGTACACATTAGGTAATGAAAGTTGTCCCCCAAGTTGGCAAGCACCCACTTATGACGCGTATTATCAACCTGAGTGTTACCAACCACCACAATGGGGAAATGATAGTAGTAGTTCCCCATATTATCAAACATATCAAGAACCTCCATATGGAGAGTTCTATCAACCGCAATGGGGATATAACCAAAAGGATAATGTAGAGTATAGTAGTAACTCCCACGATTACCAAATGCACCAAGACTTTCCATTTGGCGAGTCTTGCCCACAAACACAATGGGAAGGGGACTATCACCAACCACAATGGGGCGAAACTTCATATATTAATAATGAGGAGAATTACCAAGTTGAGGATAGTGGTATGTTAAAATTACTGCTTAGTGAAATGAAAAGGCTAGATAATGCACTTGATAAATTAGAAACTAGATATCAACAAGCATATGCTAGACAACCTTTAGAAGACTATACCAGTCCTTCAACATTACAACCTAAATTTCAAGACACTAATAATGGAATGGAATTAGAGGACAATGATAGGTTTATACCGAATGAGGTTAACAACTCATTCGAGAAAGTCATAACCCAACAAGAACTCCAAAACCAAACCATTAAGTATGAAGTTGTAGATCCATCTTCTCTTCAATATACACCCCCAGACATCAACTCCTTTACTACCTTGATAAAATTGCACAATCTCTTTGTCAAAAGCACCTCAATAGATGACATATATAGTGAGGAGAGTTACAAGGATGAGAATGAGGTTTTTACAGATAATGCGAGTTTAGATGACTGCACGCAATTAGGAAAGGATGAGTCCCCTGTTGACTCTACCCCTACCTTTGATAGTGAACCTAGGGAGGACGTTATTGAAATTTCTAAATTCGATTTAGATTCATCTGATATTCATGAACCTTCACCTCTTTCGGCCGAAGAGGCCGGTGTCACCAAGTTGCCTATCACCTATCCTCTCTATCAATCAATGCTCTCATCCCGAGTTTGAAAATCATGTGTACCCTATTATTGTTCAAATAGAATGTGTTGTGGAAGAGGATGGTAAGGATTCTAGCACATGTATATCGCAAAATTTGTTTTTTCAAAATTCTTTGATAGAGGACTTAGAAAATTTTGGGCCCACATTTGATGATCTTAAACTTCAACAAGAAGCTAGTAATCTTCTAGACTGCTTAACCTTCTTGACTAATAATGACATAGAGGCCCAAATAAATAGTTTTATCAAAGTCCAGTCCAAAACCATGTGCATAGAACAGAAATTAAATTCCTATGATCATATCTCTATAGATTCTGTTCTAATACAAGAGGAGGGTAATGAAGCTAAATTAGAACATCACTTAGACCCTACCCCTTTTATCGAACTTTGGCCACCTCCTAGTATTAAAATAGAGGCCATTATAGGAAATACCAACACCAAAGATCTTTCCTTGAGTATAATTCCTAAAAAGTGTGGTATTCATCTTATAACTATGCCCAATAACTTTGGAAGCCATTGGTTTTGCATCATCTCCTCTGACCTTGAGCCTGACTTTAGTTGGGGGGAGTTGCATTTTTATGAGAATGCCCACGTTCTTCTCAGTATTAAATTATTTTATTAGGAAGATCCTAAAAAATTTCGGTTATTACCTTATGATAAAAATCTTGATTAACCGAATTTATTTACTGAGTAGTTCTATTATATTCTATTTTTCTTGTTGCTACTAATGATTTTGCAGGTAACTTAAAAAAAATCTGGATATTAACGTCTCGAGGTACACATTAGGTAATGAAAGTTGTCCCCCAAGTTGGCAAGCACCCACTTATGACGCGTATTATCAACCTGAGTGCTACCAACCACCACAATGGGGAAATGATAGTAGTAGTTCCCCATATTATCAAACATATCAAGAACCTCCATATGGAGAGTTCTATCAACCGCAATGGGGATATAACCAAAAGGATAATGTAGAATATAGTAGTAGCTCCCACGATTACCAAACGCACCAAGACTTTCCCTTTGGCGAGTCTTGTCCACAAACACAATGGGAAGGGGACTATCACCAACCACAGTGGGGCGAAACTTCATATATTAATAATGAGGAGAGTAACCAAGTTTAGGATAGTGGTATGTTAAAATTACTGCCTAGTGAAATGAAAAGGCTAGATAATGTACTTGATAAATTAGAAACTAGATATCAACAAGCATATGCTAGCCAACCTTTAGAAGACTATACCAGTCCTTCAACATTACAACCTAAATTTCAAGACACTAATAATGGAATGGAATTAGAGGACAATGATAGGTTTATACCGAATGAGGTTAACAACTCATTCGAGAAAGTCATAACCCAACAAGAACTCCAAAACCAAACCATTAAGCATGAAGTTGTAGATCCATCTTCTCTTCAATATACACCCCCAAACATCAACTCCTTTACTACCTTGATAAAATTGCACAATCTCTTTGTCAAAAGCACCTCAATAGATGACATATATAGTGAGGAGAGTTACAAGGATGAGAATGAGGTTTTTACAGATAATGCGAGTTTAGATGACTGCACGCAATTAGGAAAGGATGAGTCCCCTGTTGACTCTACCCCTACCTTTGATAGTGACCCTAGGGAGGACGTTATTGAAATTTCTAAATTCGATTAGATTCATCTGATATTCATGAACCTTCACCTCTTTCGGCCGAAGAGGCCGGTGTCACCAAGTTGCCTATCACCTATCCTCTCTATCAATCAATGCTCTCATCCCGAGTTTGAAAATCATGTGTACCCTATTATTGTTCAAATAGAATGTGTTGTGGAAGAGGATGGTAAGGATTCTAGCACATGTATATCGCAAAATTTGTTTTTTCAAAATTCTTTGAGAGAGGACTTAGAAACTTTTGGGCCCACATTTGATGATCTTAAACTTCAACAAGAAGCTAGTAATCTTCTAGACTGCTTAACCTTCTTGACTAATAATGACATAGAGGCCCAAATAAATAGTTTTATCAAAGTCCAGTCCAAAACCATGTGCATAGAACAGAAATTAAATTCCTATGATCATATCTCTATAGATTCTGTTCTAATACAAGAGGAGGGTAATGAAGCTAAATTAGAACATCACTTAGACCCTACCCCTTTTATCGAACTTTGGCCACCTCCTAGTATTAAAATAGAGGCCATTATAGGAAATACCAACACCAAAGATCTTTCCTTGAGTATAATTCCTAAAAAGTGTGGTATTCATCTTATAACTATGCCCAATAACTTTGGAAGCCATTGGTTTTGCATCATCTCCTCTGACCTTGAGCCTGACTTTAGTTGGGGGGGAGTTGCATTTTTATGAGAATGCCCACGTTCTTCTCAGTATTAAATTATTTTATTAGGAAGATCCTAAAAAAATTCGGTTATTACCTTATGATAAAAATCTTGATTAACCGAATTTATTTACTGAGTAGTTCTATTATATTCTATTTTTCTTGTTGCTACTAATGATTTTGCAGGTAACTTAAAAAAAATCTGGATATTAAGGTCTCGAGGTACACATTAGGTAATGAAAGTTGTCCCCCAAGTTGGCAAGCACCCACTTATGACGCGTATTATCAACCTGAGTGCTACCAACCACCACAATGGGGAAATGATAGTAGTAGTTCCCCATATTATCAAACATATCAAGAACCTCCATATGGAGAGTTCTATCAACCGCAATGGGGATATAACCAAAAGGATAATGTAGAATATAGTAGTAGATCCCACGATTACCAAACGCACCAAGACTTTCCCTTTGGCGAGTCTTGTCCACAAACACAATGGGAAGGGGACTATCACCAACCACAGTGGGGCGAAACTTCATATATTAATAATGAGGAGAGTAACCAAGTTTAGGATAGTGGTATGTTAAAATTACTGCCTAGTGAAATGAAAAGGCTAGATAATGTACTTGATAAATTAGAAACTAGATATCAACAAGCATATTCTAGCCAACCTTTAGAAGACTATACCAGTCCTTCAACATTACAACCTAAATTTCAAGACACTAATAATGGAATGGAATTAGAGGACAATGATAGGTTTATACCGAATGAGGTTAACAACTCATTCGAGAAAGTCATAACCCAACAAGAACTCCAAAACCAAACCATTAAGCATGAAGTTGTAGATCCATCTTCTCTTCAATATACACCCCCAAACATCAACTCCTTTACTACCTTGATAAAATTGCACAATCTCTTTGTCAAAAGCACCTCAATAGATGACATATATAGTGAGGAGAGTTACAAGGATGAGAATGAGGTTTTTACAGATAATGCGAGTTTAGATGACTGCACGCAATTAGGAAAGGATGAGTCCCCTGTTGACTCTACCCCTACCTTTGATAGTGACCCTAGGGAGGACGTTATTGAAATTTCTAAATTCGATTTAGATTCATCTGATATTCATGAACCTTCACCTCTATCGGCCGAAGAGGCCGGTGTCACCAAGTTGCCTATCACCTATCCTCTCTATCAATCAATGCTCTCATCCCGAGTTTGAAAATCATGTGTACCCTATTATTGTTCAAATAGAATGTGTTGTGGAAGAGGATGGTAAGGATTCTAGCACATGTATATCGCAAAATTTGTTTTTTCAAAATTCTTTGAGAGAGGACTTAGAAACTTTTGGGCCCACATTTGATGATCTTAAACTTCAACAAGAAGCTAGTAATCTTCTAGACTGCTTAACCTTCTTGACTAATAATGACATAGAGGCCCAAATAAATAGTTTTATCAAAGTCCAGTCCAAAACCATGTGCATAGAACAGAAATTAAATTCCTATGATCATATCTCTATAGATTCTGTTCTAATACAAGAGGAGGGTAATGAAGCTAAATTAGAACATCACTTAGTTACAATAGTGTATGGATTAGCGTTGATGATTAGTTCTTATGAGTGTCTTTACTTGGGCCTTTGAACTCTTAAAATAAAGGAAGTATTATTGAAGTAGGATGCCTGAGCGCTCGGACCTTGGGAGTGCTCTAAGTTCGAGCACTTGAGCTTAAAAAGGGGTGAAATGACTATTTTGACCCTAGGTCCCAAAAAATCTATAAATACCAGCATTTCTTAACATTTTTGGACGTAAAAACTCTACATTCTAGAATGTTTTTTTGAATGAGAGAGAGAGAGATTGTGAGTTGTATATAGTCCATACACAAACACACACACAATCATGCTTGCATATCTCCCATTTTATGATCAACACATACATACACATACACATGCATGGCTACTACTATGAAATCTTGGAGTTGACAGCTTGAGGATCAAAGAAGTTTAGAGGAGAATCATAAAGTTCTTGAAGATTACGGCAATACACGCACATTTTCTTCATATATCTTCATTTAGATCATCTAGATCTTTGGTAAGTCTTCATACTCACTCCTAAACATGTTTTTATAAGTTATATTAACAATCTAGAGCCATGCAAATAACATGCATGAAGATCAAAGCTTGAATTTTGAGTTGTTAAAATTGTCACTACTCTGAAATGTCAAACCCGAGAGCTCAGACGAAGCACAAGCGCTCGAGCTCAAGCCCAACAAACAGGCCAAGTACGAGCGCTTGATAGTCGCAAGCGCTCAAGTTCAACAGTCTGTAAAAGATTAGTTTGTTGCATGTTAATTTTATAAGGATCCATGCTATTTATGATAGTATTATGAGCTGTGATAGTTGTACCTTGGGTTATACTGGGTATATGTAATTGTGTATGCTTATTAAGGGTGGTACCTTATGTTATTGCAGTTGTACTTTAGTAACGTACCACATTATAAAGAAAAGAGAAAGATGTATTCTTAACACGATGATGTGATTAATTGGTAGAACTTATACCTGTGACCATACGAGAACCATGTGAACATTACTGTAATGTAATTAAGTACATGACTCGAAGAATAATGTGCTTTAATGACTTGTACGATGTAAGTCATTTGTTAATGACGCGGAAGATGCGATAAGTTAATAACAAGAAGGTCGTATTCTTTGGTATGTTCCTTGTGTTTCATTCGTTTGCTTGGTCAGTTCAAGAAAAAGTAAAGTGTATAGGTTCAGTTATTGAGATGGTTAATAGCTGATGGGATAACGTCAAGAAAGTGGCTAATTGGGGCAAGATGACGAATTAACCAAGGTTGAATGGAAGAAGATTAGGATTACCAAGTAATGAGGCCATAAGGCAGATGTCAATTAGTCATTTGGGCACGATGGCAAGAGAATAGATGTCAATTAGCTGTTTAAACTCGATGACAAGATGGTAACCCATGACTAGAAAGCAGCAATATTCCAGGCCAATGGCATTCATGCCAGATGCATACAAAGAGTCGTGTAATGAAAGATTGGGCATATAGTCCAAAGATTGAATTAGTGATCCAAACAGTCGAGTTGTAAAGATTGAACCTGTGGTTCAAAGTAAAGTGTTGAGTTTGTAAAGATTGGACCAATAATTTTAAAGTGATCAGTCAATCGATGTTAGTTGTGTTTCAAAGATCTGAGTAATATCACTAAATGTTTCCCAAACATACGCATTACCTTGAGATTAAAATAATCGAGACTTAAAGACATGTTTTCAGTAAAGAAGAGAAAATGGAATGCTTACTTTCTTTACGTATTAACAAATGTTTTTCTGAGCCTGTTCAGTGTAGTAGGTTTACTCACTCAGCTTGCAGTAAAGCTGACGACTTTCTTGTCCTTAAAAATCAAACGTCTAGATCTTGCAAAGGCTGATTACCCAGACGAGGAGTTTGTTGAGGAAGGATATGGGTTTGCAAGCTAGCTGGTAGAAGAGAAGACTTTGTTTATTTATCTTTTGTTATTAGCCGAGGCACTAGATGCCAATCTTATTATTTTCTTTTATGTTGTACCATACCCAGGATGTTATTATCTTTCCTTTTCTTTTCTGTGGGTTACAATAATGGATTTAAGACTCTGATGATGTTTATTATTATGTAAGCCTAGAAGCACCATGCTTATTATTACCACTTCTATTTATTGTTTATTGCTTTTATTTTGATTCTTTCTTGTATGGTCAAGCAGGCGATCCTCAAACCAGTCACGCATCTACGGGTCCGAAGGTGATAATTTCATTTTTTCCCTACTTTTCTACACTGAGGAGTGACAACATGCCACTACATTCTACATCCCAGGCTGGGTAGTCCGCTAGTATGGACTACTCAAGCATGTTCCTGAGGATACTACTGCAGATTTCATGAGGAGTTTAGTTTTGTATCCTTCCATAGTGAAGGCTTTCACTGAGGCTTGGCACGAGAGGATAGCTGCTCCTTTATGAAGGATCCCTTCTTCTGCGGTACCCACTGCTAAGTACATGCTGGAGATCTAGACTACGATTGAGAGACAAACTAATAGATGGATATAGATATAACAGAAATAGTAAATGCAGGGAAATACTTTTAATTTGTAAAAAATCAAACAAATTCTGTCTACTTTCATTACACTTTCAAATGTGAAATAATTTTGCTTCCAAAAAAATGACCTTGTATGAGAAATGTTCTGACATATTCAATCAAACTGTTAGCTCTTTCATTCAATCTTACGGTTATGAAAATTTTCTTTTTAATGTTCTTTTTGACTTTTATTACATTGCTTTGAATCTTGCTTAGAGCTTTAATAATTCTATACCATGAACTGCCATTTATTTCTCCAAAGTGCTCATTTCAATAGCCATGAGACCCATAGATGGGATAGGATATATATATATATATTTTGGTTTTTGGTGGCAAATGAAGATTGCCCCTGGTAATAGGGCTTTGACATGGTCTTGGGCAAATGCAAGTTTGCCTCTAGTTCATAGCAAGGAAACTCAAGACACAAGGATTTGTCAAGATTTTTGGGTTTTTTTGGGTTTTCGTGGATCGAAGGCTTCGGGAGGCCCGCCTACTTATCCCCGAGTGGGCATCATGTCCAAAGTAGTTCGATTAAGGTCTTGAATAAAGGTGCCATTCAGGCAAAATTATTGACGACTGAACCAAGTAGGTTGCCTACGTATCCCTGAGTGGGAATCAGGTCGAGCGTAGTTCAGTAATGTTGGATGTCTTGAAAGAGAAGGGTTTAAGAAAAATACTTTTTGAGGCGATCCAAGTTTATCGGCTGATTGATTTCAACTCCATCTTGGTCCATAAGATAGGCAGCTCCTCTGGAAAGGAGTTTGATAACATACGGCCTGACCCGAAAAAGGACTTGTATATTTATAGGGATGTTGTGGTTTCAACGAATTGGAAAGAATTCATGATTTTGCCAACTTTCCCATTTTGTTAGATCTAGGTTAATAATTTGGCATAATAATTAGGATTTGATATTGTATTGTGTTCAAAGCATGTGGACTAACTTTTTGTTTTGTAGCGCTATTGTCACGCCCCGAAGTACCAAAAATAGGGAAAAAATAAATTTCCTTTATGGGTTCGTAGACACGTAACTGGTTGTGAGTGTCACCTGATTGTCCAAACATGCTTATAACAATAATCTGATATGAAAAAGTGACAGTTCAGCGGAAGCAGAAATTTAAAACATCTAAGTCTTACATCAGTAGTATATTACAGGCCAAAAAGATATCCAAAAGTTACATATTACAAGACCAGCTAAACTATTACATCACTAACATAATAATAACAGAACTATAACAAAAGAAAAGCTCCAAAGTCTTTGGCTGGCGAAACCATAGCCTTCCTCGTAGTAATCTTCACCAGCATAGTCTTCAGTAGTAAAGTCAGCATCTTGATAGCAGTCGACTCCGTCTGGACCTACAAAGGCTGGACGTGGAAGGTCCAGCGGCATGAAAAGCCGTTAGCGGTTAAGCTAAGTGAGGGTCCCCCTACGGTTACCACCACTTAAGGTAAGTTATTCTTCATCTCTTCTTATTTCTCGAAACCATATCTCATTCATCATTTCTTATTCTCGATACTATGTCTTGTTCATCTTTTCTTATTCTCAAAACCATGTCTTATTTAAATCCAATCATTCCCTTTGAAACTTAACCCAGAACTGAACTGAACAATGATATTGACTGAAAGAAGACTTAACTCCAAACGCATTTACTGGTCAAGAAAGAACAACACTCAACAATGAATAGTTAACTGTCGCCCAACTGGCACTCAAATTGTCGCCCAAATGGCATAAGTATGCGGGACATTAACAATCTCTTGGTCGAACACGTCATGCCAATCCTCAGATCGCCCGCACGTTACCGAACACGTCATGCCGATCCTCAGACCAAGGGTACGGGAAATTAATAATCACTTGGACGAACACGTCATGCCAATCCTCAGGTCACCCGTACATAACCGAACACGTCATGCCGATCCTCAGTCCAAGGGTGCAGAAAACTAATCAACTACTTGATCGATCATGTCATGACGATCCTCAGGTCATCCGCACTTGACCGACCACGTCATGCCGATCCTCAGATCAAGGAACAAAACATAACTCACCAATCGACTCCATGGAATAATCGAGAGACCATCATTGCAAGAATTATCCAAACACGACACAAAAGTTCACGAATCAACTTTGACTGGTAGTCACACGACTAGAAACGAACCCCAATGTCCCTTATTCGCTTTAAATTTATTATTGAAGGTTTTATCGTTATTTTTCACGTTCGTACGTTTCGTAGTTTTGTTCATTAATATCATCCATTTATAACCATCAGTATTTCGCTTTACGTTCGACATTCCATTTTCCTCTCAATATACATTTAATGGAAACTTTCCCAATCACTTACCAATGCAATAATCGTGTCATTCAGCATACTTATAGTTTGGGTATGAACTTTTCAACGGTCATCAAACTATGTTCACGTAGCTCATGGATTTATAGTCATAGATTTAATACCAATAAACATATAGATGAAATAGACCCTACCCCTTTTATCGAACTTTGGCCACCTCCTAGTATTAAAATAGAGGCCATTATAGGAAATACCAACACCAAAGATCTTTCCTTGAGTATAATTCCTAAAAAGTGTGGTATTCATCTTATAACTATGCCCAATAACTTTGGAAGCCATTGGTTTTGCATCATCTCCTCTGACCTTGAGCCTGACTTTAGTTGGGGGGAGTTGCATTTTTATGAGAATGCCCACGTTCTTCTCAGTATTAAATTATTTTATTAGGAAGATCCTAAAAAATTTCGGTTATTACCTTATGATAAAAATCTTGATTAACCGAATTTATTTATTGAGTAGTTCTATTATATTCTATTTTTCTTGTTGCTACTAATGATTTTGCAGGTAACTTAAAAAAAATCTGGATATTAACGTCTCGAGGTACACATTAGGTAATGAAAGTTGTCCCCCAAGTTGGCAAGCACCCACTTATGACGCGTATTATCAACCTGAGTGCTACCAACCACCACAATGGGGAAATGATAGTAGTAGTTCCCCATATTATCAAACATATCAAGAACCTCCATATGGAGAGTTCTATCAACCGCAATGGGGATATATCCAAAAGGATAATGTAGAATATAGTAGTAGCTCCCACGATTACCAAACGCACCAAGACTTTCCCTTTGGCGAGTCTTGTCCACAAACACAATGGGAAGGGGACTATCACCAACCACAGTGGGGCGAAACTTCATATATTAATAATGAGGAGAGTAACCAAGTTGAGGATAGTGGTATGTTAAAATTACTGCCTAGTGAAATGAAAAGGCTAGATAATGCACTTGATAAATTAGAAACTAGATATCAACAAGCATATGCTAGCCAACCTTTAGAAGACTATACCAGTCCTTCAACATTACAACCTAAATTTCAAGACACTAATAATGGAATGGAATTAGAGGACAATGATAGGTTTATATCGAATGAGGTTAACAACTCATTCGAGAAAGTCATAACCCAACAAGAACTCCAAAACCAAACCATTAAGCATGAAGTTGTAGATCCATCTTCTCTTCAATATACACCCCCAAACATCAACTCCTTTACTACCTTGATAAAATTGCACAATCTCTTTGTCAAAAGCACCTCAATAGATGACATATATAGTGAGGAGAGTTACAAGGATGAGAATGAGGTTTTTACAGATAATGCGAGTTTAGATGACTGAACGCAATTAGGATAGGATGAGTCCCCTGTTGACTCTACCCCTACCTTTGATAGTGACCCTAGGGAGGACGTTATTGAAATTTCTAAATTCGATTTAGATTCATCTGATATTCATGAACCTTCACCTCTTTCGGCCGAAGAGGCCGGTGTCACCAAGTTGCCTATCACCTATCCTCTCTATCAATCAATGCTCTCATCCCGAGTTTGAAAATCATGTGTACCCTATTATTGTTCAAATAGAATGTGTTGTGGAAGAGGATGGTAAGGATTCTAGCACATGTATATCGCAAAAATTGTTTTTTCAAAATTCTTTGAGAGAGGACTTAGAAACTTTTGGGCCCACATTTGATGATCTTAAACTTCAACAAGAAGCTAGTAATCTTCTAGACTGCTTAACCTTCTTGACTAATAATGACATAGAGGCCCAAATAAAAAGTTTTATCAAAGTCCAGTCCAAAACCATGTGCATAGAACAGAAATTAAATTCCTATGATCATATCTCTATAGATTCTGTTCTAATACAAGTGGAGGGTAATGAAGCTAAATTAGAACATCACTTAGACCCTACCCCTTTTATCGAACTTTGGCCACCTCCTAGTATTAAAATAGAGGCCATTATAGGAAATACCAACACCAAAGATCTTTCCTTGAGTATAATTCCTAAAAAGTGTGGTATTCATCTTATAACTATGCCCAATAACTTTGGAAGCCATTGGTTTTGCATCATCTCCTCTGACCTTGAGCTTGACTTTAGTTGGGGGGAGTTGCATTTTTATGAGAATGCCCACGTTCTTCTCAGTATTAAATTATTTTATTAGGAAGATCCTCAAAAATTTCGGTTATTACTTTATGATAAAAATCTTGATTAACCGAATTTATTTACTAAGTAGTTCTATTATATTCTATTTTTCTTGTTGCTACTAATGATTTTGCAGGTAACTTAAAAAAAATCTGGATATTAACGTCTCGAGGTACACATTAGGTAATGAAAGTTGTCCCCCAAGTTGGCAAGCACCCACTTATGACGCGTATTATCAACCTGAGTGCTACCAACCACCACAATGGGGAAATGATAGTAGTAGTTCCCCATATTATCAAACATATCAAGAACCTCCATATGGAGAGTTCTATCAACCGCAATGGGGATATAACCAAAAGGATAATGTAGAATATAGTAGTAGCTCCCACGATTAACAAACGCACCAAGACTTTCTCTTTGGCGAGTCTTGTCCACAAACACAATGGGAAGGGGACTATCACCAACCACAGTGGGGCGAAACTTCATATATTAATAATGAGGAGAGTAACCAAGTTGAGGATAGTGGTATGTTAAAATTACTGCCTAGTGAAATGAAAAGGCTAGATAATGCACTTGATAAATTAGAAACTAGATATCAACAAGCATATGCTAGCCAACCTTTAGAAGACTATACCAGTCCTTCAACATTACAACCTAAATTTCAAGACACTAATAATGGAATGGAATTAGAGGACAATGATAGGTTTATACCGAATGAGGTTAGCAACTCATTCGAGAAAGTCATAACCCAACAAGAACTCCAAAACCAAACCATTAAGCAAGAAGTTGTAGATCCATCTTCTCTTCAATATACACCCCTAAACATCAACTCCTTTACTACCTTGATAAAATTGCACAATCTCTTTGTTAAAAGCACCTCAATAGATGACATATATAGTGAGGAGAGTTACAAGGATGAGAATGAGGTTTTTACAGATAATGCGAGTTTAGATGACTGCACGCAATTAGGAAAGGATGAGTCCCCTGTTGACTCTGCCCCTACCTTTGATAGTGACCCTAGGGAGGACGTTATTGAAATTTCTAAATTCGATTTAGATTCATCTGATATTCATGACCCTTCACCTCTTTCGGCCGAAGAGGCCGGTGTCACCAAGTTGCCCATCACCTATCCTCTCTATCAATCAATGCTCTCATCCCGAGTTTGAAAATCATGTGTACCCTATTATTGTTCAAATAGAATGTGTTGTGGAAGAGGATGGTAAGGATTCTAGCACATGTATGTCGCAAAATTTGTTTTTTCAAAATTCTTTGAGAGAGGACTTAGAAACTTTTGGGCCCACATTTGATGATCTTAAACTTCAACAAGAAGCTAGTAATCTTCTAGACTGCTTAACCTTCTTGACTAATAATGACATAGAGGCCCAAATAAATAGTTTTATCAAAGTCCAATCCAAAACCATGTGCATAGAACAGAAATTAAATTCCTATGATCATATCTCTATAGATTCTGTTCTAATACAAGAGGAGGGTAATGAAGCTAAATTAGAACATCACTTAGACCCTACCCCTTTTATCGAACTTTGGCCACCTCCTAGTATTAAAATAGAGGCCATTATAGGAAATACCAACACCAAAGATCTTTCCTTGAGTATAATTCCTAAAAAGTGTGGTATTCATCTTATAACTATGCCCAATAACTTTGGAAGCCATTGGTTTTGCATCATCTCCTCTGACCTTGAGCTTGACTTTAGTTGGGGGGAGTTGCATTTTTATGAGAATGCCCACGTTCTTCTCAGTATTAAATTATTTTATTAGGAAGATCCTCAAAAATTTCGGTTATTACTTTATGATAAAAATCTTGATTAACCGAATTTATTTACTAAGTAATTCTATTATATTCTATTTTTCTTGTTGCTACTAATGATTTTGCAGGTAACTTAAAAAAAATCTGGATATTAACGTCTCGAGGTACACATTCGGTAATGAAAGTTGTCCCCCAAGTTGGCAAGCACCCACTTATGACGCGTATTATCAACCTGAGTGCTACCAACCACCACAATGGGGAAATGATAGTAGTAGTTCCCCATATTATCAAACATATCAAGAACCTCCATATGGAGAGTTCTATCAACCGCAATGGGGATATAACCAAAAGGATAATGTAGAATATAGTAGTAGCTCCCACGATTAACAAACGCACCAAGACTTTCCCTTTGGCGTGTCTTGTCCACAAACAAAATGGGAAGGGGACTATCACCAACCACAGTAGGGCGAAACTTCATATATTAATAATGAGGAGAATAACCAAGTTGAGGATAGTGGTATGTTAAAATTACTGCCTAGTGAAATGAAAAGGCTAGATAATGCACTTGATAAATTAGAAACTAGATATCAACAAGCATATGCTAGCCAACCTTTAGAAGACTATACCATTCCTTCAACATTACAACCTAAATTTCAAGACACTAATAATGGAATGGAATTAGAGGACAATGATAGGTTTATACCGAATGAGGTTAACAACTCATTCGAGAAAGTCATAACCCAACAAGAACTCCAAAACCAAACCATTAAGCATGAAGTTGTAGATCCATATTCTCTTCAATATACACCCCCAAACATCAACTCCTTTACTACCTTGATAAAATTGCACAATCTCTTTGTCAAAAGCACCTCAATAGATGACATATATAGTGAGGAGAGTTACAAGGATGAGAATGAGGTTTTTACAGATAATGCGAGTTTAGATGACTGCACGTAATTAGGAAAGGATGAGTCCCCTGTTGACTATACCCCTACCTTTGATAGTGACCCTAGGGAGGACGTTATTGAAATTTCTAAATTCGATTTAGATTCATCTGATATTCATGAACCTTCACCTCTTTCGGCCGAAGAGGCGGTGTCACCAAGTTGCCCATCACCTATCCTCTCTATCAATCAATGCTCTCATCCCGAGTTTGAAAATCACGTGTACCCTATTATTGTTCAAATAGAATGTGTTGTGGAAGAGGATGGTAAGGATTCTAGCACATGTGTATCGCAAAATTTGTTTTTTCAAAATTCTTTGAGAGAGGACTTAGAAACTTTTGGGCCCACATTTGATGATCTTAAACTTCAACAAGAAGCTAGTAATCTTCTAGACTGCTTAGCCTTCTTGACTAATAATGACATAGAGGCCCAAATAAATAGTTTTATCCAAGTCCAGTCCAAAACCATGTGCATAGAACAGAAATTAAATTCCTATGATCATATCTCTATAGATTATGTTCTAATACAAGAGGAGGGTAATGAAGCTAAATTAGAACATCACTTAGACCCTACCCCTTTTATCGAGCTGTGGCCACCTCCTAGTATTAAAATAGAGGCCATTATAGGAAATACCAACACCAAAGATTTTTCCTTGAGTATAATTCCTAAAAAGTGTGGTATTCATCTTATAACTATGCCCAATAACTTTGGAAGCCATTGGTTTTGCATCATCTCCTCTGACCTTGAGCCTGACATTAGTTGGGGGGAGTTGCATTTTTATGAGGATGCCCACGTTCTTCTCACTATTAAATTATTTTATTGGAAAGATCCTAAAAAATTTCAGTTATTACCTTATGATAAAAATCTTGATTAACCGAATTTATTTATTGAGTAGTTCTATTATATTCTATTTTTCTTGTTGCTACTAATGATTTTGAAGGTAACTTAAAAAAAAATCTGCATATTAACGTCTCGAGGTAACATCCTTCCTTCTCTCGCTTTACTTCACATTTTCACATGTCCATGTGCTTAGTTTAGAACATTGGGGACAATGTTTAGTTTTAGTTGGGGGGAGTGAGTCATTGCATACCTCATATTTTTTTTGTGGTGCTTTAATGTCAATATACCTGCTTAGCAACATGACTCAGTAAATTAAAAAAAAAAATTAAGAATTAAAATTATATTTAAAGATAATAAGATGGTTCTTGTATTTCTCTCTTAGTTAATGTAGTTAGTTATGATGCATTAGTGTTATTTTCTGTATGTTACTAGTCTATGATACACAATGACAGTTTCTTTACTATCTTAGTTATAGTATATTTTATGCTTTTTAATCTTCAATCAACTTTGAGCACATTGTGACAACCTTGTACATGGCTAAAATGGATTAGTAAGCATAGCTTAGGTGTCTTGAGAGACTGTAGTGGAGACTAATAACCCAAGTGAGCTTTTGTGCCTTTCTTTATTCTTGAGGGTTTTATAAAATTACTCTTACTTTTTGAAAAGCGTTGTAATTCGTTGTAAGTCTCATTTTTCTTCTTCATTTTGACTGATCACTAGAAGAGAACGTTCGGGATTTACCAAAATCTACAACTCTTGAATTTACTGAAATGAATAATCCTATGAACTTAGAAGATGATTTAGGCCATCTTTTGACCATACACGCATAATACAACCTTGGCCTGCTATTATGCTATTCCTTTACTTCACCTTTTGAGCATTATCATATTTTCCTTGTCTACACAATCCTAAAATCTATACCTAACTCCAAATTAGGAGTTCAAGCCTCAGTTCTGTATTTAGGAGTGATTGGGATGTATTTTCTTGACAAGAAGTTTGGTTTTGTAAATAAGGGAAAGTTGGCAAAAAAGAAAAGAAAAAAAGATGGAAAGAAAAAAAAAGATGGAAAAAAAAGAATAAAAGAAAAAATATGCCAATGGTTGTTACCAAAGAAAAAGAAAAAAATAATAATAGTAAAAAGAAGAGTGAAAAAAAAAGAAAAAAAAAGGGAAAAGAAGAGAGAGATTGGAGATGTGGGGAAGTTTGAAAAATTGTAGTAGACATTCCAATCACATCCTTGGACCCAATTGATAATCACGAACCTCTTTCTTCTTAATCGAACACCTCTTTTTCAAAGTCCTAATGATTCTAGGTAAATTGGATTTGAAGTTAAGGTAATGAGAGAGTTCTCCACGGTATCTCGCTCTTCTAGTGAAAAGCATCATTTCATAAGACTTTACACACTAAAATCTCTGTTTTTCTATTTAGATATGAGAAGCATTAGATTCCATTTACATTTACTCTTTATAGCTTCCATATCATGAGTGACAATTGTTACACCCAATTCTGAGTGATTTCATCTTGAGAGTGTAATCCCAGTGAGAGTTGAGTCAAAATGAACGTCTTGATAGTATCTTAGGTTATGCGAGCTTTGAAATTGAAGTTTTGTATTTTGGTTTGTCCATCCACACACACACTTGAAGATTAATAGGTATGGAACATTCTAATGACTTTGATAGTAGATTAACTGTAATGTGTGTGTTGCATTGCTATGGCTTACTAGAGAGTTTCATGAGATTGTTGAGCTTAACTACATTGCTAAATGAGAGGAAAATTTTTGTGAAAATATTTAAATGAGAACTATTACCATAAACATGAATTTTGTGGGTAGATTCACTGCAAACCCTCACGAGACAATACTCGTCCACTAGGGGGAACCTAGGGGTTTAAAGGCTTGTTGCATACGCTAAATGCAATCGCGATTCCTGTGAAAGTGATTTTGGAATTTTTCTTTCTTTTGTTTTCAATTTTTAGAGTTCAAATAAACATTGCTGTAGTTCGCTTCATTGCTAGGGACTAGCAACGAGCTAGTTGGGGGTGTGATTCGAGATAAAAAGTGCATGTTCATAGCGTATTATATCGTCCTGTATGCATACTTTTATCCTCAAAGTCCCTACATTTAGGTGCATCCTAATAACAATGTTCTTTTTATTGTGTTAATACTAAAATATATGTTTTTGCATTATTTTTGTCACGCCCCGAAGTACCAAAAATAGGGAAAAATAAATTTCCTTTATGGGTTCGTAGACACGTGACTGGTTCTGAGTGTCACCTGATTGTCCAAACATGCTTATAACAATAATGTGATATGGGAAAGTGACTAAGTTCAGCGGAAGCAGAAATTTAAAACATCCAAGTCTTACATCAGTAGTGTATTACAGGCCAAAAAGATATCCAAAAGATACATATTACAAGACCTGTTAAACTGTTACATCACTAACATAATAATAACAGAACTATAATAAAAGAAAAGCTCCAAAGTCTTCAGCTGGAAAAACCGTAGCCTTCCTCGTAGTAATCTTCACGAGCGTAGTCTTCAGTAGTAAAGTCAGCATCTTGATAGCAATCGGCTCTGTCTGGACCTGCAAAGGCTGGACGTGGAAGGTCCAGCGACATGAAAAGCCGTTAGCGGTTAAGCTAAGTGAGGGTCCGCTTAAGGTTACCACCACTTAAGGTACGTTATTCTTCATCTCTTCTTATTTCTCGAAACCATATCTCGTTCATCATTTCTTATTCTCGATACTATGTCTTGTTCGTCTTTTCTTATTCTCAAAATCATATCATATTTAAACCCAATCATTCCTTTTGAAACTTAACCCAGAACTGAACTGACCAATGACATTGACTGAAAGAAGACTTAACTCCAAACGCATTTACTGGTCAAGAAAGAACAACGCTCAACAATGAATAGTTAACTGTTGCCCAACTGGCACTCAAACGGTCACCCAAATGGCCTAAGTGTGCGGGACTTTAACAATCTCTTGGTCGAACACGTCATGCCGATCCTCAGGTCGCCCGCACGTTACCGAACACGTCATGCCGATCCTCAGACCAAGGGTACGGGAAATTAATAATCACATGGACGAACATGTCATGCCGATCCTCAGGTCATCCGTACATAACCGAACACGTCATGTCGATCCTCAGTCCAAGGGTGCGGAAAAATAATCAACCACTTGATCGAAAACATCACGACGATCCTCAGGTCATACGCACTTCACCGAACACGTCATGCCGATCCTCAGATCAAGGAACAAAACATAACTCACCAATCGACAAAATGGAATTACCGAAAGACCAATTTTGTAAAAAATATCCAAACACGACTCGAAAGTTCACGAATCAACTTTGACCAGTAGTCACACGACTAGAAACGAGGCCCAATATCCCTTATTTGCATTAAATCTGTTATCGAAGGTTTTATCATTATTTTACGCGTTCGCACGTTTCGTAGTTTAGTTCATTAATATCATCCATTTATAACCGTTAATGTTTCGCTATACGTCCGACATTCCTTTTTTCTCTCAATATACTTATGATAGAAACTTTTCCGATCACTTATCAACGCAATATTCGTGCCATACAATATACTTATAGTTTGGGTATGAACTTTCCAACGGTCATTAAACTATATTCACGTAGCTTATGGATTTATAATCATGGATTTAATACCAATAAACATATAGATGAAACCCTTAACATACTCATCTACGCGATAGCACTACCATAGCACGAGATTTTCATAACAACACATGTACCGGAAAACTAGCATCAACAATCAACACCATGCATAAACAAAACATTATACAAAAAGCTGTACAATCTGCCAAGATACATTTTCACTGTGTTGACTGAATTAACATGATTTATTTGGGCATGATAAATTGCTTTGTAGATCAAACTCAAAACTAAAACATTATAGATAATAGGAATATCTTCATGTAAAAAAAATCTAGCTTCAATAACATTTTTGAGCTACTCAAACGATTTATTTTACAAGACATTTCTTACATCTCGGACTGTTCTGTCCCAGATTTATAGTACTGCATTATACGTGCATTTCACCTATGAAGGAGGGGTTTTTAGACTGAGCTATTGAAGGGTTATTTGTAGATAAATAAGTTAGCTTTCGTCATAAAAAAACCTAGCTTAATTCTCATTTTCGAGCTGCACAAAACATTCATTTTACTAAACTATGTTCTGCTGAATGTTTCAGTTTCTCAGATTTATAACAATGCATTGTACATGCATTTCACCCATGAAGGAGTGATTTATAGACTAAGACATAGAAGTGTTATTTGTAGAAAAATGGGTCAGATTTTACCACAAAAAAACCTAGCTTAATTCCGATTTTTGAGCTCCTCAAAACATCCATTTTACTAAACTACATTCTGCTGGAAGTTTCTGTTTTCCCAGGTTTATAACACTGCGTTGTACATGCATTTCACCCATGAAGGAGTGATTTATAGACTGAGCTATAGAAGAGTTATTTGTAGATATATGCGTTATCGTTTACCACAAAAAAACCTAGCTTAATTCAGATTTTGGAGCTGCACAAAACATTCATTTTAATAAACTTTGTTCTGCTGAGAGTTTCAGTTTCTCAGATTTATGGATTTGTCTTGCATGTCATGAAAACTTCAACACAACAACATCAAACTTCTACTAAACATTCGTACATATTATATGTGTTCTAAATTGAGTTAGATTACTCACAATTACACACCAAAGCTTGAAATTGAGCTTGGATGTTGTTTTTGAGCTTAATAGAGCTAGAACTTCAAACTTCAAAGATGAACTCCTTCTTCTTAACTTCTTAACTTTTCTTTCTTCTAGGAATCTTCTTGGACTTCTAAGACTTGTAATCACAGCTCCTAAGTCCCCATGGTGATGTGGATGTAAGTATATGAGTGTGTATATGAAGGTGCTCACAAGGAAATGGAGGATCAACTCTTGATTTTCCTCCTAACTTCTCTTTTATCTCTCTATGTATCTCTAACCTCCTAGCCTTCTCTCCATGTGCAAATTTTTAGGCCAAAGAAAATGAAATGCATGAGTATATGCATGGTCATATAGAGATGGTGGACGAGGAGGTGTCTTCATGCATGTTTGCATGTGCACATGCAATGACAAGTGTCCCACATGTGGACAAGTGTCACATAGGGTGGTGACATGTGTCAATGGGGTTGCATGTAGCTTCCATGTGGCCGGCCATGTGGAGCCCACCTTGGGTTTTGTGGCACTTCATCGGTTTGCATGCATAAGTTCCTCGGTATACATGTCGGTCTCGAAGTACGTGCAAACTGGTATTATTTCTATTGTCTGGGTCCAGGTACAGGACTAAGTTAAATCTTATTATGGTCAAGTCGGTATGGTTACTACAGTCTATATGGTAATACTACAACACGTCCATACCGTCACGTAATTAAAATAATAATATAATAATATAGTGGGTCCAATACAGAAATTAGAAAAAGCTGATATTATAATGACAGAAAATTACAGGTGTTACATCTTCCACCACCTATTAAAGGATTTCGTCCTCGAAATCAGAGCTTATCTATTTACAAAACAGAAAAGAATATTTCTCTCGCATCTCTGACTCCATTTCCCATGAAGCTTCTCTTTCGTCATGATGATTCCATTGAACTTTCACCAATGGGATCTACTTGTTCCTCAGCTTCTTGGTTTCTTGACCCAAAATCTTGATGGGTTTCTGTGTGTAAGACATGTTATTCTCCTCAATGTCCTTGAAGTCGATTACATGTGGTGTCGCGCCCTGATGATACTCCTTCATCATACTGATGTGAAAAATATTGCGAATACCTGACAACCTTGGTGGCAACATCACTAATTTCTAATATCCTACGTGAAATTTCTGGAAAAATTCAGGTGCTACATCTCTACCTACCTTATCAGAGGATTTCGTCCTCGAAATCTAGAGTTTGCTAGGTCTTAGAAAGTACAAGGTACTAATCATATCTCAGATTTTAAGGTTGTGAGGTTCTCACTAGCTAACTAATCAGACCTTCTCATAAATTCTTTTAAACATCCAAACTTCTTTGCTAAAACAATGCCAAGTGAAATTCATAGTTCTGACATTGAATATGGCACCTTCGGTCTTTCATCTTGTTCAATGCTGAGATTAATTTGGTGATCTGCAAGTTCTCTTTCGGGATCTTCTTTGTGGTGGAACCTTGTTCTGAGTTCCTCGTTCTGGATAATCTTTGCGAACACGTCCAGTCTTTCCACAATTAAAGCACTGTGCCTATCAACTTGTGAGATGTTTCGGTGCTTTGCATTCTTTGAAGTGATGTCTAGATATTCTACAGCTGTCGCAGATATCACGTTGTTTTGGATGTGTCTGAACGGCAGTCTGATTAACTTTCCTTTCATTGTTTCTTTGCCTCTTGTGATGATTCTTGATGTATCTAGAGTTTTCCTCAATGATTGTGGGCTGCATTCGAGTAGTTGTTCGGGATACTGGTTTGTTTCTTCTGCGTCATTAATCAGGTAAGATTCTTGCCTCTCAGCTTTTTGATGCGATGGTTGAGAAGTCTAGTTGGTCTCACAATTGTCTTCTATAACTTGTAGGGGTCGTGGCATCCTTTTAAGCGTGTTATTGTGATTGGGTTCCTTTGCATGTCGTCATGAAATTGTCGTGGAGTTTTGGCATCGTAGGTGATGGCACAAGTTATTAAGCAATTTCTCCATGCATTAATTAATACCAAGCATATAAGTTGTTACGGGTAATTGGAGTAGGATTGAATTCACTTGTAAGGAGTTGAATTCATAACAAAATGAATACTCATTATGTACTGAGTTAAAAACGAAGAAGTACGTGATCAATCACTTGTACGTAGAATCACAATGTATAGAATGAGTATCTGAGAATAACCATTAGATGATTACTATAGGACAATCATAGTAATGCAATGATTATAGGCGCATGGCCTCCTAGGTAGGACATAAGAATTCCTTATCTCATGAGCCAATAATTTAGGTGAAACCTTAATGATAAAAGTCAAGGTTACCAATAAGAAGAATTTGTGAAATGAAAGGAAATGAAGACTAATTTACAAAGGGGTGCAATATGCTTGAGTTCCTTAGGTGAACAAATACAAAGAGATCCTTTACAATAATGTCAAGGGATACGCACTTGCAAAAGTTGGTCAAATGGTTGACAGTCCAAACGATTTACAAAGATTAATTTAACAGATCATAAATCCAAATGACTTACAATGATTGGTTTATAAATGAATTATTGGAATCGATTTTCATGGTGATAAGACCAAAGAGGTGACTTATAGCATTAGAAAGCAAATGAATTCACTTGGATTTATTATTGATCAGAATGATCCAAAATCTTGTTAAGTGAAATCAGAGAGGACAGCGAATAATTGTCAATTAATGAAACAATAAAGGGCATCCCAAGGTTCATCATAAGGATAATTGATCTAATCAAACCAATGGTAGAAAATAGTGGGTTTACTCAGAAGGAGTTAAATCAGAAAGATGAATATAGTTACTCAGCCTTACATGGTTTTAATTTATAACGTGCGCAGGGTCAGAGATGCATTTCTTCAGTGTGTTGATGGAACATTGATGTTGTAAACCTGAAACGTGTCTTCTCTTGGTAGGTCCTATGCGATCTGATCATTGGCTTGAAAGTGGAATGCAGTACTCATCTTCACTAATGTTCGCAGTGCGAGTCATTCGTTGTGATTAAACCTAGTCGATGTCAGCAGTCTATGAGGTCGTTCGATCTGTTGAAGGTATGTTCTATTCTTGCATCTTCCATCGCCTCGGGTTAAGTCAATATCTCATGTGCTCCTTGTAGTAGGGTTGACCTTGGTAGTGTAGCAGGTTGTGGCTTGAGTGGTCTAAAAATCGATTCTGAATGGACGATATGGAGGTGTCTAAATAACTCGTTTCCATAGTTACTTGTGCTTGTGCCGTCAGCGGTCTTCCATAAGCCTTGTATCAGTCTTCCAAATACACTGGTGGGATCGATCTCCTTAGGTATTATGTTGCTTAGCTTTCTGGTCTGGTCCTCAGTTGTTTGAGATGATTCATCCATTGCAGAGATCGAGAAGATTCTTCTGTTCCTACGTATGAGTTCGTGTCTATAAGGTTTCTATCATACCTTATGTGAAGCAATCATAACCTGTTATATTTCACATTATGGTTATCATCATAATCCCGGTAGCTAGAATACGATGATTCAAACGATTGAACAAATTGACCCAAAATGAAGCCAAATCTGAAAAGGCATATGAATCCTCATAGATAGAAGTATAATAGTAGAATGATGTGATCCATTCAAGAATAAAATGTAAATCCAACAATAATTGGATGACTGATTACTATGGAAGCAATCGTAGTATCTGAAGATTTGTAGGAAATGAAAGTAACTGATGGCATAAGGCCTTCAACGAATGAAATAAGAATTAGGTATTTCATAAGTGAAATAGTCCAAACGAAACCCTACTGATAAAGAATAAGGTAGCAACTGAGAGAGACAATAAGAGGTCAAGATGTACAGAGAGTACAACATTTTTGAGTTCCTAACAAAAACAAGAACAGAGAACTCATTTAGAATTATTTCAAATGAAATGAACTTGTAAGAATTTGTTCAAGGGATAATAAGTAAAAAAGAATGACTTTGCAGTATTAGTAATCAAATTTATTTAGAATCATTTCAAAGACAATGAACTTTCAAGATTTTAGTTCAAAGAATAATAAGTCAAAAGAATGACTTTCCAGTACTAGTGATCGAACTTGTGCTCAAAAGAATTTATCAAGAATCAGATGATCAAGCTACATACTCAAGAATTGTTGACTGGGGAATTTCTAAAAAGTCAAGGAAATGAATTACTTATCAAGGAGTGTATCACAATAGTTATTGATGGCAATCGGAGCCACTGTACAAAATATATAGATACCATTTTCAGAAGAAATGGCCATTAGAATAGAAGGCATTGATTTACTCAAAAGGAGTGGAATGAGTAGAAAGGATATAACTGCTTACTATGGTACTCCCTTACCATATCTAAGGTAAAGTTTTCCTCTCTTATTATCTATAACGGGTCCTCAAAGAATTCCTCCTCAAGGTCCTCCTTTCCTCCTCCTCGATGTCAACTGGATCTGCTTCGTGGTTCTGCTCAGGCATTAGTATCATCTTATCCTCGTCAACTGGTGGTGCTGGATGGTCATGTACATCATCCCCTGGTCTCTGAAGATCGTCTGCTGGGTCAACCTCCTTGATCGGCTCATCGTCGCTACTTGCCAGATCGTCCTCGATTGTCAGGTCATCGTCGTCATCTGTGTCGTCACCATTAGATGGGTCATCTGTTGAGTGGTCACTGCCTGCAGAATCCTCTCCACTCGCTATGTCGTCATCGCTATCTATATCTATGGGATCTGAATTAGCATCTGGCTCTGGTATGGGCTCGGGTGAGAATGGTGGTGCTAGGGAGGCCATGATAATCGGGAAGAGTATATCGTCATATAGTGCCTCGTCCTGAGTCATGCTGACAAGGTCCTGGTGAATAAGTATGTTAGTCTCTGAAGCATGGATTGCCTTGGGCCACACTCGATCCAGATACTGCAATGTATCGGTAAGCACAGCTCTCCGTATGTCCTCCTCCAAGATATGCCTTGCCCTCTACCAGATCCGCTGTCGATATAGTACAGGGTCGGCAGGCTGGATATGACCGTCGCGATTATACTGACCTCCGAAATCATCATGAACGAAGCTCGACTCCATAGTCATGCAAGAGGAGCTAACTTAGTGTCAGTACTAATACGAGGTAAATCTTAGGCTCATAACTTAAGGTGTAGGACAATCAGTGAGCGCGTCTAAACCTAAAGCTCTGATACCAAAAATCCCTGTCACGCCCCGAAGTACCAAAAATAGGGAAAAATAAATTTCCTTTATGGGTTCGTAGACACGTGACTGGTTGTGAGTGTCACCTGATTGTCCAAACATGCTTATAACAATAATGTGATATGGGAAAGTGACTAAGTTCAACGGAAGCAGAAATTTAAAACATCCAAGTCTTACATCAGTAGTGTATTACAGGCCAAAAAGATATCCAAAAGATACATATTACAAGACCAACTAAACTACTATATCACTAACATAATAATAACAGAACTATAACAAAAGAAAAGCTACAAAGTCTTCAGCTGGCAAAACCGTAGCCTTCCACGTAGTAATCTTCACGAGCGTAGTCTTCTGTAGTAAAGTCAGCATCTTGATAGCAGTCGACTCTGTCTGGACCTGCAAAGGCTGGACGTGGAAGGTCCAGCGGTATGAAAAGCCGTTAGCGGTTAAGCTAAGTGAGGGTCCCCTTAAGGTTACCACCACTTAAGGTATGTTATTCTTCATCTCTTCTTATTTCTCGAAACCATATCTCGTTCATCATTTCTTATTCTCGATACTATGTCTTGTTCGTCTTTTCTTATTCTCAAAATCATATCATATTTAAACCCAATCATTCCTTTTGAAACTTAACCCATAACTGAACTGACCAATGACATTGACTGAAAGAAGACTTAACTCCAAACGCATTTACTGGTCAAGAAAGAATAACGCTCAACAATGAATAGTTAATTATCGCCCAACTGGCACTCAAAATGTCACCCAAATGGCATAAGTTTGCGGGACATTAACAATCTATTGGTCGAACACATCATGCCGATCCTCAGGTCGCCCGCACGTTACCGAACACGTCATGCCGATCCTCAGACCAAGGGTACGGAAAATTAATAATCACTTGGACGAACACGTCATGCCGATCCTCAGGTCACCCATACATAACCGAACACGTCATGTCGATCCTCCGTCCAAGGGTGAGGAAAAATAATCAACCACTTGATCGAACACATCACGACGATCCTCAAGTCATCCGCACTTGATCGAACACGTCATGCCGATCCTCAGATCAAGGAACAAAACATAACTCACCAATCGACACCATGGAATTACCGAAAGACCAATTTTGCAAAAAATATCCAAACACGACACGAAAGTTCACGAATCAACTTTGACCGGTAGTCACACGACTAGAAACGAGGCCCAATATCCCTTATTCGCATTAAATCTGTTATCGAAGGTTTTATCATTATTTTACGCGTTCGCACGTTTCGTAGTTTAGTTCATTAAGATCATCCATTTATAACCGTTAATGTTTCGCTATACGTCCGACATTCCGTTTTTCTCTCAATATACTTACGATAGAAACTTTTCCGATCACTTATCAACGCAATAATCGTGCCATACAATATACTTATAGTTTGGGAATGAACTTTCCAACGGTCATTAAACTATATTCACGTAGCTTATGGATTTATAATCATGGATTTAATACCAATAAACATATAGATAAACCCTTAACATACTCATCTACGCGATAGCACTACCATAGCACGAGATTTTCATAACAACACATGTACCAGAAAACTAGCATCAACAATCAACACCATGCATAAACAAAACATTATACAAAAAGCTGTACAATCTGCCAAGATACATTTTCACTGTGTTGACTGAATTAACATGATTTATTTGGGCATGATAAATTGCTTTGTAGATCAAACTCAAAACTAAAACATTATAGATAATAGGAATATCTTCATGTAAAAAAAAATCTAGCTTCAATTACATTTTTGAGCTGCTCAAACTATTTATTTTACATGACATTTCTTACATCTCCGACTGTTCAGTCCCAGATTTATAGTACTGCATTGTACGTGCATTTCACCTATGAAGGAGGGGTTTTTAGACTGAGCTATTGAAGGGTTATTTGTAGATAAATAAGTTAGCTTTCTTCACAAGAAAACCTAGCTTAATTCTCATTTTCGAGCTGCACAAAACATTCATTTTACTAAACTATGTTCTGCTGAATGTTTCAGTTTCTCAGATTTATAACACTGCATTGTACATGCATTTCACCCATGAAGGAGTGATTTATAGACTAAGCTATAGCAGTATTATTTGTAGAAAAATGGGTCAGATTTTACCACAAAAAAACCTAGCTTAATTCCGATTTTTGAGCTCCTCAAAACATCCATTTTACTAAATTACATTCTGCTGAAGGTTTCTGTTTTCCCAGGTTTATAACACTGCGTTGTACATGCATTTCACCCATGAAGGAGTGATTTATAGACTGAGCTATAGAAGAGTTATTTGTAGATATATGCGTTATCGTTTACCACAAAAAAACCTAGCTTAATTCAGATTTTGGAGCTGCACAAAACATTCATTTTAATAAACTATGTTCTGCTGAGAGTTTCAGTTTCTCAGATTTATGGATTTGTCTTGCATGTCATGAAAACTTCAACACAACAACATCAAACTTCTACTAAACATTAGTACATATTATATGTGTTCTAAATTGAGTTAGATTACTCACAATTACTCACCAAAGCTTGAAATTGAGCTTGGATGTTGTTTTTGAGCTTAATAGAGCTTGAACTTCAAACTTCAAGGATGAACTCCTTCTTCTTAACTTCTTGACTTTTCTTTCTTCTAGGAATCTTCTTGGACTTCTAAGACTTGTAATCACAGCTCCTAAGTCCCCATGGTGATGTGGATGTAAGTATATGAGTGTGTATATGAAGGTGCTCACAAGGAAATGGAGGATCAACTCTTGATTTTCCTCCTAACTTCTCTTTTATCTCTCTATGTATCTCTAACCTCCTAGCCTTCTCTCCATGTGCAGATTTTTAGGCCAAAGAAAATGAAATGCATGAGTATATGCATGGTTATATAGAGATGTTGGAGGGGGAGGTGTCTTCATGCATGTTTGCATGTGCACATGCAATGACAAGTGTCCCACATGTGGACAAGTGTCACATAGGGTGGTGACATGTGTCAATGGGGTTGCATGTAGCTTCCATGTGGCCGGCCATGTGGACCCCACCTTGGGTTTTGTGGCACTTCCTCGGTTTGCATGCATAAGTTCCTCGGTATACATGTCGGTCTCGAAGTACGTGCAAACTGGTATTATTTCTAATGTCTGGGTCCGGGTACGGGACTAAGTTAAATCTTATTATGGTCGAGTCGGTATGGTTACTACAGTGTATATGGTAATACTACAACACGTCCATACCGTCACGTAATTAAAATAATAATATAATAATATAGTGGGGTCCAATACAGAAATTAGAAAAAGATGATATTATAATGACAGAAAATTACATGTGTTACATTTTCCACCACCTATTAAAGGATTTCGTCCTCGAAATCAGAGCTTATCTATTTACAAAACAGAAAAGTATATTTCTCTCGCATCTCTGACTCCATTTCCCACGAAGCTTCTCTTTCGTCATGATGATTCCATTGAACTTTCACCAATGGGATCTACTTGTTCCTCAGCTTCTTGGTTTCTTGACCCAAAATCTTGATGGGTTTCTGTGTGTAAGACATGTTATTCGCCTCAATGTCCTTGAAGTCGATTACATGTGGTATCGCGCCCTGATGATACTCCTTCATCATACTGATGTGAAAAATATTGCGAATACTTGACAACCTTGGTGGCAACATCATTAATTTCTAATATCCTACGTGGAATTTCTGGAAAAATTCATGTGCTACAGTTTTATAGGTATTAGGATGTAAATCAATAAGTGGAGCTAAAGAAAAGTGATTCTGGTGAAGAGAACAATAGAGGCAGCTGGGAAAACGCCATTTTTGACAATGAAGACTTCAGATTTGGAAGATTTGCCGAGACATTTGAAATGTAGATCTTTGAGTTACGGTCGCGTGGCCGCAAATGAGAGGTCAATCCGAGGTCCGAGTAAAATGTTATGGCCATTATCCCATCGGTACGTGAGCTGTCAAAATCAAAAAAGTTCAAGCGATTGAGGAGAGTTCAATCGATCGAACCTTCGATCGATCGAACTAAGCTCGATCGATCGTACCTTATATTCACCCAAAAGTTGTGTAAACTCTGCACAACCCTATATATAAGTCGTTTTGACGCCAGACGAAGGGAGGACGCTCCAGAACGTAGAAAATAACAGTTTAGGGTAGTTTTAGGGTTAGATTAGGAGTAGATTAGGCTAGATTCATCTTTTTCTTCCTCTTTTTCATGATATATTGAAGATTATTGAAGATTCAAGTAGATTTCATGTTTATTTCAAGTTATTTTCAGATTTATTCCAGGTTTTTCCATTCCTTTATCTTATATGATTGTTTATGAATCTAGTAGTTATGATTGTTATGTTTTACTGTTTCTGCACGAGTTTATTTATGTTTCCGTAGTTTAGACGTTGGAAATATGTGATGAAATATTGATTCTTAGCCTCTGTCATGCAATCTTTAGAAACCTTGGGCTCGATCGATCGAACCAGAGCCACAGTCAAGCGATTGAAGGAATTTCGATCGATTGAAGGATGAAGATGTCCGATCGATTGAGAGCGCTTCGATCGATCGAACTTGCTAATTCCTGAGATTATTCTTTTAAGTATTCCATGACTTTCTGTTTTAGAAATCTGTCATCAAATTGTCCCTATAAGCTCAGTTTGTCACAACAGTTTTTAGAACTTAAAGCCTTAAGACTATTTTCTTCAATGACTTTTGAAAACTACTTTGAATGCTAACACCATTTAGAGTGCAAGTAATTACCATTGTTTTATACTGTCTTTCAAGTATTTTAAATCACTTGTGATGATGTAGTTCCGGTCATGAAAGGGCTATTGATTCTTTATCTTTAGAAAAATACGGAATACCGAAATGGGATGTACTCCATAGAACATTAATGAGTATGCATGGTAGATGGTTAGGATCAATGTGGATTCTCGTATTTCCAACACCTTTAGTTTATCTGTTTAATTAGTTATGTTTCTATAAGCTTTAGATTATTATTTAGTTTAATTTAATTAATTAGAATTTGTTAGTAAACCTCCAGTCATTCATTCTTATTTTCTTTTTCTTTAGGTAATAACTTCGTAGACATTCTCCCTATTCCTTCCCTGTGGGATCGACCTGGACTTATCCAGTATTACTTGCACGATCACCTACACTTGGGTGTTGCACAAGAGCGCACAACTATTTAGTCGTGTCAAGTTTTTGGCGCCGTTGCCGAGGAAGGCAACTAGGTTAGGATTTGACTAAGTTATCTCTATTTTTTTTTTCTTAAAAAAAAAAAAATTTATTTTTAATAAATAAACATATAATACAAATAAAAATTGTTGGACTTTTTCTCTCACAAGTAAATAAATAAAAATTTTATTGTTTAAAAATTTTGGATAAACATGTCTTATCCATATTACCCTCCATACAATACAAACACCACAACTAGGTACACATTAGGTAATGAAAGCTGTCCCCCAAGTTGGCAAGCACCCACTTATGACGCGTATTATCAACCTGAGTGCTACCAACCACCACAATGAGGAAATGATAGTAGTAGTTCCCCATATTATCAAACATATCAAGAACCTCCATATGGAGAGTTCTATCAACCGCAATGGGGATATAACCAAAAGGATAATGTAGAATATAGTAGTAGCTCCCACGATTACCAAATGCAACAAGACTTTCCCTTTGGCGAGTCTTGTCCACAAACACAATGGGAAGGGGACTATCACCAACCACAATGGGGCGAAACTTCATATATTAATAATGAGGAGAATAACCAAGTTGAGGATAGTGGTATGTTAAAATTACTGCTTAGTGAAATGAAAAGGCTAGATAATGCATGATCGGCGACGAATAGTTGCCGTTTATAGATCTAAAAATACGCTTTGTTAGCCCATTTCATGTAGTTATTAGTTATTTTTTAATAAGTATTCTAAATTTTGTAGGATTTGGAGCTTTAACTTGATAATGCACAAAAATCCAATGATTAGTGGCTTTGGAAGTCATTCTGGGCTCAAACGGTGATTCCGGTGAAAGCTGAATGCAGTAGCAGTCTTGGAAAATTGCATTTTTGATAAAGAATACTTTGGATTTGAGAAATTTCTCCAGAGATATAAAATGTAGATCTTCGAGTCAATCCGAGTTCTGAACAAAATGTTATCGCAATTCTACGAAAGTCGCGCAGTGCAGCGAAAAGGTCCTCGCGCTAGCGGGCCGCGCGAGCGACCTTTGAAAAAACCAAAAACGCGTATTTTATTAAATTAAAGTGCCCAACGAAGGTGGTTTGTGCATATGACGTCTAGAAACGTAAATATAGTTGTTTTAGTGCGATTTGGCTTAGGAAAGCTTCCTAAATCCTTCCAAACTCTATATAAATCCTATTCTAAATCAATTTTGTGGTTACACATCATTACACAATATTATACACAGCCATATACAAAAAAAAATTTCAGCCATTGAAGAGAGAAAAGCAAGGAGAAGAAGAAGAAGACCAAGGATTTCCATGGCCTCCTCCATCAACCTCTTGCCGTTCATCAATTCTATGGCCAACTAAACCTAGATCTAGGGTTTCAATGAAACCCTAGCCAAGTAATAGGGTTTTATTTATGTTTTTATTTTAGTTTTATTAAGTATGGATGTTAGTTACATGTTTAGAGGATTTTTATAAATAAATCGTACTTCTATTGATTAAATCATTACTTTCAAAGTTTATTCTTATCTTAGATCTATTTTGACTGTGATGTGCTCAATGATCTATATTTGCTGTGCTTGTATAGATTGTTTACATGTAATGGTGCTTAAATTGAATTGTGCTATCAAGTATCCGAATAGTCCATGCCTAGATTAGACGGATTATACCACAACCCTAGTTTAGTGTGGGATAATTCGTGCTAACCGAAGATGGATTATGTTGGTGCTTCAACCATAGTTATTTTCTTGATGGAGGAATTGGGCTTGTAGCTACAATTCCCCATTATCATCCAACTTAATAAGCTAAAGTAATTCATAGATACCCTTATTATGAAGCTAGTGGTGGATTTGCAATTCTAGGTTCCTTAAACATATTCATAAAAACAATTTTAAATCGCTTTCGTAATTTAGATTTATTTTCATTGTCATTAGTTTAATTAAAATTCAAATCCAATTCCGTTTTCTTAATTAATTAAATTTAATTTTAAAATTAAAGTGTTTTAGTATTTCAATCTCTGTGGGTTCGACCTTTACTTCCACACTGCAAATCTTTTGAAAGTAAAGCACAAATAAGCATACTTTTATATCTTGATATTGACAACATCAATTTTTGGCGCCGTTGCCGGGGATTGCAAATTACTACCTTTAGTTTTAGAATCTTAGTTTAGTTAATTCGTAAATATTAGATTAGGTTTTCTTTTCTTATTTTTCGTTTTATTTTGAGTTACTAACTTTTCTTTTTATTTTGTAGTTTCTAGAGTCGTCAAAATTCTAACGTTTTCGGGAGGAATAGCTTAGCTCATCAAAGGAGCTTACGCGGAAAAAAAAAATTTAAATAAATTGCTTCTTTTGAAATTCACTTTAAACCACTGTAAGTCAGGGCGCTGTGACGCACTATTTGCATTAGTTTAGGGTTAATTGCACTGCATTAGCTAGGAAACCCGGGGCGCTGGGCTTGACGCGGTCATTGCATTACAGGATAATATTCATGCATCACTGTAGTTGAGTGCTTGTTATCTTAGTTGCGTGATTGCTATTTGTTTTTTTTTATTTGAGTCAGTGTTTGTTTTTAGTTTATTTTCTTTTTAGTTTATGTTTGGTACGCGTTCAAATAAACCTGAATTAAAATCTTTCGATCTTGAACTTGAACGTACCCTTAGAATTAGTAAATCTTCAACCCAAGCTCCGAGAGCTCAGTTGGAAATAGACGACGATTCGACTCCAAAACCATCGTCGTTGTTTGAGGCCGAAATTCAAAGTACCCTTAAATGGTTAAGGAGAACTCGAACTTTTAAAATAGAACCTATTCCAATGGCCGACATTGGAAACAACGTAAATAATATGAATAATCTTAATATACCGCCACCACCTCCGCTTAAAGATTACTTTATTCCTACGACTTATACGCCACAAACATGTATTGATTTACCCGAGGCGACGGCATCTCACTTTGAGATAAAGTCGTCTACCATCTCGCTACTTCCATCTTTCCATGGTCGTCTAAATGAAGATCCATATCAACACTTAGGAGATTTTCAGGATATATGCTCTACTTTAAAAATTCAAAACTTAACTGATGATGAATTGAAATTGCGGCTCTTCCCATTATCTTTAAAAGATAAAGCTAAATACTGGCTCCAATCTTTGGAGCCAAATACAATTAGAGCATGGGAAGCCTTACACACCGCATTTTTACAAAAGTTTTTCCCTATTATGCGTACGAATCAGATAAGGAAATCTATAACAAATTTTGTGATGCAAGATGGGGAAACGCTTTATGATACTTGGGAGAAGTTTAAAGAATTATTACGCTCGTGTCCACATCATCAGGTTCCTAAGTGGCAGTTGGTACAGGTCTTTTATGAGGGACTTATTCCCTCAGTCCGTAATACCGTCGACGCTATTTGTGCGGGTACCTTCCTACACAAAAGTGCCGACGAGGCCTGGAAAATCTTTGAAACATTAAGCGAGAATTCGATGCATCAGGCTGTGTCAGTACGTTCCGAGGGATATCATTCACAACCTAAGAGAGAGGTAAAGTTTGAGTCAAGTCATTCAATTGAAATAAAAGAACTATCTAAAAAACTTGACCGACTTTTAACAATGAACCAAACGACAGCCCCACTCGCTCACGAAATTTGTGCATTATGTTCTGATCCGTCACATTCTATCCTAGCATGTCCATCGGCGAGTCAATTTCCGGAATTCGTGGAGCAACACATTAATTCTATTCAACAATACCCACGAAATAATTATAATTCGACTACTAATAATCCGGACGCGCCATGGAGAAACCATCCTAATTTTTCATGGAATAATAATAATAATAATAATGAGATGAGTAATTTCCCTAACGCTTATAGACCTCAACAATGTCAATACCAACAACCTCCTCCTCCAACTCCATGTAATAATGCATTTGAGGAGAAGGTGTTGGCCTCACTTGAAAGTTTTGGTCCGGTGATCCAGTTAGTACATTCCCACACCCAGTCCATTGCAAAACTGGAGTCCCAAGTGGGACAAATAGTTAACACGCTAAATCGTTTAACCAAGAGTAAGTTGCCAAGTCAACCTATTTCGAACCTTAAGGGACAATACGAGGTGGGTGGGTCGAGTGAGCAAGTGAATGCAAATGAGGGTGAGAAAAATAAAAATATAAATTTGAATAAAGAAAAGGGTGAGGACTTGGATAGAGTTAGGAAAGCAAATGAACCGGTCCCAATTAATTATATTCCGAGAATGCCATTTCCACCAAACGTTGATGGACCGTCACATTTGTCTAAGAAAGGGTCAAAAATGGAAGATATACTCGATGTGTTTAAACAAGTAAAAATCAATATTCCATTCCTCGATGCTATTAAACAAATTCCCGTTTACGCTAAATGTCTTAAAGATCTATGCACTCAAAAGTGCAAATTACGTAGTCATACTCCGAAAAAGGTCTTTCTCACAGAAAAAGTAAGTTCTATTTTCCAACACGCTACTCCGAAATATAAAGATCCCGGAACACCTACGATTTTATGTGTCATAGGTGACACTGTCATTCATCGGGCTCTCCTTGACTTAGGAGCTAGTGTTAACCTCTTACCTTATCACGTCTATAAACAACTAGGACTAGGTGAACTTAAGCCTACGGCTGCTACCATCTAATTAGCGGATCGTTCAATTAAAATACCTAGAGGAATCGTCGAGGACGTTCTCGTTAAAGTTGATAAATGTTATTACCCTGTCGATTTCATAGTTCTTGATACTGAACCGGTACTAGATGCTAGGAAACGCACTCCTGTCATCTTAGGTCGTCCATTCTTAGCCACGACTAACGCACGTGTCAACTGTCGAACGGGGGTAATGAAAGTGTCGTTTGGGAACATGAATCTGAAATTAAATGTTTTTAACGCTATTGATCAACCTCCTAAAGACGACGATTACCTATGTGAGGCGGAGAGTGAGGTAAGACGGAGTATTGAACCTAATATAGGAATAAATACGTGTGAGGAAAATAATATGGTTAGTGATGAGCGGACGAATTTGAATAACCTGGACCCTAATGATGAATTTACTCGGAAGGTGAGAAATCGATGTGAACATGAAAAGGATGAACCGTTGAATGAATTGATACATAGCAATATGGTTTCTGCTTACCACCGGGCTCTTCCTGATATCCTAAGGGGTACAAACTCTGAGTTATGGCCTCCTTGAATCTTGAGCTAGAACGGTCTAGCTGAGGACGTAAAAATTAGCGCTTCTTGGGAGGCAACCCAAGCTTGATTTCGTCCGTTTCTTTGATTTTGCATGATTTTGGGTCGTTTTGGTCCGTTTTTGAGTTCTCTCAACAGGTTTGGGGATTGGAGTAAAGTTATTTTTAATTTATTTACATAAAATAAGTAAACCGAGAGAAAATACCATTCTCGCGCGCGCAGCCCGCTCGCGCGAGACGTCGCTTGCGCGGCCCGCTGGTGCGAGAATGTGCCTTAGTGAAATTTTGGTTTACCTTTTTGATGAGCTCTCGGGTTCCCCTCGCCCCTGGTTTCGCGCGCGCGAGGTCTCTCGCTCGAGCGAAAGATTAAAAATATATATATATATATATTGGAATTCGCGCGCGCGACGGCCGCTCGCGCAGACCGCTCGCGCAATCCCCCATTTTCCTGATTTTTTTTTCTTTTGTTTTCTATATCCTTCTCCCCTACCTGTTTGAGTAGTTTTTACTTTTTTGTTTCTGTTTCTTAGGTACTTTTAGATCGAGTCTTTTGTTGTTTTCTTGATTATATTTATATTTTCTTTTCTTTTCTAGTTATTATCTTTTTGATTTCATAATTTTGTTCGGTCTTATAGTATATTTCGTTTCGTTTCGTTTAGCTTAGTTATAATTCTTTTAGTTGCTTTTATTATTTTGTTTGTTTGTTTTCTTTTATCATGTAATAACAGGTAACATTGAACTTTATTGCCATATGCCTTTGTGTTCACCTGTTTGTGAGTGTCGAGATCGAGGTAATATCGTTCTTTCCTTATGTACTCTCCTTTCTTTCATTTTATTGTTTCATTGGGGACAATGAAAGGTTTAGGTTTGGGGGTATGCACACACATGCACATTATTAAGCACTAATTTTTTTTTAAAAAATTTTGATACTTGTGCTTAAATAAACGATGATTACCGACATTTTTGCAATCTTGATTTGATACATCTTGTTAAATAACTTTGATTGTTATAGAATGATAAACAAGGAAATATGTGATTAAATATTTGCTGAAGTCATGATATGATGTTTTAGGTCATGTATCGTTTGAATCGTAGTTTTATATCATAGTTTTGCACATAAACTTATGCACTGCACGTAGTCGCTTGAATACATGTTTGATGTGAACTATAATATGATTCAGATTTCTAGATAACACATGGTGGAGACTAAACCCGGTGAGGTTTTGAGCCTATCTTTTCTTTTTAGAGGGTTATAAATACATTTTGTGTTTATCGAATTTCATTGAAATAACGCATCTACTTGTTGTTTAGTCTCATTATTCTTGTTTTGGTTGATAAGTCAAGTTAAAATATTTGCTACCATGCTAAATAATCTTCCGTTGTAAACTTTAAAGAACCATATGACCATAGGAGATGATTTTTAGGCCTTCTTTGTTTACTGACCGACTTGACAAACTTGGAGTTCACCACTGAGAGATTTGTCACCTTTTAGTGGTGTTAAGGCAATGTGTGATTGGGAAGAAGAAGACAAGATTCTATTGGGGTAGTTGCTTAGAAATCAATGAATAATCATCCGACAAGAAAGAATTAAGAAAAAAAAAGGTTGAAAAAAAAAGAAGAAAAAAAAATTGAAAAGAAAAATCAAAAGAAGAGAATGAAATGATGAAGTTCGTGGAAGAGCGAATGAAAGAAATCGAACATGCCTTACAATGCTATTCTAAAACTACCTAATGAATCCTTTCTATCCTTTTCCATTGTCTGAGCCACATTACAACCTTTGAAAAGTCCTATTTGATCCTAGGAAACATGGTTTGGATATGAAAATGATGGGAGGGGGATTAAAACATGGTAATGATTAATTTTTCTTGATTATTGGCATCTTATCCATGAGACTACTGTTCTTTCGTGTCATGCGTCTTGTTCGAGTCATATGTGAGCATTTCTCGTTTTGAAAACATATTTCCTTTACTCACATATTTTAGAAAAATTACACATGTTTCTGAGTGTTTCATTTTAGAGTGTAATTGACATTGTGAGATTCGTAGTCGAGACATAGTTAAATCGTTATCCGAGTTATATTCCAAGTTCATGACATGCGCGTGTTCATTTGACTACCACATCACACACGTGCAATTTTATGAGAAACTCTATTGATTTATACGATGCATGTGCTTGAGATTGTTTTTCATGATTTAGGTGGATGTTTCATTATGTTTCTTTATGTTCGTTATTCTATTTCAAATCTTTGTTATATGAGGAAGGAGTATTGAATATTATGTTCTTTATTTTTAATAAAAGTTTTTAAATTGATAAGTTAATAAAGATGGTTATGGGTGACTTGTTGACGAGAACCCTCACGAGACTTTACTCGTCCGACTAGGGACACCTAGAGGTTTCAAAGGCATGTTGCATATGCTAAATGCAATCGTGATCCATGCAAAAATGGAGTAGTATTTGTAGTAGTAGTTTTATGTTTCTGTTGTTTTTGCTCGAGGACTAGCAAAGAGTAGGTTTGGGGGTGTGATCGGCGACGAATAATTGCCGTTTATAGTTCTAAAAATACGCTTTGTTAGCCCATTTCATGTACTTATTAGTTATTTTTTAATAAGTATTCTAAATTTTGTAGGATTTGGAGCTTTAACTTGATAATGCACAAAAATCCAATGATTAGTGGCTTTGGAAGTCATTCTGGGCTCAAATGGTGATTCCGGTGAAAGCTAAATGCAGTAGCAGTCTCGAAAAATTGTATTTTTGATAAAGAATACTTTGGACTTGAGAAATTTCTCCAGAGATATAAAATGTAGATCTTCGAGTTACGGACGCGTGGCTTCAAACGGTGAGTCAATCCGAGTTCCGAGTAAAACGTTATCGCACTTCTACGAAAGTCGCGCAGTGCAGCGAAAAGGACCTCGCGCGAGCGACCTTTAAAAAAACCAAAAACGCGTATTTTATTAAATTAAAATGCCCAGCGAAGGTGGTTTGTGCATATGATGTCCAGAAACGTAAATATAGCTGTTTTAGTGCGATTTGGCTTAGGAATGCTTCCTAAATCCTTCCAAACACTATATAAATCCTATTTTAAATCAATTTTGTGGTTACACATCATTACACAATATTATACACAGCCATGTACAACAAAAAATTTCAGCCATTGAAGAGAGAAAAGCAAGGAGAAGAAGAAGAAGACCAAGGATTTCCATGGCCTCCTCCATCAACCTCTTGCCGTTCATCAATTCTATGGCCAACTAAACCTAGATCTAGGGTTTCAATGAAACCCTAGCCAAGTAATAGGGTTTTATTTATGTTTTTATTTTAGTTTTATTATGTATGGATGACAGTTACATGTTTAGAGGATTTTTATAAATAAATCGTACTTCTATTGATTAAATCATTACTTTCAAAGTTTATTCTTATCTTAGATCTATTTTGACTGTGATGTGCTCAATGATCTATATTTGCTGTGCTTGTATAGATTGTTTACATGTAATGGTGCTTAAATTGAATTGTGCTATCAAGTATCCGAATAGTCCATGCCTAGATTAGACGGATTATACCACAACCCTAGTTTAGTGTGGGATAATTCGTGCTAACCGAAGATGGATTATGTTGGTGCTTCAACCATAGTTATTTTCTTGACGGAGGAATTGGGCTTGTAGTTACAATTCTCCATTATCATCCAACTTAATAAGCTAAAGTAATTCATAGATACCCTTATTATGAAGCTAGTGGTGGATTTGCAATTCTAGGTTCCTTAAACATATTCATAAAAACAATTTTAAATCGCTTTCGTAATTTAGATTTATTTTCATTGTCATTAGTTTAATTAAAATTCAAATCCAATTCCGTTTTCTTAATTAATTAAATTTAATTTTAAAATTAAAGTGTTTTAGTATTTCAATCTCTGTGGATTCGACCTTTACTTCCACATTGCATTCTTTTATATGCACAAATAAGCATACTTTTATATCTTGATATTGACAACATCAATGCACTTCATAAATTAGAAACTAGATATCAACAAGCATATGCTAGCCAACCTTTAGAAGTCTATACCAGTCCTTCAACATTACAACCTGGATTTCAAGACACTAATAATGGAATGGAATTAGAGGACAATGATAATTTTATACCGAATGAGGTTAACAACTCATTCGAACTTGCTAATTCCTGAGATTATTCTTTTAAGTATTCCATGACTTTCTGTTTTAGAAATCTGTCATCAAATTGTCTCTATAAGCTCAGTTTGTCACAACAGTTTTTAGAACTTAAAGCCTTAAGACTATTTTCTTCAATGACTTTTGAAAACTACTTTGAATGCTAACACCATTTAGAGTGCAAGTAATTACCATTGTTTTAAACCGTCTTTCAAGTATTTTAAATCACTTGTAATGATGTAGTCCCGGTCATGAAAGGGCTATTGATTCTTTATCTTTAGAAAAATACGGAATATCGAAAAAGGGATGTACTCCATAGAACATTAATGAGTATGCATGGTAGATGGTTAGGATCAATGTGGATTCTCGTATTTCCAACACCTTTAGTTTATCTGTTTAATTAGTTATGTTTCTATAAGCTTTAGATTATTATTTAGTTTAATTTAATTAATTAGGATTTGTTAATAAACCTCCAATCATTCATTCTTATTTTCTTTTTCTTTAGGTTATAACTTAGTAGACATTCTCCCTATTCCTTCCCTGTGGGATCAACCTGGACTTATCCAGTATTACTTGCACGATCACCTACACTTGGATGTTGTACAAGAGCGCACAACTATTTAGTCGTGTCATTGTATGTTGGTGGATTATTTATATATAATCCCTTTTTAATGTTAATAATCAACAGTATTTTGGATCTATTCTTTTCTTAGATTTTTCCTTATGCTTATTGCACTCAATAGTCCTCGATTTCTGTGATTGATAGGAGTATTTACATACAATAGTGCTTATGTGATTGTGATGTTTACATCTTTTATAATTCATCCTTAGGAAAGATGAGTTATGCTACACCCTAGTTATAGGTAGATAATTCATGTGAGCCATAGATGGATTATGCTTAGATTAAACTAACAATATCCTCTTGACGATACTACTGGGCTTGTAGCTACGATAGATCATGACTATCCAAACATAGAACTTAAAAAAGAAAGTTTAGACCCCCGATGCATAGTTAGTGGTGGATTTGTAATCCTAGATCTCATCTATTCATATTTAAACCAATTCTCAATTTAGCATACAAGTTTACTTAGATCTAATTCTAGACTTTATTTCCATAATTTCATAGTTTAATTCCTAGTTTAATTAGTAGTAATAATCAAATTATAAATCGATCAAACATCCAATTTTCTTATAACTAAATAGATTAGGTTTTAGTAATTAAAGGAAAAAAATTAGCAATCTCTATGGGTTCAACCTTTACTTCCACTACTGCAAATCTTTGGGAAAAGTAAAGTACACTTTTGACATCTTGATTCTAGCACCATCACTTCTCTTGATTCAACCGGCTGGTGAACTCCTTGAGGGTCTCATTATTCCTTTGTATGACCATCAGTAGATGTATGTCAGGCTTTGGCCGTTCATGCATACCGGCGAACTGGTTGATGAACTGCTTGTTGAGTTGCTTGAAATTGTAGATCGATCGGGCCTCCAAGGAGTAGAACCATTGCACGGTCGGGACTTTCAAAGTGCTGGGGCAGGCTAGGCAGTGTAGTTCATTGGAGTTGGTGGCTAGGGCCATCTGAGCCTTGTAGGTCTGGATGTGGTCGACCGGGCTTCCCGAACCGTTATAAGGATCTAGGCGATGCTGTTTAAATTTGCACAGGATGGAAAATCTCGTGATCTGGCTGGAAAATGGTGACTCTGTCTCGGTATTGGCCTGATTCTGAGTGCAGTTTTGACCAAGCTTTTTGACCACTCCGTCAAATTGCTTCTGCAAGTCCTTGATTCGGGCTTCCACTCCTTCCCGACCGGTATCTGAGAGGTTGGTCGGGTCGGTGGAAGAGGCTTCTTCTTCATGGCGGTGTACTGTTCTCTGGGATTGGGCTTGGCTATGACTCCGGTTCATCGTGTGCCTAGGGACAACTTGGTTCTTGACCGAGTGATCCGAGACTGATTCCTGGGCCATATGCTCCTGCCTTTCCTCTCGGGTAGTACGCCTACTGTTGATGTCTCTAGCATCCTCAATGGGGGACGGGTTGGCTCGGGCACGTTGTCTGGTCAAGATCGATTCCCGGACTGTGCGCAACGTTCCCGGGTTGTTTCCCAGCCACTGGAGGACTGCTTTGCTTGGCCAGCAGGGCTTCGATCTATTGTTGGATTTGACGCTGGCCCTCCAAGAGTTGTGTGAGGGACGCAGTGATCTGCTCAGATGTCATGACTGTCGCAGTCGGTGCCGGGGCCGGGGCCGGGGCTAGAGGAACATCCCGGTTGGACTGCTGATCAGCCTTCTACGGTGCCATGACGATCAGTCAAGAGATTTGTTGATGAGAAGACTTGTCGCTTCCCACAGACGGTGCCAAGCTGATGATGCTAAAAATTGGTAAGAGTAAAGTAGAGCAGATTAAGGGGAGAGAGAGTGAGAGACTGGTTTTTTGTATGTGGTTCGGCCCTGTTAGAAGGTAACTACGTCCACGTGTGTGTCTAATTACGTTCACTGTAGTGTAAAAGAGTAGGGGTCTATGGTGAACCAACAAGTCTGGAGCTATCGCAGGCCGGCCGGGCATGTTGATGAATGATATAGAGGTGCTGTGTAGACTGAAAAGTTGGCCCCTTCAATGGGGGGTGAGAGATCTCTTTTATAGATGTAAGAGGCCTACTCGTACATGGATAAGGAAATATAATCCAATTAGGATGTGATTGACACCAGTCAAGTAAGTTTCCTAATTGTATTAGGATTGATTGGCATTAATTGTGGGGGTTTCCTAATTGGATTAGAAAATAGTTTGCACTTCCCATTAGTCTTCTAGCTTGAGTAGGGAACTGCCCGGAATGCTCGGGATCATGCCTGTGGGCCCAAATGAGTTGTTCCCGCGGTGGGATGTGCCTGCGTGGTCTTCCCGACCTATTGGCCGGGTCGTGGATGAACCGTTCGGGAGGCATCAGGTGGACCAAACCGCTCGGGATGATGCTTGTCAGTAATTGCAGAATAGAACTACTCGGGCATGGGCTGATTTTGGGCGTATCAGAAACCAAATTTTTTCCATCTCTAATCCAAAATATTCAATTGCTCGCTAAAAAATCTTTGGAATTCACTTCTTGATTAAAATTTCAAGTCAACCATCTTTGAAGAAAAAACCCAAAATTCTTGGAACCCAAAATTCTTAAAAGATTTTGAAAAGTTTCACCAACTAAAGAAATGCTTTTCAATGTAAAATTTCGACCCAATCACCTTTTGGTTGAGGAATACAATCCAAAATTCTTGAGAATTGTATTTGAGTGATCTCCCCAATTAAATAAATGCTTTTCAAATGAATTTCAAAGCAAAATTTCAATCCAATCATCTGTGGATATCGCAATTTTCTTACCCACAGCTTTTCTTTTAAAATGCTTTCTCAAAATCAATTTCAAAACAAATGAGTCGCCACTTAATTTTTAAAAGGAAAAATTAAGAAACCATCTTTAAAGCAAACTGATCTTTTTAGAAACCAGAGATTAACTAGGTCCGGGGATTATGGAATGAGAGAGGAAGGAGCCCGCCGGACTAAAACACCCTCTCTCATCCTATCTTGCGATAGGCCTCTACTCAACATCCTTCTAATCGAATTATTAATTTAAATGTGCCCTCAAATAATACATAGGTATTACATATACATTACAAAAGCATGTCCAAAGGGTATAAGATTGCAAATGACAAAATATCATTCAAAAGCCATATAGTTCAAATAGCAAGCAAGATGATATGCGAATAAGGAACTAGGAAACTTACCCGGGATCCGGCCGCGAATATTTAAACGTGCAAATGCATGCGAATAGGTAAAACCTAAGAAAAAGGGTCTCTAATCCATATATACAAGTAAAACAATTCCTAATTCCAAGGTATCGCGCATTAAGTCAAAAAAATCAATAAAATCAAAAAATGCAATAAACTAGAGAGGGGATGAGAAATTGTACCTCAAATGCGCTACAAAACAAAGATTAGTCCACATGCTTCATATAATAATATGATATCAAAACAATCAATCATGATCCTCTAGCTTAAATCTAATAAGCATGAAATCCAACTTTATTCAATAGCTAGTTCTAATCATAAGCATTAATGTACATGAATGAATGAATGTGAACAAGAATAAAACATGGATTTATTCACTAATTTGGATCACTTAGCCTCTGGATTTAAGCTAAATTATCGTTATTCAAAACATGATTTGGGTCCCAAGACATTAGGGAACCATTTGAGTTGAAATAAATAAGATTGGACAAAAATAGTAGCATTTTTTTTATAAATTACAGAGAGCAGACCCGAAATTTAAAGAAATAAAAGGCATGGCTCTCGTGGTTTGATCTTGATGATTTTTGGACTCAATATGCCTCTGTGAGTCTAGTTTCTAACCCAAAAAGAAAATCAAGGTTTGAACGGTTAGATCTCCGGGAATTGGGCAAACACTAAACATCACTCAGCATTTCACAACTCTCTGTCCAGAGATTTTGTTTGATTTTTTAAAAATAGTAAAAAGATCAGAATTGCTTTGTTCTTTTTAGGGTGGTTTCCTAACACATTAATCTGCTTAGGAAAAATTATTTTGGGTCACAAATACTTTACTAAAGCTCTGATTTACTAATTTCAAAAACGTTTTACTGTTCTGAAACTATTCTGAAACTCTGGGCAGATTGTAGTTGACTCACAAAACTCATGATCAAACCCCTCTAAACATAAAACCACCTTAAAACAGAAATTACAGTGGTAGATTAATGTGTTATTGACACTTTCCCGTTGGTTTCACTTGATTTCAACGGTTAGATTTCGAACTAAAAATCTTTGATCAAAAACAGTTTGTGAACTCACTGTTTTCATTTATCAAGTTCAACTTTTGTTTGTTAACCCCAACTATCAAACCAAAGAGTTGGACTTAAAACCAAACCATTTCTTCTACCATTTGATGGTCATTGAAGACTAAAGACATCGATATTTGGAGATTTCATTGAAGTATGAATGACCTTCATAAAATCTTGAGACATATGAACCTAAACCATAGGGATTAGATTAGATTCAAACTATTTCTCCTACCATTTGATGGTCACTGGAGACTAAAGACACACATACATGTAGGTTTTAAATGAAGTATGAAGAACTCCTCAAACCTAAGAAAAAGATTAGCTTAAGCCATGGAGACGGACTTAAACTAGGCTACTTCTCCTACCATTTGATGGTCATTGGAGACTAATAACACTTGAACTCATGGGTTTCAATGAAGTATGAAGGACTTCATAAAACCTCAAAGTAATGATCTCAAACTATGGATGAAGTTTGGACTCATTAACTCAACATACTAAAAATAAAACCTCAATCCCCTCATGAATCATGAGTTTATAAGGACATTGAAGGCCTCTAAACACATGGATTTAAGTAAGACATTGAAAGTCTTATAAATCCAAGGAGATAAACATAATCAAAAGAAAATGACCAAGGCTTTTCTTCAAAATTTTATTAAGCTTCAACCATTGAACTAATTAGTTTAGAGTTTTACCTCTAATGATCCTCAACTTCTTGGTTGCTTTAAGGCCTTCCAAATGGTGATTAAGCTCCTCCTTTGCTCTTTCTTCCAACAAACCTCTCTAATACTCTCTTGATTTTGGGTGAGAATCAATAAAGGACTCCCAACATTCTAATGTTCTCCCCTAACATTCTAATGTTCTCCTCTCAAACAAGGGATATACACCTTCTATTTATAGGCAATCTTTAGGGGGGCATTTTGGAAATTTCGTAGCCAAAACCCTAATTTCCGCCGCCACATTGAAGGTATAAGCTTGACCTAATTTCGGACAAACTTTCACAAAAATGCAGCACTCTGCACTGCAATTCAGCACTATTCAGCACCTTAATTTCATTTCATGTCGTTTAATTTATGTATTTACTTAAGACATTAAATGTAATTAAGGAAATACCCCCCATTTGGATTCAATAAAAATATCTAAAAAATCAAAATCCTTAAGGAAAAAAAGTCAACTCTCCCTCCGAAGGCAAAATATCGATTTTCTGCACAATTCTCCTTAAAAGCCTTTCGATTTCACCATGATTCCTTTCATTTAAAAATTCTTAAAAATCATTTCTAGCATAAGGGAGACCCAATGAACAATTACCGGGACTTTTCATCTTGAAATTCAAAAATTTTATGATTGACTCCCTTTTGACCCGTTGACCTTTCACTGGGTCAACTGTTGACTTTGTTTTTCGGGGTTCATGCTGAATTTCTCTCCTTTTCTTTTATTTTTAAATTGAAAGAGCTTTCGGAAGAGTTTGAATCACCTGTGGAAGTCCTAGGTTAGTTCGGACATCGTCATCATCGGATCATAGAGGTGACACTCCCCTTAATTCGACATTTGGTCAAAATTGGGGTGTCTACAGTTTGCCCCTCTTCGACAGAGCTTGTGGAGCAACGCGTGTCACAAGTGAATGTCGAAGCCTGTGTGAAGACAAGCCTTTGACCAGACCGTCGAATTTAGGTAAAAACAAAATGCGTTGCAAAAAAGAACATGCGTGCGGCAATGGTTCATGCTGGTCGTGCTCGATGATGAGCTACCTACGTATCCATTCAGGAATCAGACCAAGACGTAGTTCGGGTAGGAGCCAAACATACACAAACGCAAATAGTCATACGGATGAATGCACCTATCTTATTGTGATGGACGTGCTCAAGCAATTTCGTGCTCCATATAATGCCTATGCGACATATTGTTCTTTCTTAGTACCAAAAAGCAACCTATGCCATTCTACTCATGATGTCATCCCATTCTGGGAGAGTCATGACCGTCATAGATGCGCTTACTATGTTTAATTCTCTGACATTCTTCAAGAGTCATCTAATCGTCTAGGATGCGCTACGCGCCTTATACCTTGGTGTCAAATTAGAAACCATGCTTTCCGAAAGATTGAGGTGCGCTTCGCGCCTTATAATCGGGTGTCTTCCAAAAAATCATCTGATCGACTGAGATGCGCTACGCGCCTTATACTCTGGTGTCAAATCAGGAACCACGTTGAAAGACTGAGATGCGCTACGCGCCTTATACCCCGGTGTCTTCCAAAAAATCATCTGATCGACTGAGATGCGCTACGCGCCTTATACTCTGGTGTCAAATCAGGAACCACGCTGAAAGACTGAGATGCGCTACGCGCCTTATACCCCGGTGTCTTCCAAAATTCATCTGATCGACTGAGATGCGCTACGCGCCTTATACTCTGGTGTCAAATCAGGAACCAACGCTGAAAGACTGAGATGCGCTACGCGCCTTATACCCCGGTGTCTTCCAAAAATCATCTGATCGACTGAGATGCGCTACGCGCGTTATACTCTGGCGTCAAATCAGGAACCACGCTGAAAGACTGAGATGCGCTACGCGCCTTATACCCCGGTGTCTTCCAAAAAATCATCTGATCGACTGAGATGCGCTACGCGCCTTATACTCTGGTGTCAAATCAGGAACCACGCTGAAAGACTGAGATGCGCTACGCGCCTTATACCCTGGTGTCTTCCAAAAAATCATCTGATCGACTGAGATGCGCTACGCGCCTTATACTCTGGTGTCAAATCAGGAACCACGCTGAAAGACTGAGATGCGCTACGCGCCTTATACCCCGGTGTCTTCCAAAAAATCATCTGATCGACTGAGATGCGCTACGCGCCTTATACTCTGGTGTCAAATCAGGAACCACGCTGAAAGACTGAGATGCGCTACGCGCCTTATACCCCGGTGTCTTCCAAAAAATCATCTGATCGATTGAGCTGCAATTTCATGCTATATAGATGCAAAGATTCACGATTATGTTCTTTCTGGTGATATGAATGCATTCTACGCCGATATGAATTGTCGCAACATAAATGACTTCAACAAGGATTCGCCTTAATCTAGAAGACTCCAACGGATTTGCCTCAACCTAGAGGACTTCAGCAGGGGTTTGCCTCAATCTAGAAGACTTTAACGGATTTGTCTCAACCTAGAGGACTTCAGCAGGGGTTTGCCTCAATCTAGAAGACTTTAACGGATTTGCCTCAATCTAGAGGTCTTCAATAAAGATTGCCATTGAGGACTTATATCGAACAAAAAGATGCTGTCATCGAGGACTATCGCAAGTTCAAAAAGATTGCCATTAATGAGTGACAAGGATTGCCATTGAGGCCTAAAAGAGATTGCCATTTGAGGACTAACGAGGGTTGCCATTGAGGCCTAATACAAATGATGCTGCCATTGAGGACTAACGAGGATTGCCATTGAAAACTAATACAAATGATGCTGCCATTGAGGACTAATGCAAGATTGCCATTGAGGACTAACACCGATTATGCTGCCATTGAGGACTAATGCAAGGTTGCCATTGAGGACTAACACCGATGATGCTGCCATTGAGGACTAATGCAAGGTTGCCATTGAGGACTAACACCGATGATGCTGCCATTGAGGACTAATGTAAGGTTGCCATTGAGGACTAACACCGATGATGCTGCCATTGAGGACTAATGCAAGGTTGCCATTGAGGACTAACACCGATGATGCTGCCATTGAGGACTAATGCAAGGTTGCCATTGAGGACTAACACCGATGATGCTGCTATTGAGGACTGATGCAAGGTTGCCATTGAGGACTAACACCGATGATGCTGCCATTGAGGACTAATGCTTGTTCAGGAGTCTCGTCGTGCTTAAAGAACCAAATTTCAATATTCGGAGTCATTTCAGACTCAAAGAATTGATTTCACAAAAGTTCGGGAGTCCGCGGACTCACAGAGTTAATTTTTCAAAATTTGAGGAGTTTTCAGATTCAAAGAATTTGAACGGAGCTGATAGAAAGAATAATTTTCTGCATTTGCGGACCTTTGGAAGAAACACATCGATTTTGTCAAAAGAGGGAAGTCACCTTTGCCCCTAGTATTGGACTCTTCTTATATTGCCACTTTAGCACTATGTTGTGATAGTGTTCAAAACCTCTGCTCGTATCGCTCTTAGGATGCTCATGGAGACTTTTCAAATCTTTATTCATCATCTTAAACCCACACATTTGAGACCATTTATTGACTCATCAAAGGAGGACATACCTAACAAAGCTAGTTACTTAAGATGACTGACTCAAACTCTACATTCATTATGAATCAGTGTGCTTTCATTGCGAATAATGTATCATCTCACTTTTCATTTATTCATCATCTTACGAATGGCAGTGTTTTGCTGATAAACCGACACTTTGAAAACTTCCCCTTTTTGATTTAGCGAATTCTTTGCCTATCTAGAGTGTGCTTCAAATTAGTGCTTTAGCTTATAGAATTAAAGGCACTCTATTTCGATCCTTTCAAAACAAACTTGATTACTTGAGAACTTACCTCTGGCACAGAGGGATTTTGGCAAACGAAGTTTGCCCCTAGTCTTAAGGGCAAATAGGCTCATCCAAGGGTTTTGAGAATACGATGGTACAGGATGCCTGCAGTGCATTTACTCCCAACCTAGAGATAGTCATCATGAATGTGGTGGGCTGAAGCGGGAAACCCAATGCTGATGGGCAAACTTTGTTTGCCCCTGGTTTGGCAATACATTTATGGCTCTAGGCAAACACAAGTTTGCCCCTAGTCTGAAGGAAGGAAACCAAAGGTGCAAAGGGTGATGCTTTCGTTTTAGGAATGGTTATGGACCGAGAACCTTGGGAGGTTCGCCTACTTATCCCTATCAGGTCCAAAATAGTTCGGGCAAGACCTGAATGAAAGATAGCATGAGATGATGGGGTGATGACCGAACCGAGCAGGTTGCCTACGTATCCCCAAGTGGGAATCAGGTCAAAGCGTAGTTCATCAATTCTGGAGGTCTTGAAAGAATAAAGCTTCAAGAATTGGTGGGCTTTTCGAGCCATGTTGCCATTTGGGTCTAGGGAGTGCATGTCACTTGTGGTAGCCCTTGTATAGCATGATGAACTACTTCTTCCTTTATTCTTTTTCTTTCCTCTTTTCTTTTCTCTTTTTTTTTTTTTTTTTTTTTTTTATTTGACGGTTGATTCTTTAACCTTTTCACTAGCCAGTTAATCTTTACAACTCTCATCATGTTTTATTCATACTCTATCATATTCATAAAGTAATATCAGCTCTTCAAATCTTTATTTTTCAAAGATAACTCTGCATTGTTTTAGGCTCACTTAGGATTTGAGCCTCCCACGAAAATTTTGAAGCTGATAAGTCTCTCTTTTTATTTTCAACATCTTTTCTTTGTTTAGAACAACACAAAGTCTTGAAATAGTTCATGTGCCAATGATCTACTTTGAAGTGCTCAAGAATTCTCAATCTCATCTATTCTCTGCCTTTTCTTTTCTTTTTCCTTTCTTTTCTCTACCTTACTATCTCTTATTCTTTCCATGATTTTGACTGGCTAGGATTAGGATTTTTGAGATCAACACATATCTTATTTTTGCTCTAAATTTTGCCTGGGCGCCCTTCCGGGTTTTCATCCCAGCGAGCTCTTTCTTCTTTTTTCTTTTTTTTTTGTGCTCTAACTTTTGCCTAGGCGCCCTTCCGGGTTTTCATCCTAGCGAGCTCTTTTTTTTTCTTTTCTTTTTTTTGGAATAAGAAGTTCATTAAAATGTCTGGCTACCATCAAGGATCCAGTTTATGGCTTTAGACTGGTTGGGCTCATATTTTAGGCTTGGTATTTGAGAGAAGGGGATGGTGAGCAAGTTTCAAGTTCCAAGTTCATCTTTTCAAGATTGAGCAAGAGCATCTTTAAATTCTTAAAGTAAAGCTAATCAATTCTCTACTTCTCCATGGTTTGGCACAAAATTTGCTTTGATCACTTGGGGATCCTTTTCAATGCAAAGATTTATCAACAAAGTATTTTCCGTGATCATTGAAAATTTTTTTTTTTTTTAGGCTTAATGATCCATAAATTCACGGCTTGGCTCAATGAATCAAGCAAATGAGATTTTATTCAACTAGTAGGGAAGGAGGATTACATCACTCGACTCGATAATCTCGACAAAGACTTGCAAACAGACTTGATAATAGACTGACCAGAAGACTCGACTGGACTTGACATTCGACTCCAACCTAACATAACTCGACTACCAGACTTGACTTGGTCTCAATTGGAGTGTCACAGATGATTTTCAATTCATTAAATTTCCAAGAGCATCCATATTTACTTTAGCAGCAGCGGTTCCAAACACTATCACCTCACTAGCATTTCCTTCAGGTTCGTCATTCCCCTTCTGCATCTTTGTAGGAGCATCATTTGCCTTTATGGCCCAATTTTCAGTCGAATGGCCCTTCTCTAACTCATACCGAGTATTGTCAATGCCTTTTTCGATTCTGTTGATTGGGTCAGGGCCAGTTGGTTGTTGCACATTCATAGAGGCAACAAATTCCTTGAGAGTGCTCAGCAATGGCTGTGATTGAAAGGACTGCACGTCATGCCAAACGTCACTCGATGGGTTCAGCAAAGGAGTAATGATTTTATGCTCGATGAGATCTTGGATATCATGACGGAGCTTCATGCAATGGTTAGTCGTGTGACCAGGGGTTTGGTGGTAGGCGCAGTACCAAGAAAGGTCACATTTGCGAGGTAAGGGATTTGGTAGTGGCTTTGGGTCCAGGGGGTTGAGGTGACCATTCTTGACAAGGTGACCAAGGGCCATGGATAATGGCATGCCAAGGTTGGTGAAAAATCTCGGCTTGCGGGCTTGGTTTGATTTTGAATTCGACTCTGAGCTAGAGGCTGTTTTTGGGTTGAGATGTGGACTCGGAATAGCTCTTTGATTAGTTGGGATTGGGCCTGGATGTGGGCTTTGGTGAATGGTTAGATTTGGACATGGGCTTTGGTGCATGGCTGGATTTGGACATGCCTGTTGGTGCTTCTTTAAGCAATCTATTATTCTCTGATCCATCTTTTCCTTATCAAGGCCCATTTGATCTCTTAATAATTGAATGAACTCAAGCATGACCCTCTCCAATTGCTTCACCCTTGAATCTTGTTGCTCAACGGTGGCCTGCAGTTTGCTCACTTTCTCTTCCAAATCTCTTAATGCCATTGGCGGATCAATCTCAAAATGACGGTCCATGTTCTCCTAAAAATCAAGAAGACGAACCCAAGAGGTTAGAAGTGTCCTCACTCGGGGATCTGGTTGTTCCACTCTTTCTACAGGTTCACGACATGAAAAGGCCCGCATGCAGAATTGAATAGTAAGGGAATTTTTGAGGGACTTTGATCTTAACTGGGAAGGAGATGTTGTGAGTTTATATGCTATACATATGTAATGATATCGATTAGTGAGAGCGCAAAATGTACATGCTCTTATGATTTGATGCATGCACTGTACATATGGCACACGAATGAAATGCAAGTGTGTGTGCCTACTCTATATGCCAAAGCAAAGGAAAATTCTAATCCTAACAGGTAAACACATAAGCACATAAAATCCTCACCCATGTCAAGTGCAATAATTTCTCCTTGTATTGTGATCTTTACTACCCTTTCAAAGGTTGGATATTCAGAAAAATTTCGAAATTCATTTGAAAAGCATTTCTTTAGAACGATGAGATCTTTCAAAAACAATTCTCAAGAATTTTGAATTTTTTATTTAAAAAAAATGAGGATGTGAAAACATTTCTCAATGAAGATAATTTGATTGAAATTTTGCTTTAAAATTCATTTGAAGAGCATTTTTTCAAAAAAAATTCCCAAAGATTAGTTTGGAGCTTTAATCAAAAGTGAACTCCAAAGATTTTTGAAAGAGCAATTGAAAACTTTAAGATGAAGATTACAAAAATCCACTTGCTTTCAAAGATGGTCTTAAAATTCTTTCGGGGTAGAAAGATCACACGATCGGATTATTACCGTACTTTTCATAAATTTGGATGCATACAAGGCCAATGATGCTTAACTAAACATGATATAAAAAGTATAATCTTATAATCAAGGTTCGGCATGTCCTCCAAATGTCATGTAACACGAGAAGAAATTGCTAAAAGGTGATTAAAAGATTATTCATCTTTCATCAAGCAAGTATCGTCATCATCTCAAGTAATCCCTTCCGGGCATACAAAACTTCCTAACACATAACCCTAATCAAGAATTGATTTCCTAAGATTGAAATGTTCTATAGAAACTACTATGCAAAGGCTGGGTTTTGGTCAAACAAGGGACCCTTGACACACACCCGATAGGATGCTTCATATACCAAATCATGGTACGAGATCAAGGGTGATCACACAGTTCCATGATGACTTGACCGACCGGGTTGCCCCGAGCCTCCAAGGTCATAGTTCCGTGCAATCGACTGGCTGGACATGCAAGTGAAATGCAACAGGCACACAAAGATTAATTAATTCGATTTAAAAAAAAGATGTTTTTCAAGTCTAATCCTCAAGTGAACCCATAATCAGAGTTCTGGTCTGCGAAACCAGAGATTTTGGGTTCGATCCCCAGCAGAGTCGCCAGATTGTGGATATCGCAATTTTCTTACCCACAGCTTTTCTTTTAAAATGCTTTCTCAAAATCAATTTCAAAACAAATGAGTCGCCACTTAATTTTTAAAAGGAAAAATTAAGAAACCATCTTTAAAGCAAACTGATCTTTTTAGAAACCAGAGATTAACTATGTCCGGGGATTATGGAATGAGAGAGGAAGGAGCCCGCCGGACTAAAACACCCTCTCTCATCCTATCTTGCGATAGGCCTCTACTCAACATCCTTCTAATCGAATTATTAATTTAAATGTGCCCTCAAATAATACATAGGTATTACATATACATTACAAAAGCATGTCCAAAGGGTATAAGATTGCAAATGACAAAATATCATTCAAAAGCCATATAGTTCAAATAGCAAGCAAGATGATATGCGAATAAGGAACTAGGAAACTTACCCGGGATCCGGCCGCGAATATTTAAACGTGCAAATGCATGCGAATAGGTAAAACCTAAGAAAAAGGGTCTCTAATCCATATATACAAGTAAAACAATTCCTAATTCCAAGGTATCGCGCATTAAGTCAAAAAAATCAATAAAATCAAAAAATGCAATAAACTAGAGAGGGGATGAGAAATTGTACCTCAAATGCGCTACAAAACAAAGATTAGTCCACATGCTTCATATAATAATATGATATCAAAACAATCAATCATGATCCTCTAGCTTAAATCTAATAAGCATGAAATCCAACTTTATTCAATAGCTAGTTCTAATCATAAGCATTAATGTACATGAATGAATGAATGTGAACAAGAATAAAACATGGATTTATTCACTAATTTGGATCACTTAGCCTCTGGATTTAAGCTAAATTATCGTTATTCAAAACATGATTTGGGTCCCAAGACATTAGGGAACCATTTGAGTTGAAATAAATAAGATTGGACAAAAATAGTAGCATTTTTTTTATAAATTACAGAGAGCAGACCCGAAATTTAAAGAAATAAAAGGCATGGCTCTCGTGGTTTGATCTTGATGATTTTTGGACTCAATATGCCTCTGTGAGTCTAGTTTCTAACCCAAAAAGAAAATCAAGGTTTGAACGGTTAGATCTCCGGGAATTGGGCAAACACTAAACATCACTCAGCATTTCACAACTCTCTGTCCAGAGATTTTGTTTGATTTTTTAAAAATAGTAAAAAGATCAGAATTGCTTTGTTCTTTTTAGGGTGGTTTCCTAACACATTAATCTGCTTAGGAAAAATTATTTTGGGTCACAAATACTTTACTAAAGCTCTGATTTACTAATTTCAAAAACGTTTTACTGTTCTGAAACTATTCTGAAACTCTGGGCAGATTGTAGTTGACTCACAAAACTCATGATCAAACCCCTCTAAACATAAAACCACCTTAAAACAGAAATTACAGTGGTAGATTAATGTGTTATTGACACTTTCCCGTTGGTTTCACTTGATTTCAACGGTTAGATTTCGAACTAAAAATCTTTGATCAAAAACAGTTTGTGAACTCACTGTTTTCATTTATCAAGTTCAACTTTTGTTTGTTAACCCCAACTATCAAACCAAAGAGTTGGACTTAAAACCAAACCATTTCTTCTACCATTTGATGGTCATTGAAGACTAAAGACATCGATATTTGGAGATTTCATTGAAGTATGAATGACCTTCATAAAATCTTGAGACATATGAACCTAAACCATAGGGATTAGATTAGATTCAAACTATTTCTCCTACCATTTGATGGTCACTGGAGACTAAAGACACACATACATGTAGGTTTTAAATGAAGTATGAAGAACTCCTCAAACCTAAGAAAAAGATTAGCTTAAGCCATGGAGACGGACTTAAACTAGGCTACTTCTCCTACCATTTGATGGTCATTGGAGACTAATAACACTTGAACTCATGGGTTTCAATGAAGTATGAAGGACTTCATAAAACCTCAAAGTAATGATCTCAAACTATGGATGAAGTTTGGACTCATTAACTCAACATACTAAAAATAAAACCTCAATCCCCTCATGAATCATGAGTTTATAAGGACATTGAAGGCCTCTAAACACATGGATTTAAGTAAGACATTGAAAGTCTTATAAATCCAAGGAGATAAACATAATCAAAAGAAAATGACCAAGGCTTTTCTTCAAAATTTTATTAAGCTTCAACCATTGAACTAATTAGTTTAGAGTTTTACCTCTAATGATCCTCAACTTCTTGGTTGCTTTAAGGCCTTCCAAATGGTGATTAAGCTCCTCCTTTGCTCTTTCTTCCAACAAACCTCTCTAATACTCTCTTGATTTTGGGTGAGAATCAATAAAGGACTCCCAACATTCTAATGTTCTCCCCTAACATTCTAATGTTCTCCTCTCAAACAAGGGATATACACCTTCTATTTATAGGCAATCTTTAGGGGGGCATTTTGGAAATTTCGTAGCCAAAACCCTAATTTCCGCCGCCACATTGAAGGTATAAGCTTGACCTAATTTCGGACAAACTTTCACAAAAATGCAGCACTCTGCACTGCAATTCAGCACTATTCAGCACCTTAATTTCATTTCATGTCGTTTAATTTATGTATTTACTTAAGACATTAAATGTAATTAAGGAAATACCCCCCATTTGGATTCAATAAAAATATCTAAAAAATCAAAATCCTTAAGGAAAAAAAGTCAACTCTCCCTCCGAAGGCAAAATATCGATTTTCTGCACAATTCTCCTTAAAAGCCTTTCGATTTCACCATGATTCCTTTCATTTAAAAATTCTTAAAAATCATTTCTAGCATAAGGGAGACCCAATGAACAATTACCGGGACTTTTCATCTTGAAATTCAAAAATTTTATGATTGACTCCCTTTTGACCCGTTGACCTTTCACTGGGTCAACTGTTGACTTTGTTTTTCGGGGTTCATGCTGAATTTCTCTCCTTTTCTTTTATTTTTAAATTGAAAGAGCTTTCGGAAGAGTTTGAATCACCTGTGGAAGTCCTAGGTTAGTTCGGACATCGTCATCATCGGATCATAGAGGTGACACTCCCCTTAATTCGACGTTTGGTCAAAATTGGGGTGTCTACATCATCTTTGTTGGAAAATGTTTAAACATCCTCGTTCTCGAAGAATTCTCAAGAATTGATTTCAAAAGATTTTATCATCCAAGAAATACTCTCCAAATGATTTTCAAAAAAATTTAAAATGCCCAATCCTTGAAGGGGTAATAAGGATCACAATGAACGGAGAAATTAGCGCACTTGACATGGGTGAGGATTTTATGTGCTTATATGTTTATGTGTTAGGATTAGAATTTTCCTTTCTTTTGCATACAGAGTAAGCACACACGCACACATGCATTTGCATCTGCATGACATATGGGCCATTCATAAAAATTTCTTAAAAAGCATTTGCAAGCAAATAACAAAATAAAGACAATTTGCTTTGATTTTGAAATTTAAAAAAAAATTAATAATAATAATAAATAAAATAATAAATATGTTTATAGGTAAAAGATAGAATCAGTTATGAGCACAGTCTGGTACATAGATTCTACTACAAGGTTAGTAAGAAGAGAGATGGCACATGAAGCAAACGCAAGAGAGATAGCAGAATTGAGGGCCATAGTAGAACAACAGGCAGGTCAGATGACTAGGATGATGACCATGATGGAAACACTAGCACAACAGCCACCAGTTGTCGATCTTCCTCCACCTGTTAGAGAGGATGATTGGTTCGATGATCAAGAAAGAGCTTAAATGCCGAGGGTAGAAAAGGAAAGGATAGAGAAAGAAAAGGCTGAGATAGAGAAGCTGATGACCGAAAAAGTAGAGAAACGGGAAAGGGTAGTCCGAAAGGCCCAAGGAGTAGACACTTACTTACTGGAGCTGGAAGGGCTATATGAAGGGTATTGTGAAGTATTGCCTGCAGGATTCAAAATGCCTGTATTTGATAAGTTTGATGGGACAGGAAACCCCCGTATCCATGTCAGAATGTGTATAGGGGCATTTCAGCCAAGCAGCTTAAGCACGACCATGATGGCTATTTTGTTTCAAAAGACAGTAACTAGAGCTTCCTTATCTTGGTACCTTACATTAAAGCCTGGTAAGACTAGAGTTTGGGAGGAGGCTAAATCATTTGTGGCCCAATATGAGTATAACCAAGATTTGGATGTTACCGTCAGAGATCTAGAGATTACTCGGCAGGACAACAAGGAATCTTTTGTTGAATATCTGAACTGTTGGAGGGGGAAAGCAGCTAAAATGGTATAGAGGCAAACCGAGAAAGAACAAATCCGGATGCTGATGAAGAATCCCCAACCCGTCTACCAAGAAAAGATAAGGTTTCAATCCATCAACACCTTTGCCAAAGTGTTTGATGTGGGGACTAGGATCGAAGAAGGGTTGATCAAGAGAGAAGAACCGGTGAACAGGTATAGTCATCCGAATTATGGGACAGGAGGAGGGCATTCATGAAGTCATTCAAGTCTTACAGATGTAAATGTGTTAAGTGCACCAGAGAAGAAGTTTGATACAGTCAGGAGTTACCCTAAGAGATGAGGGGATAAGCCTTTGAGGAGGTTCTCAGACTTGGGAGTGTCATTGTCCACTGCTCTGGATAGGCTACTAGCAAAGGGACACCTTCACTTGGAACCGCGACCGAGACCAAACCCACCACCCCCAAACTTCAAAGCTGATCTCTACTAAAAATTCCATCAAGAGTAGGGGCACTCAACTGATCGATGTTTAAGGTTGAGACATGAAATCCAAGATTTGATAGATAAGAAGGTAATATCAGAACCGCCTGCCAATCCACCGAACGTCACCAAGAATCCACTACCAAATCATCATGCGGTGCCACCACCTGGAGTTTACTACTTCGAAAGTGAAGGAAGCACTTTTGATCCATCAACATCGATCACTAAGTTGGGGTGTCCGAGGGAGATTTATCAGATGCCGGGGGATTCGAACATCTGCACTTTGGACGAACTAGTGGATCGAAACAAGGAAAAAGTGATAAAAAAGGCTGCCACTGCGAATTGGTGGGCAACTGAAGATTACAACTCTATTTGGTATAAAGGGGATGACAGTCAGGATATCAATAAAGTTAAGGCAGATCTTTAGTATGAAAGTGAGAAAGAATAAGAGAATCCGAAAGTCACTAAAGCACAGGATGATCTTTGGTCTAAAGAAGAGGTCAGTCATTTAACACGATCAGGAAGGCATTTCAAACCACACAAACTTGAGGAAGATCACCCAGGCCAGGAATTAGATAAGGGAAAGGGAAACTGAATGAGGAAGAAGAGGAAGATAGGTGACACAAGAATTATTCTTCTGTGTGCTTGTGTACTATACCCAAGTGTAGGTAATCGTGCAAGTAGTAACTGGTTAAGACCAACTCGATCCCACAGGGAAGGTGTTAAACTAATTACTCAGATTAATCTCAAACAAGAAAATAAAAATCAATATTTTAGAGGAGTGCAGAACACAAAGTCCCACAATTTATCAACTACTAAAGATAAAGCAATAACTAGATTAAACGAATTACTAACTAATTAATTAAAGCGATGATTTAAAACGTGTTTGTATTAATAAAAGGGAATGTTGGGATTACACGAATCCACCGCGACCTACAATCTACCATGCAATTGTGTTGAAGCTCAATGGAGCACATTCTCTACAGTATTCCGTATTTCTCTTAGGATAAAGAATCTATAATCCTTTCATGACTGGGATGATATCATCACAATTAAGTTTGAAATACACAAAAGCAGTTTGAAATAATAGTTTAGACTCTCACCTACAATAGTGTTAGCATTGAGGGTGGTTTGTAAAATATATTGCAGAAAAATGCCTCAAGAATTAAAGTTCATAGACTGTTTTGACAAACTGAGCGTTTGGGGACAATTTGATAACAAACCAGTAAAGCAGAATGTATAGGAATACTGCATAGAATGTCCTCCAGAATCAGAAGGTTTGATCGATCGACGCGCTTTCGATCGATCGAATATCTTCATCTCTCGATCGATCGAACTGACTTCGATCGCTCGACTGTATCTCTGTTTTGATCGATCGAACATATTCGATCGATCGAATACAGAAATTTTTCTGCTGCATGACAAAGGCTTGAGATCACGGTTTCATCGTGATCTCCCAACCTGGGGACTACTCTGACATGGTCTGGAGTGTCTCAGATGTGTTTTTGACGTAAAGTTCCATTAAAGGTGTGTTTGGTTGTGATTTTTGCATAAAATCTATAAAAACTAATAGTTTAACTCTAACTAACATGCAAGTCTACGAGATAACCAGTTATACTACTATAAACTAAGTGCAGAACGTAAATAAAGTAACCTAGAAATGAAAACTTGTATTGAACTAGGAGGAATCCAAACCAAACAATGTATAACCTTGATTAAAACCTACAAAAATAACAAAGTAAAGCTCTCTACTCTTTATAAACTTATGAAAATGAAAGTGGGCGTCCTTATGGACGTATACAATACAAGTATAAATACTGAAAACCTAATGCTAGGGTTAAAATCCCGCTTCTGCTGCGTGCGCGTAAAATCTGATAAAAGCCATGTTCGATCCATCGAACATCTTTCGATCGATTGAACTTCTGGGGTCTTCGAGCACTTGAGCTTCTTTCGATCGATCGAACCTTCGATCGATCGAATGGTCTTCAATCGATCGAGGTCCACTTTTCATCCTTTACTTGTCTTCATTAAAATTCAGCACTCCCTTTTATCTTTCTCATCCAATTCTTCACACAGCAACAGTAATCTGCACAAACTACAGCTAACACAAACAACTTATCATAGTTTAATCAAGTTGTGTACAAACTAGCATTGTAATTCAAATTGTAGATAAATGAAGGAATTGTGAAATAAATTAGTACATTTTCTTCTTTTAGCATGGTTGTATTTTACAAATACCCCCGCTTGTCACAACCCCTAACTAGCGATTTGCTAGTCCCTAGCAATAGAGCGAAAATAAAAACAAGCTAAACTACAACTATAATAGAAAAACTAAAATAAACTAGTTCCAGATTAACTAAACTAAAAATAACAAGAAAGAAACTACCTAACTCACTTTCGCAGGAATCGCGGTTGCATTTAGCAAATGCAATAAGCCGTTAAACCCCTAAGTTTCCCTTAGTGGACGAGTGTTGTCTCGTGAGGGCTTGCAGTGAATGTACCCACAAAATTCTCTGATTTTAAGCTCAAAAAGATATAGAATAACTTTTAAACATTCCCTTTTATTCAACTATTGATTTAGCTCTACAAAACATATCATCCTCATTCAAACCATGAAAGAAATACACATGTTCCTCATGTCACCAAGATTAAAATAACATATGCGTCACATCCATGTATCCGTGTGTGTGTGAAATTAACAGCTATACATCGAACTTTATTTAGAGTTTGTTTAGACTATCATACTCTCAGAATTGGTAGTTTCAACTCAATCCTCGCATAGTTATTACACTAAAAAATGAGCATCCCACAGAAACTTGGCTAATAATGACCGCACATGGTATAAAAGCTTGGATAGGAGTGATTTTTTTGGATACTAATGCTTTCATACTCGACTCTATAGAAGACGAACATTTTAGTGTGTATAGTCTCACGAACGGAATACTACTTACTAGAGGAGCGAAATACCGTGGATTACTCAAATTACACGTTCATGTTTAAACTAATTGTTGATAATTATTAAGGCTTTGACTTTTCGGTTTTTATTTAGTAGGGTAAAAATTAGAGGGGTATGAATTTGCACATTTTCAGCATGTGACTGTGTTCAGTAATTTCTTCACTTTATTCCAACCATCCTCTCCATACATATAAATATATATCACCATAATTTTTTTGAACCTAGACTTCTTCTCCTCCTTTTCTCTCTCTTTTTTTTTTTTTTTTTTTTGAACTATGCCGCCCTTCTCACCACTATTCCCTCCTCATACTTCAACAATTTAATCATATTGGTGTGCAATGGGGGCATATTGAGGTCAAAGTATACGGTTAGGGATTTAGAATTTCATAATGGATTCGCCATTATTTATTAGGTGTGGGGTTAAGAACAATGTATATTCAGAAATGTTGATATAGGTAAATGGAGAAGGCAAGGAGCAAATATGATGGCTTAAATAATTTTTTCAACTTCTTAATTTTTACACATCAATGTTCATTGAGTTTAGTTGGTAAATCCTGAACGTTCTCCTCTACTAAGAAGCCAATATGAAAGAATTAGAGACTATTCAACGAATTTAATCTGCATAATCAAGAAAAACAATTCGAGTTTTAATGTGATAATTCTCTCAGAATTGAAGATTGGATTCAAAAGCTCACTAAGGGTAACTAGTTTTCGCTACTTCATTCTTTGAAGTACGAAAGTCGCATTAACTCCTATTTTAAGTTTTCTACATAGCTATTAACATGTGCAAATGATTTGGATACAAGAATGATCAACATATGCATTCATCCTAGAGAAACTAGAAAAACACGTGAACTTAATTCATAAAAGGATGAGAATAAAACGGTTGTGTCATTGCTTGATAACAGCTAAATAGGAGTGAATATTCAAAATTATTCTACCAATTTAATTCAAAAACTTACTTAATTGTTTGGAAATTTTGCAAAGTTGTTGAATGTGAAATTTGTGTAATTTAACTTAGCTTCTAATGGAAATTGCATGACATACGCAATAGATAGAGTGGTCCAGATTGTTAAGAACTAATATGCATAGGTGATTATCTATCTACATCCCACCTCCAATTGAAAATTGCAATGTCCTCAGCAGGCGATTTTCAAAAATAGATAGAGAGATATCACCTGATATATATCATCATAAGAATGGCAAGTGTAACAACCTGTACAGAAAGTATACAAACTCCAAGCAGCAGAGATCAAAAGAATATGAAATATATAGCATGGGATCCATGCTTAAAATGGAACTAATCACTGGAAATATAATAAAGTGAAAGAACAGAACAGTGATAATATGCGCCATATAAACTAAAATACAAAATATACAAACCATCGAACAACACAGAATATCCCAACAGTATCCAAAACTATCTAACAACCAACCAACACATCCAAATCCAACCACAATGTCCAAAATATCTAAAAACCAAAAAACCAAAAACAACCAACAACAACGATCCAGTAGAAACTAGACATCATCAGTGACATCCGATAATATCTCAATAAAAAAATCGGGAGCATCCCCACCGCCACCTTCAGCAACAGTCAGTGCTGCCGGGTCACTCGTGATCGTGGCAGCTGGAATAGAGAAGGGTGTGTCAGCCACAACAGGAGAAGGTGGAAGTGGTATCTCTGTAGCAGGCGGTATCGCCGATGATGATGAAGCTGTAGGATCGATATGGGAAGGTGGAGCAGAAGATGATGGACCGGTGGTGGGTGGTGGAACTACAGGATCTGAGGTGGTAGGTGGATCGCTGGGGGGTGGTGCAAAAGCTGCATGAACTGCCTGGTTGACTCCGATCTATACCAAGATCGCCTCCAGCAGAGTTGTCATCTGGTCTACCTTGCCCTCAAGTCTAATCCGGGCCTCTCTCTCCTCCAATAGTAACTCATGAATAGTCGGGAGAGGCACAGAAGAAGACTCTCCTTGGGCATGAGCCTGAGATCTCTGTCTCAGCTCAAATCTCTCAACCTCCTTAATAGGATCCATCTCCTCCTCAGACTCATGCTCCTCAGCCTCTGTGGGCGTCCCAGAAGCAGCACCTCCGTATCAGTGCCTCCTCCTCTTCTCGCCAACCTTCACCTTGCCTTTACCTTGCCTCTTTCTTTTCTGCGCATCAGACCGGCGGGAAGCAGTCTCGCCAAAATGACTACGAGACTGGGCAGTTGCCTCACCCGCCAATGGAAGTAGACCTGCCTGCTCAATAACCCGGTGAATTGCCCAAGAACCCTTCAGGTCCTTCTTGGCAAACAGACCGGCTGCCATGTCCCGATCGCATATAACACATGGGCGTACCATGCTGCATTCTTTCCCCGATAAGATGTCACTAAGAGGCAATTGCTGAGGGCGAGGTGCAGCATATGATAATTATCTGTGAGGTAGAAGTTAGGAATAAGGGCCTCGCCATCCCAGGCTCGAAGAGCACCCACAGTGATCTCTCTGATAATAATAGTCAGGGAGAGCAGCGGTGTATCGGGGCGATGTGGACAAACATAATCAGGTACCTCGGGTACCCCAAGAGCAGCAGAGACAGTGGCTGGACTAAAAATGATCTCCCGGCCATGGAAGAATGAGCAGAGTTTGAACGGAGCAACTGGATCCCTGATCATCGTCGCACATGCCTCCCGGATCCAGGATAGATTAACGTGCTTAGGCTGGGAGAGGAGCGTGTACCACTGTGGCATAGCGCGTATCCGGGCAAGATACCAAGAAGTAGCCAGCGATGCTGTCTCGAGGGGTCACTTGAGCATGACCTTACGCGATTGGTAGTCTGCAATGATATTCTAAGATACCTGACAACTGTGGTGACTGAATGGATCTTGATGTGGTTAGGATGTTTCAAAAAATATAAATAGATTTAGTTACTTCAAATTCCCACTTAGTGAATTTCAATTCAAATTTCCCTCGGAAAAGACTGATACCCTGTGTAATTCAACAACACAAATAAGTAATTATACGTAGCACTACCCAGGCTTCATCTGATATTACCGAACGTCTCGACTTCACAATCAATTCTAAAATAATGAGAAGAAGAGTACCCCAAAGGATAAGAACAACTAGGTTTAAATTGAGAGATTCCTCAATAAACCAATATATTCCGAATAGAGTTGAGAGATTCCTCAACATTTCCAAGATAACCCAAGTGACTGAATAACCCCACATATTTCCTCACCTCAACAAACATACAAAACCAATATAGACATATCTTTCCAATTTATGCAGAAAAGATAAAGAGCTCGATAATCACTCCCAAAGTTCATAAGAAACTTTAGAGACATGTTAGATAGTACTAATAAAGGATCTGTTCAGAATACTCAGAGTAAATCATACGAAATCCAGAATTCCCAGAATAATAATATTCATATCGAAGAATCGATGAATAATAGAAAGCCCACTATAACTAAGAGAATCCAGATTCCCAAATTCCCGATGGAAGATAATAAAGAATTTCTACTAATATCAATACCCAAGATTATTCGGAAAGAAATCCAAACCCATAATCATTCCCATACTCAAAACCTTTATCAAATCAATACCCTGAGTAATTTAATTCCAGTCAAACCATTTCACACAGCTAACTTGACTCTTACTGTCATAATCTGAATGTTTTACAGAAACCCATCACTGATGTTCTCAAACTCAAAATTTTCTTATCAAATTCTCAGTTCCCTTTCCAACTCAATCAATTCCACCACATGGGAAAACATTTCTCGTTATACCCCATGTTATCACAATAAGGGTTTTAATCATCTCTTTATATATTATGATATGTAGAATGCATGCAACGTGATATGCAGGCTCAACAGCATTTAAAGAATGCCAATATAAACGTGTATGCATGTTCATGCAACTACGCGTCATCAATTTTTTTTCAGCTTTCACGTCGTATACGTCTCTCGTTCCCAAACGCTCTAACTTATTGCTCTGATACCACTAAATGTCACGCCCCGGATCCACACATGTAAATCTAGGATACGTGGCACGCCACCAAGGCTCGATACGTGGCACGCCCCAAGTCACGCCCCAAGTCATTAAAGTTGCGAAACTCACCATAATAAAAGGTTTTGACCAATGAACTCGATACATTATTTTTTTCCAAAAGTTTGAATACACACATACCCAAATTTATCTTAATAAAGTACGTTTTCAAAAGTAACATTTTAACACTTTGTAAACACTTCGAAAACATATAAAAGCACCTTCAGGTCATAACCCAAACCTTCATGAGTTCTTAACACAGCTTTTAAATACTTTAAGAAAATATTATTTATACTCAATTCATGTCAAAGTCAACGGGTAGAAACTCTGAGTTTATCGCCCCAATCCAACTATGCAAGGTACAAAAATACCACCATAATCCCAAATCAACCAATATATCACGTCCCCCATATTATAAGAAATTAAGTCAATATCATTTTATTACACAATTCCGAATAAGCAACTAATTACAATATTCCACTATTTATATTTATTAAACATAAGCCTATTTAACCAGAATTTATTTATAATCCCACGCCCACGATTACTCTCCAAGTCCTTTCCTTTCATTTCTTTCTGAGCTCCATTTTGAACACCTACGATGGTTATTCAATAACCACTACAATATATAAGCTATATGCTTGTGAATAACACTAATTATGCAAATGGATAGTAAACATGCTCAATTTCATTTCATTACAACCAACTATAGTCTCCGGCAATTACTAGTTCACTTCCACCACTACCAACTAGTCCGCGGCTCCACTCCCTAAGCCCACGTGACCTAGTCATGACCCACGCCTCACGTGCGGTCCCATAGGCCTCTGGCGGCCGTGGTCGTCACCACATCGATTACCTCATGGTGGTATAGAACTAGCAATTCCTTTGACCCAAATAAGCAACTTAGCATGCTCACATAATTCATTACACCGTGCTTTTACAATCAAATTGGGCCTAATTTAACCACATGAATTTTGCCCATTAATAAACTAATAAGCTTTATTAAGCTAATTTAACATGCTTTTACATCACAAATGAACCCAAACATGAAATCATCCATATATCATAATTAATGTCACTCACCTCTTGAAATCGCTCCTAAACTTGAGATTGGAATTCTATTATGCTTCAGATATAAATCCTACACAATTTTGGTAAACTAAATGTTACCAATCCATTTGGGTCACGAAAAATCTATCAATTAAACTCAAATTAAATTATAAAATAAGGTTAGGCTTACCCACACGAATTCAAATATGGCTTCGTATCACGATTTAGATAATATACGACGAAGCTATGGCATCGCAAGTGTGAAACCCCCAATTACCTCTCTTCCTTCTCGCTACTATTCTCTCTGCTATTTTTTTTTTCTTCCTTTACCTTTTTTTCCTAACTAGGATGTATAGATAATTAAATATATATATTATATGTATACATCACCACCACCGCTGCCTCACATGGACACACTCCCACGGTTTGTCTTGTTTTTTTTTTTTTTATTTATAAAGAAATATGATGACACATATAGGAGGTGTCAACTCTGCAAGCCTTCAAACCTAATTTTGGCTTATTTCATTTACACCCTCAACAATTATATTATCTACCCGATATCTAAATGGGTTTAGTCTATGTAACGTATGAGTCCCAAATGTGATCTCAAAGATCATATAAAGGCACTAATTAACCTACTAATTATGTCACGTGTTCAATTACGCCCTCACAAGGGTACCCAAACTGGTCCCACAAATAACCATGAATAATAATAGAATATTAAAACACTTAACATTTTATCAATTAAACAATCATATGGCATCAACATGTATTACAATGTACACATTTATATTTACATGTCTACCATTTAATCACATAAATGCACCTTTATTTAATTTATCCAATTTGGACCTCTCGTGGGTCCAGTTTCATATTTGTCCAACTGTGCCCTTTTTCAAGCACTTATCACATCGGGATAACTGAAACTTACCCAAATAACCACATGCAATTAATTAGAGTAATTAACGCATGCCAAAATAAATATTAACACCATTTTTCGGGTACGGGTATTACAGTTCTCTATGTGGGGTATTGATATCATCGGGGAAGTAGTCCCGAAAGCTTCAAATTGACACTGGTACACAATCGTGGCAATAGACTATTTCACCAAGTGGGTGGAAGTAGTGTCATATGCAACTCTGAAAGCCAAAGATGTGATAAATTTTATCGAGAACAACATAGTCTATAGATACGGGGTGCCAAATGAGCTTATTTCTGACCATTGGAGTCATTTTTAGGGAGAAGTTATCCCATTCCTAGAAAAGTATACGATTACCAGCCATCAATCCTCACCATACAGACCCTAGACAAGTGGAGCAGTAGAAGCCGTAAACAAGTATGTAAAGGCGATCCTAGGGAAGATGACAAATACATACAAGGATTCGCATGAGTTTATGGGGATACCTAACTTCTGTAAGAACTTCAATAGGGGCTACGCCGTATTCATTAGTTTATGGTATGGAAGGTGTTCTCCCAGTTGAGGTCGAAATACCTAAATAGTCTCTACGACTTTTGTATAGGAAAAATGACGATCATAAAACCCTAGCTGCCCTATTTATAGTTTCCCAAAACCAACTTTAACCTTAGACTGATCGACGTGACTACGATCGATCGATCGAACCATATTTGAGTGATCAAACCTATCTAGACATCAATCGATCGAGACTACATTGATCGAACATATCTTAACATGATCCTCATATGCCTTTCCAAGCATCCTAGTAGAGCTAAGAGTGGGACCTCCCAGGTTCTTTATTGTTGGATCAGACCAGTTGTTGATTCCCATGACCAAACTCTTTGATCAACAAACTAACCAACTGATCAGCTAACGTTTACTCCACTATAAAATGATAACTGAACTTCAACGCAAAAGAATATATCCGAAGCAATAACTTTACTTGTATGGTGTACTAATGTCCCTCTACCTTCAGCATTCATAATCATATTCAGGTAGTCGGATAACTGTTACTGTCAACCTAAATTATGATTACTTCTTGTAATCCTTGAGTCCCATTCACCGCTCATGATTACTAAACATTTCTGATAACTACTTATCAACAAGACTGCAGTTCTCAATAATCAATTTGGTGACATTCTCAAAGTAATGCTTACTCTGAATTAGAGGGTAGATTCTATGTTGACAATATATGTTCCCAACCCTATGAACATGACATACCCAATATACCCAGGTGTGATCTTTTATAGACCTCACTGATTGGTAAGTTAAAGCAGCCATATCCATAGTTTGTGTCCATATTTGTCTCAAGATTGAGAACACTAACCTTACATAAGTTATGAGTTCCTATCGACTGTTGATAGTCTTAAGTGTCTAAAGGAAAACTCAAGCCCGTCAATGTATTATAAGCACTAGCATATTAACTAAGAGTTAAACTCTAGTGATTGAGATTCATCACTCCATCCAATAGTAGTTAATCATGCTACAGTGTAAACCTAATGAGATATCTAGTCTCATCATCCACAATGATAAGTTCTAAGTATTAAAGAATAGTAATTCATATCTCACTTATATGTATCTCATACATACACGAATTACTTACCATGATACTTAAGGATTAACAATCATCTCATGAAAGAACGTACCTAATGAAATGTAAAGCTGATATCCATATATTAAAATGTCAATGTCTCATTAATAAAGTGATGGTTTGAGGGCGCAAACTGAACAAACTCCCACTTGCACTCACAACTATGCAGGATTACATCTGAAACCTAGATTATCTAGATGATGATCAAAGACCTTCTGTGGCAAGGTCTTCGTAAATGGATCAGCAAGATTATCAGCAGTGGCAATCTTGGTAACAGTCACATCTCCACGTTGAACAATATATGGAATAAGATAATATTTCCGCTCTATGTGCTTTCCCTTTCTGAGCCACTACCCCACTATTATCACAATAAAGCGTAATAGGTGACAGTGACGCTGGTACCACCTCGAGCTCTATAAGGAACTTCTTGAGCCAAACAGCTTCCTTTGCGACTTCACAACCAGCTATATACTAAGCTTCTGTAGTTGAGTCTGCAATGTATTTCTGCTTAATGCTCCTCCAACTAACAGCACCACTTCCCAAGGCAAAGATATGACCGGACGTCGCCTTCCTCGAATCTTTATCTGACATAATGTCCAAGTTAGTATATCTCAGTGGAATTAACTCACTACCGCTATACATAAGCATGTAATCTTTAGTCCTTCTCAAGTACTTAAGAATGTGCTTAACGGTTGTCCAGTACTTTGGACCTGGATTCGATTGATACCTATTGACCATGCCTATAACGAAGTAGATATCCGGTCTAGTGTACAACATCGCATACATGAGACTTCTCACTGCTGAAGCATAGGGATTTTCTGCCATGCGATTCCTCTCCTCATGTATCTTAGGACACTGGTTCTTGGAGAATGCTAGACCATGCCTAAAAGGTAACAAACCTTTCTTCTAATTGTACATTGAAAACCTAGTTAGCACCTTATCGATATTACCAGCTTGAGATAATCTGATTATCTTTCGCTTACAATCCCCAAAGAGCTTTAGTCCAAGAATATAGCTCGCCACTCCTAGATCCTTCATATCGAAAGTACTAGCTAGCCAAACCTTAACCATTGACAATGCCGCTACATCATTCCCAATGAGTAAAATGTCTTCAATGTGAAGCACAAGAAAAACCACCACTTTCCTTTACACTTCTTATATAAATAAGGCTCATCCAGATTCTGTATGAAACCAAACGACTTGACCGCTTGGTCAAATCGGATGTTCCAACTCCTCGATGCCTGCTTACGCCCATAAATGGACTTTTGCAAGCACACCAAGTTATCTTTCCCACCAGCTATGAACCCTTTTGGTTGTTGCATATAGATGTCCTCCTCATGATTGTCATTCAAGAATGCAGTCTTGACGTCCATCTGCCAGATCTCATAATATAGACATACAGCAATGGATAAGAGTATCCTGATGGACCTGAAATGGCTATCGGTGAGAAGGTTTTCTCATAGTCAATGCACTCCCTATGAGTATAACATTTCGCTACAAGCCTAGCCTTAAAGGTCTCAACCTATCCATCAGATCCTCTTTTCTTCTTATATACCCACTTACAGCCAATGGGTTTTATATTGGCTGGAAGTTCTATAAGATCCCAGCCTTGATTGGAATCCATAGATTCCAATTCCGCCTTCATAGCTTTAACCCAATGAGATGAATCAACATCAGCCATTTCCTCTTCATATGTTGACACGAGAATTTTTCTGTGTGTGCTTGTGTGCTATACCCAAGTGTAGGTAATCGTGTAAGTAGTAGTCTGGTTAAGTCCAGGTCGATCCCATAGGGAAGGTGTTAAACTAATTACTTAGATTAATCTCAAACAATAAAATAAAACTCAATATTTTAAAAGAATGTAGAACACAAAGTCCCACAGTTTAACAACTACTAAAAGTAAAGCAATTAAACTAGGTTAACTAATTACTAGCTAATTAACTAAAGTGATGATTTAAAACGTATTTTCTTAACTAAAAGGAAATATTGGAATTACACAAATCCACCGTGACCTAGCCATCTACCATGCAGTTATGATGAAGCTCAATGGAGTACACTCTCTACAGTATTCTGTATTTCTCTTAGGATAAAGAATCTATAGTCCTTTCATGACCGGGACCATATCATCACAATTAAGTTTGAAATACACAAAAGCGGTTTAAAATAATAGTTTTGACTCTCACCTACAATGGTATTAGCATTGAGGGTGGTTTGCAAAATATATTGAAGAAAAATGCCTCAAGGCTTAAAGTTCACAGACTGTTTTGACAAACTGAGCGTTTTGGGACAGTTTGATAACAATCCAATAAAACAGAAAGTCTAGGAAAACTGCATAGAATATCCTCAAGAATCAGAGGATTCGATCGATCGACGCACTTTGTCTAGTGCGAATACTATTGCCAGTAACTCTTTCTCAGTAGTCGTATAGTTCATTTGAGTTTCGGTCAGTGTTCGGCTGGCATAGTAGATTACATAAGGCTTGTTGTCCTTCCTCTGTCCTAGAACTGCGCCAATGGCATAGTCACTAGCATCGCACATTAACTCAAACGGCAAACTCCAATCGGGTGCCTGTATAATCGGTGCGGAGGTAAGGTGTTCTTTTAGTGCATCAAAAGATATTTGACAATTTTCCGCCCATTCGAAAGGTGCATCTTTGATTAGTAGTTGGCACAGTGGTCGAGAGATTACACTAAAATTTTGGATAAAGCGTCGATAGAATCCTGCGTGTCCAAGGAAAGATCGAATGTCTCAGACTGTACGAGGGATAGGTAGATTTGTAATTATATCGATTTTTGCTTTATCGACTTGGATACCTTTATCGGAGATAATGTGGCCGAGGACAATTCCCTTGGTCACCATGAAGTGACACTATTCGCAGTTTAGTACTAAGTGTTTGTCCTCGCATCTCGCCAACACATTCTCTAGATTTTCTAAGCAGTTATCAAAACTATGGCCAAACACTGGGAAGTCGTCCATGAAGACCTCGAGTGTCTGTTCAACCATATTACTGAATATGCTTAACATGTACTGCTGAAAGGTGGCAGGTGCATTGCATAAGCCAAAAGGCATATGGCGGTAGGCGAATGTACCGAACGGACAAGTGAAAGTCGTCTTCTCCTGATCTTTAGGAGCTATTTCGATTTGGTTATAGCCAATGTATCCATCCAAGAAGCAATAAAATTTATGACCCGCCACTCTTTCTAGTATTTGATCCATGAATGGCAATGGAAAGTGGTCTTTTGGGTCACAGTATTTAACTTTCGGTAATCAATACACATTCTCCATCCAGTGGGGATGCGTGTTGGTACTAACTCGCCGTCTTTGTTTGGGATAACTGTTATACCAGCCTTTTTGGGCACCACCTGAGTTGGACTAACCCAAGAGCTATCAGAGATAGGGTATATTATCCCAATATCTAGAAGTTTTAAGACTTCTTTTTTCACTACTTCTTGCATATTAGGATTCAGATGTCTCTGTATTTGTCGCGACAGTTTAGCGTCTTCCTCCAAATATATCTTATGGGTGCAAATAGATGGGCTTATGCCTTTTAGGTCGGCAATAGTCCATCTTAATGCTCCCTTGTGCAGTTTGAGCATTTGAATCAAGTTATCCTCTTGTTCTGAATTCAACGTGGATGAGATTATCACAGGATAAGTCTTTTCAGTCCTTAGAAAAGCGTATTTGAGCTCTTTTGGAAGCTCCTTTAATTCCAAATCAGGAAACTGAAAGTTCGAAGGCATGGTTAACTTCGTTTTCAGAGGCAAGGGTTCATATGGTGTGACCTACATGAATTCATCTCTATCGTCCTCCTTAGTTTCCATCATGAGGCAAGTATGATTTAAGGCAGCATCCAATGGGGTAGAATCACTAGATTGATAACTAGCGTCTAATTATGACACCACTACCTCCAAAGGATCTTTGTATTCTACAAGATCAGCGTCTTCTTCAATGACAGTTTCAATGAAGTTAACTTCTACTTCGTCCTCGTATTGTTCAGGTTGGGGATTTGAAAATATCTTGACATTTAAAGTCATGTTCTCGAATACGATGGTCATGATACCACTCCTTATTTTGATTGTGGCATCAATGGTGTTGAGGAATGGACGTCCAAAAATCACCAGGATTTGTGAACATGGATTGGACACAGGTTCGGTGTCCAGATTCACAAAATCTACTAGAAAGACAAATGTATCGATCTGTACCAGAACGTCTTCCAGTATTCCTCTAGGATATTTGACTGACCTGTCTGCCAATTGCAATGCAACTTGGGTGGGTTTGAGTTCACTTAAACCTAGTTTTTTATATACAGAGTATGGCAGCAAGTTTACGCTAGCTCCTAGATCAAGGAGTGCGTTGTCTATCCTTTGATTCCCAATTCTACACGAGACAGTTGGGGTACCAGGGTCCTTAAGCTTTGGAGACAACTCATTTTGAATGATTGCGCTTGCTTGGCAAGCAACATAGGCATGATTCTTTACACTTTGCCTCCTCTTGACCGTGCATAAGTTCTTTAGATACTTAGCGTAGGCTGGCATTTGTTTGATTGCATCGAGGAGTGGGAGATTAATTTTAACTTGCTTGAACAACTCCAAGAACTCCTGATTCTTTGCCTCATGTTGGGGCTTCTTGAGCCTTTGAGGGTAAGGCGTAGGAAACATGCATTTAGGTAATTCATCCTTGATGGGCTCCTTTCCAAGCCTTCCCTCAACTTCTACTTCTTTAGGAGCATCCACGTTTGATTCTAATGAATTGTCATTAATGGACGACTCCTCTTCTTGAGTAGATGCTTTAGTTTTAGTTACCGCTTCTTCCTCTTCATACTCCACGGGAGTAGAATGAGGTATGTTTTTTCTATGATTTTCCCGCTTCTCAGAGTCGTCACGGATTTTGCCTGTTCATGATTAGGGGGACCATTGTTGTATCCCTTAGGGTTTTGAAGTGGTTGGGCAGGAAACGTTCCACTCGACCCCTCTTGACGTCCATCCATTCTCTCTAATGTCGCTGACATTTTACTCATCAATTGAATTAACTGTTGTGTTAAATTCGCGTTAGAGAGTGGATCTTCCTCTTGCACTTTTTTGTGAGGTGGCACGTAAACATTTGCTTATTGATTATTAGGGGGTTGAGCGTTATTGAAGTTATTGGCTCTATTTTGATGGAATGACTGGGACTGCCTGTTGTATTGCCCTTGATATTGATTATTATTATTATAGGGCTGTTGTTAAGTTGTTATTGGTTTTGGGTCCCAGCATTGTTTCTCCAATCAAACCCGGGGTGATTCCATCTATTCTTGTTATTTTGCGAATTGTAATTGTTGTAGAAATTCCCCGCCCCCCTATACCCTTGCATGGCATTCATTTCCATGGGGGGTTGTTCTTGAAAATACGGCACATTTGGACAGTATTGCGTAGTGTGTCCCAGCATGTTGCATGTGCCGCATGGTTCTTCAGGCAAAAACTGCCTAGAACTCTCTCCTTTTATTCCCAATTCTTCCACTTTCTTTGCTAGTTCTTCATACTTATTAATCAGATGATCCTCACTTTTTAGTTGATATAAACTTTTCTCGTCCACACAGGATATCTATGAGCGTGGGACATCATCTGAATTTGACCACTCATGAGCGTGTTCAGCTAGCCACTCAAAATGAGCTTCAGTTTCCTCCATGTTTTTGCGAAGAAATGGCCCTGAACTCATGGTCTCGACCAATTTCTTAGTTTCACCATTTAATCCTTCATAAAAGTAGCTAATGGTTCGCCATTTCTCGTGCCCGTGATGTGGGCATGAAAGTAGCAAATCATTGAAACGTTCCCAAGTTTGGGTGAATGTTTCATTGCTCTTTTATTTGTAAGAATTTATTTCTCGTTTAAGCTCAGTGGTCATGCGAGGTGGAAAGAATTTCTTCAGGAAAGCAGTGTTCATCGCATGCCAGATGTAGATGGAGTTTGGCTTCAAGGTGAGTAACCACGCTTTTGCTTTATCCTTGAAGGTGAAAGGAAATAGCATTAGACGTGTCACGTCTATAGGACAGTTCTGTGAGAAAGTTTTACAAACATCCTCAAAGTCCTTGACATGTAGATATGCTTTTTCACTTTCCATTCCATGAAAGGTAGGAAGGAGTTGAATCATTCCATTGCGAAATTGGAATTCGCCTGCATGAGGTGGAATGAGAATACAAGATAGAGTAGGCGCGTGTTTGGGTGTCATGAGATCACACAAAGGACGCAGTGAATCGTCAATTGGTACGACCACATTATCACCGTTTTCGCTTTGATTATCAGCCATTGAATCGATCGGTGTGACTATGGGGTTAATAGAACTAGAGGAACTGGATGAATAGAATGGGTATCCGTAAATTCCTACGATGGAATTATCAGACATAAAGGGAAAGATCCTAAGAAAATTTTAATCTGAAGAACGAAAGAAAAAAGAAAAACAGAAGAAGATAAGGAAAGATTGAGGTAATCGAAGCGTTAGCTTGTCGCCTTCCCCGGCAATGGCGCCAAAAACTTAACACGAGAATTTTTCTGTGTGCGCTTGTGTGCTATACCCAAGTGTAGGTAATTGTGCAAGTAGTAGTCTGGTTAAGTCCAGGTCGATCCCACAGGGAAGGTGTTAAACTAATTACTTAGATTAATCTCAAACAAGAAAATAAAACTCAATATTTTAAAGGAATGTAGAACACAAGTCCCACAGTTTAACAACTACTAAAAGTAAAGCAATTAAACTTGGTTAACTAATTACTAGCTAATTAACTAAAGCGATGATTTAAAGCGTGTTTTCTTAACTAAAAGGAAATGTTGGAATTACACAAATCCACCGCGACCTAGCCATCTACCATGCAGTTATGTTGAAGCTCAATAGAGTACACTCTCTACAGTATTCCGTATTTCTCTTAGGATAACGAATCTATAGTCCTTTCATGACCGGGACCATATCATCACAATTAAGTTTGAAATACATAAAAGCGGTTTAAAACAATAGTTTTGACTCTCACCTACAATGGTATTAGCATTGAGGGTGGTTTGCAAAATATATTGAAGAAAAATGCCTCAAGGCTTAAAGTTCACAGACTGTTTTGACATTTTGACAAACTGAGCGTTTTGGGACAGTTTGATAACAATCCAATAAAATAGAAAGTCTTGGAATACTACATAGAATGTCCTCAAGAATCAGAGGATTCGATCGATTGACGCGCTTTCGATCGATCGAACTTCTTCATCCATCGATCGATCAAACTGACTTCGATCGCTTGACTGTATCGCTGTTTCGATCGATCGAACATATTCGATCGATAGAACACAAGAATTATTCTGCTGCATGGCAGAGGCTTGAGATCACGGTTTCATCGTGATCTCCAACTTGGGAACTACTCAGACATCGTCTGAAGTATCTCAGATTCGTTTTTAACGTAAAGATCCATTAAAGGTGTGTTTGTTTGTGATTTTTGCAATAAATCTATGAAAACTAATTATATAACTATAACTAACATTCAAGACTACTAGATAGCAGATTAAACTTCTATAAACTAAGTGCAAAACGTAAATAAAGTAACCTGGAAACGAATACTTGTATTGAACTAATGAGGAATCCAAACAACCATTGTAAATCCTTGCTTAAACCTACAAAATAATCAAAGTAAAAGCTCTCTTCTCTCTATAAACTGATGAAAATGAAATTGGGCGTCCTTTTGGACATACATAATACGAGTATTTATACTTAAGACCTAATGCTAGGGTTAAAAAACACTGCTTCTGTTGCATGCGCATAAAATCTGATAAAAGCCATGTTCGATCGATCGAACATCTTTCGATCGATTGAACTTTTGGAGTCTTCGAGCGCTTGAACTCCCTCGATCGATCGAAACTTCGATCGATCGAATTGTCTTCAATCGATCGAGGTTCACTTTTCATCCTTTACTTGTCTTCATTAAAAATTAGCACTCCCTTTTATCTTTTTTATCTAATTCTGTACACAGCAACAGTAATCTGCACAAACTACAGCTAAAACAAATAACTTATCATAGTTTAAACAATGTGTACAAACTAGCATTGTAATTCAAATTGCAGATAAATGAAGGAATTGTGAAGTAATTGAACACATTTTCTTCTTTTAGCGCGGTTGTATTTTACAAATACCCCCGCTTGTCACAACCCCCAACTAGCGAATTGCTAGTCCCTAGCAATAGAGTGAAAATAAAAACAAGCTAAACTATAACTATAATAGAAAAACTAAAATAACTAGATCCAGATTAACTAAATTAAAATAACAAGAAAGAAAACTACCTAACTCACTTTCGCAGGAATCGCGGTTGCATTTAGCAAATGCAACAAGCCGTTAAACCCCTAGGTTCCCCCTAGTGGACGAGTGTTGTCTCGTGAGGGTTTGCAGTGAATGTACCCACAAAATTCTCTGATTTTAAGCTCAAAAAGATATAGAATAGCTTTTAAGCATTCCCCTTTCATTCAACTATTGATTTAGCTCTACAAAACATATCATCCTCATTCAAACCATGAAAGGAATGCACATGTTCCTCATGTCACCAAAATAAAAATAACATAAGCGTCACATCCATGTATCCGTGGGTGTGTGAAATTAACAGCTATACATCAACTTTATTTAGAGTTGTTTTAGACTATCATACTCTCAGAACTTGTAGTTTCAACTCAATCCTCACATAGTTGTTACACTCAAAAATGAACATCCCACAAAAACTTGGCTAATAATGATCGCACATGGTATGAAAGCTTTGATAAGAATGATTTTCCGAATACTAATGCTTTCATACTCAACTCTATAAAAGATGAACATTTAGAGTGTATAGTCTCATGAAAGGAATACTACTTACTAGAGGAGCGAGATACCGTGGATAACTCAAATTATACTTTCGTGTTTAAATTAAGTTATTGAGAATCATTAAGGCTTTGACCTTTCGGTTTTTATTTAGTAGGGTAGAAATTAGAGGGGTAAGAAGTTGCACATTTTCAGCATGTGGCTGTGTTCAGTAATTTCTTCACTTTATTCCAACCATTCTCTTCATTCGTATAAATATGTACATATCATCATCATTCATTTTTTAAGTATATATACACACAACCCTTCCCACTACTACTCCCTCCTCATACTTCAACAATTCAATCACATTGGTTCTACAATGTAGTATATTGAGGTCAAAGTATACGATTAGGGGTTTAGAATTTCATAATGAATTCGACATTATTTACTAGGTGTGGGGTTGAGAACAATGCATATTCAGAGATGTTGATATAGGTAAATGGAGAAGGTAAGGAGCAAATACGATGGCTTAAATCCTTTTCTCAACTTCTTAATTTTTTTACACGTCAATGTTCATTGAGTTTAGTTGGTAAATCCTGAACGTTCTCCTCTAATAAGCAGCCAAAATAAAGAATTAGAGACTATTCAACAAACTTAATCGGCATATTCAAGAAAGAAAAAAAAAACAATTCGAATTTTAATGTGATAATTCCCCCAAAATTAAAGATTGGATTCAAAAGCTCACTAAGGGTAACTAGTTTTCACTACTTCATTCTTTAAAGTACAAAAGTCGTATTAACTCTTATTTTAAGTTTTCTACATAGCTATTAACACGTGCAAATGATTTGGATACAAGAATAATCAACATATGCATTCATCCTAGAGAAACAGAAAAACGCGTGAACTTAATTCATGTAAGGATGAGAATACAACGGTTGTGTCATTGCTTGACAACAGGTAAATAGAAGTGGAGATTCAAAATTATTCTACCAATTTAATTCAAAAACTTACTTAATAGATTGAAAATTTTGCAAAGGTGTTGAATGCGAAATTTTTATAATTTACTTTAGTTGCTAATGGAAGTATGACATACGCAATAGATAGAATGGTCCAGATTGCCATGACTAATGTGCACAGGTGATTATCTTTCTACATCCCACCCCCAACTGAAAATTGCAATGTCCTCAGCAGACAATTTTCAAAAATAGATAGAGATATATCACCTGATATATATCATCATAAGAATGGCAAGTGTAACAACCTGTACAGAAAGCATACAAACTCCAAGCAGCAGAGATCAAAAGAATATGAAATATAGAGCATTGGATCCATGCATAAAATGGAGCTAATCACTGGGAATATATAAAAAATTGAAAGAACAGAACAGTGATAAAATGCACCATGCAACTAAAATAAAAAAAATATACAAAGCATCCAACAATACAAAATATCCAAAAATATATCCAACATCCAACCAACACATCCAAGTCCAACCACAATGACCAAAATATCCAAACAACCCTATAATAAAAAATAATCAACACCGATCCCCCAGAAACTAGACATCCTCGACTACGTCCGATAATATCTCAATAAAAACATCAGGAGCATCCCCACCTCCACCCTCAACAACAGTCGGTGCCACTGGGTCACTCATGATCGTGGCAGCTGGAATAGATAAAGGAGTGTCGGCCACGACAAGAGGATGTGGAAGTGGTATCTCCGTAACAGGCGGTGAAGCCGATGATGAAAAAGTTGTAGTATCAATCTGGGAAGAAGGATCGGCAGATGATGGATCGGTGGTGGATGGTGGAACTCCAGTAGTGGTAGGTGGGTCGGTGGAAATGCCAGGAGCAGCTGTAGGTGGATCGCTGGGGGCGGCAGGAACATCTATAGGTGGATCGCTGGGGGCGGAGCAGATCTGTATCAAGATCGCCTCCAGCAGAGTAGTCATCAGATCCACCTTACCCTCAAGTTTAATCCTGGCCTCTCTCTCCTCTAATAGCAATTCATGAATAGTCGGCAGAGGCGCAGAAGAAGACTCTCCCTGGGTACGAGCCTGAGATCTCTATTTCAGCTCAAATCTCTCCACCTCCTCAACAGGATCTAACTCCTCCTTCGAATCATGCTCCTCAGCCTCTGTGGGCGTCCCAGAAGCAGCACCCTCAGTGTCGGTGCCTCCTCCTCTCCTCCTCTTTTCTCCAACCTTCGCCTCTTTCTCTTTTGTGCCTCAGACCGGCGGGAAGTAGTCTCGCCAAAACAGCTGCGAGACTGGGCAGTCACATCGCCTGCCAATAGAATGATACCTGCATGCTCAATCAACCTATGAATAACCCAAGCACCCTTCAAATGCTTCTTGGCCTGAATATAATGTGTAGGGTGCCGCATGAAATCAATGTAGAGGAGAGGAAAACAAACAGGCTGCCGTGTCCTGATCGCATAAAATACATGGGCGTATCGCGCTGCTATCTTCTCCCGATAAGATGTCACTAAGAGGCAGTTGCTGAGGGCGAGGAACAGCATATGATAATTATCGGTGAGGTAGACATCAGGAATAAGAGCCTCGCCTTCCCAGCCTGGAAGAACACCCCCAGTGATCTCTCTGATAATAATAGTCGGGGAGAGCAGTGGTGTGTCGGGGCGATGCGGACAAATACAATCAGGTACCTCAGGTACCCCAAGAGCAGCTGAGACAGTGGCCGGACTGAAAATGATCTCCCGCCCACGGAAGAATGAGCAGAGTGTGAACGGAGCAACTGGATCCCTGATCATCATCGCACACGCCTCTCGAATCCAGGACAGATTAACAAGCTTAGGCTGGGAGAAGAGCGTGTACCACTATGGCATGGCGCGTATCCGTGCAAGATACCAGGGAATAGCCAGCCAAGCACACTTGAGGGGTCGCTCGAGCATGATCTTACGCGACTAGAAATATCTGGTGAACCATACCTGGTCTTCGTCGTTTCTGAACCCGTGATTGGGTATAGGGTGGGGTATGGTTAGGTCAAATGGCTTGGCTTTGTGATACCCAGTGATAGGGTTCATTGTTGAGCCCTGAAACATAAGAAACAAACAAAGAAATATTAAAAATAGGGAAACCAAAATAGAAAAGAAACTGTCACCCTTCGATCGATAGAAGCATGTTCGATTGATCAAGAAAACCGCAAATTCGATCGCTCGAGACTTGTTCGATCGAGTGAAAGAATGCTGGGTTCGATCGATCGAACCCAGTTCGATCGATCGAACACAGCGAAAGGGCAGTCTCGCGCGATGAGAAGGGAAAAGACCCGCAAACATGAAATATAAAATATACAAAGAAAAAATGAGTAAAATAACCAATGGGGGGGGACCCCTACACGAATTAGAAATGGAAAGAACACGAGGGGGTTCTCGGGGCCTCACCTCGAGAGATGCACCGAGAAGATGATGAGGATGATGATGATGATGATGATGATTAGTGTGCCCAGTTGCTCCGCAATTGATATGGTAATAAGTGGTGGTTCAAAAATCGCGTGCGTTGCCCTCTGTGTTCAATCGCTCGAGAAAGTGAGAGAGAGAGAGAAGCTGTTGAAGTGTATAGACGATGCTTCGTTTAAATACAGGTCTCGATTGCTCGAGATGGTTCGATCGATCGAACCCGCGATTGATCGAGGCCTGTGGAAGCGCTCGAGGTTCTAATGTTCTCGATCGATCGAGAATAGATCGATCGATCGAACTCTAAATTCTACAAGAGCATAGAAATGATAACTTGAACACCCCCAACTAACTAATTATTGGTCTGGACATATAGAATAATGATAAAACAGTTCATTGGAAAAATGTGTAAGCCAAAAACATCATCCTTATAGTAGAAAATTGCAAATTTATATAAATAAATCGTCATAAAAACATCCACTTGCAATATTATTGCCCCCCGACATGGTCTTTAAAAACTTATTGAAAGAGAAAAACTAAATTAAAACTGAAATTAACAAAACTTTGTCTAAGAATACACTCTAATTGATGAAAGAAGTATGAAATGACATAAAACAATTGGAGTGAAACACTATTCTTCAAGCAGAAAGATTCCTTCTTCCACAACCTCCTTCTCTGCCGGAACTTCAAATGTAGAGTCTGAACTTGATGATTCCCTTTCCCAGAACCATCAAAAAGTAGTGAGGACATCATCGAGCAAGTCCAAACTTTCTAAGGAATTGATTCCACCGACAACAGGGGATCCGGATGGAGACAAGGATAACGGAGTGTAATTGCACATCGGACGTTCCTCTTGCGGCGGAGTACCCGAGGACCTTATGTATGGTCCAAATCCATAAAAGAGTTGATGTGGAAGGTATAACGGTGGAAATGGTGGATTCATAGTGATATTCCTGACAAAGGGAAACAAAAAGAAACGCGGAAAATTAATTAACTAGAGCAAAAGAAAGATCAAACAGGAAGAATTAAACAAAGCAAAACGAAAAGAAAAAGAAAGGAATGTGACCCAGAGTTAACCTCACTATTGGCTTGATATCCCCAGGTGCACTAGCAGGTAGAAGGCATTGAAGGCAGAACAACAAATAGCTCAAATACTCATAGATGTAGGAAACCACATGGATGACCATGAAGTCGTCAACATATGTGAAAACATCATTGTGGCGTTCGGGCACCACATCTTGTAAGTCCTCATTTTCCCATGGCTCCCACATTGAGTCATTTTCCCACTATTCCATCAATGCGTCATCGACCTCCCACACAGCATATCCCTCAGGCTCTCCCTCATCTTTAGGGAGTTCCATGTGCTCAAATGGGTTAATCTGGAGAAGCGTAGGATTGTATGGGATGTATCCGTGAGTTAAGTCAATAACTTCTTCGGTTCCTGGCCCTTGGTATGGAGATAAGCAGAATAATATTTCATCAGCAGTCCATCGTGGGTTCTGATATTCTGAATCAACCCATGATCCTATCGAGTGAACATCGTCATCTCTCATGGTGGACAACCTGCACGAGATAAAATTGGAATAGCAGATTATGATCAAGATCACACTCAAAAAGGAATAAATAAACCAAAGAACAAAACAAAATGAAAAATAGCAAAAGAAAAAGTACAACAACATTGATAAAATGCACTTGAGCGTTCGAGGTTGAAGCATAGTCGGGCTCATCCAGTTGGATGTGTTCGACCTCTGGTTAGAAATCTTCTAAGAAAGGTTTTACCCTTTGGTCGTTGACCTTGAAACTTCCATCGTTCTTAGGATTAAATAACTCCATGGCCCCATGTGGAAAGACAGATTTGACTGTGAGGGTCCTGTCCACCGAGATCAGAGTTTTCTTGGGAAGAGATGAAGGCGCGAATCGTATAGTAAAACTTTCTGTCCAGGCTCGAAAGATTTTCGAAAAATCATTCTGTCATGGTGAGCCTTCAACCGTTCCTTGTGGAATTTGGCATTGTCATATGCATCTCGTCGGATTTCTTCCAGTTCTGCCAACTGGAGTTTCCAGAGATGTCCTCCCTCTTTAATATCGAAGTTTAATGAGTGTGTTGCCCAATATACTTTGTGCTCAATTTCAACGGGGATGTGACATGCCTTGGCATACACTAGCCTATATAGGGACATTCCCAGATTTGTCTTATATGCTGTACGGTATACCCAAAGAGCATCAGTCAGTTTATAGGCCCAGTCTTTTCTGTTGAAACTAACCGTCTTTTCTAATATGTGCTTGATTTCACGGTTAGCGAACTCTTCCTGCCCATTTGTTTGTGGGTGGTAGGCTAGAGCGATCTTATGATTAACCCCGTATTTCTTGAGTAGTGACTCCAAGGGCCTGTTGCAAAAGTGTTTGCCTTGGTCACTTATTAGGGCTTTTGGGGTTCCGAAACGCGATAAGATATTTTCCTTAAGAAAGGACATTACCGTTTTATGGTCATTGCGTCTCGTCGGTATCGTTTCTACCCATTTTGATATATATTCCACAGCAAGGAGTATATATTCACAGCTATTAGATTTAGGAAATGGGCCCATGAAGTCGATGCCCCAACAATCGAATATTTCAATTGTGATGATGGGAGTTAAGGGCATCGAATTCCTTTTCGAGAGTGTACCAAGCTTTTGACATCCTTGGTACGATTTACAAAAAGCGTAGGCATATTTGAACACGGTGGGCCAATAGAAACCGCTGTGTTATACTTTGTGTGTGGTTTTTTGGGAGGCAAAATGGCCACCGCAGGCTTCAGAATGACAGGAGGCCAAAATTACGGTTATATCCTCATTCGGAACGAAATGCCTAATGACCTGATCAGCACAATACTTAAATTAGTAAGGGTCATCAAAAAAGAAATGGCGTGCAACGAAAGGAACTTTTCTTATCCTGATTTGACCAATGGTTCGGGGTTTTTCATGTAACAAGGTAATTAATTATATTCGCGTACCAAGGCAAATTAGAGACGGCCATCAGTTGCTTGTCTAGGAATTCATCTTTTATAGGTACCGGCTCAGTGTTGTCAGTGAATGTCAACCGAGATAAATGGTCGGCGACCACATTCTCTACTCCCTTCTTATCCTTGATAGTGATATCAAATTCCTGGAGTAGGAGTATCCAGTGGATAAGCCTCTATTTCGCGTCTTTCTTAGATAGCAGGTACTTGAGGGTTGAGTGGTCTGTAAAACAGACTATTGGGGACCCTATTAGATAAGACCTGAATTTGTCTAGTGCGAATACTATTGCCAGTAACTCTTTCTCAGTAGTCGTATAGTTCATTTGAGTTTCGGTCAGTGTTCGGCTGGCATAGTAGATTACATAAGGCTTGTTGTCCTTCCTCTGTCCTAGAACTGCGCCAATGGCATAGTCACTAGCATCGCACATTAACTCAAACGGCAAACTCCAATCGGGTGCCTGTATAATCGGTGCGGAGGTAAGGTGTTCTTTTAGTGCATCAAAAGATATTTGACAATTTTCCGCCCATTCGAAAGGTGCATCTTTGATTAGTAGTTGGCGCAGTGGTCGAGAGATTGCACTAAAATTTTGGATAAAGCGTCGATAGAATCCTGCGTGTCCAAGGAAAGATCGAATGTCTCAGACTGTACGAGGGATAGGTAGATTTGTAATTATATCGATTTTTGCTTTATCGACTTGGATACCTTTATCGGAGATAATGTGGCCGAGGACAATTCCCTTGGTCACCATGAAGTGACACTATTCGCAGTTTAGTACTAAGTGTTTGTCCTCGCATCTCGCCAACACATTCTCTAGATTTTCTAAGCAGTTATCAAAACTATGGCCAAACACTGGGAAGTCGTCCATGAAGACCTCGAGTGTCTGTTCAACCATATTACTGAATATGCTTAACATGTACTGCTGAAAGGTGGCAGGTGCATTGCATAAGCCAAAAGGCATATGGCGGTAAGCGAATGTACCGAACGGACAAGTGAAAGTCGTCTTCTCCTGATCTTTAGGAGCTATTTCGATTTGGTTATAGCCAATATATCCATCCAAGAAGCAATAAAATTTATGACCCGCCACTCTTTCTAGCATTTGATCCATGAATGGCAATGGAAAGTGGTGTTTTGGGTCACAGTATTTAACTTTCGGTAATCAATACATATTCTCCATCCAGTGGGGATGCGTGTTGGTACTAACTCGCCGTCTTTGTTTGGGATAACTGTTATACCAGCCTTTTTGGGCACCACCTGAGTTGGACTAACCCAAGAGCTATCAGAGATAGGGTATATTATCCCAATATCTAGAAGTTTTAAGACTTCTTTTTTCACTACTTCTTGCATATTAGGATTCAGATGTCTCTGTATTTGTCGCGACAGTTTAGCGTCTTCCTCCAAATATATCTTATGGGTGCAAATAGATGGGCTTATGCCTTTTAGGTCGGCAATAGTCCATCTTAATGCTCCCTTGTGCAGTTTAAGCATTTGAATCAAGTTATCCTCTTGTTCTGAATTCAACGTGGATGAGATTATCACAGGATAAGTCTTTTCAGTCCTTAGAAAAGCGTATTTGAGCTCTTTTGGAAGCTCCTTTAATTCCAAATCAGGAAACTGAAAGTTCGAAGGCATGGTTAACTTCGTTTTCAGAGGCAAGGGTTCATATGGTGTGACCTACATGAATTCATCTCTATCGTCCTCCTTAGTTTCCATCATGAGGCAAGTATGATTTAAGGCAGCATCCAATGGGGTAGAATCACTAGGTTGATAACTAGCGTCTAATTATGACACCACTACCTCCAAAGGATCTTTGTATTCTACAAGATCAGTGTCTTCTTCAATGACAGTTTCAATGAAGTTAACTTCTACTTCGTCCTCGTATTCTTCAGGTCGGGGATTTGAAAATATCTTGACATTTAAAGTCATGTTCTCGAATACGATGGTCATGATACCACTCCTTATTTTGATTGTGGCATCAATGGTGTTGAGGAATGGACGTCCAAAAATCACCAGGATTTGTGAACATGGATTGGACACAGGTTCGGTGTCCAGATTCACAAAATCTACTAGAAAGACAAATGTATCGATCTGTACCAGAACGTCTTCCAGTATTCCTCTAGGATATTTGACTGACCTGTCTGCCAATTGCAATGCAACTTGGGTGGGTTTGAGTTCACCCAAACCTAGCTGTTTATATACAGAGTATGGCAGCAAGTTTACGCTAGCTCCTAGATCAAGGAGTGCGTTGTCTATCCTTTGATTCCCAATTCTACACGAGACAGTTGGGGTACCAGGGTCCTTAAGCTTTGGAGACAACTCATTTTGAATGATTGCGCTTTCTTGGCAAGCAACATAGGCATGATTCTTTACACTTTGCCTCCTCTTGACCGTGCATAAGTTCTTTAGATACTTAGCGTAGGCTGGCATTTGTTTGATTGCATCGAGGAGTGGGAGATTAATTTTAACTTGCTTGAACAACTCCAAGAACTCCTGATTCTTTGCCTCATGTTGGGGCTTCTTGAGCCTTTGAGGGTAAGGCGCAGGAAACATGCATTTAGGTAATTCATCCTTGATGGGCTCCTTTCCAAGCCTTCCCTCAACTTCTACTTCTTTAGGAGCATCCACGTTTGATTCTAATGAATTGTCATTAATGGACGACTCCTCTTCTTGAGTAGATGCTTTAGTTTTAGTTACCGCTTCTTCCTCTTCATACTCCACGGGAGTAGAATGAGGTATGTTTTTTCTATGATTTTGCCGCTTCTCAGAGTCGTCACGGATTTTGCCTGTTCATGATTAGGGGGACCATTGTTGTATCCCTTAGGGTTTTGAAGTGGTTGGGCAGGAAACGTTCCACTCGACCCCTCTTGACGTCCATCCATTCTCTCTAATGTCGCTGACATTTTACTCATCAATTGAATTAACTGTTTTGTTAAATTCGCGTTAGAGAGTGGATCTTCCTCTTGCACTTTTTTGTGAGGTGGCACGTAAACATTTGCTTATTGATTATTAGGGGGTTGAGCGTTATTGAAGTTATTGGCTCTATTTTGATGGAATGACTGGGACTGCCTGTTGTATTGCCCTTGATATTGATTATTATTATTATAGGGCTGTTGTTAAGTTGTTATTGGTTTTGGGTCCCAGCATTGTTTCTCCAATCAAACCCGGGGTGATTCCATCTATTCTTGTTATTTTGCGAATTGTAATTGTTGTAGAAATTCCCCGCCCCCCTATACCCTTGCATGGCATTCATTTCCATGGGGGGTTGTTCTTGAAAATACGGCACATTTGGACAGTATTGCGTAGTGTGTCCCAGCATGTTGCATGTGCCGCATGGTTCTTCAGGCAAAAACTGCCTAAAACTCTCTCCTTTTATTCCCAATTCTTCCACTTTCTTTGCTAGTTCTTCATACTTATTAATCAGATGATCCTCACTTTTTAGTTGATATAAACTTTTCTCTTCCACACAGGATATCTATGAGCATGGGACATCATCTGAATTTGACCACTCATGAGCGTGTTCAGCTAGCCACTCAAAATGAGCTTCAGCTTCCTCCATGTTTTTGCGAAGAAATGGCCCTGAACTCATGGTCTCGACCAATTTCTTAGTTTCACCAATTAATCCTTCATAAAAGTAGCTAATGGTTCGCCATTTCTCGTGCCCGTGATGTGGGCATGAAAGTAGCAAATCATTGAAACGTTCCCAAGCTTGGGTGAATGTTTCATTGCTCTTTTATTTGTAAGAATTTATTTCTCGTTTAAGCTCGGTGGTCATGCGAGGTGGAAAGAATTTCTTCAGGAAAGCAGTGTTCATCGCATGCCAGATGTAGATGGAGTTTGGCTTCAAGGTGAGTAACCACGCTTTTGCTTTATCCTTGAAGGTGAAAGGAAATAGCATTAGACGTGTCACGTCTATAGGACAGTTCTGTGAGAAAGTTTTACAAACATCCTCAAAGTCCTTGACATGTAGATATGCTTTTTCACTTTCCATTCCATGAAAGGTAGGAAGGAGTTGAATCATTCCATTGCGAAATTGGAATTCGCCTGCATGAGGTGGAATGAGAATACAAGATAGAGTAGGCGCGTGTTTGGGTGTCATGAGATCACACAAAGGACGCAGTGAATCGTCAATTGGTACGACCACATTATCACCGTTTTCGCTTTGATTATCAGCCATTGAATCGATCGGTGTGACTATGGGGTTAATAGAACTAGAGGAACTGGATGAATAGAATGGGTATCCGTAAATTCCTACGATGGAATTATCAGACATAAAGGGAAAGATCCTAAGAAAATTTTAATCTGAAGAACGAAAGAAAAAAGAAAAACAGAAGAAGATAAGGAAAGATTGAGGTAATCGAAGCGTTAGCTTGTCGCCTTCCCCGGCAATGGCGCCAAAAACTTAACACGAGAATTTTTCTGTGTGCGCTTGTGTGCTATACCCAAGTGTAGGTAATTGTCCAAGTAGTAGTCTGGTTAAGTCCAGGTCGATCCCACAGGGAAGGTGTTAAACTAATTACTTAGATTAATCTCAAACAAGAAAATAAAACTCAATATTTTAAAGGAATGTAGAACACAAGTCCCACAGTTTAACAACTACTAAAAGTAAAGCAATTAAACTTGGTTAACTAATTACTAGCTAATTAACTAAAGCGATGATTTAAAGCGTGTTTTCTTAACTAAAAGGAAATGTTGGAATTACACAAATCCACCGCGACCTAGCCATCTACCATGCAGTTATGTTGAAGCTCAATAGAGTACACTCTCTACAGTATTCCGTATTTCTCTTAGGATAACGAATCTATCGTCCTTTCATGACCGGGACCATATCATCACAATTAAGTTTGAAATACATAAAAGCGGTTTAAAACAATAGTTTTGACTCTCACCTACAATGGTATTAGCATTGAGGGTGGTTTGAAAAATATATTGAAGAAAAATGCCTCAAGGCTTAAAGTTCACAGACTGTTTTGACATTTTGACAAACTGAGCGTTTTGGGACAGTTTGATAACAATCCAATAAAATAGAAAGTCTTGGAATACTACATAGAATGTCCTCAAGAATCAGAGGATTCGATCGATTGACGCGCTTTCGATCGATCGAACTTCTTCATCCATCGATCGATCGAACTGACTTCGATCGCTTGACTGTATCGCTGTTTCGATCGATCGAACATATTCGATCGATAGAACACAAGAATTATTCTGCTGCATGGCAGAGGCTTGAGATCACGGTTTCATCGTGATCTCCAACTTGGGAACTACTCAGACATCGTCTGAAGTATCTCAGATTCGTTTTTAACGTAAAGATCCATTAAAGGTGTGTTTGTTTGTGATTTTAGCAATAAATCTATGAAAACTAATTATATAACTATAACTAACATTCAAGACTACTAGATAGCAGATTTAACTTCTATAAACTAAGTGCAGAACGTAAATAAAGTAACCTGGCAACGAATACTTGTATTGAACTAATGAGGAATCCAAACAACCAATGTAAATCCTTGCTTAAACCTACAAAATAATCAAAGTAAAAGCTCTCTTCTCTCTATAAACTGATGAAAATGAAATTGGGCGTCCTTTTGGACGTACATAATACGAGTATTTATACTTAAGACCTAATGCTAGGGTTAAAAAAAATCGCTTCTGCTGCATGCGCGTAAAATATGATAAAAGCCATGTTCGATCGATCGAACATCTTTCGATCGATTGAACTTTTGGAGTCTTCGAGCGCTTGAACTCCCTCGATCGATCGAAACTTCGATCGATCGAATGGTCTTCAATCGATCGAGGTTCACTTTTCATCCTTTACTTGTCTTCATTAAAAATCAGCACTCCCTTTTATGTTTTTCATCTAATTCTTTACGCAGCAATAGTACTCTACACAAACTACAGCTACAACAAACAACTTATCATAGTTTAATCAATATGTGTACAAACTAGCATCGTAATTCAAATTGCAGATAAATGAAGGAATTGTGAAGTAATTGAACACATTTTCGAATTGCGACAGAACCCCATTCTGTATGAGGTGATCAATAAACTCATTAGAGAGGTACTCGCCACCTTAATCTGATCGAATGGCCTTGATATGTGTGCCCAATTTCTTCTCCACTTCAGCCCTAAACTCTTTAAACTTTTCAAAGGCTTCAGACTTGTGCTACATCAGGTAAACAAATCCATACCTAGAGTGGACATCAGTAAATGTAATGAAATACTTATAACCACCCCTAGCTCTAATATTTATTGGTCCACACACATCAGTATAAATTAATTCCAACAATTCATTGGTCCTATTACCCTTTGAGGGAAAGGGCCTTTTAGTCATCTTACCCTCTAAACAAGACTCGGAGACTTCCATTGGGTCAAGAACCAAATCACCTTAGACCCCTTCTTTGACTAGTCTGCCAATCCTATTTATATTTATATGCCCAAGCCTCATATGCCAATGCCTTGTTGGATTAGTGGAAGGTTCTTTTCTTTTAGATGGTACAATTACCACTGAGTTATTAAGTTCCGTACAAGAGTCTATAGAAATATTGGGAGTAATCATATACAAGCCATTAGTTTTAACACCAAAACTTATAAAAGAACTGTTACATTTAATGACAACTTATGTTCCAAAATGAAAAGAATAACCATTATTCGATAAATTTAAAACTGAAATTAAATTACGTCTCATTAAAGGGGTGTAAAGTACATCTGATAAAACTATTATCTTATTGTCCAAAAACTCCAAAACTACTACTCCTATAGCAACTACGGAAACGATTGCGCTAGAACCCAGAGTCAGCACGATCTCTGCATCACTGCATTTCCTGGTTGATCTGAATCCCTTAAACTCTTGTAGCTAAGAATTCTGGACAGTTCCTCTTCCAGTGGCCCTTCTCACCGCATTGGAAACATTTTCCTTTGCCTTGGCCACCCACCTTCCCTTTGCCCTTACCTTTTCCCTTAGATTTTGCAATCTTGGTGGCCGGTCCAACACTTGGACCACCAGTGCCAGCCTTTTTCTTCCCTTTCTTTCTTTTCGGTGTAGATCAGAAGGAGGAAGAGCTTTTCCGAACATTCAGAACATTGCCCCCATGTTTGATCACACCTTTCATTGCCAGTAAAGAACTCATTCATTCGCTCATTGACAAATCCATTTTATTCATATTATAATTCAGTTTCAATTGAGCGAATGATGGCGGTAACGTATTGAAGATCATATCAACTTGGGTTTGTGCATCAATACTTGCTCCCAAGGTCTCCAATTCATTTAAATAACCAATCATTTTTAAAAACATGTTCTTTGACTGGAGTCCCTTCTGACATCTTTGCACTCATTATCTTCTGAACAGCTACCTGCCTAGCAGAGGCCTGCCATGCTCCCCAAAAATCTTTTTAGGGATTCGATAATGTCACTGGCAGAATTGTTCAACTGGAATTGGTGTTGCAACACACCAGCCATTGATTTTAGAATGTAGCAACAGGCCATTCCATTCAACTTTTTCCGTTTATCGAATTCGCGCCTAGCAGCTGCCGAAGCATTTGTCGAGGGTTATTCGGGGCATGGGGTGGTGAGGATATATATGTGATCCTCCATAGTTAATATGATGTCAAGGTTTCGTTTCCATTCATTGTAGTTATATCCAGTTAACTTGTTTTGAGTGAGTATGGTGGCAAGTGGACTAAATGTAGAGCCCGACATTATGACTTACTGAAAAAATCAAAAGACAAAATAAATATGGATATCATAATTTGACAGTTTGAAATAAATGAATCCTTTAAACTTTTATTTTAAAACAAAGTCACCGGAATATCAAAACGAAAGAGTGAAGCCTCCGTGTGGTGGTCAATACTCGATCTTTTGATTAATATTGACTTGTCTGCTATGCAAGTCTTGCAAAACAAGTTATGACTCCCGAACATTTTTTATCTCTAAGTTTCTGAATAATGCACCGTGTGGGATCCCTTATACATAGCTTAGCTAGTGTATACCATTAACTAGCGCCTCCGTATGGTGGTCACCCTCTAACACGTCTGATTGATCCTATCCAAAAGAATTTCACATCTAGTAACCAATGAGTAGTGTACCATCCGTGTGGAATGATCGCCTCTAGCGAGGTAACACAGAATGCACTACTCATCTTACAATGAACCGTTAAAGGAAGATCATGGGTATTATTAATTAAGACCTTCTCCTACTAGATTTGGTAAAAAAATATTTTGCTTTTAAAAAATTGTTTCCACACATTACCCATAAACATCTAATGTTTACTAAAGTATTGAGACGGTTTTTGAATTTTATTTTAGAAAACTTGTTTTACGTGCATGCAAGTAGTAACAATATAATCAAATGCTAATCACAACCAAGAACATAAAACAAAAAACTAAAATTGAAACAAAGGCATTCATATTCCTCTATCTCCCATGGCTCTATCTCCATAGAACCTCCTTCTTTGTTTGATCGCCTCCAGCTCCATCTTCATGGATAATGGCTTGCTCCTCCATCTTCATAGGTTTTTCAATTCTATTACATTGGTCCTATGCTTCATTCAAAGCTTACAATTTATCTAGAAATAAAAATCAACAACAAAAAAATAAAGAAAGCATGGGAAACCGGTGCGACTTTCCTTTTCGTAGGATTGAAGTCGCAGCGCCCTTTACACATGCCTTATGACAAGCGGGGGTATTTGTAAAATACAACCGTGTTAAAGCCTAGAAATATACTGATTTAGTTTACAACTCCTTGTTATATCTGCAATTTATATTATAATGCCAGTTTATATACAATATGACAAATCTATGATAAGTTGTGTTATTTTAGCTATTATTTGTGCAGATCACTGTTTTGCTGTGTGAAGAAATGAATAATAGGATAAAAGGAAAGCTTGGGTATAAACAAGACAACTCAAAGATGAAAATCAAAGTTTGAGCGATGAACACTCAAGCGATCGAAGGTACGATCGATCAAAGACTATTCAAGCGCTCAAGTAATTCAAGGTTCAAGCGAGCGAGTTATGTTCGATCGATCGAACATGCCTTTTATCATATTTTTTTGCGCATGTAGTAGAAACTTTGGCTATAACCCTAGCCCTTGGATTTTCTATATATATTAGTTTATAACTCATCCAGAGGAGGCCCAACTTTGTTATCAATTGTTTATAGAGAGATAGAGAGCTTTACTCTTGGTTTTGTAGGTATCTCAAGGTTTGATATTGATTTTGGATTGGATTTTTATTAAGCAATCATAGTTCTGCATTCTAGGTTTTTATGCATTAGTTTGTTTACATTCTGCTTGTTTAATTTCGTAGTTTTAGCTGTTATATTCATAGGTTTTTATAGTAGTAGTGATATAATCTTTAGTTTTTATAGTTTGCATGTTTAAATCACAACCAAGCAAAGCCTTAATGAACTTTTACATTAAAAACATATCTAAGACACTCCAGACCATGTCTGAGTAGTCCTAGAGTTGAGAGATCACGATGAAATAGTGATCTCCAGCCCCTTTCATGCAGCAGTTTAAAACCTATGTTCGATCGATTGACCCAGAGATACAGTCAAGCGATCGAATACATTTCGATCGATTGAGAGATGATGATCTTCGATCGATCGAAGGCTCGTCGATCGATCAAACACTCAAATTTTTTAGAAGGTCCCTTGTAGTATTCCTAGACTTTCTGTGTTTGAGATTTGTTATCAAGCTGTCCCCAAATGCTTCGTTGGTCAAAACAGTTTCTAAACTTTAAGCCTTAAGGTATTTTTCTTCAATAACTTTTGCAAACCACTATGAATGCTAACACCATTCAAAGTGTGAGTCTTGACTATTATTTTAAACCACCTCATGTATTTTTAAATCAATTTTGGTGATATAGTCCCGGTCATGTAAGGACTATTGAATCTTTATCTTTAGAAAATACGGAATACTGTAAATAAATGTACTCCATTGAGCGTCAACGTAACTGCATGGTAGATGGCAAGGTCACTGTGGATTCGTGTGATCCCAATGTTCCCCTTTATTAAAGTAAAAACCACTTTTAATATCACTTTAGTTAATTAGTTAATTCATAGTTAATTTAGTTGCTTTACTTTTAGTAGTTTTTAATTGTGGAACTTCGTGTTCTACATTCTATTTAAACATTGAATTTTCTTTTTCTTTTAGAATTTAATCTAAGTAATTAGTTTACAACCTTCTCCGTGGGATTGATCTGGTCTTACCAGAATACTACTTGTACGTCTACCTATACTTAGGTATAGCACACAAGCACACACAAAATATTTCTATGTCTAGTTTTTGGCACTGTTGCCGAGGAAGGCGATAAGCTATCGCTTAGATTACCTCGCTCTCTCTTCATCTATTTCTATTTTTTTTTCTTTAGTTCGTTAGGTTAAAACTCCTTTTAGAGTTTTCCCTTTCATGTCTGATAATTCCACCAAAGGAATTTTTGGAAATCAACTCTACTCATCTAATTCCTCTAGTTCTATCAACCGCGTCGCCACACCTACAGAATCTATGGCTGACGATCAAAGCGAAAATGGTAAGAATAGGGTTGTGCCTATTGACGATTTGCTACGTTCTTTGTGCGATCTCATGCAACCTGAGCACGCACCAACACCTTCTTGTATTCTCATTCCACCCCATGCGGGCAAATTCTAATTTCGCAACGGAATGATTCAACTCCTTCCAACCTCAAATTCTAATTTCGCAACGGAATGATTCAACTCCTTCCAACCTTTAACATAATGGAGAGCGAGAAGGCATATCTACATGTCAAATATTTCAAGGATGTTTGTAAAACATTCTCTCAAAATAGTCCTGTAGATGTGACACACTTAATGTTATTTCCTTTCACTCTGAAGGATAAAGCAAATGGGTAGCTGATCACCCTCAAGCCAAATTCAATCTTCACTTGGCATAAGATGAACACTGCATTTTTTAAGAAATTCTTTCCACCTCGCATGACCACTGAATTAAAATGTCAAATAAACTCCTACAAACAAAAGAGCAATGAAAGCTTTACTCAAACTTTGGAGCATTTCAAAGATTTGCTTCTTTCATGCCCATACCACCGGTACGAGAAATGGCAAACCATTACCTACTTCTTCAAAGGACTAAATGGTGAAACAAAAAAATTGGTTGAAACCATAAGCACGTGTCCATTTCTTAGCAAAAACACCGAAGAGGCTGAAGCCCACTTCGAGTGGTTGGCCGAACATGCTCATCAATGGTCGAATTTTGAAGACGTTTCACGTGCACAACTAGCAGTTATAGAGGAGAAAAGCATTTATCAATTAAAAAGTGAATATCACCTAATGACAAAATACGAAGAGCTAGCAAAAAAGGTAGAGGAGTTAGGAATGAAAGGCGAGAGTCCTAGACAGGTTTTGCCTGAAGAACCATGCAGCGCATGTAATATATTGGGACACACAACTCAATACTGTCCTAACATGCCGTATTTTCAAGAATAGGCCCCCATGAAAATGAATGCCATCCAAGCATACAGAGGGGCGGGGAATTCTTATAATAACAACAATAATTTTCCAAATAACAACCGATGGAATCACCCCGATTTTGATTAGAAAAACGATACTCGGACCCAAAACCAATATCAGTAGCAGCCCTACGACAACAATAACCAATATTAAGGGCAGTACAATCCATAGCCCCAGCAATTCAATCAAAATCGATCTAATAACTGCAACCAGGCTCAACCCTCTAATAACCAACAGTCTAATGTCTACGTGCCACCACATAAAAAGGTGCAAGAGGAAGATCCGCTCTCTAACGCAAATCTAACACAACAATTGATTCAAATGTTGAGTAAAATGTCTGCGACATAAGAGAGAATGGATGCAAAAAAAGAGGGATCGGGTGGAATGTTTCTTGGTCAACCACTTCCAAACCCTAATGGATACAACAATGATCCCAATAACCAAGAACAGGCTAAGGCCATGACTACTCTTAGAAGCGGCAAGATTATAGGGCACAACATACCTCTTTCCACACCGGAAGAGTATAAAGAGGAGGAAGTAGTAAACAAAGAACAACCTTTTACTCAGGAAGAGGAGCCATTTACTAAAAATGAATCATTAAAATCAAATGATGAAGCTCCTACAGAAGTAGAGAAAGTTGAAAGAAGGCCTGGAAAGGAGGCAGTTAAGGACGAATTACCTAAATGCCCTTTTCCTGCGCCTTACCCTCAAAGGCTAAAGAAGCCTAACAACGAGATAAAGAATCAAGAGTTCTTGAAACTATTTAAACAAGTAAAAATAAACCTTCCACTCCTTGATGAAATCAAACAAGTGCCGGCGGCCTATCCTAAGTATTTTAAAGATTTATGCGATCAAGAGGAGGCAAACTGTGAAGAAACACGCATATGTGGCTTGCCAAGCAAGCTCAATCATCCAAAATGAACTGCCTCCTAAAATCAAAGACCCCGGTACTCCTACTCTCTCATGCCAAATTGGGAATCAAAGGATAGACATCGCACTCTTCAATTTAGGAGCTAGTGTAAACCTCCTGCCATACTCTGTCTATAAATAACTAAGGTTAGGTGAACTTAAACCTACTCGAGTGGCACTACAATTGACAGATAGGTCGGTGAAATACCCTAGAGGAATCCTAGAGGATGTACTCGTTCATATAGACTCGTTTGTCTTCTCGGTAATTTTTTAATCTTAGACACTGAACCTGTGTCTATTCCATGTGCACAAATCCCAGTGATATTCGAACGTCTATTCCTCAACACCATTGATTCCACTATAAAAATAAGAAATGGTATTATGACCATCGTATTTGGGAAAATGACTTTAAATGTCAAAATCTTTTTAAATCCCTGACCTGAAGAATATGAGGATGAAGAAGAAGTCAATAACATCAAAACAATCATCGAAGATGAGGTCGATGTTGTTGATTACGAAGATCCTTTGGAGGTAGTTGTGTCACAATTCGACGCAGTCTATCGACCTAAAGAGTCTACTCCATTGGATACTGACCTTAATCAAATGTGCCTTATGATGGAAACGAAAGAGGAGGATAGAGCTTAATGCATGTGGGTAACACCATACAAATCATTGCCTCCAAAAACAAAGTTAGTCATGCCCTTAAACTTTCAGTTCCCCGAGTTGGAATAAAAGGAGCTTCCAAAGGAGCTCAAATATGCTTTTCTAGGGATTAAAAAGACATATCCAGTTATCATATCATCTTCTCTAATTCTAGAACCAGAGGATAAACAAATCCAAATTCTAAAACAACATAAAGGAGCATTGGGATGGACTATTGCTGACCTAAATGGCATAAGTCCGTCTGTTTGCACCCATAAAATATATCTAGAAGAAGATGCTAAGCCTACACGATAGATGCAAAGGCGTCTAAATCCCAACATACAAGAGGTGGTTAAAAAGGAAGTCTTAAAGATACTTGACGTTGGGAACATTTATTCTATCTCTAACAGTCCTTGGGTTAGCCCAACCTAGGTAGTATCGAAGAAAGCGGGTATGACGGTGATTCTAAATAATGATGTTAAGCTAGTGCCGACACGCGTTCCCATTGAATGGAGGATATGTATTGATTACCAAAAACTAAACACTGTGACCCAGAAGGACAACTTTCCTTTGCCGTTCATGGACCAAATGCTAGAACGAGTGGCGGGTCACAAGTACTATTGCTTCCTGGACGGATACAGTGGGTATAACCAAATTGAAATTGCTCTTGAAGAACAGGAGAAAACAACTTTTACATGCCCGTTTGGTACTTTCACTTACCGTCGCATGCCCATCGGTTTATGAAATGCACCTACTAATTTTCAGCAGTGTATGTTAAGTATCTTTAGTGATATGGTTGAACAAACACATTAGGTCTTCATGGACGATTTTTTAATGTTCGTCCATAGTTTTGAAAACTGTCTTGAAAATCTTGAACATGTGCTAGCACGCTATGAGGACAAACACCTAGTACTAAACTAGGAAAAATGTCACTTTATGGTGACCAAGGGAATAGTCCTTGGCCATATAATCTCTGATAAAGGTATCCAAGTGAATAAAGCCAAAATCGACATAATCTCAAATCTACCTATCCCCTGTACAGTCAAAGACATACGTTCTTTCTTGGGACATGTAGGATTCTATCGTCGATTTATCCAAACTTTTAGTGCAATCTCCCGTCCACTTTATCAACTGCTTGTCAAAGGCACACCATTCAAATGGTCAAAAAGCTGCCAAACATCTTTTGATGCACTAAAAGACCACCTTACCTCTGTACCAATAATATAGGCTCCTGACTAGAGTTTGCCTTTCAAACTAATATACGATGCTAGCGACTATGCTATTGGCACAATTCTAGGATAGAGGAAGGATAATAGGTCATACGTTATCGATTATGCCAGTAGAACGCTGAATGAAGCTCAAATGAACTATACAATTACTGAAAAAGATCTACTGGCTATAGTATTTGCCTTGGATAAATTCAGATCTTATCTGATAGGGTCCCCAATTGTTTATTTTATAGACCACTCGGCCCTCAAAGATTTGCTATCCAAGGAAGATGCAAAATAAAGGCTTATCCGATGGATACTCTTACTCTATGAGTTTAATCTCGGAATCAAAGACAAAATGGGAGTAGAGATTGTGGTCACGAACCATTTATCTCGATTGACGTTTGTTCACAATACTGAACCAATGTCGATTAAGGATGAATTCCCAAATGAGCAACTGATGGCTGTTTCCAGTTTGCCATGGTTTGCGAATATAGTAAATTATCCCCCGAGCATTGGTCAAATCAAGATAAGAAACAATTCCTCTTGTTCGCATGTCACTTCTTCTTTGATGACCCGTACCTTTTCAAATACTACGCTGATTAGGTCATCAGATGTTGTGTTCTGAATGAGGATATAACAGTAATCTTAGCATCATGCCATTCAAAATCTTGCGGTGACCACTGCGCTTCTCAAAAGATAGCACAAAAAGTCTTACACAGTGGTTTTTACTGGCCCACCATTTTTAAGGATGCTCATTCCTTTTGTAAATCGTGCCAGCACTGCCAAAAGCTAGGCACAATTTCAAAAAGGAACTCTATGCCCTTAATTCTTATAATCATAATTAAAATATTGGATTGTTGGGGCATAGATTTCATGGGCCCATTCCCGATATCGAACAACTATGAATACATAGTCCTAGCTATGGAATATGTGGCAAAGTGGGTAGAAGTGATATCGACGAGATGCAATGACCACAAAATAGTAATGTCCTTTCTAAAGGAACATATTCTGACACGTTTCAGAACCTTGAGGGCATTAATAAGTGACCAAGGCAAGCACTTCTACAATAGACCTTTGGAATCATTCCTCAAGAAATACGGGGTCAACCATAAGATCGCCCTAGCCTACCACCCACATATGAATGGGCACGTAGAGTTGGCCAACCGAAAAATAAAGCATATTCTTGAGAAGACGGTTAGCTCCAACAAGAAAGACTAGACATACAAGCTGGCCAATGCTCTATGGGTGTATCGTATCACATATAAAACAAACTTGGGAATGTCCCCGTATAGGCTGGTGTACGAAAAGGCTTGCCATCTCCCGGTCGATATAGAACATAAAGCATATTGGGCGATATGCTCATTAAACTTTGACATTAAAGAGGGACTCCAACTACGAAAACTACAACTCACAGAGCTAGAGGAAATCTACCAAGATGCGTATGACTCTGCGAAGTTGCATAAGGAAAGGCTGAAGGCTCACCATGATCGGATGATATTTCAAAAAGCATTCGAGCCCGGGCAGAAAGTCTTGCTATGTGACTCTTGCCTTTACCTTTTTCCAGGAAAGCTCCAATCCCGGTGGACTGGCCCATTCATCATTAAATCTGTCTTTCCACACGGGGCTGTCGAGCTCATAAATCTAAAGAACGATGAGAGTTTCAAGGTAAATGGCCAAAGATTGAAACCGTTCTTGGAGAACTTCCAACTAGAAGCTGAGCACATCCAGTTGAATGATCCTAGCAATTCCTCAACCTAAAACACCAAAGAGTGCTCTCACATTGTTGTTGTATTCTTTACTCTTATTGTACTTTGTTATTTTTATTTATTTTTGTCTTTTTGAGTGTGATTTTGACTCTAATATGCTATTCCATATAATCTCTCCCCTGCATGCTATAAGAATGAGAGATGATGATGTTCACTCGATGGGGTCATGGGCTGATTCAGAATATCCTAACCCTCTATGGACTATTGAGGAGATTGATCGGCGACGAATAGTTGCCGTTTATAAGTTCTAAAAATACGCTTTATTAGCCCATTTCATGTAGTTATTAGTTATTTTTTAATAAGTATTCTAAATTTTGTAGGATTTGGAGCTTTAACTTGATAATGCACAAAAATCCAATGATTAGTGGCTTTGGAAGTCATTCTGGGCTCAAACGGTGATTCCGGTGAAAGCTGAATGCAGTAGCAGTCTCGGAAAATTGCATTTTTGATCAAGAATACTGTAGATTTGAGAAATTTCTCCAGAGATAGAAAATGTAGATCTTCGAGTTACGGACGCGTGGCTTCAAACGGCGAGTCAATCTGAGTTCCAAACAAAACGTTATCGCAATTCTACGAAAGTCGCGCAATGCAGCGAAAAGGACCTCGCGCGAGCGGGCCGCGCGAGTGACCTTTGAAAAAACCAAAAACGCGTATTTTAGTAAATTAAAGTGCCCAGCGAAGGTGGTTTGTGCATATGATGTCCAGAAACGTAAATATAGCTGTTTTAGTGCGATTTGGCTTAGGAAAGCTTCCTAAATCCTTCCAAACACTATATAAATCCTATTCTAAATCAATTTTGTGGTTACACATCATTACACAACATTATACACAGCCATATACACAAAAACTCCAGCCATTGAAGAGAGGAAAACAAGGAGAAGAAGAAGAAGATCAAGGATTTCCATGGCCTCCTCCATCAACCTCTTGTCGTTCATCAATTCTATGGCCAACTAAACCTAAATCTAGGGTTTCAATGAAACCCTAGCCAAGTAATAGGGTTTTATTTATGTTTTTATTTTAGTTTTATTATGTATGGATAACAGTTACATGTTTAGAGGATTTTTATAAATAAATCGTACTTCTATTGATTAAAATCATTACTTTCAAAGTTTATTCTTGTCTTAGATCTATTTTGACTGTAGTGTGCTCAATGATCTATGCTTGATGTGCTTGTTTAGATTATTTACATGTAATAGTGCTTAAATTGAATTGTGCTATCAAGTATCCGAATAGTCCATGCCTAGATTAGATGGATTATACCACAACCCTAGTTTAGTGTGGGATAATTCGTGCTAACCGAAGATGGATTATGTTGGTGCTTGAACCATAGTTATTTTCTTGACGGAGAAATTGGGCTTGTAGCTACAATTCCCCATTATCATTCAACTTAATAAGCTAAAGTAATTCATAAATACCCTTATTATGAAGCTAGTGGTGGATTTGCAATCCTAGGTTCCTTAAACATATTTATAAAAACAATTTTAAATTGCTTTCATAATTTAGATTTACTTTTATTGTTCTTAGTTTAATTAAAATCAAATCAAATCCGTTTTTCTTAATTAATTAGATTTAGGTTTTAAAATTAAAGTGTTTTAGTATTTCAATCTCTGTGGGTTCGACCTTACTTCCACACTGCAAATCTTTAGAAAAGTAAAATATACTTTTTATATCTTGATATTGACAACATCAGAGATTACATTCTGCCTTTTGCCTTATCAAGAGCTAGGGGCAGATTATGTTATCGACTTGTCGCATGGGTACATCCCTTACCCTCTGGTCCTCATCCACATTAATCCTTTTAAATATATGGACCTCTCGAAAGAAGAAGGAGAACCAGAGGGGTATTTCATTGGTGAGGTAGATGATGCGCTCCTATAATAGTGGGAGAACGACTTGATGTGGGAACCATGGGATGAAGAAGATTTACAAGATGTGGTACCCAAATGCCATAACACTATCTTCACATATGTGGATGTCTTCATCGTCATTGAGTCGTTTCCATATATTTATGTGTACATGAGCTATTTGTTGTTCCAGCTTTAATGCGCTCTACCTGCTAGGGTGCATAGTTCTATCACGCCAATAGTGAGGTTAATGCCGTGTCATAACTCATTTTATTTTCACTTTTCTTTTCTTGCCCTTTTAATTTTAGTTCTTTCATTTGTTTTATACTGATTCCTTTTCTTTCCTTGTTGTTTACTTTTGTTGTCTTTGTCCAGGATTATCACTATGTACCACAATGGTCTACCAGTGTTCCTTCTGCACTTACTGTTTCATGGACCTCCCATAGAGTCTCCTGGTACTCTGCTGCAAGAGAAAGAACAGCTAAAAAGTTACACTCCTTTATCTATGGCGCCGACAGGCTCGCTAAGATTACCTCTTATTTGCGCATTCATTTCTTTGGAGGTTTCGGACATACGTGATGAGACCTTTGCCACTTTCAGACTATTCTGGGAACAGGAATTGTCATATTTGGACTCTATTATAGATGATTTCGCGGAGCACGAAGCAATTGTGGAAGAAGTTTATTTATAAAATTTGCAATTGATATACTTTGTTGATCCATTCTGGCTTACATGTCTGTGTTTGCACTGTTGTTAAACCATTCTTGTATGTCAAGAACTCTTTGTGTTAGTTGGGGGTACACAGGAAAGCTGTTCAAAGTGTTCTTAAAATTTTGGATTCGATCGATCGAAAGAAAAAATCTCGATTGATCAAAGTTTTCAGCCCTCAAGCGCTTGAATGATCCTCGATCGATTGAAAGTTTAATCGATCGAACTTTCTTGATCGATTGAGAATTACAATTAAATGAGGCGTCTTTCAAACACTTCCTCAGTCTCTCTCTTTCCCTCATTCCTTCGAGCGACCACAGACAGAGAGAGAGCTCGGGCCAATTTTGGGCTACGCACACACACATCAAGTTGGAGACCCTAGTCACTCCCTCAACTATAGTCATCTATTCGTTGGCTTCCCGTTCGGCGTGAATATTTGAGGTACAATCCACATATCTCCCTCTTGTCCATTCTTGTTTAAATCGTGAGGGTATGACCCCGCATTGGTCTTATGACTAATCAAACCTTGTTTTAATCGTGTATCTCATTTTTCCTTTTCATTTTTGTGTTTTTTCTTGTCCCCGCATTTCTTCTACATTCGATCGATCAAACTGGGCTCAAGCGATCGAGCCTAGTCCCTGTTCAATCGATCGAAAATTCTTTGATCGATCGAACTCATGTAGAAGTAGTTTTTTGTTTTCGTTCTATTATTCATGTTTTAATTAGTCTTTTCTTTTCATTTCCTATTTCAGGTCTCCCACCATGAATCCTGTGATAGGATACCATAGGAAGAAGCCCTTTGACTTGACCATTCTAGACCTGGTACCGGATCATGGGTTTTGGAATATTTTTTACCAGTCCTGCTACATGCATTTCTTCAGCCACCGTAAGGTTGTGTTAGGGAGACCTCTAGAGACGGTTTGGCTTTCAACACCCTGGTTCTTGGTTCGAATTCAGGCAATGCCACAGTGGTATCAGATGATGACCCAGCCTAGGAGGGTCAATATCTCCTAGGTGAGGGAAGCCTCTAATACCATGATCAAGGACTCGACTGCCCCGTTCACATATTGCACATTCTTCCATGGTCGGGAGATTATATTCAGTCCGGCAACATTATTCGCTCCTTTAGGAGTCCCCGAGGAGCTTGAGTGTGACTGTCCCCAGAGGATGGGGCTCCTGAGACCCCGTATGCCATGATAGTGTGGGAGATTATAGGCGGGGCCGTCTAGCTCTGGAATGGCTCATCTCTTATCGAGGATCAGCTCTTGACCGATGATTACCACATGCTCTATCTAGTGCTGTGTAATTGTATCTTCACGGCATCCTACCATGAGAAGCTAGCACCATGGTACGTTTGTGCTTTATACATTGTGGGGAAGGAAAAGCGGGTCTGCCTCTCGCGGTTATATATTGAGTTTCTGGTGCAGCCCACGTGCTATGTTTCTATAAAAAAACATCTGAAGGGCGTATTGGCCATTCATAGTGTTGTGACTCAGAGTGGTTTACTCCCACTCCCCACCAATGCATTTCAGTCTTCTTCTAGTAGATTTGGGGAGACAGCCGCCCGTCGCTCAGATGCATAGAAGAGGAAGAGAAAAGGGAAAGGAAAGGAAAAAGCAGGACCAAAGAAGAGGAGAGGTGGAGGCACTAATACCGATGGAGCAGCTTCTAGATCGCCTTATGAGGCGGAGGAGCATGATTCGGATGAGGAGGTTGATCATGTCCTTGAGGTCCAGCAGTTTGAGCTGAGATAGCGATCTCAGGCTCATGCCCAGGGAGAGTCGTCTTCTGTGTCTCTCCAGATGTTACATGCCTTATTGCTCGAGGAGAGAGAGGCTCGGATCCGACTTGAGGGCAGATCTGAGCATCTGACGGCATAATTGGATGCTTGACTTCTTCACTTGGGCATTGACTTCTCACTCCATCATCCACCACCAGCTGCAGCCCCACCCACTACCGACCCTTCATTTTCTGCCCCTCCGACATCTGCTGCTACTTCTACACCATCCACGGCTCCACCTCTACCACCCTCTGATCCAGGTGCTCCTTCTACGTCCTCAACACCACCGACCACCTCTGAGACCCCACTTCCACCATCTCCAATTACTGAGGGTGGCGATGCTACTGGTTCGGTTGTGCCCATTGAGATTTTATCCGATATTGCTGATGATTAGTTAGTTATGCCTGTTGAGCGTATAAGAGTTTTGTTGTATTTATTTTTTCATTTATGTTTCTCTCTCTGCTCTCTTAGTACTCTCTTAGATATTCAGATATTTTGGGACTATTTGGACATTTTGGGAATGTGTGGATATTTTGGACATGATGATCACTGATCTATACTTTTATTGTTTTATCATTCGAGTGATTGGATATTTTATTATGTATGGATCATGTTCTATCATTATACATTATTTCTTTTGATCTTGGCTCTTTGGAGATTGTATGCTTAGGTTGCCGGGTGCTATGAATGCTATTGTTCCTTTGTTGATCAGGTGATATCCATCTATTTTCATTGAAAATCAACTTCTGAGGACATTGTTATTTTCGGTTGGGGGTGGGATGCAGATGGATAGTCACCTATACATTTTTACACTTAGCACTCTGTATAATTTATTTTGAATACCATACAATCTCAAATAAAGTTGAAAACTTTAGAAATTTTTATTTTGAACTTAATTAGTAGAATAACTTTGAACGTTCACTCCTGTTTACCTATTATTACGCAATGACACAATCGTACTAGTCTCATCCATTTATGAATTAGATTCACGCATTTTTCTAGAATCACTAGGATGATTGCATGTGTTGACCTTTCCTGTATCCAATATTCATATGCACATGTTGATAGCTATGCAGAAAACCTAAAAAAAAATGAGTTAATACGACTATTGTGCTAAAAGAACGAGTACTGGAAACTAATTACCCTTAGCGAGCTTTTGATCCAATCTTTGTTTCTAAGGGAATTGTCACAGAAATTCGAATTGTTTCTCTTGATTATGTTTTACAAAATTCATTGAATAGTCTCAATTTATTCTTCATTTTGACTGCTTATTATAGGAGAACGTTCAAGATCTACCAACTAAACTCGATAAATACCTAAGTGCTAAAACTAAGAAATTAGGAAAATAATTTAAGCCATCGTCATTCGCTCCTTAGCCTTTTCATACACCATTATCTAGATTCAAGAACCTGCTTCGTGCGTAACTCCACACTGATTGAATATAGCCAATTCTACTATGAAAATCCAAACTCCTAATCTTATACTTTGACCTCGATGAACCCCATTGCACACCTAATGTGATTAAATTGTTGAAGTATGTGACTAGAAGGGAGTAGTTGTAGGAGTGGGCTCATAAAAAATATATATATATATATACATAGAAACATCTTGAATGTGGAAGGGTTTTTTTTTAAAAAAAGGGGGAATATGAATGGATGAAAGTTGGTTGGAGATGTGAAAAGAATAAAATGAGATGATAAGCTCCATCATATGCTAAGGTGCGCATTTTTTTTTTATCATCTTTATCTACTACATAAAACCTAAAATATTCAAAGTCTTAATGATTCTTAATGAATTAGTTTAAATATGAATGTATGCATTGAGTTATCCACAGTAGTTCACTCCTCTAGCACGTAGTATCCTTTTTGTGAGACTATACACTCTAAATGTTCGTCTTTTATAGAGTCGAGTATGAAAGCATAAGTATCCAAAAATTTACTCTTATCAAAGCTTTCATATCATGTGCGATCACTATTAAGCAAGTTTCTGTGAGATGTTCGTTTATGAGTGTAAACCCATGTGAAAATCGAGTTGAAATTACAAGTCCTGGAAGAACGATAATCTAAATAACTCTAAGTAAGGTTTGTCGCATAGCTGTTAACTTCACACACACGGATACATGACTGCGATACATATGTTATATCTATCTTGGTGGCATGAGGAGCGTGTGGATTTCTTTCATGGTTTGCTTGAGGTTAATATGTCTTTGTAGATCTATGTTAACAATTGAATGGGAGGGAGTGTTTAAAAGTTTTTCTATATCTTCCTGAAATTAAATCTATGAATATTGTGGGTATATTCACTGTAAACCCTACCACGTGGCAGTCATACATATGCACACCCCACCACCTTGTTCACCAATATCTACCCTTAAACACACAAAGATGTGTACATATGTACACATTTGTGTGCACCCATTTCACTTGATTAAACCCTCCTCACCGTTCCTCTATAAAATCACATCATCACTCTCTCATTTGACACCCTCACACACCCACATAAACTGTTCACAGATTTGAATATATAGAGAGAAACCAAGAGTGAGAGAGAAAGCCTAGAGAGAAACCGAACATCTCATACACACTCACCCGTATACACCCTTTCCCCCTCTACATTGCCCCCTCTGTCCATTCCTCACTGTATACAAAAACCCATACAAACCAGTAAGGAAAAGAAGAAGAAAACTAGAGAAGAAAAGTAGCATAGAGCACAGAGAGAGAAGTTCATCAGAGTAGGAAAGAGGGACTGAGACTTCCACAGAGGTAACCCAACCCCCATTTCAATTTCTAGGCACTTGCATGTCACATACACCCCCCCCCCCCCCCCCCCCCCCCCCCTAATCCTATATGCAAGCAGCCAAAATAGAGCCCAAGGCCTCCAGTTAGCTCCAACGACCATTACAGCTCAAGCTTTGAGCTTGATTTTTAAAGTAGCACGAAAACCCCTTTTGATTACACCAATCTGATCCTTATGTTCCCAGATAGACCCCCAATGAGTGAGTTTTGATTTGGATATAGTTTAGTGTGCCATGCTGACCGCTATTCTCATTTTTGGCCAAAAAAATAATCCTTTGATTGTTGTATTAAAAGAATAACCTAGATCTCCATCCTAGAGTATGTTATGAAGGGCCTTTAATCGGTCATTTTAGCGTTTAAATGGCACATTTTGATGGAGAGATGAGAGAGATATGAGAGTTTGAAGATTTTTCGGCGTCGGGGTGATCGGAGAAGAAAAGGGGAGAGTTGGGTTTTCAGGTTATAACAATAGGATCTGGGTCGCACTTGGGTCTGTTTGGTCTATGTGAGGAAGTGGTTAGGGTGTGAGCTTGGGTCGGGTCAAATGGGTCCTTTAAGTCTAACGGCGTCGTTTTGACGCCGAGTCTAGCTTGGGGCGGGTTCGGGTTGTGTTGTGTCTTGGAATGGGTTAGGGTTTGGGTCAAGTTCGATTCAGGTTTGGGGTAGCAAGCTGGGTAGATTTGTGAGTAGATTCGAGTTTGGGTTTTGGGTTTGGGTTAACCCGAATGGGTTTATGGGCAGGGTTCTTATGAGAGATGTTATGGGTAGCTCGGATTTTGTTCAGTTCGGGTCGGGTATGGTTTCAACCTGTGGATCTATTCGTTGGGTTTCCTTGTGAGTATGGATGGGTCATCCGTTTGTATTCGGATTGACCCATCGGGTCTGTTTATTTTTTTTATTAATAAATAGTTTAAACGAGTATTAAGGTTCATAATTATTTTAAAATAGTCTTATTACACAAATTAAATATTTTAATTTCTGTAATATTAGTAAATAATATTTACAAGATTCAGGAAAATATTTTAGTAATATAATAATATATTTATTGTTCATTTTATTATATATGATTAATAAATGATTTTAGTAATATATTTTAGTAATATAATAATAATATATTTATTGTTCATTTTATTATATATGATTAATAAATGATAATTTTAAATGGTAGTTAAATGCATTTTAATACCTATACTCATTATTAAATTGTAGAAAATTTGGGTTATGACCCTGGGACTATTTTCTTATGATATATAATTTATAAAGGTATAATACCATGGTTTAGTATTTTTAATAATTAATAAGAAGTTATTTTATTAGTATATTAATTATTATAAATACTAAACGAGCTCTAAAAATTATGAGAAAAATACCAGTAGTGTATTTTAATATATAGTATTTATTAAAAATACTTCCAAATACTAATATCTCAGTATAGATATATTTATATATTTAAATTCCTTTACGGATGTTTTCTGGTATTTATTATCTTCAATTATTCATAATAATTAATCTAGGACTCCGAAAAGCACGCGGTCAGTTCTCAGAGTCTTAGAATAATGTGCAGAACGTTCCTCTTAAGTTTTGGGACCTTTTGCCTCGGTAGAAAATACAGTTTGTCTTTTGGGCCTACGTTAGGATATAGAAAGCCCTGCCTTTTTACCTAGTAAATCGCTATGGACTCTGATTAGAGTCTAGTCAATGGCGTTGGACTTATAATGACACATAGATCACTACCTTGAGGTTTATATCCTCATTGGGTATAATTACCATAATGCCCCTGTAGTTGGTACTCATTCTTTACCATTGTTTCTTCTGTCAAATGTTGTAGAACTCGACGGTTAGCTGCTACCGAGGATCTATGACTTAATGAGAGTTTCCTAACCTCACTCTAATCCTTTTAAGATGAATTAAAGACACTTATAAGCTATTTGAATGATGTATTGTATTGTAATGTGTTCTGCATATATCCTCCCCAGTTATTTGTGATATGGTCGTGATATCGTATATGTGAGAATGTTAAGGGTTTTATCTATATGTTTAGTGGTATCAAATCCTTATTGAGTGATCCATGGTTATATGATTATGTTTTCGTGGTTAAGATGATAAATGGGCACCGACATATCATGACACGAGTTAGTATGCATTGCATGAAGAGCAAGATGTGATTGACTGAGAAATGTGACTGAGAAAGAGAAGTGAATTTGAACAGAGTGCCAGTTGGGCGACAGTCAATGTGCCAGTTGGGCGACAGTCAATGTGCCAATTGGGCGACAGTCAGCGTGCCAATTGGGCGACAGCTGGATTGCCAGTTGGGCGATAGTTTGAGTGACAGTTGGGCGACAGTCAAAGTGCTAGTTGGGTGACAGTTTAAGTGCCAATTGGGCGATAGTGTGAGTGCCAGTTTGGCAACAGTTAACATGCCACTTGGGCGACAGTTAACATGGCAGTTAGGTGATAGTTAGAATGTCGGTTGGGCGGCAGTTAGAGTACCTGTTAGGGCGATAGTAACAATATAACAGTTAGATTGTTCGTCAGGCGACAGATGAATGAGAAAGAGGAAGTGATGAGAAAAAGGTGTAAAAGAGTGAAACATTTGGTTTTGAGATACGTGTCATAAGTCCATTGTTCAAGTCATGGATTCGACGTCCCGATGTGAATGTAGTAGGATTGGTCATGCATTGACATGCACGAGCACGTTCATGGAAGAAGAATGTGTTCTATGATGAATTGTGATAATACGCTTAATTGTTTACATATTTTGTCGAGACCTTTGCTATGCCCGTGAAAGAATGTGTCTTTTGATAGGAAATTAACCGTGTCCTAAGATACAGAACAATAACATGAGTTGAGAGATATTTGTATTTATTGATAATTATGCTATTGGACTCTCACTCAGCTTTGTTCCAAAGCTGGCGGCATGTTACACCTTGGGCATTCCTATATCCAGAGTGATGCAGGTTTTGTTAAATAGAGAGGTGAGCTCAAGATGCAGTGTTGAGGAGCTAAGAAGGATAGAGCCAGGCTGGGGATTGAAGATAGTTGTCTCAGTTGTATATTATGTTTAAGTTTATTTATCGAGTTGAGTATTGTCCTTATGAAATAAACTGGATGTTATTATAACTTGTGTTTTGTTTCTACTACTATATTTATATGTTGTTAAGTTTAAGTTATGTTCATGCTTTAGCAATGCCCTTATGGATGTTGTGCCGAGCTAGAAGGACAGAACGGTTAATCAACCAGTCACGTGTCGACGAACCCATAAAGGAAAATTTTGCTTTTCCCTATTTTTAGCTTACTCCCGGGCATGACAAGGTTTTGTGGTATCAGAGCTTAGGTTTAGGCTTTCACCGTCTGTCCAACACTCTTAAGCTATGAACTTCTGAGATACTTATCTGTTTAGCACCAGTAGTAAGATAGTATCTATTTTAGACAGATAGCTCCCTTTGATGTTTTGTTGAAACAACATGTCATATCAACAAGAGATTTAGGCACTTACGAACTCCCTACGACGGACCTCGGAAGAGTCAGCTAGCCTAGGGTTTAGAAAGACTAAGGATAGGAAGAACTTACTGTTATTATTTTCATGATAGATGTGATTACTTGAGATTTGATTTAACTGTTGCTTGCTACATATCTTTCCTAAGATAAGATAAGGTAATGATCAATAGTTTCTTACATTAATGCACTCATACACAAAGATTATAGATGGCTTATGACACTAGAGGAGCAAGGAATTGAAATAGAGCAGCACCATCGAATCCAGTTTTGCCAGAGATTGATCTGACCGGACTATTGGAAGCTTTAGTAGGAAGAATTGAAAGGGCTAGTACTGTAGTGGGAAATATGGAGAATGGTGGAAACAACAATGGGAATAACCACCATTGTGCCTATCACATGTAGATGAGTGACAAATTACTATGGCATTTTTCGTGCTTTGAGACCTGAGATATTTAATGGATTAATGGAACCATGGAGGGCTGGATACTGGTTAAGGGAAATGGACCTTTTTTTGAGAGCTATCGACTGTAACAAAGCAGAGAAACGACGATTAGCAACCTTTCAGTTAACCTATGCAGCAGGCGATTGGTGGGAAGTAGAGGAAGCTGCTTTGGCAAAAGAAGCAGTCAAAGGACTTACTTGGGCTGCATTCAAAGAAACGTTTTTAACCATGTATTTTCTGCTGGTGTAGAGGAACTTGAAGAAGAAGGAGTTTATGGAGCTTACTCAGAGTAATATGACAGTTCATGAGTACACTACTCAGTTTGAGCGTCTGTCGCACTTTGCTTATCATATGGTTGACACCCCAGTTCATGATAGATGTGATTACTTGAGATTTGATTTAACTGTTGCTTGCTACATATCTTTCCTAAGATAAGATAAGGTAATGATCAATAGTTTTTTACATTAATGCACTCATACACAAAGATTATAGATGGCTTATGACACTAGAGGAGCAAGGAACTGAAATAGAGTAGCACCATCGAATCCAGTTCCGCCAGAGATTGATCTGACCGGACTATTAGAAGCTTTAGTAGGAAGAATTGAAAGGGATAGTGCTGCAGTGGGGAATATGGAGAATTGAGGAAACAATAATGGGAATAACCACCATTGTGCCTATCACATGTAGATGGGTGACAAATTACTATGGCATTTTCGTGCTCTGAGACCTGAGATATTTAATGGATTAATGAAACCATGGAGGGCTGAATAGTGGTAAAGGGAATTGGACCTTATTTTTAGAGCTATCGACTGTAACGAAGCAGAGAAACGTCGATTAGCAACCTTTCAGTTAACCAATGCAGCAGCCGATTGGTGGGAAGTAGAGCAAGCTGCTATGGGAAAAGAAGCAGTCAAAGGACTTACTTGGGCTGCATTCAAAGAAAAGTTTTTAACCAAGTATTTTCCGTTGGTGTAGATGAACTTGAAGAAGAAGGAGTTTATGGAGCTGACTCAGAGTAACATGACAGTTCATGAGTACACTACTTAGTTTGATTGTCTGTCGCGCTTTGCCTATCACATGGTTGACACCCCAGCAAAAGATGAATGAACATTATCACCTAGGATTGTCCTTACTACTTCAGGAGACCACTACGGTGTATGTATACCAGTCGTTTAAGTCACTGGTTGGATTAGTTGTGCAAATGGAGAACATACATAGGAAGAGGCAAGCAAGTTCTGCTCACAAATTTCCACCGAGATTCAATCCAAGACAAAGAACCCCAGTACCCTATCAAGGAAACAAGCGCATAAAGACAGGAGAAATGAAACCCCAGAATGTTTACCCTCAACATCAGCAAGCTCTACCTACTTTACCCCAGGCACCACCCCAACAGATAGCACCCGTCATTGTGGAAGGATATCATGGACACCCAGCTGCTCAAGGAAGGAACAATGGAGAATGTTTCAAATGCGGAATGCCTGGACACCGAGCTAGAGACTGTCATATGCCTAAGGTGTACGAACGACAAGGAGTCATATGTTATAACTGTGATAAGCCAGGTCACGTATGCAAGAACTACAACGCACCTCATCGTGGCTACCATGGGCCACCTACTCAAAGACAAGCTGCCAATGCGTAATTGAATGCAATTATCCCAGAAAGAGCAAGCTTTGAGGATGAAGGTCAATAGAATGTAGAAGGTACGTCTGCACCCTTCAAAAGTTGCATTGGAATGTCATGTGAAATTAAGAACATCGTTGTTGATTATAAAAAATAAAAAAAATAAAAAAAATAAAAAAAAAGAAGAAGAAGATTTGAAGATTCAAGAAATGAGGACAACATGCTGTGCAAAGAATTTTTGAACATTCGAAAGAACCTGTGAGAAGACCTGATTTGTTAACTGGTGTGAACCTCACAATCTTAGAATTTGAGATAAGGTTAGAACTCTGTACATTCTAAGGCCTGGCAAACTCTAGATTTCAAGGAAGAAATCCTCGAATAAGGTGGGTAGAGATGTAGCACCCTGATTTTTTTCCAGAGATTTCACGTAGGATTAGAAGTGGAGACGTCACCATGAGGGCAGTTATAGGAGGTCCATTAGGATTTTCTTAATTAGGAACCCTTGGATAGGATCCTTAGTGATCGTCTTGACGACGATGACGTTAATAACCAGGAGTCTATTAGAATAATCACAACCTTGATGTTATAATTTCATTTAGAATTCATAGACAGACTCTCAATTAGGCCCGTACACATTCTCAAACACGTTTACAATTTCAATCTCACTTATAGTCAGTAGTGCACATACACTGGACAAATGGCACACAATCCGAGGTTTAGATCCCACTACTGCCTTGCCACATGGCAGTCATACATATGCACACACCACCACCTTGTTCACCTATATCTACCCTGGAACACACAAACATGTATACATATATACACAATAGTGTGCACCCATTTCACTTGATTTAGCCTTCCTCACCATTCCTCTATAAAATCATACCATCACTCTCTCATTTGACACACTCACACACCCACATAATCTGTTCACAGATTTGAATATAGAGAGAGAAACCGAGAGTGAGAGAGAAAGCCTAGAGAGAAACCGAACAACTCACACAAAACTCACCTATATACGCCCTCTCCCCCTCTAAATTGACCCCTCTGTCCACTCCTCACTGTACACAAAAACCTATACAGACCAGTAAGGAAAAGAAGAATAAAACTGGAGAAGATAAATAGCACAGAGCACAGAGAGAGAGGAGTTGATCGGAGCAGGAAAGAGGGACTGAGACTTCCACAGAGGTAACCCAACCCTCATTTCAATTTCTAGGCACTTCCATGTCACACCTAACACGCGAATATTCTTATGTGCTCTTGTGCAATACCCAAGTGTAGGTAGACGTGCAAGTAGTAACTGGTAAGACCAGGTCGATCCCACAGGGAAGGTGTTGACCTATTAACTTAGACTAAACTCAAAAGAAAGGAAAAAAAATTCAATAAGATTTAATAATGGTGCAGAACACAAAGTTCCACAAACTAAGACTACTAACGAAAGCAATTTGAATTAAACTAAAGAACTAAATAGCTAACTAAAGCAATATTTCAAAATAGATTTTTCTTAATAAAAGGAAGTGTCGGGATCACACAAATCCACTGTGACCCAGCCATCTACCATGCAGTTACATTGAAGCACTAAGGAGTACATCACCTACAGTATGCCGTATTTCTCTTAAAATAAAGAATCCATAGCCCTTTCATGTCCGGTACTATATCATCACAGTTAACTTAAAACACGTGAAAGCGGTTTAATTCAATAGTTAAGACTTGCACCTACAATGGTGTTAGCATTGAAGGTGGTTTGCAAAATATATTGAAAGAAATTGCCTTAGGGCCTTGATTTTAGAAACTGTTTTGACAAACTGAGCATTTAGGGACAGTATGATAACAAATCTCAAAAACAAAAGGTCCTGAAATACTGCAGGGAACATCCTCAAGAATCAGAGAGTTCGATCGATCGACGATCGTTCGATCGATCGAAAGCCTTCATCCCTCAATCGATCGAAATGTCCTTCGATCGCTTGACTATCTCTGGTTCGATCGATCGAACTACCTCCGATCGATCGAATACAGGATTTATTCTGCTGCATGGCAGAGGCTGGAGATCACTGTTTCATTGTGTTCTCCCAACCCTTGGACTACTCAGACATCGTCTGGAGTGTCACAGATTGGTGTTTAACGTAACGATTCATTAAAGTACCGTTTGGCTCAAGTTTAATCATGAAAATTATAGAAAAACTATTGAATACCTATTACTCCTATGAAAACTGATGATTGTAACAGACTAAACTATGAGATTAAGCAGAATGTAAATAAACAATAATATGTTAACAAACTCGTATTGAATGTAGAATCCTTCAAAACTTAAGCATAATCCAATGTTAAACCTACAAAACAAGCAAAAACTCTCTCTCTCTCTCTATATGAAAACTGATTAAAAGTAAAGTTGGGTGTCCTTTGGGACGCATACAATGCTCATATATATAGAAAACCTAAAGGCTAGGGTTACAATTTCGCAACTGCTGCGTACGCGAAAGTTTCTGAAAATACCATGTTCGATCGATTGAACATTTGGAACTCAAGCGCTTCAACCTTCTTTAAGCGATCAAACCTTCGATCGATCGAACTATCGTCGATCGCTCGAACTTCAAACTTTAGTTTTGAATTCTTTTGTCTGCACTACAGCATTCCAGTTGTCCTGGCGTTCATCTCTCTAGTCCACACAGTAGAGATCTGCACAAACAATAGCTAAAACAATACAACTTATCATAGATTAATCACATTGTATGAAAACTAGCCTTGTAATGCAAATTGCAGATAAAATACGAAGTTGTGATTAAAACCAATGAAATTCTTCCTTTTAGCGCGGTTGTATTTTACAAATATCCCCGCTTTGCACAACCCCCAACTAGCTTATTGCTAGTCCCTAGCGATAAAGCAAAAATAAAAACTACTAAACTAATACTACCACGACTAAGAAAAACAAAGGAAAACTAAAAACAACCCAAACTAAGAGAGAGAGAAAATTCCTAACTCACTTTCGCAGGAATCGCGGTTGCATTTAGCGAATGCAACAGGCCGTTAAACACCTAGGTTCCCCCTAGTGGACGAGTGTTGTCTCGTGAGGGTTTGCAGTGAATATACCCACAAAATTCTCCAATTTTAAGCTCAAAAAGATTTAGAATAACTTGTAGAATTCCCCCTCCATTAAACTGTTACTTTGACTCTACAGAGATATACTATCCTCAATCAACCCATGAAAGAAATCCACATGCTCCCTTATATCACGAAGTAAAATATAACATATGTATCACCATCATGCACCCGTGTGTGTGTGAGTTTAACAACCATACGTCCAACCTTATTAAGAGTTATTTAGACTATTGCGCCTTGAAAAACTCGCAGTTTCAGCTCAATTCTCACATTGGTCACACTAAAAAAGAACGTCTCTCAGAAACTTGCTTTATAATGACCGCACACCGTATGAAAGCTTTAATAACGCTGATATTCTGGGTGCTAATGCTTCCATACTTGACTCTATGAAAAATGGACATTTAAGAGTATACAGTCTCATGAATAGAACACTACTTACTAGAGGAGCGAAATACCGTGGATAACTCAATTCACACTTCCATGTTCAAATTAATTGTTGAGAATCTTTAAGACTTTGAATTTCGGCTTTTAGTTAGTAGGTGAGGGTGTTGTAGAGAAGAATGTGCCCTTCAGTATGTGATGGCATTTCAACTTCTCTTTTGATTCTTTTCATCTCTCAACCCAATCTCCCATTCATTTCATATGCTCTTTTTCTTTTCCTTCATTCATCATTCAACTTTTTTTTTTTTAATGAACTGACCCACAACCACTTCATTCCACTTGACCTACTTTGATGACTTCATTCTTAATAAATGTATAATACGGCTCATTGAGGTCAAGGTATAGATCAAGGACTTGGATTCTTTGTAATCATATTGGAAATATTTAGTTGTTGTGGGATCAGGGATGAAACATTTCAATGAATGTAGGTGAAAGCTATATCAGGTTAAAGAATGGGTAAATGATGGCTTAAATCATTTTCTCAACTTTCAATTTTTAGCACTTAAGTGTTCATTGAGTGTAATTGGTAAATCCTGAACGTTCTCCTCTAACAAGCAGTCAAAACTTTTAAAGAAAAACTGAGACATTTATAACGAATTTACTAAGTATAAACAAGAAACACCATTCAAAATTGTATGAGAATTCCCTCAAAAATGACGATTGGCTCAATAGCTCACTAAGGGTTATTAGCTTCCACTGCTTGTTCTTTTGGCACAATAGTCATATTAACTCAGTTTTCAGGTTTTCTACATAGCTGCCAATTAGTGCATAAAAGTATTGGGTACATAATAGCTTCACACATGCAATCTATCTCAGTGATAACAGAAAACGCGTGAACTTAATCCATAAAAAAAATGAGAATACTACAAATGTGTCATCGCCTAATTAACAAGAAGGAGAGATTATTCAGAGTTATTCTATCAATAAGATTCAATATTAAAAATTTTCAAAATTTTACCATACCGCATTCTAATTAAATTTAAGACATATCCAAGTGCAAAATATGATCATTACGGGTGTATACCTATCTATTAGTATCCCCTACCCCCAACTGAAAACAACAAAGTCCCCAGAAGTTGATTTTCAATAATTAAAATAGATGGGTATCACCTGTATAGAGCAACGCGATGATAACAAGCATAGCAACCTGGCATAGAAATATAGAACACAATCTCCAAAACAACAAGGATCAATAGATAAAGATAAAGCAATAAAACCATGTTCCAAACAATACAAACCACTGGAATGGTAAAGGAATAAAATAAAAGCAGTGATAAATAATGTTCATACATAACCAAACTAACCAAAATAAAGAACTGTCCCACATGTCCAACCATAACACACCCACCAAAAATAGTACAACAAAAATAAACAGATAATCAAAAGTACAATAATACCACCCCCTTCCCAGAAAATGCTACGCGGCTCCCGACGGATCATCATCAACCACGTCAGAAGGCATGTCAATGGGTGCAGGTGGCAGTGGTGCAGTAACAGGTGCAATAGCAGCAGAAGGGGATGGAAGATCAGCAGTAAGTGGAGCAGAAAGTGATGGATCGGCGGCAGCAGAAGAAGTGGATAGACCTGTAGGAGTAGGAGCAGGAGCAACCGAAAATGATGGATCGACAGCAGGCGGTGCAGACGGGGTAGTCGTAGGATCAATACAGACTCAAGCAAGGTCTGCAGCTAATCCATCCGGCCCTCAAGTCTAATCCTGGCCTCTCTCTCCTCCAATAGCAGCTCATAAACTATCGGGAGAGGCACAGAGGAAGAAGACTCTCCCTGGGCCTGAGTTTGCGACCGCTGTCGCAACTCGAACTGCTGAGCAGCAGCAAACGGATCCTCCTCCTCATCATCTGTATCAAGCTCCTCGGCCTCTGTGGGCATCCCTGAAGCTCCAGCCTCTGTGTCTGTCCCACCACTACAAATAATACTCACGCATACCAAGCCGCGATCTTCTCTCGGTAAGAGGTCACCAAGAGGCAATTGCTGAGGACCAGGTGAAGCATGTGGTAGTCGTCGGTAAGGAAGTGGTCCTCAATCAAAGCCTCGCCATTCCAAGAAAGAACGGCGCCTCCGGTGAGCTCGCAGATATTGGCAGATGGTGGGGTCTTAGGTGCGTCAGGCCGATGGGGGCAAATATAATCTGGTACCTCTGGTACCCCCAAGGCGGCCGAAACTGTAGCGGGACTGATGACGAACACCCGACCCCGGAAGAAAGCATGATGTGTGAATGGTGCGTGCAGGTCGCGTATCATCGTCGTACACGCACCTCGTATCAATGACAGATTTACTCTCTTGGCAAGCGAGAGTAAATGGAACCAGTGGGGCATGGAGCGAGAATCCGTGTTAGGAACCACGGGTGCTCCAACCAAACAGACTCGATAGGACGCTCAATCATCACCTTCTGCGTCTGGAAATAACGCTCGTACCATACCCGATCCTCATCATTTCGGAACCCATGTGCGGGTACTGGATCAGGTATAGTGAGGCTGAGGGGCTTGGACTTGTGGTAGCCAGTTACTGGATTCATCGTGGCAGCCCTGAAAATAGAACGCAACACGACACAGATTAGAACAGGGAAGAAAAATGGTTTGAGTATAGTTCGATCGATTGAACTGGAGTAGGATTCGATCACTTGAGCATAGTCCGATCGATCGAAAATAGTTTGATCGATCGAACACAGCGATGTGCTGCGATCGCAAAAACGAATGGGAAAACGAAAAGCGAAAGAAAAAAGAACTACAAAAGGAAAATCTTAAGACCAAGGGGACACCCCCTAGGGATTTTTCTAACAAAATGAAAGACAAACGGCTCGTGGAGCCTACCTCGGTGTAAAAGGAGACCCGCGGGGTGAGAGGACGTAGAGGATGATTATCGGGGTGAACTTGGCCGCCAATTGATGTCTAATGTCACGAAATCGCCGAGTCGCCCCCTCCTCTGTGCTTGAGCGATTGAGTGTGTGAGAGTGAGAGAAATGAAGAGGTGTTCTGCAGACGCCTCGTTTAAAACAGTGCTCGATCGATCTAACTCAGTTCGATCGATCGACAGCAAAACTCTCAATCGATTTAAGAACGAGTTCAAGCGCTCGAGCTTGCAGGGGTTTCGATCGATCGATCGAAAGAGGTTAGATCGATCGAACTCAAAAACTTATAGAACTTATTGGAGAATTGAACCAAAACACCCCCAACTATCAGACACAGATCTGCACATGCAGAGATACTTAAAAGCAGTTCAACCACAGACATGTAGGCCACAATGGACATCACCAAAAGATAAAATTGCAAAGATTTAGTAATAAAAGATTCAAAATGCACTCAATTTGCAAAATTATAACTCCCCACGTGATCCGTAGACCTTATTACATAGAAAAACTAAAATAAAAACCAAACTAAAAATCATTTGCCCAGAATTACACTTGAACTGAGAAAAATGAAAATGACAAAACAAAACTGAAGTGAAACACTAAACTTCCAACACGAAAACTTCTTCTTCTTCCATTGCTTCGAACACCACCAGATCTTCGAGATTGGACGCCAAACTTGACAATTCCCGTTCCCAAAATAATCTGAAAGCGGCAAGAGTGTCATTCAGCATGTCTGGAGTCGCTAGGGAATGAAGTGTGCACATGAGAGGAGACTACGGTGGAGACATAGATAATGGTGTAAAAATCCGCAATTGTTCTTCCTCTTGCGGTGGGGTGCCAGGAGACTGCGTGCGAGCCCCATGGAACAGCTGATGTGGAAGGAACATCGGAATACCATTGAGAAACATAGTGACAATCCTGGACAAGGAAACGACAAAAGAAAAACAAACTGAGATTAAGATAACGGAACACAAGAAACAAGGATTAAACACGAAAAGAAAAACAAGGAACAGGAACAAAATAAAAAGAAATGTGACTAAGTTCCAACCTCACTATTGGCATAGATTCCCAAAATGCACTAGCTGGTAAGGGGCATTGGAGCCTGAATAGCAGAAAGCTCAGGTACACATAGCGGTATGGGACCAACTCGGGAACAAGGAAGTCGTCAACAAAAACAAAAACTGCATTGTGACGTTCCGGGACGACATCCTGGAGGTTATGATCATCCCATGGCTCCCACATATCATCATTTTCCCATTGTGCCATGAGTGCATCATCCACCATTCTCCCCATGTACAGGTCTTCTTCCTCATCCACATCATCTTTATCATGAAATTCCATATTTTCATATGGATTGATGTCAAGGAGGGCCGGTGGGTATGGAAGGTACCCTTGGGCAGCATCAATGAGAGTGTGAGCTTCAGGGTCTTGATGAAGCAAGGGGCAGGGTGTGAGTTCACCCTCAGTCCAGGTACCACAATGACATTCTGAATCAGCCCATGAACCGATAGAATGAACATCGTCACCTTGCATTTATGCACCTGCAATTGAGTGGTTTAAGGTATAGCGGATTAGAACGAGATCACAAACACTAAAAGAACGAACAAAGAATTAAAAAAAAAAAAAACAGAGAGAAACTAAAATGCAGGGAAAGATAAGGAATACAACAACAATATGGAACTCCACTTTGGATTTTAAGTGGGAGAATAGTTGGGCTCATCCAGCTGGATGTGCTCAACTTCAGTTTGGAAGTTCTCCAAGAACGGTTTCAACCTCTGGCCATTGACTTTGAAACTATCATCGTTCTTTGGATTGACGAGCTCAACCGCCCCGTGTGGAAAGACAGTTTTTTACAATGAACGGGCCTGTCCAACGGGAACGGAGCTTTCCTGGGAAAAGGTGGAGGCGAGAGTCATACAGCAACACTTTCTGCCCCGGCTCAAATGATTTACGAAAGATCGTACGATTGTGGCGAGCCTTCAACCTTTCCTTATCCAACCTTGCAGAGTCATACGCATCTCGTAGTATTTCCTCTAGCTCTGCAAGTTGAAGCTTGCGTAACTGACCTCCCTCTTGGATATCAAAGTTCAATGAGCATGTCGCCCAGTAAGCTTTATGCTCAATTTCAACAGGGAGGTGACAAGATTTCCCGTAAACCAATCTATACGGGGACATACCTAGATTCATCTTATAGGCAGTACGGCATGCCCATGAAGCGTCGGTCAGCTTGTATGCCCAGTCCTTTCGGTTGGAGCTAACCGTCTTTTCGAGAATATGCTTGATTTCTCGGTTAGCCAATTCCGCTTGCCCATTCGACTGTGGATGATAGGCAAGAGCGATTTTATGGTGGACTCCGTATTTCTTGAGAAGTGACTCCAAAGGCCTATTGCAGAAATGCTTGCCTTGGTCACTTAGTAAAGCTTTCGGAGTTCCAAAACGAGACAAGATATGCTCTCTTAGAAAGGACATGACCGTTCTGTGGTCATTGCGTCTCGTTGGTATTGCTTCAACCCATTTTGACACATACTCTACAACAAGGAGTATGTATTCACAGTTATTAGACTTGGGAAATGGGCCTATAAAATCTATGCCCCAACAATCGAATATCTCAATTGTGATGATAGGGGTTAAAGGCATAGAATTCCTTTTAGAAATAGTTCCAAGCTTTTGACAGCGTTGTCATGTCCTGCAAAAGGAATACGCATCTTTAAAAATTGTGGGCCAGTAAAAACCGCTTTGTAGAACTTTTTGTGCGGTCTTCTGTGAAGCGAAGTTGCCACCGCATGCCTCAGAATGGCATGATGCTAAAATTACGGTTATATCCTCATTGGGGACGCAGCGCTTGATAACCTGATCAGCACAGTACTTGAAAAGATATGGGTCATCAAAAAAGAAATGACGCGCGAACGAGAGGAACCGTTTTCTGTCTTGGTTTGACCAATGATTCGGGGTTTCTCCCGTGACAAGGCAGTTCACGATATCAGCATACCAAGGCAGACCACTTACTGCCAGTAGCTGTTCGTCCGGGAACTCATCATTAATGGATTGGGATTCAGCATTGTCGACAAAAGTCAATCGTGACAAATGGTCTGCAACCACATTCTCTACTCTTTTCTTATCTTTGATTGTTAGATCAAACTCTTGGAGTAAGAGTATCCAGTGAATGAGCCGTTGTTTAGCGTCTTTCTTAGACAGCAGATACTTGAGGGCCGAGTGATCTGTAAAACAGACGATTGGTGACCCTATCAGATAAGACCTAAACTTATCCAAGGCGAATACTACAGCCAGCAGCTCCTTTTCAGTAGTTGTATAATTCATTTGAGCTTCATTCAAAGTTCGGCTGGCATAGTATATCACATATGGCTTACTCTCCTTTCTCTGGCCTAGGACCGCACCAATGGCATAATCACTAGCATCGCACATTAATTCGAAAGGCAAACTCTAGTCGGGTGCCTGTATTATAGGTGCGGTGGTGAGGAGCTCTTTTAGATCCTCGAAGGACTTTTGGCAACTTTCTGACCACTCGAATGGTGCATCTTTGACAAGAAGTTGACAAAGAGGTCGAGAGATTGCACTGAAGTTCTGGATAAACCGACGATAAAATCCCGCATGCCCCAAGAACGAACGGATGTCTCTCACTGTACGGGGGACAGGTAGATTTGAGATTATGTCGATTTTGGCCTTATCCACTTAGATTCCTTCATCGGACATTATATGGCCGAGGACTATTCCCTTGGTCACCATAAAGTGACACTTTTCCCAATTCAAAACTAGGTGTTTATCCTCACACGAATATTCTTATCCCACACGAATATTCCCTTGGGAGTGCCAAAAACTTGACACGCGAATATTCTTATGTGCTCTTGTGCAATACCCAAGTGTAGGTAGACGTGCAAGTAGTAACTGGTAAGACCAGGTCGATCCCACAGGGAAGGTGTTGACCTATTAACTTAGACTAAACTCAAAAGAAAGGAAAAAAAATTCAATAAGATTTAATAATGGTGCAGAACACAAAGTTCCACAAACTAAGACTACTAACGAAAGCAATTTGAATTAAACTAAAGAACTAAATAGCTAACTAAAGCAATATTTCAAAACAGATTTATCTTATTAAAAGGAAGTGTCGGGATCACACAAATCCACTGTGACCCAGCCATCTACCATGCAGTTACATTGAAGCACTAAGGAGTACATCACCTACAGTATGCCGTATTTCTCTTAAAATAAAGAATCCATAGCCCTTTCATGTCCGGGACTATATCATCACAGTTAACTTAAAACACGTGAAAGCGGTTTAATTCAATAGTTAAGACTTGCACCTACAATGGTGTTAGCATTGAAGGTGGTTTGCAAAATATATTGAAAGAAATTGCCTTAGGGCCTTGATTTTAGAAACTGTTTTGACAAACTGAGCATTTAGGGACAGTATGATAACAAATCTCAAAAACAAAAGGTCCTGAAATACTGCAGGGAACATCCTCAAGAATCAGAGAGTTCGATCGATCGACGATCGTTCGATCGATCGAAAGCCTTCATCCCTCAATCGATCGAAATGTCCTTCGATCGCTTACTATCTCTGGTTCGATCGATCGAACTACCTCCGATCGATCGAATACAGGATTTATTCTGCTGCATGGCAGAGGCTGGAGATCACTGTTTCATTGTGTTCTCCCAACCCTAGGACTACTCTGACATCGTGTGGAGTGTCACAGGTTGGTGTTTAACGTAACGATTCATTAAAGTACCGTTTGGCTCGAGTTTAATCATGAAAATTATAGAAAAACTATTGAATACCTATTTTTCCTATGAAAACTGATGATTATAACAGACTAAACTATGAGATTAAGTAAGCAGAATGTAAATAAACAATAATATGAAACCTGGAATGTTAACAAACTCGTATTGAATGTAGAATCCTTCAAAACTTAAGCATAATCAATTGTTAAACCTACAAAACAAGCAAAAACTCTCTCTCTCTCTATATGAAAACTGACTAAAAGTAAAGTTGGGCGTCCTTTGGGACGTATACAATGCTCATATATATAGAAAACCTAAAGGCTAGGGTTACAATTCCGCAACTGCTGCGTACGCGAAAGTTTCTGAAAATACCATGTTCGATCGATCGACCATTTCTCGATCGTTTGAACATTTGGAACTCAAGCGCTTCAACCTTCTTTAAGCGATCGAACCTTCGATCTATCGAACTATCGTCGATCGCTCAAACTTCAAACTTTAGCTTTGAATTCTTTTGTCTGCACTACAGTATTCCAGTTGTCCTGACGTTCATCTCTCTAGTCCACACAGCAGAGATCTGCACAAACAATAGCTAAAACAATACAACTTATCATAGATTAATCACATTGTATGAAAACTAGCCTTGTAATGCAAATTGCAGATAAAACGGGAAGTTGTGATTAGAACCAATGCAATTCTTCCTTTTAGTGCGGTTGTATTTTACAAATACCCCCGCTTTGCAACACCCCCCCCCCCCCCTCCCCAATCCTACATGCAAGCAGCCAAAACAAAGCCTAAGGCCCCCAGTTAGCTCCAACGACCATTATAACTTAAGCTTTGAGCTTAATTTTCAAAGTAGCACCAAAACCCCTTTCGATTACACCAATCTAATCCTTATGGTCCCGGATACCCCTGCGCCCCCCCCCCCCCCCCCCCCTCCAATGAGTGGTTTTTGATTTAGATATAGTTTAGTGGGCCATGTAGACCGATATTCTCATTTTTGGCCAAAACAATAATCCTTTGATTGTTGTATTAAACGAATAAACTAGGTCTCCGTCCTAGAGTATGCTATGAAGGGCCTCTAATCGGTCATTTTGGCGTTTAAATGGTACATTTTGATGGTGAGATGAGAGAGATATGAGAGTTTGGAGATTTTTTCGGCGGATGGGCTTCGTCGGTGACGTCGGGGTGATCAGAGAAGAAAAAGGGGAGAGTTGGGTTTTTGGGTTATAACAATATGATCCGGGTCAGGTTTGGGTCGGTTTGGTCTGTGTGAGGAAGTGGTTAGGGTGTGAGTTTGGGTCGGGTCAAATGGGACCCGTGGATCCGTTAAGTCTAAAGGCGTCATTTTGACGCTGGGTCTAGCTTGGGGCGGGTTCGGGTATTCGGTTCGGACTGTGTCTAGGAATAGGGTAGGGTTTGGGTCAAGTTCAGTTCAGGTCTGGGGTAGCAAGCTGGGTAGATTTGTGAGTAGATTCGGGTTTGGGTTTTGGGTTCGGGTTAACCCGAATGGGTTAATGGGCAGGGTTCTTATAAGAGATGTTATGGGTAGCCCGCATTTTGTTCGGTTCGGGTTGGGTATGGTTTCAACCCGTGGATCTATTCATTGGGCTTCCTTCTGAGTGTGGATGGGTCATCCGTTTGCATTCGGGTCGACCCATCAGGTTTGCTTATTATTATTATTATTAAAAATAAATAGTTTAATTGAGTATTAAGTTTCATAATTATTTTAAAATAGTTTGATTATGCAAATTAAATATTTTAATTTCTGTAATATTAGAAATTAATATTTCCAAGATTCTGGAAATTATTTTAGTAATATAATAATTTATTCATTGTTCATTTTATTATATATGATTAATAAATGATAATTTTAAATTGTAGTTAAATGCATTTTAAATACCTATACTGATTATTAAATTCTAGAAAATTTGGTTTATGACCCTGGGACTATTTTCTTATTATCAATAATTTATAAAGGTATAATACCATGGTTTAGGATTTTTAATAATTAATAAGGAGCTATTTTTTTAGTATATTAATTATTATAAAAAATAAACGAGCTCCGAAAATTATGAAAAAAATACCAATAGTGTATTTTAATATGTAGTATTTATTAAAAATACTTCCAAATACTAATATCTCAGTACAGATAAATTTATGTATTTAAATCCCTTTTCGGTTGTTTTCTGGTATTTATTATCTTCAATAATTCATAATAATTAATCTAGGACTCCGAAAAATACGCGGTCAGTTCCCAAAGTCTTAGAATAATTTATAGAACGTTCCTCTTAAGTTTTGTGACCTTTCGCCTCGGTCAAAAATATAGTTTGTCTTTAAGGCCTGCGTTAGGGTAGAAAGCCCTGCCTTTTTATCTCGTAAAACGCGACGGACTCCGATTCAAGTCTAGTTAATGGCGTTGGACTTATAATGACACGTAGATCACTACTTTGAGGTTTATATCCTTATTGGGTATAATTACCATAATGCCCCTATAGTTTGTACTCATTCTTTATCATTATGTCTTCTGTCAATTGTTGTAGAACTCGACGGTTAGCTGCTACCGAGGATCGGTGACTTAAGGTGAGTTTCCTAAACTCACTCTAATCCTATTAAGATTAATTAAAGATACTTATAAGCTGTTTGAATGATGCATTCTATAGTAATGTGTTGTGTATGATGCTATATCCTTTCCAGTTATTTGTGATATGGTAGTGTTATCATATATGTGAGCATGTTAATGGTTTTATCTATATGTTTAGTGGTATCAAATCCTTATTGACTTATCCATGGTTATATGATTATGTTTCCGTGGTTAAGATGATAAATGCATGTTTTGTGATGATCGCTACTCAAAGTAGTTAACGCATGGCATGGTAATGAAGTAAATGAAAGAAGTAGAAATGTATACGAGTAAGTGATAATGGACACCTGCATGTCATGACACGAGTTAGTATGCATTGCATGAAGAGCGAGATGTGATTGAATGAGAAATGTGATTGAGAAAGAGAAGTGAATTTGAGTAGAGTACCAGTTGGGCGACAGTCAATGTGCCAGTTGGGCGATAGTTTGAGTGCCAGTTGGGCGATAGTTTGAGTGCCAGTTGGGCGACAGTCAATGTACCAGTTGGGCGATAGTTTGAGTGCCAGTTGGGCGACAGTCAACGTGCCAGTTGGGCGACAATCAGTGTGCTTGTTGGGTAACAACTAGATTAGCAATTGGATGATAGTTTGAGTGCCAGTTGGGCACCAGTTAACGTGCCAGTTGAGCGACAGTCAAAGTCCCAGTTGGGCAACAGTTTGAGTGCCAATTGGACAGTTGTGTGAATGCCAGTTAGGCGACAGTTAACGTGCCAGTTGGGTGTTAGTTAGAATGTCAGTTGGGCAACAGTTAACATACCAATTGGGCGATAGTTAGAATGTCAGTTGGGCGATAGTTAGAGTGCCTGTTAGGGCGACAGTAACAGTACAACATTTAGATTGTCCGTCAGGCGACAGATGAATGAGAAAGACTAAGTGATGAGAAAAAAGGGGTAGACAAGTGAAACGTTTTGTTTTAAGATAATTATCATGAGTCCATTGTTCAAATCATGGATTCAACGTTCCGATGTGAAGGTAGTAGGATTGGTCATGCATTGACACGCACATGCACGTTAATGGAAGAAGAATGTGTTCTATGATGAATTGTGATAATACGCTTAATTGTTTACATATTTTGTCGAGACCTTTGCTATGCCCATGAAAGAATGTGTCTTTTGATAGGAAATTAACCGTGTCCTAAGATACAGAACAATAACATGAGTTGAGAGATATTTGTATTTAATGATTATTATGCTATTGGACTCTCACTCAGCTTTGTTCCAAAGCTGACGGCATGTTACACCTTGGGCATTCCTATATCCACAGTGATGCAGGTTTTATTAAATGGAGAGGTGAGCTCAAGATGCAGTGTGGAGGAGCTAAGAAGGATAGAGCCAGGCTGCGGATTGAAGATAGTTGTCTCAGTTGTATATTATGTTTAAGTTTATTTATCGAGTTGAGTATTGTCCATATGTAATAAGCTGGATGTTATTGTAACTTGAGTTTTGTTTCTACTACTATAATTATATATTGTTAAGTTTAAGTTATGTTCATGCTTTAGCAATGCCATTATGGATGTTGTGCGGAGTAAGAAGGACAGAACGGTTAATCAACCAGTCACGTGTCTACAGTCCCATAAAGGAAAATTTTGATTATCCCTATTTTTGGCTTACTCCGGGGTGTGACAGATGGGTAGGAGTTTGTCATGTGTATTTAGTGTACGAAATGTGTGTGCGAGCATATGTTTGGGAATCCAATGGTAGATATGGGTGGGGTCCATATGACTGTTAAAGGGGTGGTGTGGGTTCCACTGTCGGCTAAGGGGATTGGGTTGAGTGCCTGAGTCCCAAAGTACGTGCTCAATTGTAAAAGTGAACATAGATATAAGTTACGAATGTGCGGGGCTGTGTACTAGCCTATATAAATCTAACTTATGAATTCTAATACTGAACATCGAGGTTATAACTATTCTAATAGGTTCTTGTTTATTAACAGTCGTCGATAAGACGTTTACTAAAGTTTCTTATAGAGATTTCTAGTTAAGGGAATCTTAATGGACCTTCTGTAACCGTCATCATGGTGATGTCACAATTTCCTAATATCCTACGTGGAATGTTCAGGAAAATTGAAGGTGCTACATCTCTACCCACCTTATCAAAGGATTTTGTCCTTGAAATCTAGATTTTTGCTAGGTCTTAGAATGTACCAAGTTCTAACCTTATCTCGAATTCTAAGTTTGTGAGGTTCACATGTGCTAAAAATCATATCTTCTCACAAGTTCTTTCGAATGTTCAAAACTTCTTTTCACAACACGTTGTCCTCACTTCTTGAATTTTCAAATCTTTTTTTGTTATGATCAACATCTTAATATCACATATCATTCTAGTACAACTACTGAAGCGTGGAGGCGTACCTTCCATAACTTGTTGAGCTTCTGGCTCAAAACCTGCTCTTTCTAAGATAATTGCATTCACTTGCGCAGGGGCAGCTTGTCCTTGAGGAGGTAATCCGTGGTAGCCACGACGAGGTGCGTTGCCCTTCTTGCTTACATGACCTTGCTTATCACAGTTATAACAGATAACTCCTTGTTGTTGGTGCACATTAGGCATATGATCGTCCCTAGCCTGGTGTCCGGGCATTCTGCATCTAAAACACTCTCCATTATCATTTCCTTGACCTGCTGGGGGTTCAAGATATCCTTCCACAACGACGGGTACCTGATGGGGTGGTGCCTGGGATAAAGTAGGTAGAGCTTGCTAGTATTGAGGGTAAGCTTTCTGGGAGTTCATTTCTCCCGTCCTTGTGCACTTGTTCCTTTGATATGACACTGGGGGTCTTGGTTCTGGAGTGGATCTCGATGGAAATCTATGAGTGAAGCTTTCTTACCTCTTCTTGTGTATGCTTTCCATCTGAACATCCAACCCTACTAGTGATTCAAACAACTGGTGCACATACACCGCGGTGGCCTCCTAAAGTGATAAGGACAATCCTTGGTGATACTATTTGTCCTTCTTTGCTGGGGTGTCAACCATGTGATAAGTAAAGTACGACAAAAGCTCAAAATGAGTAGTGTACTCATGCACCATCCTGTTACCCTGGGTTAGCTCCATGAACTCCTTCTTCTTCAAGTTCCGTTCAACCAACACAAAGTACTTGGTCAAGAACTTTTCCTTGAATGCGACCCAAGTAAGTCTTCTGACTGCTTCTTCCCCCATAGCAGCTTCCTCTACTTCCCACCAATTGGCTGCGACATAGGTAAATTAAAAGGTTGCTAGTTGATGTTTCAATGCTTTACTACAGTCGATAGCTCTAAAATAAGGTCAATTTCCCTTAGCCACTATTCGGCTTTCCATGGTTCCATTAATCCATCAAATTTCTCAGGTGTGAAAGCACGAAAACGCCTTAGTAATTTGTCTCCAGCCTGCCTATGATATGCACAATGGTGGTTATTCTCGTTGTTATTTCCTTCGTTCTCCATACTTCCCACTGTAGTATCAGCTCTTTCAATTCTTCCCACTAAAGCGTCCAACAACACTATCGGATCTATCTCACATGGAATCGAATTCAATGATCCTGTTCTATTCTAGTTCCTCGAGCCTTTGGTGTCGTCAGCCATCTATGATCTATGTATGGGTACATTAACATGAACACCTCTTGACTAATACCTTATCTTATCTTAGGACCAAACACGCAACAAGCAATAGTAAAATCCAATCAATAGGTAATCACGTCTATCACGAGGATTGTAAGGGCAAATCCTTCCTATCCTTAGTCTTTCTAAATCCTAGGCTAGATGACTGTTCTGAGATCCATCTCAGGAAGTTCTTCAGTGCCTAAACTCCTCATTGACATGACAGGTCATTCCAGCAAAGTAATCCAAGGAAACAATTCATGCATACAAGATGTTTATCTACTAATGATCGGTTATATATCCTTACTATATAGAAGTTTTCAAGGGAAGCATATAATAACAAGAATACAGGTAATCATCAAAGCCATTTAGAATATGGAGTAAGTTGAAAATAGATTTTTCATTCAAATACATATTTTACAATATTGATTCCTAATTATAAGTCCTACCAGACCTTAGACTCATACTACAATTCAAAAGTAAGGTTCACACTTATATACAGACATGTCAGTGCATTTATATTACGTCTACTCCTACTCGCCTCTATTTACAACCAAAATTTATCTGATATGGATAGGGGGATATCTTAGCTTGTACTTAATATTCTTGTAAAGCACTAGATACTGTTGTGGACACGCGAAATTGATTTTCCTTTTGTTTTGAAATTGTTTTGAGAAAAAAGGTAAGGAAGGTCTATTGAAAACAGATACAGAGTCGCCGCTTGGTCTTTAAGGAACCAAGAAACCTAATTTTGTGTCACCCAAATGGATAAAGGGCACCGACCCTTTATAACCAAAGAACTTGGCTTGGGGTTTTGGTATGAGAGTGGAAGGAGCCTTTGTCACGACTAAAGCACCCTCAACTCTCCCCGTCTCTTGACGGGCCTCAATTAGTATCCAAATAATCATCTTATACTATGTTTTGTTCAACAATTAATATCATGATAGTATATTACATCTAATAAGAATATTGAAATGGAAGATCAAAAGATAAGATATCATTCATAAGATCTAGCCAAGTGTCACACAATGTAAAGTGAAAGATCACATAAACAAACCTAGGAAAAATTGTATAATCACATATCAAGTAATCAAGTTTTTCTAATCTAAAGGCGGACATGAATTGTTCTTGCAACAAATGATCAAAGAAACCAAAATATGCTTGGCAAGCGAGGATGATGCATGTTAATCTTTGAGAAAATGAGACCTCTTAATCCCCGGGACGGATGAGAAAGGAAGATTAGATCGAGGGAGCATGAACGAATGATCAAGTTCATTTCTTGTAATCTTCCTGGATTGGGGGTCACAAAAACTCCAAATCTTGCATGCTTGCAATGTATGATCCTAGAATGTACAAAGATTGTAGTGTGTTTTGTGTTCATGGATTTTCTAAAGTGACATAGAAAACTAAAGTATGCATGAATGAATGAAGAATTTCATTATAAGATATGTACAATCATAGTATGACCTACTTCCTAAGATATGGGCTAATTTGGATAGCTTGTAAACATCTACTCAAAGAAAAAGATTGAAACATGCTTGTTGTGAATAGTGGATAGAACAGTGAGTTGATTTTGTAAAACCATAAAAGTGAGATTAGAAATATTTTTGATTCATGATTTTTAATGGAGATCATCCTTATTCTGTCCAGAACACATATCGAAAAGCCAAATCACTATTGAAGTTACATATTGAGAGATATCATACAAACAAGAGAGGTTATTCAGAAACAGAGTCCGTGCTGTTGACTGAAATGTAGAAAAATCTTTGAAAATGAAAAAAAAACATATAGAGGACCATTTTATGTAGAAATTTTCCCAAGAACTTATGTTCAAGGAAAAAATGAGCTGAGGCCACTCTCTTTGGAAAAGGTTTCTAGAAAACAAGTTGCAAGTCAACTAATCTGCTGTGACAGAGAAAACAGAATATTTTGATGGAATGTTTGGGTCAAAATGGAACCATTCCAAGTGTTTTCAAGTCAAACCAAAAATCGTGGGTGTTCTTTAATAAGTTAGGAAGACTTTCCAAGTGGTCTTGTAATCATCCATTGAGTATTGAACTCAAAATGACATTTTAAAGTTAAAGAACTCACTGTTTTGAAGATTTTGAGAAAACAAATGTTTTGATTCATGAAATCAAAATGAGGGGCTTGAGAGGGGTTTTGAAAGTATACTTCCAAAACTTTGATGAATATTCTAACCACTTAGAATATCAATTCCTAACTCATTTCAAGAACTTCCCAATTATTTGCAAAATATGATTTTATTTGGAAACCAAACTCAAGAATCCATAGAAGTATGATACATGAGAGGATAGACGATACATGGTATGATACAATATGCTAAGAGTGGTAAAGAATATGTCCATGAGATGTGGGTTCATCTAGATACAAGAGAGTGTTGCATCAAAATGTGAAAGTCAAAAAGCTATCTGTTGTGAATAGTGTCCAGACTGTATGTATCACTTTGTAATATCATAATTGGAGGTCAAACATGCCTAGGAAAATTTGGTAAAAATCATAGAGCCTCCCTAATGTATCTAGAATACACAAAAAAACTTCAATATCTATCATAGATTGAAAGAAACAAATCAGAATGTACACATGACTCAGAAGTAAAGGCTGATGTTGTATGATTTGTTATAAATAGCAAATAAACTCTTATGATGCTAACAAGATATAGTGAGTTTCCTAACACGTTGAAGTTCAAATAAAAAAAATAGAAAAGGCTATGTAATGTGATGAAAACATCTAAAAACAAATGTAAGAAGTCAGGATACAATCAGTGAGAGAAAAGATAGATTATTTACATGAACTTTATAAATCCGAAAATGGTACTTTCACATCACCATAATTAATGGGAAAAATTGGGGACTAACTATGATGTATTAGGGAGATTTCCCAAGTGGTTTCATCATCATAGCTCAAGAATTTAATTCAAAAAAAATCTTTGTACCTGAACATCTCACTGTTTTGGATCATTCTTGAAGAAAACGGATTTGGATTTTGGAATAGAGTTTGAGTTCTTGATTGGGGGTTTTTGATATAGATGTTCAAAGCATGAACATAGACACTTGAGATGACCATGTAACCACTTAGAACTTTATCCAACCTTCAATCATCAAAGAACAAAAGAAATCAAGAAAAAAAGGGGTTAACAAGTGATGACAAAATGTAATCAAAGAAAGTGTAAACTAGAAATGAGGATTGAGAGGAGATTACAAAATATAATCAAAGAAAGTGTAAAATAGAAATAGGGATTGAGAATAGATGACAATAATGTAAACAAGAAAGAAAATAGAAATGAGAGTAAGAAGGAGAATGATGATGATAATAACGATAGCTTTCAAGAACAAGAATGGAAGTCTAGCAAGGTGTTGCTCTCATATATGTGTGTATATAGACATGGAGCTCACTTACTACCTCACTAATGCTCAAGAAAATTGTGAAGGAAATCTTTGGATGATTGAAGTTTTGATAGCAAACTCAAGTAAAAACACCCTTTTGATTCAAAAAAAAAAAGGAAGAAAAAGACTACTTCTCTTTCTCTCTCTACATATCTCTAGCGTTTCTTCCTAAGCTTTCTCTAAGCTTCTTAGTCTCCTCCTCAATGGAAGTAAATGGGTTTCTTTTATAGGCAAATGAGGGGTGGTAAATGGGATTTTAGAAAGTTCAAAATGGTCTCCCATTGGTCCAAAATAAACTGGGAACCAAAACTACGTCATTTTGATTTCTAGTATTTATGAATAGCTCCCCAAAACAAAATTACAAAAATAGACTTTCTGGTGGAGAGTGTCGCGGTGGCTCTGGGCCTGTGCCACGGTGGCAGTGGGCCAGTGCCGTTGAGGCACTGCTCCTCTGACGATCCAAAATTTTCATTTAGGCCCCCAGAGGTTCCGGTATTAGCAAAAAGGCCCTATTTTATCCGACATTCACAGAAAATGTGTACAAATTCCAAACTGAGCTTATGATATACCATTAGTTTGGAGATAGGTCACATTGAAATGTTTTGCGGTATTCGCGATAAAAGCCAATTTGATCCATAATAAATCCGTTTTAAATCCAAAAATTATGTGCGATATACTATAATAAATCCGTTTTAAATCCATAATAAATTCGCGATAAAACCTTTTTCTCCTTCGAAAATTCATAATAAATCCGTTTTAAATCCAAAAATTATGTGCGATATACCGATGTAAAACTATTGACCTCTAGTATTCATAAAATATTTTTGAAAAATGATACGGTGCTCCGGTCTTTGAGTCAACGTTTAGGTCAAACTAATCAAACTAGGGGACATCCAGGAAGTTCTAGGAACCTCTAAGAGCTCCCAGGATCCGACCTTTTTGTCCATTTTTCTTTTAAAACTTATTTTAATACTTTTCACATGATCTGGGATGATCTCAAAATTTTCGGGCAAATTTGGATGATTTCGTTCAAACCCTGGTCAAACTTGGGTCAAACTGGTCAACGGGGACTTTTCAGGACCTCTGGGACTTCCGGGAGTCTCTGGGAACTGACAATTTCATCCAATTTTTCCTTAAAGATCATCTTATTACTTTTCTTACAACGTTTCTTGTTTCCAAATCTTTTGATCCAAATTTGGGAGTGTTCGAGCACTTGGGGGCATTCTGGTCATTTTTACCGATCCTTGAGCTTTCGAGAGATGGAGGCAATTTCCAAGAGTCTTTTTGCACGTCATTTCAATCATCGAGGACTACAATGCTAGTGAATTCCTAAATCTATTAGGCAACAAAATGGGGTGTCTACAGTTGTGAACCCTTCTCCTCTGAAGTAGGGCATCATCCACTTCCATTGGCTCTAGCTGGGGTTCTGGTGGGTTGTCCACTTCTCCGTCGCCTAACTCCATAAGATCTTCTTTAGATTCGAGCCCTCCTAGTTGACCTACTGTGTTCTCTTGAGCAGTAGGTCCAAAATGAGGGTGATGTATTGGGATAGGATGTTCTGGTTCCATCCTCGGTACTTCGTGGAGTGCTGCATGAAGTTCCCAAACATAGACTGCATGAAGTAGCTCATCAGTCTCAGCTCGACATGCGACTTCTCTATGTATCTGTTCTCTAGCGAATGATCTATGAGCGGCTCTAAGTCGTACTTCCCACGCATCTTGAATTCCATGAAGGTGAATATATGTCCATATATCCAGCATTAGAATCTCTTGAGCCTTTTGTCCAACTAAATAGTTGTACTATGGTAGGTTAGCAGGCGCCACTCGATCAGGAAAAACAAGATATACTCCTTAGACGTTTGGTACTATATATGGATCCATTATTTACCTGCTTAATAAACTATCTACAGTCAGTATCAATCCTACGGCTCATAGCTTATCAGTGCTGCATAGACGGAGAAAGCCTAATGACAAGCGGGTGTATTTGTAGAATATAACCGCGCTAAAAGAGGAAAATACATTAGAAAAGTCTACAATTCCCCTGTTTATCTGCAATTTGAATTACAATACCAGTTTTTGTACAAATTGATTAAACTATGATAAGTGGTATTGTTTTAGTGATTATTTGTGCAGATCACTGCTGCTGTATATAAGATTGAAGAATGTTGATAAAAGGAAGTGCTTGGCCCTGTTGAAGATAACTCAATGCTGAAATACAAGGTTCGAGCGATCGAAAGTTTTCGAGCGATCGACGTTTCGATCGATCGAATGGAGTTCAAGCGATCTAAGTTTCTGGAAGTTAGATCGATCGAGAGTTGTTCGATCGATCGAACATGCATTTTATCAGATTTTTACGCGCACGCAGCAGAAACGGGATTTAACCCTAGTATTAGGTTGTAGCTATATATATTCATTTTCTGGACGTCCCAAAGGATGCCCCAATTGGTTTTTTATCAGTTTTCATAAGATAAAGGAGAGAGTTTTTATTGTTTTTTGTAGGTTTTCTCAAGATTCAACATTGGTAGTTTGGATTGATTGCATTAATACAAGTTTTCTTCATCCAGGTTCTTTATTATTGTTCTGTTTATAAGCTGCATTGAGTTAATCACAGTTTAGTTTTCAATCTCTGAGTATTGCATGCTAGATAGGTTAAAAACCATTAGTTTCATAGTTTTAATGAAAAAATTGCAACCAAACATGCCTTTAGTGAACTTCTACGTTAAAAAAAAAATCTGATACTTCCCAGACCATGTCTGAGTAGTTCAGGGTTGGGAAATCGCGATGAAATCGTGATTTCAGCCCTCTGCCATGCATTATATCTTTCTCTGTGTACGATCGATCGAATGGAGTTCGATCGATCGGACCAGTGATGTAGTCGAGCGATCGAAGTTATTCGATCGATCGAGAGATGACGGAGTTCGATCGATCGAATGCGCGTCGATCGATTGAGGTCTCGGATTCTTGAGGACATCTAATACAGTATTCCAAGACTTTCTGCTTTATTGATTCGTTATCAAACTGTCCCTATATGCTCAGTTTGTCAAAACAGTCTTTTAACTTTAAGCCTTAAGGCATTTTCTTTCAATATATTTTGCAAACCACCCTCAATGCTAACACCATTGTAGGTGAGAGTCTTAACTATTGGATTAAACCACCTTTGTGTATTTGAAACTTAATTGTGATGATATAGTCCCGGTCATGAAAGGACTATTGATTCTATATCTTTAGAGAAGTACGGGATACTGTAGAAGTTGCCCTCCGTTGAGCTTAATTGCATTTGCATGGTAGATGGTTGAGTCATGGTGGATTCGCGTGATCCCAACACTTTCTTTTATTAAGAAAAACGATTTTCAAATATTGCTTTAGATAAATATTGCATCATTAGTTTCGTTAATCTAGTTTAGTAGTTGTTAATTGTAGAACTTTGTGTTCTACGCCTCTCTTGAAATATTGAATTTTCTTTTCTTTTAGAGTCTAATCTAAGTCAGTTGATTTCTATCCTTCCCTGTGGGATCGACCTGGTCTTACCAGTTACTACTTGCACGTCCACCTACACTTGGGTGTTGCACAAGAGCGCACAAGATTTTCGCCGTGTCAAGTTTTTGGCGCCGTTGCCGGGGAAGGAGACGATCAATTCCTTAGATTACCTCAGTCTCTCTTCATCTCTTTCTATTTTTTTTTATTTTCTTTTTTTTTTAGTTCTTTTGGTAAACACTCACCTTAGGGACTCTCCTAGTTCATGTCCAATAATTCGATTGAAGGAATTTTTGGAAATCCTTTCTACCGCTCTGACTCTGATAGTTCCGTTAATCCGATAGCCACTCCAACTGAATCAATGGATGATCATCAGAGTGAAAATGGTGACAATGTTGTGGTACCAATTGATGAGGCACTACGTCCTCTTTGCGATCTCATGCAACCAGAACATGCACCTACGCCCTCTTGCACTTAAATCCCACCACATAATGGCGAATTTCAGTTTCGCAATGGGATGATCCAACTGCTTCCCACCTTTCATGGGATGGAAAGTGAGAAGGCATACTTACATGTCACTGATTTCGAGGATGTTTGCAAAACATTCTCGCAGAATTGTCCTAGGGAGGTGACGCATCTAATGTTATTCCCCTTCACTTTGAAAGATAAAGCGAAGGCGTGGCTCCACTCCCTCAAACCTAATTCAATTTTCACCTGGCATGCGATGAGCACCGCGTTTCTAAAGAAATTCTATCCTACTCGCATGACCACAGACCTTCAGCGTCAAATCAATTCCTACAAACAAAAGAGCAATGAAACCTTCACACAAGCGTGGGAGCGTTTCAAAGATTTGCTTCTCTCATGCCCACACCATGGGTTTGAGAAATGGCGAACTATCAGCTTCTTTTATCAAGGATTGAATGGTGAAACGAAGAAGTTGGTAGAAACAATGAGCTCTGGACCATTTCTGCGTAAAAACACTGAAGAGGCTGAAGCCCATTTTGAATGGTTAGCTGAATACGCTCATGAATGGTCAAATTCTGACAATGTCTCACGCTCACAGATATCCTGTGTAGAGGAGAAAAGCCTATACCAACTAACCAGTGAAGATCACCTCATGACGAAATTTGCAGAACTGGCAAAGAAAGTAGAGGAGTTAAGTATGAAAGGAGAGAGCTCTAGGCAAGTCATCCCTGAGGAACCATGCGGCACATGCAATATGTTGGGACATACAACTCAATATTGTCCCAATGTGCCGTATTTTCAAGAGCAGACCCCGATGGAGATGAATGCTATGCAAGGTTTCCGAGGGGCGGGGAATTCCAACAATAACATTCAAAGCAACAATAGATGGAATCACCCCGGTTTTGATTGGAGAAATAATGCTGGGACCCAAAATCAATATCAACAGTAGCCCTACAACAACAATCAATATCAAGGGCAAAACAATAGACCGTCCCATCAATACAATCAAAACAGAACCAATAACTACAACCAAGCTCAACCCTCCAATGCACCACAAACCAATACCTATGTGCCACCGCACAAGAAGGTACAAGAACAAGAGCCACTTGCTAATGCCAATCTAACGCAGCAACTCATACAGATGGTGAGTAGAATGTCTGCCACGTTAGACAGGATAGATGCACGACAAGAGGGTTCAGGAGGAACATTCCCTGCCCAACCACTTCCGAACCCCAAAGGACATAACAATGGTCCTAACAATCAAGAACATGCTAAAGCTGTGACTACATTGAGAAGTAGAAGAATCATAGATAAAAGCATGCCTCTGTCTATACCCGAAGTGTACAAAGACGAGGAAGTGGTGGATAATGAGCTTGAGCAACCATCTACTCGAGAGGAGGAGCCGTCTACTAATGACGAACCAATAAAGGCAAACATTGAAGCTCCTAGAGTAGAAGAAGAAGTTGAGCGAAGGCCTGGGAAGGAGTCTGTGAAGGATGAACCACCAAAATGCCCTTTTCCTGCACCTTATCCTCAACGGTTGAAGAAACCCAAGAATGAGACGAAGAATCAGGAATTTCTGGAATTGTTTAAACAAGTTAAAATTAACCTTCCACTCCTAGATGCTATCAAGCAAGTGCCGGCCTATGCGAAGTATCTCAAAGATCTATGCACGGTCAAGAGGAGGCAAAGCGTGAAGAAACATGCTTATGTCGCATGCCAAGCGAGTGCGATCATTCAAAATGAGTTGCCTCCAAAACTCAAAGATCCCGGTACACCTACTGTCTCATGTAGAATTGGGAGTCAAAGGATAGATAACGCACTCCTCGATTTAGGAGCAAGCGTGAACCTACTGCCATATTCAGTCTATAAACAGCTAGGGTTGGGTGAACTCAAACCCACCCGAGTCGCTTTGCAATTGGCAGACAGATCTGTGAAGAACCCTAGAGGGGTGTTAGAGGACGTCCTTGTCCAAATAGACTCTTTTGTCTTTCCGGTTGATTTCGTGATATTGGACACCGAACCTGTGTCTAATCCTGGTGCACATATCCCGGTTATCTTTGGACGTCCATTCCTCAACACTATTGATGCCACAATCAAGATTAGAAGTGGTATCATGACTATTGTATTCGGGAACATGACATTGAATGTCAAAATTTTTTCTAATCCCCGACCTGAAGAATACGATGATGAGGAAGAAATTCATTATATAGACACGGTCATTGAAGATGAAGTTGATTTGGTCGACTATAAGGATCCTTTGGAAGTTGTGATGACTCAATTTGGTGATATCTATCAGCCTGCAGAGTCAACTCTATTGGATGCTGATCTGAACCAGACGTGTCTTATGATGGATACAATAGAGGAGGATAGAGCAGAATGCATGTGGGTAATGCCATATGAACAATTGCCTCCTAAAACTAAGTTGGCAATGCCTTATAGTTTTTAGTTTCCAGAGTTAGAGTTAAAGGAGCTACCCAAAGAGCTAAAATACGCATTCCTAGGGACTGGAAAAACCTACCCTATGATCATTTCATCTGCTTTAACTCATGAACAGGAAGCTAAGCTAGTGCAAATGCTGACCAAGCATAAGGGTGCTATGGGATGGACAATTGCTGACCTCAAAGGCATAAGCCCATCCATATGCACGCATAAGATATATCTGGAGGAAGACGCTAAACCCTCAAGGCAAATGCAAAGGCGTCTGAATCCCAACATACAAGAAGTGGTTAAAAAGGAAGTGCTTAAACTACTTGATGTTGGGATGATTTATCCGATATCTGATAGTCCTTGGGTTAGTCCAACCCAAGTGGTTCCAAAGAAAGCAGGCATAACGGTCATCCCGAACAAAGATGGTGAATTAGTACCAACACGTGTTCCTACGGGATGGAGGATGTGTATTGACTACAGGAAGTTGAATACTGTGACCCGAAAGGACCATTTTCCTTTGCCATTCATGGATCAAATGCTCGAACGTGTGGCAGGTCACAAGTATTACTGCTTCTTGGATGGATATAGTGGATACAACCAAATTGAAATTGCTCCTGAAGATCAGGAAAAAACCACATTCACTTGTCCATTTGGTACATTTGCCTACCGTAGAATGCCGTTTGGCCTATGTAATGCACCGGCTACCTTTCAGCGGTGCATGCTAAGCATATTTAGTGACATGGTCGAAAACATCCTTGAAGTCTTCATGGATGATTTTTCAGTGTTTGGCCATAGCTTTGAAGATTGCCTCAGCAATTTCGAGCAGGTTTTAATGCGGTGTGAGCACAAACACCTAGTTTTGAATTGGGAAAAGTGTCACTTTATGGTGACCAAGGGAATAGTCCTCGGCCATATAATATCCGATGAAGGAATCCAAGTGGATAAGGCTAAAATCGACATAATCTCAAATCTACCTGTCCCCCGTACAGTGAGAGATATCCGTTCATTCTTGGGGCATACAGGATTTTATCGTCGATTTATCCAGAACTTCAGTGCGATCTCTCGACCCCTTTGTCAACTTCTTGTCAAGGATGCACCATTTGAGTGGTCAGAGAGTTGCCAAAAGTCCTTTGAGGATCTAAAAAAGCTCCTCACCTCCGCACCTATAATACAGGCACCCGACTGGAGTTTGCCTTTCGAATTAATGTGCGATGCTAGTGATTACGCCATTGGCGCAGTCCTAGGCCAGAGAAAGGACAATAAGCCATATGTGACATACTATGCCAGCCGAACTTTGAATGAAGCTCAAATGAATTATACAACTATTGAAAAGGAGCTGCTGGCAGTAGTATTCGCCCTGGACAAGTTTAGGTCTTATCTGATAGGGTCACCAATCGTCTGTTTTACAGATCATTCGGCCCTCAAGTATCTGCTGTCAAAGAAAGACGCTAAACAACGGCTCATTCGCTGGATACTCTTACTCCAAGAGTTTGATCTAACAATCAAAGACAAGAAAGGTGTAGAGAATGTGGTTGCGGATCATTTGTCCCGGTTGACTTTTGTCGACAATACTGAATCCCAATCCATTAAGGATGAGTTCCCAGACGAATAGCTACTGGCAGTAAGTAGTCTGCCTTGGTATGCTGATATTGTGAACTACCTTGTCATGGGTGAAACACCGACTCATTGGTCAAACCAAGACAGAAAACGGTTCCTCTCGTTCGCGCGTCATTTCTTCTTTGATGACCCATACCTTTTCAAGTACTGTGCTGATCAGGTTATCAGGCGCTGTGTCCCCAATGAGGATATAACCGTAACTTTAGCATCATGCCATTCCGAGGCATGCGGTGGCCACTTCGCGTCACAGAAGACCGCACAAAAAGTTCTACAAAGCGGTTTTTACTGGCCCACAGTTTTCAAAGATGCATATTCCTTTTGCAAGACATGCCAACGCTGTCAAAAGCTTGGAACTATTTCTAAAAGGAATTCTATGCCTTTAACCCCTATCATCACAATTGAGATATTTGATTGTTGGGGCATAGATTTTATGGGCCCATTTCCCAAGTCTAATAACTGTGAATACATACTCCTTGCTGTAGAGTATGTGTCAAAATGGGTAGAAGCGATACCAATGAGACGAAATGACCACAGAACGGTCATGTCCTTTCTCAGAGAGCATATCTTGTCTCGTTTTGGAACTCCGAAAGCTTTACTAAGTAACCAAGGCAAACATTTCTGCAATAGACCCTTGGAGTCACTTCTCAAGAAATACGGAGTCCACCATAAAATCGCTCTTGCCTATCATCCACAGTCAAATGGGCAAGCAGAATTGGCTAACCGAGAAATCAAGCATATTCTCGAAAAGACGGTTAGTTCCAACCGAAAAGACTGGGCATACAAGCTAACCGACGCTTTGTGGGCATACCGTACAGCTTATAAGACGAATCTCGGCATGTCCCCGTATAGGTTGGTTTACGGGAAAGCTTGCCACCTTCCTGTTGAAATTGAACATAAAGCTTACTGGGCGACACGCTCATTGAACTTTGATATTCAAGAGGGAGGTCGGTTACGCAAGCTCCAACTTGCAGAACTAGAGGAAATACGACGAGATGCGTATGACTCTACAAGGTTGCATAAGGAAAGGTTGAAGGCTCGCCAGGACCGTATGATTTTTCGTAAATCATTTTAGCCAGGGCAGAAAGTTCTGCTGTATGACTCTCGCCTCCACCTTTTCCAAGGAAAGCTCCGCTCCCGTTGGACAGGCCCGTTCATTGTAAAAACTGTTTTTCCACACGGGGCGGTTGAGCTCGTCAATCCAAAGAACGATGATTGTTTCAAGGTCAATGGCCAAAGATTGAAACCGTTCTTGGAGGACTTCCAACCTGAAGTTGAGCACATCCAGCTGGATGAGCCCAAATATTCTCCCACTTAAATTCTAAAGTGGAGTTCCATTTTGTTGTTGTATTTCTTTTCTTTCCCTGCATTTTAGTTTTCTCTCTTTTGTTTTTTTTTTCAGTCTTTTTTCGTTCTTTTGTGCTTGTGATTTGGTTCTAATCCATTATAACTTAAACCACTCTGTTGCAGGTGCATAGATGCGAGGTGATGATGTTCATTCTGTCGGTTCATGGGCAGATTCAGAATGTCGTTGTGGCACTTGGACTGAGGGTGAACTCATACCCTGCCCCTTGCTTCATCAAGATCCTGAAGCTCATTCTCTCATTGATGCTGCTCAAGGGTACATTCCATACCCACCGGCCCTCCTTGACATCAATCCATATAAAAATATGGGATTTCAGGATGACGAGGATGTGGATGAGGAAGAAGACCTGTACATGGGGAGAATGGTGGATGATGCACTCATGGCACAATGGGAAAATGATGATATGTGGGAGCCATGGGAGGATCGTGACCTCCAGGATGTCGTCCCAGAACGCCACAATGCCGTCTTTGTTTTTGTGGTTGACTTCCTTGTTCCCAAGTTGGTCCCATACCGCTATGTGCACCTGAGCTTTCTGCTTTTCAGGCTCCAATGCCCCTTACCAGCTAGTGCATTTTGGGAAACTATGCCAATAGTAAGGTTTGAAACTTTGTCACATGTCTCTGTTTTTTTTGTTTCTGTTCATTGTTTTTCTTTTCGTGTTAATCCGTGTTTCTTGTGTTCTGTTATCTTAATTTCGGTTTGTTTGTTTTTTGGTTTCTTTTTCTTGTCCAGGATTGTCACTATGATTCTCAATGGTATTCCGGTATTCCTTCCACATCAACTTTTTCATGGCTTTGGACCATACATACGGTCCCCCGACACTCCACCGCAAGAGGAAAGTCCGTTGCACAATTTCACTCCGTTATCCGTGTCTCCAACAGGATCACCTCTTGCATGGGCTTTAAATTCCTTAGAGACTTCAGACTTGCTCGATGATGTCCTAGCGGCTTTCCGACTGTTCTGGGAAAGGGAATCATCCTGTTTGGACTCCACATGCGAAGATCTAGCGGGGAATGAAGCAATGGTGGAAGAAGAAATCTTCTTGTTAGATGATTAGTGTCCCACTTCAATTGTGCTTTGTCTTTTCATTAGTATTTTAGAAATTAAAGTGTAATCCTGGATAATAATATTTTCAGTTCTAGTTTTATTTTCGTTTTCTTTAGTGAAATAAGGTCTTAAAACACCATTGGGGATAATAATGTTGCAATTTGAATGCTATTATAAAGTTTTAATTTCTACATAAATTGAAATTTTCTATTATGAGGTGGTGTTTTTGGTTCACATGTCCTGGTTTTGAACTGTTTTTATTCTATCCTGTTGTCCAGAACACTGTTGGCTTGTTGGGGGTGCTCAATTTCTTAATTCAGGGTTATAAAAAATTTTGCGAGTTCGATCGATCGAACTCATCTCGATCGATCGATCGTATCAGATAATCGAGCGCTTGAAGAGAACTCAATCGATTGAACCTTCGATCGATCGCCATCTCTCGATCGATCGAGACTGGTGTTAAAACGAGGCGTCGTCCTGAAGTTTTATAAAATTTCATTTTCTATCTCACCCAACTCAATCGCTCGAGAACAGAGAAGCACCCCACAAGTTTTGGCCTCCCGTGTCGTTACCTCGTAATTCACGAAGCTCAGGACTCCTCTGGTCATAGTAGCACTGCAGGCAACCGTCCCCTTGCGCGTTTTTCGAGGTGAGGCCCCACGATTACCCCCTCATAGTTTTTGTTTTTTCATTTGTGAATGGGGGTGCCCCCATTGGTTGTTTAATTTGTATTCTTAGTGTTTTGTGTGTGTGTGGGCTCTTTCTGTTCTCGAAAGTAGTCATCGCATTTTCGCTGTGCTCGATCGATCGAGAAGGTTTCGATCGATCGAACCCAGCTCTTCCTCAATCGATCGACAGAGGCTCGAGCGATCGAACTCTGTCCTTTCCCAATCGATCGAACGTTATTCGATCGGTCGAACCCAAGCAATTTCATTTTCTTTCTTCTCTTTCTTGTTTTGATTCTTATTTTGTATATCTTCTATTTTCAGGGCTTTACGATGAATCCTATCATGGGCTACCACAAATCTAAACCTCTGGATCTCACTATACCGGACCCCATACCCGGTCATGGGTTTCGGAGTACCGAAGAGCGTGTGTGGTTTAGTCGCTCTTTTCAGACGCGCAAGGTGATGCTCGAGCGGCCATTGGAGTCCGTATGGCTTGCCGCTCCATGGTTCCTAGCACGGATCCGAGCCATGCCATTGTGGTACGACATGCTGATCCAGACCAAGAAGATCAATATCCATTGGGTCCGTGAAGCATGCTCTTCCATGATCAAGGATCCCGCGGCCCCGTTTACATACCGATCATTCTTTCGCGGGCGCGAGATCATTTTCAGTCCTGCCACAGTCTCTACAGCTCTGGGTGTTCCTGAGGTCCCTGACTGTTTCTATCCCTCATTACAAGGAGCCCCAGAGATCCCGTCCACCACCATCATCCGTGAGCTTACAGGAGGTGCCGTCCAGTTCTGGAACGGTGTATCAAATATTGAGGATAAATTTCTGACAGAGAATTATCACCTCCTCCACCTAGCGTTGGTGAATTATATTCTGATGACGTCCTACCACGAGAAATTTGCGCCGTGGTATGCCCGTGCTCTGTACTCCATTGGGACAGGACAGCGTGTCTGTTTGTCTCGCTTATATATCGACTTCTTCGTTCAGCCCACGCGGTATATTGCCGCCAAGCGCCATCTGAAGGGCGCTTGGCCTATTCATAGAGTTATTGAGCGGGCCGGCCTAGTCCCATTTGCCACAGATTCTATTATTCAGGCCTCTAGTCGATTTGGTGAGACAGCGGTCCGTCGTTCTGATGCTCAGAAGAAGAGGAAAGCCAAGGGTAAGGCGCCAATGAGGGTGAAGAGGAGACGTGGAGGCACGGACACCGAGGGAGCCGCTTCTGGGATGCCCACTGAGGCTGAGGAGCATGATTCAGACGAGGAGGACGATCCCGTTCAGGAGGTAGCACGTTTTGAGCTGAGACAGAGATCTCAGGCTCCAGCCCAGGGAGAGTCTCCATCCGCACCTCCTCCGACTATTCACGATTTACTTCTGGAGGAGAGGGCAGCCCGGATGAGACTCGAGGGCAAGGTGGATCATATATCCGCCATGCTGACCACCCTGTTGGTCCAGCTAGGGTTTGACCCGATCATACCCCCATCTTCCACTCCATCAGCACCTCCACCACCTACTACTGGCCCATCTTCCTCTGCACCTACTGATCCTTCTACTACCGATCTACCGATTGATCCTTTGGCACCATCGACATCAGCCGCACCCGCTGTTGCGGAGACATCACTTCCGCCTGCTCCTATCGTGGTTGACATATCAGTCGCTGCTACAGTTGCCACGACGAGCGATCCGGCTACCGCTACTACCGGTGTTGAGGGTGGAGTTATGGAGGCTCCAGATTTATTGGTAGAGATTTTGTCTGATGTTCCCGATGAGGGGTAGTCAGTTGGTGTATTTTTAGTAGATTTTTGGATGTTATGGGTTGGTGTGGGTTCTTGTTGTTGGTTATGTTTTTATTGGGTATATTTCTTTTGGACACAGCTGGGGTACTATGGTTTGGTTGTACTTTCTTATCACTGCTTTTGTAGCTTCTTTGTTTTATCTTTACAGTGATTGGTTATGTTAATATATATGGATCTTGTGCTTTATATTTCTGTTTATTTTGATCCTGTCTGCTTGGAGATTGTCTGTTTCTTTACAGATTATTATGTGCGCAGTTTTTACGTTGCTTTGTCAGGTGATATCACTCTATCTATCTATTTGAAAATCAACTTCTGAGGTCATCGCAATTTTCAGTTGGGGGTAGGATTGTAGATAGGTCATCACCTGTGCATTTCTATACTTAGCAATCTGTATCACTCCATCTATTGCAGATCTCCATTATATAATTAAAAAAAAAAAGTAATTTTTAACCAGGTTGTGAAACTAATTTGGTAGGAAATTTTTTCAATATTCTCTCTTACATAGCTGTTATCCAGCAATGATACATTCATATTAATCTCATCTTTTTATGAATTACATTCACGCGTTTTTCTATTGTCACTAAGACAAACGCATATGTTGAACATTCTGGTATCCAACACCCATTTGCACGTGTTAATAGCTATGCTGAAAACTTAAATAAGAGTTAATACGACTGTTATGCTTTGAGGAATGAATAGTGGAAACTAACAACCCTTAGTGAGCTTTTGAGCCCAAACTTCAATTCTGAGGGACTTATCACAATTTATTCGAATTGCTTTTCTTGAATATTCTTGAAATTCGTTGAAGAGTCTCGAAATTCTTCATTTAGGCTGTTTATTAGAGGAGAACGTTCAGGATTTACCAACTAAAACTCAATGAACATTGAAGTGCTAAAACTAAGAAGTTAAGAAAAATGATTTAAGCCATCGTTATTCATTCCTTACCTTTTTCACATACCTGTAGCAACATCTAAGAATGTCTTAACCCCACACTGATTAAATATTGCCAATATGAAGCCCAAAACCTTCCGTCTGATGCTTTAACCTCTATAAACTCAATTGCACATCTAATGTGATCAAAATTATTGAAGTATGTGACAAGAAGGGAGTAGTGTGGGAAGGAGGTTATAAAAAGATTTCTTGCAAGGAGATGTAGAGGTCAAAAAAAAAAAAAAAAAAGGAAGGAAGGAGGAGTAAAAAGAAATTAAAGTATATGAGAAGAGAGGATGGTTGGAATAAAGAAGAAATAAACTAGTCATTATCACAAGCTAAGGATGTGCAATTCTCGCCCCTCTTATCTTCACTCCACTGAATAAAAGCCGAAATGACAAAGTCTTAATGATTTCTAACAACTTGGTTTGAACATGAACGTGTACTTTGAGTATCCACGGTATTTCGTTCCTCTAGTAAGTAGTATTCCATGAGACTATATTACTCTAAATGTTCGTCCTTTATTGAGTTCGGTATGAAACACTAGTAGTCAGAACATCACTCTTAGTCAATTTTTCACACCATGAGCGATCATGACTAAACAAGTTTCTGTGTGATGTTCATTTTTGAGTGCAGACCCATGTGAGAATTGAGTTGAAACTACAAATTCCAAGGGTACGATAGTCTAAACAATTCTTAATAAAGTTGGATGCATAGTTGTTGACTTCACACACACACGGATACATGAATGTAATGCATATGTATATTTGTCTTGGTCACATGAGGAACATGTGGATTTCTTCATGGTTTGTATGAGGTTGATATGTTATGTGGAACTAAATTGATAGTCGAATGGGAAAGAATGTTTATAAGTTTTTCCATATCTTTTTGAGCTTAAAAATCTAGAAATTTGTGGGTAGATTCACTGCAAACCCTCACGAGGCAACACTCGTCCACTAGGGGAACCTAGGGGTTTAACGGCTTGTTGTAATTGCCAAATGCAACCGCAATTCCTGCGAAAGTGAGTTAGGTAGTGTCTCTTTCTTAGTTAGATTAGTTTGCTTTAGTTTATTTTTGTTACTCTAGTCGTTGTAGTAGTAGTTAGCTTGTTTTTCTTCTTTTCGCTTTATTGCTAGGGACTAGCAATTCGCTAGTTGGGGGTTGTGACAAGCGGGTGTATTTGTAGAATATAACCGCGCTAAAAGAGGAAAATACATTAGAAAAGTCTACAATTCCCCTGTTTATCTGCAATTTGAATTACAATACCAGTTTTTGTACAAATTGATTAAACTATGATAAGTGGTATTGTTTTAGTGATTATTTGTGCAGATCACTGCTACTGTATATAAGATTGAAGAATGTTGATAAAAGGAAGTGCTTGGCCCTGTTGAAGATAACTCAATGCTGAAATACAAGGTTCGAGCGATCGAAAGTTTTCGAGCGATCGACGTTTCGATCGATCGAATGGAGTTCAAGCGATCTAAGTTTCTGGAAGTTAGATCGATCAAGAGTTGTTCGATCGATCGAACATGCATTTTATCAGATTTTTACGTGCACGCAGCAGAAACGGGATTTAACCCTAGTATTAGGTTGTAGCTATATATATTCATTTTTTGGACGTCCCAAAGGATGCCCCAATTGGTTTTTTATCAGTTTTCATAAGACAAAGGAGAGAGTTTTTATTGTTTTTTGTAGGTTTTATCAAGATTCAACATTAGTAGTTTGGATTGATTGCATTAATACAAGTTTTCTTCGTCCAGGTTCTTTGTTATTGTTCTGTTTATAAGCTGCATTGAGTTAATCACAGTTTAGTTTTCAATCTCTGAGTATTGCATGCTAGATAGGCTAAAAATCATTAGTTTCATAGTTTTAATGAAAAAATTGCAACCAAACATGCCTTTAGTGAACTTCTACGTTAAAAACAAATCTGATACTTCCCAGACCATGTCTGAGTAGTTCAGGGTTGGGAAATCGCGATGAAATCGTGATTTCAGCCCTCTGCCATGCATTATATCTTTCTCTGTGTACGATCGATCGAATGGAGTTCGATCGATCGGACCAGAGATGTAGTCGAGCGATCGAAGTTATTCGATCGATCGAGAGATGACGGAGTTCGATCGATCGAATGCGCGTCGATCGATCGAGGTCTCTGATTCTTGAGGACATCTAATACAGTATTCCAAGACTTTCTGCTTTATTGATTCGTTATCAAACTGTCCCCATATGCTCAGTTTGTCAAAACAGTCTTTAAACTTTAAGCCTTAAGGCATTTTCTTTCAATATATTTTGCAAACCACCCTCAATGCTCACACCATTGTAGGTGAGAGTCTTAACTATTGGATTAAACCACCTTTTTGTATTTGAAACTTAATTGTGATGATATAGTCCCGGTCATGAAAGGACTATTGATTCTATATCTTTAGAGAAGTACGGGATACTGTAGAAGTTGCCCTCCGTTGAGCTTAGTTGCATTTGCATGGTAGATGGTTGAGTCATGGTGGATTCGCGTGATCCCAACACTTTCTTTTATTAAGAAAAACCATTTTCAAATATTGCTTTAGATAAATATTGCATCATTAATTTTGTTAATCTAGTTTAGTAGTTGTTAATTGTAGAACTTTGTGTTCTACGCCTCTCTTGAAATATTGAATTTTCTTTTCTTTTAGAGTCTAATCTAAGTCAGTTGATTTCTATCCTTCCCTGTGGGATCGACCTGGTCTTACCAGTTACTACTTGCACGTCCACCTACACTTGAGTGTTGCACAAGAGCGCACAAGATTTTCGCCGTGTCACCTAAACCTAGGCTCTGATACCACAAAACCTTGCCACGCCCCAGAGTAAGCCAAAATAGGGAAAATCAAAATTTTTCTTTATGGGTCTGTATATACGTGACTGGTTGATAACCGTTCTATCCTTCTAACTCCGTACAACATTCATAAGGGCAATGCTAAAGTATATACATAACTTAAACTCAACAGAATACAAATACAGCAATAGAAATAGAGCAAGTTGCAATCACATCAATCTTAATACAAGGGGTCCATACTAAACTTACTATACAAACTCAACATAAGAAACTGCTCACATAACTATTTTCCATCTCCAGCTCGGCTCTATCCTTCTTAGCTCCTCAGCACTGCATCCTGTGCTCACCTACGTAGACACCCAATTTTGACCACACTAATAGGATTTATGGTGGGCAATGTCTTGGAGGATTTGATGATGAAAAGTACCCCGTGAAAGGTATTGGACTTCACACAATCGAAAGATCAAACTTCAGAAAGTAACTTCAAGCTCAAAAAAGCCCTTTTCCATGCATAAATCCCTGTTTTGTCAAAATAATCTCTCAAAATTCATATTCACTCAGGGTTATATGACCACGAAGTGTTCTAAATGTAGTATTCTAGGTATCAAGATATTCAATCTCTAAGAAAAGTTCGAAATTTATGTGCATTGAAAAGCAGTTTTGAAAAAGAAGTCATTTGATTTCAAAAAGATGATGAAAGCTCCGGAGGACTTTCAGACTTCAATTGAACTTCAATTTTCATTTCAAAACCTCTTGGAATATTTTCATACTAAAATTCAACTTAACAGCTTTCGAACCGTACGTAAACGGATGATTTCGGACACCAAAAAGCATTTTTACAAAAATCTAGCAAAGCAATGAATGTAATATTTGAAATAGAATATAAGGGCATCCAGGAGAACCATAATAGTAAATGGTGAGTCCTACAAAGGGGGTGGTGGGTCCCACCTAAGCTGCCACCTCACATGTGCCCCCTCCATCAAGCTTTTTGAGTTTCAGACCCGTCCAGAAGACTGCATTTAGGAACTGAAATGGCCATTTTAACCCTTTTCTAATCTCTGAAAATCATGTTTTAACCCTGAAACTTAAGAGTTGAGTTTTCAAAACTCTATATATAGATCCATATGAGAACAGCTTTGATATAAAAGGAAGTACACACAAGAGAGAGGTATATACAAGTGAATATACTTGCAAGATATAAGAATATACTTAGAATTCAAGAGAGATTTCTAGAGAGATGAAGTGAATTAGGAATGAAATTACCTAAACTAATCTCAAGATAATTAGATTAGAGAATTAGAGAATTGGACATCAATTGCCTCCCTAAAACTTCCATGGATGAGTGCTTGAAGAACTTGAAGAACACTTGAAGAAGAAGACTCTTTAAATCAACTTTGATTGGATAATTGAGAATCCTCCAAGAGGTAGACATCAAAATTCAACTCTAATTCCTACTTTTATATATAGATCTATAAGATTTGGATCCAGTTTAGTTTTGTTTTATTTGTTAGAACACTCATCTTCTTCCACTCTTATTCTTCGCACACTCACATAGCTAGATCCAAGTCTCTTTTGATTTTGTTGATAATTATTAATTAGAGATTGATTTTCACTTTTGATTTTCAATTTTGATTTCATTCTTCTATTTTAGTTTAGATCCATGCATCATAATTATATATATGTGTCTATTTTGAATTCTATGATGGTTTGGAAGTATAATTAATGAGAAGGATGAGTTCTATGTTCATACTTTTCTCTTGAGTATTCCTATAACCTAGAATTCCTTTTGAATTTCATCTCTAATAGGATATTTGTAAGTCCCTTTGATCCATAATCTAAAGTTCTTTATAGAACTTGAGGACTAAATTGATTGGGAATCATGATAATTAAATTGATCTATGAGTTTGATCTCTCCAATAAGCTTCAACTAACACCTATGATGTTTTCCTCACACTTTAAAATGAACTAGTCAAAATTCAGCAAGACAAATTAGTTTTGTCCATAGGATTTGTTCCATCAAAACCAATAGTTTGATGGATTTCAAATTTTTTTGGTAAACTTTGATGAATTAGCTTTCATTCAATCCGTTTTGAGAATCCTTAGGATCCATATGCTATTTTTAGAAATTGTTGAGAAATCGGTTGACAGATTTAAATATAGTCTCTTTGTATTTGAATTTCATAAAATCTATGATAGTTGTCAATGATCCGATTTTTGGGGATGATTCCTAACTCATGTATCTATATGCCGGTGTAAAATTTTGAGCATACGATCAAGTTAAGATCATTTTCTAAGAGTTTGAAGTTGATACAACTATTCTTGAATTTTCTAAGTTTAACTACAATCATGATTATGTATACAAAATTGTCATACCTTGATCAGTCAACAACATTTGATGAATAAAACTTGGTTTAGAAATCATCTAGAATAAATTGATGAGAGATCAAAAGCTTAGATTAACTTGATTAATATGATTCATGAATTTCTTTTATATTTTGCATTCCTTTGTCAAATGATACCAAACTTCCAAAATAACAGAAACTATTTAAACAACTTTTCAGAGACCTTAAGTTCATGACATGTCCATGGGATTATTATTTTCATAAACTAAAATGGAATATATTTATTTTGACACCAAATAGGGCTTCACACGATTTTTTTATACTTAATTATGATTTTTACAAGAGTAGTGGATAGTCTTGATCCACTGTTCTCAAAACTCTTATTTCTTAAAATTCAAAAATGACAATGAGGTACTTCTTTTTGGAGAAGTTCCCTAGGACATGTATCTAACTTTTTATAAAATGGTTTTAACCCAGCTCATGTTTAAGTTCACTTTTGATAGGATTAATTAGAGGATACTGAATCTAGAAATTCGATTGATGACATCTTCTTCTTGTTTTTCATGCATATCATTTGTTTGGTTGTATTTTTGCCAATGCTTAGGTATTCCTTGGTGTCTTAGTGTAGAGTATTTAATGTCGTGGATCCGGACATCAATTTGGGGGTTTGCTTTATCTACATGTGGATTAGCGCCCATGTATCATGTACTTTCTCTTAGAATTTTTCTAGGTTTACAACTTTGTTTTCAACGACACAACTCCTTTAGGATAGTCTCCGTTTATGTGTTTATATGTTAGAGACATCTTATTTAGGATTGTTGCATGATTACATTACACGTTTCCTTTCTTTTGCTTTTTGCGACTCCGCTTGTGTCAACCCAATGTAAGTCCTCTCGCTCCCTCTTGCATATCATGGCACGTTTCCTTTATTTGCATCAGTCCTGAGCGGGACTAGCCATTGTGAGTATGCCTCTCTCTTGTATTGCATATGTATCCAACTGCTACTTGATTAAATCTCTTGCAATGATTTTCATTAGATGTTCCCTTTTTGACATGTATATATTATCTAGTATGTTTGAGGAAACAACACCAATTATGAATTAGGAACAAGGATATTTGAATCAAGGCCTACCATTCAGTAGGGTGAGGAGGGGGTGCTTTAGTCCTACTCGGGCTCCTTCCCCCCTCGTACCAAGACCCCCAAACCTAGGTTCTGGTGATGAAGGGCGAGTAACCTTATTCAATTTTGGGTGAGTCAAACTTGGCTTTCCTAATTCCCAATAAAAATTAGGTGGCAGCTCTTTATCTCTAGGATTGGGTGAGGAAGTTCTAGTTCCTTAAAGTGCTCTCCTTGGACACGTCCTGGGACACTGTCAGGAAACGCCAGGACCCCCCTCTCACCGCGCATGGTCCACAATCTAGTGACTTTGTTGGGGATTTGGACATGAAACTTATAGTTTCTTGTTCTTCGAGGGTTTGACTTGAGCCAATGAATGTCCTTGTTATTAATTTGATAATCGTGTTGTTTTTGCTTGTATTTGCACTTGCATTGTTCTTTCACCACGACTGCTTGAGACCATTACCTTGTTGGTGGAGGGCCCCCTTTCCTCCATTTGTTAAGAGACTTTGGTAGCATGTAGTCATCATTAGCCTTGTACTGCATACGGTATATAGAGCCCTTGGCTTGTTGATGGACCTTTTATGAGTCTAAAACCCGGCCTTTGCATATAATTTCTATGTAATCCTTCAATTAGGATCTTGATTATCATCTTTGATTAGGATAATGTAATGAATTTGTTTTTTGCCCGTAAGGGATTATGTGGATGATGAGGACGTGTATGCGACGACATCATCAAACATCCTATGGTAGATTCCTCTAGAGTAGTATGGTCTATATCCGAACATCCAATCATCATTCGAGGACAATCTTTTGAAAATTTTGAAAATACTAGCACTTCTTTCAAATACCCGAGTCTATTGAAAATTCTGGGAATATCCCTAAAAATTTGCTTTCAAATTCACTTTCACAAAAACTCTTCCAAAAATTCTCCCTAGATGTAAGAGAATTTCAAATTCCTACTTTCATGATTTTAGAATTTCAAATTTTCATACCTCAATTTTAAAAGAATCATGATTTCGCACTACAAGCAATGATGGTTAAAAAATGCTTTTTGAAAAATTACAAATCTCCCCCCTTTCTTTCAAGATTTTCATGAAAAATTCAATTTTGTAAACGTGAGCCATCAAGAATTTCAAAGCTAAAAATCTTAAATAATGATTGGATTAGTAATGTGATTATCATACTCAAGGAATCTTATGTGTTTATATGTAACACTTGTAATTTTCTGTATTGGACCCACTATATTATTATATTATTATCTTAATTACGTGACGGTATGGACGTGTTGTATTATTACCATATAGCCTGTAGTAACCATACCGACTCGACCATAATAAGATTTAACTTAGTCCCGTACCCGGACCTGGATATTAGAAATAATACCAGTTTGCACGTACTTCGAGACTGACATGCATACCGAGGAACTTTTGCACGTAAACCGAGGAAGTAGCACACAACCCGAGATGGGCCCACATGGTCGGCCATGTGGCAACCACATGCCACCCTCTTGGACACATGTCCACTTAATGGACACATGACCTAAGCATGCAACATGCAAAGGACACCTAGCACATGGAAATTCTATATAAACAAGCACATGCACACACTACACTCTCTTAGTTAGATCACAATCTAAATTTTTGGAGAGAAAATTAGGACTTGGGTTGTTCATGAGAAAAAGAGAGAAGAAATAGAAAGTTAGAAGGAGAAGAAGTTCACTAGTGAAGTTGAGTTCAAGCTCCATCAAGCTCAAATCAACAATCCAAGCTTAGTTTCAAGTTGTTGTGAGTAATCTAACTCAATTTAGAACCCATATAATATGTACTAATATTTAGTAGAAGTTTGATGTTGATGTGTTGAAGTTTTCATGACATGCAAGACAAATCCATAAATCTGAGAAACTGAAACTCTCAGCAGAACATAGTTTAGTAAAATGAATGTTTTCTGTAGTTCAAAAATCCGACTTAAGCTAGGTTTTTTTGTGGTACAATCTAACTCATTTATCTACAAATAACTCTTCTATAGCTCAGTCTAGAAATCATTCCTTCATGGGTGAAATGCCTGTACAACGCAGTGTTATAAACCTGGGAAAACAAAAACTCTCAGCAGAACATAGTTTAGTAAAATGAATGTTTTGTGCAGCTCAAAAATCCGAATTAAGCTAGGTTTTTTTGTGGTAAAATCTAAATCATTTATCTACAAATAACGCTTCTATAGCTTAGTCTAGAAATCACTCCTTCATGGGTGAAATGCATGTACAACGCAGAGTTATAAATCTGAGAAACTGAAACTCTCAGCAGAACATAGTTTAGTAAAATGAGAATTAAGCTAGGTATTTTTATGGAGAAATCTATCTCATATATCTACAAATTACCCTTCTATAGCTCAGTCTAAAAACCCCTCCTTTATAGGTGAAATTCACGTACAATGCAGTACTATAAATCTGGGACAGAACAGTCCGAGATATAAGAAATGTCTTATAAAAGAAATAGTTTGAGTAGCTCAAAAATGTAATTGAAGTTAGATTTTTTTTTGTACATGAAGATATTCCTATTATCTAAAATGTTTTAGTTTTGAGTTTGATCTACAAAGCAATTTATCATGCCCAAATAAATCATGTTAATTCATCCAACACTGTGAAAATGTATCTTGGAATATTGTGTAGCTTTTTGTATGATGTTTTGTTATGCATGGTGTTGATTGTTGATGCTAGTTTTCCAGTACCTGTGTTGTTATAAAAATCTTGTGCTATGGTAGAGCTATCGCGTAGATGAGTATGTTAAGGGTTTCATCTATATGTTTATTGGTATTAAATCCATGATTATAAATCCATGAGCTACGTGCTATGTTTTCTATTGTTATGAATATAGTCTAATGACCGTTGAAAGTTCATACCCAAACTATAAGTATATTGTATGGCACGATTATTGAGATGATAAATAATCGAGAAAGTTTCCATCGTAAGTATATTGAGAGGAAAACGGAATGTCGGACGTATAGCAAAATATTTACGGTTATAAATGGATGATATTAATGAACTAAACTACAAAACGTGCGAACGCGTAAAATAATGATAAAACCTTCGATAACAGATTTAATGCGAATAAGGGACATTGGGCCTCGTTTCTAGTCGTGTGACTACCGGTCAAAGTTGATTCGTGAACTTTTGTGTCGCGTTTGGATATTTCTTGCAAAACTGGTCTTTCGGTAAATCCATGGTGTCGATTGGTGAGTTATGTTTTATTCCTTGATCTGAGGATCGGCATGACGTGTTCGGTCAAGTGCGGATGACCTGAGGATTGTCGTGACGTGTTCGATCAAGTGGTTGATTATTTTTCCGCACCCTTGGACTGAGGATCGGCATGACGTGTTTGGTTATGTACGGGTGACCTGAGGATCGGCATGACGTGTTCGTCCAAGTGATTATTAATTTCCCATACCCTTGGTCTGAGGATCGGCATGACGTGTTCGGTAATGTGCGGGCGACCTGAGGATCGGCATGACGTGTTCGACCAAGAGATTGTTAATGTCCCGCACACTTATGCCATTTGGGCGACAGTTCGAGTGCCAGTTGGGCGACAGTTAACTATTCATTGTTGAGTGTTGTACTTTCTTGACCAGTAAATGCGTTTAGAGTTAAGTATTCTTTCAGTCAATGTCATTGGTCAGTTCAGTTATGGGTTAAGTTTCAAAAGGAATGATTGGGTTTAAATAAGACATGGTTTTGAGAATAAGAAAAGACGAACAAGACATAGTATCGAGAATAAGAAATGATGAACGAGATATGGTTTCGGGAAAGAAGAAGAGATGAAGAATAACTTACCTTAAGTGGTGGTAACCTTAAGGGGGCCCTCACTTAGCTTAACCGCTAACGGCTTTTTATGCCGCTGGACTTTCCACGTCCAGCCTTTGCAGGTCTAGACGGAGCCGACTGCTATCAAGATGCTGACTATACTACTGAAGACTATGCTGGTGAAGATTACTACGAGGAAGGCTACTGTTTCGCCAGCTGAAGACTTTGGAGTTTTTCCTTTTGTTATAGTTCTGTTACTATTATGTTAGTGATATAATAGTTTAGCTGGTCTTATAATATGTATCTTTTGGATATTTTTTTGGCCTGTAATATACTATTGATGTAAGACTTGGATGTTTTAAATTTCTGCTTCCGCCGAACTTAGTCACTTTCCCATATCACATTATTGTTATAAGCATGTTTGGACAATCCGGTGACACTCACAACCAGTCACGTGTCTACGAACACATAAAGGAAATTTATTTTTCCCTATTTTTGGTACTTCGGGGCGTGATAGGGATTTTTGGTATCAGAGCTTTAGGTTTAGACGCGCTCACTGATTGTCCTACACCTTAAGTTATGAGCCTAAGATTTACCTCGTATTAGTACTGACACTAAGTTAGCTCCTCTTGCATGACTATGGAGTCGAGCTTCGTTCATGATGATTTCGGAGGTCACTATAATCACGACGGTCGTATCCAGCCTGCCGATCCTGTACTATATCGACAGCGGATCTGGTAGAGGGCAAGGCATATCTTGGAGGAGGACATACGGAGAGCTGTGCTTACCGATACATTGCAGTATCCGGATCAAGTGCAGCCCGAGTCGATCCATGCTTCAGAGACTACCGTACTTATTCGCCAGGAGCCTATCAGCATGACTCATGACGAGGCACTATATCACGATATACTCTTCCCGATTATCATGGCCACACCAACACTTCCATTCTCACCCGAGCCCATACCACGGCCAAATGCGGATTCAGATCCAATGGATACAGATAGCGACGACGACATAGCGAGTGGAGAGGATTCTGCAGGCAGTGACCACTCAGCAGAGGACCCATCTAATGGTGATGACACAGATGACGACGATGACCTGACAATTGAGGATAATCCGGCAAGTAGCAATGACGAGCCGATCGAGGAGGTTGACCCAATAGACGATCTTCAGAGAGCAGGAGATGATGTACACGACCATCAGCACCACCAGTTGATTTGGACAAGATGATACCGATGCCTGAGCAGAACCACGAAGCAGATCCAGCTGCCATCGAGGAGGAGGAGGAGGACCCTGAGGAGTTCTTAGAGGGCCTTAATAGATAATAAGAAAGGCAGACTTTACCTTAGATATGGTAAGGGAGTACCATAGTAAGCAGTTACATCCTTTCTGCTCATTCCACTCCATTTGAGTAAATCGATGTCTTCTATTCTAATGGCCATTTCTTCTGAAAATGGTATCTATATATTTTGTAAAGTGGCTCCGATTACCGTCAATAATTATTGTGATACACTCCTTGATAAGTAATTCATTTCCTTGATTTTTTTTAATGCCCCAGTCAACAATTCTTGAGTATGTACCTTGATCATCCGATTTTTGACAAATTCTTTTGAGAACAAGTTTGATCACTAGTACTGGATAGTCAATATTTTGACTTATTATTCTTTGAACTTAAATCTTGAAAGCTCACTGTCTTTGAAATTATTCTAAATAAATTTGATTACTAATACTGCAAAGTCATTCTTTTTGACTTATTATCCCTTGAACAAATTCTTACAAGTTCATTTCATTTGAAATAATTCTAAATGAGTTCTTTATTCTTGTTTTGTTAGGAACTCAAAAATGTTGTACTCTCTGTACATCTTGACCTCTTATTGTCTCTCTCAGGTGGTACCTTATTCTTTATCAGTAGGGTTTCGTTTGGACTATTTCACTTATGAAATACCTAACTCTTATTTCATTCGTTGAAGGCCTTATGCCATCAGTTACTTTCATTTCCTATAAATCTTGAGATACTACGATTACTTCCATAGTAATCGGTCATCCTATTATTGTTAGATTTACATTTTATTCTGGAATGGATCACATCATTCTACTATTATACTTCTATCTATGAGGATTCATCTGTCTTTTCGGACTCGGCTTCATTTTGGGTCAATCTGTTCAATCGTTTCAATCATTGTATTCTAGCTACCGGGATTATAATGATAACCATAATGTGAAATATAACAGGTTATGATTGCTTCACATAAGGTATGACAGAAACCTTATAGACACGAACTCATACGTAGGAACAGAAGAATCTTCTCGATCTCTGCAATGGATGAATCATCTCAAACAACTGAGGACCAGTCCAGAAGGCTAAGCAACATAATACCTAAGGAGATCGATCCCACCAGTATATTTGGAAGACTGATACAAGGCTTATGGAAGACCGCTGACGGCACAAGCACAAGTGAATATGGAAACGAGTTATTTAGGCACCTCCATATCGTCCATTCAGAATCACTTTTTAGACCACTCAAGCGACAACCTGCTACACTACCAAGGTCAACCCTACTACAAGGAGCACATGAGAAAATGACTTAACCCGAGGTGATGGAAGACGCAAGAATAGAACATACCTTCAACAAATCAAACAACCTCCTAGACTGCTGACATCGACCACGTTTAATCACAACGAACGACTCGCACCGCGAACATTAGTGAAGATGAGTACTGCATTCCACCTTCAAGCCAATGATCAGATCGCATAGGGCCTACCAAGGGAAGACACGTTTCAGGTTTACAACATCGATGTTCCATTAACACGCTGAAGAAATGCATCTCTGACCCTGCGTACGTTATAAATTAAAACCATGTAAGGCTGAGTAATTATATTCATCTTTCTAATTTAACTCCTTTTGAGTAAACCCAATATTTTCTACCATTGGTTGCATTAGATCAATTATCCTTATGATGAACCTTGGGATGTCCTTTATTGTTTCACTAATTGACAGTTATTCATTGTCCTCTCTGATTTCACTTAACAAGATTTTGGATCATTTTGATCAGTGATAAATCCAATTGTGAATTCATTTGCTTTCTAATGCTATAAGTCACCTCTTTGGACTTATCACCATGAAAATCGATTCCAATAATTCATTTATAAACCAATCATTGTAAGTTATTTGGACTTATGATCGGTTAAATCAATCTTTGTAAATTGTTTGGACTGTCAACCGTTTGACCAACTTTTGCAAGTGCGTATCCCTTGACATTATTACGAAGGATCTCTTTGTACCCTTTGTAAATTAGACTTCATTTCCTTTCATTTCACAAATTCTTCTTATTGGTAACCTTGACTTTTATCATTAAGGCTTCACCTAAATTATTGGCTCATGAAACAAGGAATTCTTATGTCCTACCTGGGAGGCCTTGCGCCTACAGTCATTGCATTACTATGATTGTCCTACAGTAATCATCTAATGGTTATTCTCAGATACTCATTCTATACATTGTGATCCTACAAGTGATTGATCACGTACCTCTTCGTTTCTAACTCAGTATATAATGAGTATTCATTTTGTTATGAATTCAACTCCTTACAAGTGAATTCAATCCTACTCCAATTACCAGTAACAACTTATATGCTTGGTATTTAATTAATGCATGGAGAAATTGCTTAATGACTTATGCCATCACCTACGATGCCAGAACTCCACGACGATTTCATGACGACACGCCAAGGAACTCAATCACAATAACACGCTTAAAAGGACGCCACGACCCCTACAAGTTATAGAAGACAATCGTAAGACCAACTAGACTTCTCAACCATCGCATCAAAAAGCTGAGAGGCAAGAATCTTGCCCGATTAACGACACAGAAGAAACAAACCAGTATCCCGAACAACTACTCGAATGCAGCCCACAATCATTGAAGAAAACTCTAGATACATCAAGAATCATCACAAGAGGCAAAGAAACAATGAAAGGAAAGTTCATCAGACTGCCATTCAGACACATCCAAAGCAACGTGATATCTGCGACAACTGCGGAATATCTAGACATCACTTCAAAGAATGCAAAGCACCGAAACATCTCACAAGTTGATACGCACAGTACTTTAATTGTGGAAAGACTGGACGTGTGCGCAAAGATTTTCCAGAACGAGGAACTCAGAACAAGGTTCCACCACGAAGAAGATCCCGAAAGAGAACTTGCAGATCACCAAATCAATCTCAGCAATGAAAAAGACGAAAGACCAAAGGTGCCATATTCAATGTCAGAACTATGAATTTCACTTGGCATTGTTTTAGCAAAGAAGTTTGGACGTTTGAAAGAATTTTTAAGAAGGTCTGATTAGTTAGCTAGTGGGAACCTCATAACCTTAAAATCTGAGATATTACTAGTACCTTGTACTTTCCAAGACCTAGCAAAATCTAGATTTCGAGGACGAAATCCATTGATAGGTGGTGGAAGATGTAACACCTGTAATTTTCTGTATTGGACCCACTATATTATTATATTATTATCTTAATTACGTGACGGTATGGACGTGTTGTATTATTACCATATAGCCTGTAGAAACCATACCGACTCGACCATAATAAGATTTAACTTAGTCCCGTACCTGGACCTGGACATTAGAAATAATACAAGTTTGCACGTACTTCGAGACTGACACACATACTGAGGAACTTTTGCACATAAACCGAGGAAGTAGCACACAACCCGAGATGGGCCCACATGGTCGGCCATGTGGCAACCACATGCCACCCTCTTGGACACATGTCCACTTAATGGACACATGTCCTAAGCATGCAACATGCAAAGAACACCTAGCACATGGAAATTCTATATAAACAAGCACATGCACACACTACACTCTCTTAGTTAGATCACAATCTGAATTTTTGGAGAGAAAATTAGGACTTGGGTGGTTCATGAGAAAAAGAGAGAAGAAATAGAAAGTTAGAAGGAGAAGAAGTTCACTAGTGAAGTTGAGTTCAAGCTCCATCAAGCTCAAATCAACAATCCAAGCTTAGTTTCAAGTTGTTGTGAGTAATCTAACTCAATTTAGAACCCATATAATATGTACTAATATTTAGTAGAAGTTTGATATTGATGTGTTGAAGTTTTCATGACATGCAAGACAAATCCATAAATCTGAGAAACTGAAACTCTCAGCAGAACATAGTTTAGTAAAATGAATGTTTTGTGTAGCTCAAAAATCCGAATTAAGCTAGATGTTTTTGTGGTACAAGCTAACTCATTTATCTACAAATAACTCTTCTATAGCTCAGTCTAGAAATCACTCCTCCATGGGTGAAATGCATGTACAACGCAGTGTTATAAACCTGGGAAAACAGAAACTCTCAGCAGAACATAGTTTAGTAAAATGAATTTTTTATGCAGCTCAAAAATCCGAATTAAGCTAGGTTTTTTTGTGGTAAAATCTAAATCATTTATCTACAAATAACGCTCCTATAGCTTAGTCTAGAAATCACACCTTCATGGGTTAAATGCATGTATAACGCAGAGTTATAAATCTGAGAAACTGAAACTCTCAGCAGAACATAGTTTAGTAAAATGAATGTTTTGTGCAGCTCAAAAATGAGAATTAAGCTAGGTTTTTTTATGGAGAAATCTATCTCATATATCTACAAATTACCCTTCTATAGCTCAGTCTAAAAACCCCTCCTTCATAGGTGAAATGCACGTACAATGCAGTACTATAAATCTGGGATAGAACAGTCCGAGATATAAGAAATGTCTTATAAAAGAAATAGTTTGAGTAGCTCAAAAATGTAATTGAAGTTAGATTTTTTTGTACATGAAGATATTCCTATTATCTATAATGTTATAGTTTTGAGTTTGATCTACAAAGCAATTTATCATGCCCAAATAAATCATGTTAATTCAGCCAACACAGTGAAAATGTATCCTGGTAGATTGTGTAGCTTTTTGTATGATGTTTTGTTATGCATGGTGTTGATTGTTGATGCTAGTTTTCCAGCACCTGTGTTGTTATCAAAATCTTGTGCTATGGTAGAGCTATCGCGTAGATGAGTATGCTAAGGGTTTCATCTATATGTTTATTGGTATTAAATCCATGATTATAAATCCATGAGCTACGTGCTATGTTTTCTATTGTTATGAATATAGTCTAATGACCGTTGAAAGTTCATACCCAAACTATAAGTATATTGTATGGCACGATTATTGCGATGATAAATGATCGGGAAAGTTTCCATCGTAAGTATATTGAGAGGAAAACGGAATGTCGGACGTATAGCAAAATATTAATGGTAATAAATGGATGATATTAATGAACTAAACTACGAAACGTGCGAACGCGTAAAATAATGATAAAACCTTCGATAACAGATTTAATGCGAATAAGGGACATTGGGTCTCGTTTCTAGTCGTGTGACTACCGATCAAAGTTGATTCATGAACTTTCGTGTCGCGTTTGGATATTTCTTGCAAAACTGGTCTTTCGGTAAATCCATGGTGTCGATTGGTGAGTTATGTTTTGTTCCTTGATCTGAGGATCGGTATGACGTGTTCGGTCAAGTGCGGATGACCTGAGGATCGTCGTGACGTGTTCGATCAAGTGGTTGATTATTTTTCCGCACCCTTGGACTGAGGATCGGCATGACGTGTTCGTCCAAGTGATTATTAATTTCCCGTACCCTTGGTCTGAGGATCGGCATGACGTGTTCGGTAATGTGCGGGCGACCTGAGGATCGGCATGACGTGTTCGACCAAGAGATTGTTAATGTCCCGCACACTTATGCCATTTGGGCGACAGTTCGAGTGCCAGTTGGGCGACAGTTAACTATTCATTGTTGAGTGTTGTACTTTCTTGACCAGTAAATGCGTTTGGAGTTAAGTCTTCTTTCAGTCAATGTCATTGGTCAGTTCAGTTCTGGGTTAAGTTTCAAAAGGAATAATTGGGTTTAAATAAGACATGGTTTTGAGAATAAGAAAAGACGAACAAGACATAGTATCGAGAATAAGAAATGATGAACGAGATATGGTTTTGGGAAATAAGAAGAGATAAAGAATAACTTACCTTAAGTGGTGGTAACCTTAAGGGGGCCCTCACTTAGCTTAACCGATAACGGCTTTTTATGCCGCTGGACCTTCAACGACCAGCCTTTGCAGGTCTAGACGGAGCCGACTGCTATCAAGATGCTGACTATACTACTGAAGACTATGCTGGTGAAGATTACTACGAGGAAGGCTACGGTTTTGCCGGCTGAAGACTTTGGAGTTTTTCCTTTTGTTATAGTTCTGTTACTATTATGTTAGTGATGTAATAGTTTAGCTGGTCTTATAATATGTATCTTTTGGATATCTTTTTGGCATGTAATATACTACTGATGTAAGACTTGGATGTTTTAAATTTCTGCTTCCGCTGAACTTAGTCACTTTCCCATATCACATTATTGTTATAAGCATGTTTGGACAATCAGGTGACACTCACAACCAGTCACGTGTCTACGAACCCATAAAGGAAATTTATTTTTCCCTATTTTTGGTACTTCGGGGCGTGACATTATATTATGATATGCTAGGTCTAAGCTAGATTACGGTGCATTGTATTTAGATTAGATTGCATTTCATTTGTATTGCATACACTACACGAGCATTGCAAATACGACTCACGAATGCGACGCCTCTAATAAACTTTTGAAAAGAAAATAATTGCTTTCCTCAGAATTTTTTAAAAAAGATTTCTTTGATTTCAAAAAATATTTTGAAAAGAAAATGATTTTCCATCTTTGATTTTCACTCCACTTTTGTAAATATCGTTCTTTGAAAATTCTTTTGTAATAAAGATTCTTGATTATTTGAAAATCCGTAATAAACCAGAGAAAAGAAGATAGGACCAAAAAGTTGTACTCCTTCCTGGGTCAGAGCTCTGAACAGTCGTTTGATCAGATCAGGGTTTGAAGAAGGAACAACTCAGTCAATAAGGGTTAAGGGTATGACGTACGGAGCTGATACAGAAGCCTGGTAGGCCGTAATGCAAGCTGCATTTGATCAGAGATGAAAATAGAATCGGGAACTGTAATACCCCGTATTTTATTTTCGCGTTTTGATTTAAAAAAAAAAAATATACCAGTTTTGAATTTTGAGCAGTATAATTTTACCTGCATGTGTGTATCATCGCGTGAGCTCAACACACATGAGAATCCCTCATTAGAACGTTGGAAACCACTCAAATGAGTGGGCAGTAAGTGCATGTGTATTATATGTGCACTATGTGTTTAGTGCTCATGTGTATTATATGTTTAGTGCCCCATTATATGCTTAGTGCCCCATTATATGCATAGTGCCAAACACCTTTTGATTATATATACACACCTATAGTCCTCTAAAGCTCTCAACACTCCTCTCATCAGTCTCTCATCTCTCCACTGTCTCTCTCTCTCTCGGGTACAACATCACACATACACACAGAAATTATTACACACACACAGAGATTGATCCACACACATATAGTTATATATATTCACACATATACATATATATTCAGAGAGTGGAGAAAGTGATCAACATTATTTTTAAGGTACGGGGTTGTGTACAATATGCTCTTAAATCTCCGGAGTATTTTCTTTGTCATCCCTATTTGTACTCTTTTTGATTTATGTTGTCTTTTTATTGGAATCCATGTCTTTTTGGTTAAATAATATTAATATATTATTTTGGCTAAGTGCTATGGGACTAAAGGGTACATGAGCAATGAGCACCTACCAACAGTCCAACAGGCCTCAGGGACCAAGGAATGGTGACGGGTGAGGTGAGGTGAGGTGGCTCTTTACTATGTGACCAAGAGGAACCTGGTATGATGCTCTTGTGGGTGAGCGGGTAAAATTGTGTGAAGAGGTGGGTTGAGTGATTGGTCTATTTTATTTGATCCCAGCAATTTTTATGTCGTCGTGGTTGTTCATTGTACTTTTGAGCCTTTATTATTCCTGTCATATTGTATACTTCCCCGTGTGTTATTTTAGATGCAGGTACCATTGATAGCAGTCAAATTGGAGCACATTAGAGTACCGTGTGGGTTCGAGTTATTTGGGTCCTAACCATGTAAATGAATTTAAATGTAATTTTGGGCACTCAAATGTAATTCATTTTATTTATTTTTAATAAAAATACCCTTTATTTTTGCGGGGCGTTACAGCAAAAAGCCTGTCACGCCCCGACGTAGCATAATTCAGGAAAGCATTTAATTTCCTTTATGGACTCGTAGGTCGTGACAAGTGAGTATGACCAATTGTCCCTGCAACAAATAACTTAACAAACAATTCTAGAGCAAAGGATACTAACAAAAACATAAGCTCCAAAATAAAAAACTTACTAAACTATTACAATAGTCATAGTCTTAGGCACAAAACGCCTTATTCAAAAGTCTAAACTAGTTTATTACAAACCCCAAATTAAAATACATAGGAAATATAAAGCAGCCTCCTAGAAAGTCTCCTGACTCTAAGTAGCATAGTCAAAATACCCTGGCTTCTCCTGACCCTGAAAATCTGGACATACAGTCCAGGACGCATCAACGCCGTCAGCTTATGAAAGCTGGTGAGTAAAATAAACAAGTGCTCGCAATGTATATATAAGCAAATAAACAGCGGTGCAATTTAACTTTAACAGTAATATATTCAAGTTTCCAATTCAACACAATCACGAGGGAATATAGTAATAAATAAATACGAAATTGTACGTAAATTGGGAAACATCTTATTTTGCCAATTCTTTCCTTTAGAACAATCCAATTAAATCAATACGTCATTTAAGCTACCAGAAGTAATAAGTATTCAGTCTTCCAATTCATACGCTACACTATCGCCTCCAATACCAGGAATACTATCCGATTCGGTATTGAAGTCACACGCCACACTACTGCCTCAGATACCAGGAAAACTATCCGATCGATATCTAGACCAAACACAACCAACCATCGCTCCGGATATCAGGAATACTATCCGATCAATATCCGAAACGCGCGTCTTAGATACCAGGAATACTATCCGATCAATATCTAAGTCGTACACAACACTATCACCATCGTACCGGATATCAGGAATACTATCCGATCAATATCCGAAACGCGCGCCTTAGATACCAGGAATACTATCCGATCGATATCTAAGTCGTACACAACACTACACAATTGCCTCAGATACCAGGAATATTATCCGATCAGTATCTAAACCGAACACCACATCGCCACCTCCAATACCAGGAATACTATCCGATCGATATTGAGGTTGAAAACCAAAACGCCACCCTTTATTCTGTTCACGCTTTCTCACACACATGCACGTCAACACAACCTTGACCCAAATATATATGTTAATGTTCATAGTTTTGCAGTATCGATTAATAATTTCAACGCTGAATATACGTTCAACATAAATCTCGATCTTAATCGTTCTTACAAGTCCAAGGTCTAACAGTGAGCCTTTAAAACAGTGTATTTGTCAAACAGTTCTTTAAAATTTCCCAAAACATTTTCCAAACAGTCCCTTAACAAAAATCACACAAACTGTCAAAACTGCCATCTCGCGCGAGCGGGTCACGCGAGCGAGGGGGAGGGCAGATCGCGCGAGCGGATCGCGCGCGCGAGGGGAAGGCCAGATCGCGCGAGCGGATCGCGCGCGCGAGGGGGCTGGACAGGTCGCGCGAGCGGATCGCGCGCGCGAAGGGGGAAATGGTCCGCGCGAGCGGGCCGCGCGAGCGAGCCTCGCGCGAGCGGGTCGCGCGCGCGAGTTCTTGCAGAATGTTGTCTTCTTCGTCTTCTCCCCTGTTTCTGGTTTTGGACTGAAATTTACCCATTTCTGTTTTCTGTTTCAATTATGTCATATGATATACGGTTTTCTTCGGTTTTCCGCGTAGATTACGAATACGCGATCAATTTTAACTAATACGGATTGTATCTCTTGATTTTCGTGATTAAAGTTAAAGTGACAAAACTTAAAATCATCAATACGTCGCCATACGGATGAATTACTCCGTAGGATTCGAACCGTAGCCTATTGGGATCAATATCTTCCATTCCCAATTTACAGAATCGATTTTGGTTACGATTTTTAAAACTCCAATTCTCAAGCTTTAATGGTGTTTTGATATATATACACATATACACACATATATATACTGAAATTTACATATATAGACATTGAGAGTGAGTTTAAATTACTCACAGAGATGATTATACAGAAATTTAAAGGCCGAGAACTTCCGCCGTAATAATCCGTAGTTGAGAATTTCCTCCTCCGTTCTTGATTTTGGTAACCCAATATGTGTATATATATATGTGTATATTGTATGTGTGTTATGTGTGTTATCTGTGTGTGTGTGTTATCTGCCGAGAGAGAGAGAAAGAGCTGCAGAGAGATAAATGAGAGATAGAGAGTCTGAGAGATTGAGTGATTGATGAGAGATAGTGAAATGGGGGGGATTAGTATACCTAAATAGCCTCTAATGGGTCCCCATAAACACTACAAATCCCACTCACTCCAACACAAACACCACACACTCCACTCACAAACACCACACACTCCACTCACAAAGCACTCCAGCACAAAGTTAACGCACACACTGCACTAATGTGTACACAAGATACCCTTGTGTGTGTTGAGCTCACGCAATGATACACACACACAGGTAAAATTATACTGCCCATTTCCAAAACTGGTATTTTACGGTTGAAATAAAAATACAGAAAATTATATTAATGTAGGAATTCAATTCCCGGTTATACGAAAAATATAGATATCGATTTTGAAACCACAGAGAATATTTTAGAAATTACAGTTTGACCCCAGATAATTATTACAAAGAGAAATTAAATTACAATACTCATGGAAATAAAATGCAATATTTATTTATTAATGATAATAAAATACAGGGCGTTACAGGAACAACTTGCCACTATGAAGAGAATGATTGAGCAGCTGACTAATCTGCCACCACCACCGCTTTCGGTGCATCACGAGAAAGAAGACTTTGGGGAGACAGTTCAACCAATGGTATAACTATATCAAGAAACTCAAGCCAAGTTGGCTAAGATCGACAAGCTAGAGAGTGTGATCAGGAAAAGTAAAGGGGTGGATGAGTGTTTGTTCAACGTTAAGGGGTTGTGTGATGCTCTGAAAGCCAAACTCCCAGAGATGTTTAAGATGTTGCATATTGAATTCTTCAATGGAATCAAAATCCAAAGAGCTATCTGAGGCTTTATATAGGAACTTTACAGCCCACGGGCATTGGGTCTGACTTCTTTGCTCTATTATTTCCAAGGGTTTTAAGTGGAGCAGTACTTTCATGGTACCTGATGCTAGAACCAGCCATAACCAAAGATTGGGAGGCATTAGCCAATGCTTTCATGGCTCAATATTCGTATAACCAGTCATTTAATGTAACTGCAAGAGATCTAAAGACCACTAGATAGGAGTATGGGGAATCCTTCATAGGTTTCCTGACTCGTTGGAGGGCAAAAACTGTTGAGATGACTAGCAGGCCAACAGAAAAGGATCAAGTCTGAATGATCATCAGAAATCTATAGCCCGAGAACTTGGAGAGGCTAGAATTTCTGTTTATTGTGAGCGTGGAACAACTATTCGATGTGGGGACTTTAATAGAAGATGCCATCAGGGATGGAAAGATTAAGAAACATAGCACAAGCAATTGGTACAGAAAGAGTGTCGAACCATAGTTAATACAAGAGGAAGTCAAAATCAGAAGCATTCAAAAGAGAAAAGAGAATTTTCAGATCTGGGAATGTCGCTAAGCACCGCACTTGAGAGAATGCTAGAAAAGGGATATTTGCAGAAATTAGAACCCAAACCAAAGCCTTATCCACTTCTGCTAGGTTTCAAAATTGAATTCCATTGTGACTTTCATCAAGGCCGTGGACATAGCACAGATAGATGCTAGAGACTTTGCCATAAGATTGAAGACTTGATTGAAATAGGGTTCATCTCCCCTCCTCCTGCTCAAGCAAATGTCCAGAAGAATCCTCTCCCTAATCATATGGGAAACCTGCCAAATGTCAATTTTGTAGAAGAAGAGTCTCAGATTTATAACCCGATGATCTATATCACATCCTTGGATCAGCCAGCTGTGGATGTTCAGCTCTCGAAAAATATTACAATTTATATCTTGAGGAATGTGGAAGAAAAAGAGTGGGTTGGAGAAGCACTAGCCTTTGAAGAAGAAATAGCCAACGGAAATCTCATAATTGTATGGTGGGATCCTAATACCATCACTAATGACTTGATCTGGTATAAAGAAGAAAAGCCCATAAAAGCAATCACCGAAGAAGAAAGCACTAAGCCAATAGAAGAATTGGTTGAGTCAGTCAAAAGCCTTGAATTCAAAGATAATGATCTCATTGTAATGATGGAATAAGAATAAGATTGGTGGTATGATGATGAGGATGATTTCGTTAATAATCCTAAAATCCCCGATGATTCAGTTTGCAAAGTCACTGCTGGCACTAAAAAGTTAGCCAAAGAACTTGAGTCTATCTGGATCACCAATGAAGCTAACCACTTGACCCGCTCTGGATGCCATTTCAAACCTCATGAATTGGAAAATCATGGTAAAGAAACATGGAAAGAGAAAAACAAGTCATCAAAGCAAAAGAAGCTGATAAAGGGACCATGAGTGAAGAAGAAGATGAAATCCTAAAGCAGTTGAAGAAAACACAAGTAGGGATCTCAGTATGGGGATTGCTTATGACGTCTCACAAACACAGGCATGGTATGCTCGAGATGCTCAATAGATTGGATGTTTCTATCAACACTACTCTCAAAGATTTGGCGAAGATGATCTTTGCAAAACCTCATAAGCCTGTAATCATATTCACAGATGAAGATTTACCGCCAAAAGGGCACACCACAACAAGGCTCTATACATCACTATACATTGCTTAGGGAATAGAGTACCAGTTTACTTGGTAGACAATGGATCGGCTTTGAATGTATTTCCTCTCTAAATAGCTCTCAGAATAGGTCTATCTGTTTTAAAACTCTTGCCATAAACATAGACTGTGAGGGCCTATGATAATACTAAAAGGGCTATCGTGGGAATGATTAAGCTGAAAATTAAAGTTGGGCCATTGAACAAAGAATTTGAATTCCAAGTAATTGATATTCTAGCTAGCTTCAATCTACTATTGGGACGCCCGTGGTTACACGTAAATGATGCAGTCTCTTTAAGTCTCCACCAAAAAGTCAAGTTTATATGGAAAAAAGATATAGTCACAATCTTTGGGGACAGCTAGATCAAGGAAGAAGGGACAAGCCATGGCCCTATACTAGAAGTCCAAGCACCGGAGGAAGAGAATGAACTAGGAGGATTCAACTTTGTGGGAATGCTAGATGAAGAAAAGAAACTGTATAGGGTTCAACGCAAGAAATCCATTAGGGATCGACTCAGTTATGATAAAGAGAAGAGACTCCCTGATGCATCTGTTCGGAATGAAGAAATCACTATGTTCATCACCGGACGTGGGTATAGAAAGATGTTTGAGAAAGGGAACCCAGTTGTCGAAGATCTATAAGAATAAATGGGATAAAATTGGATCCCTGAAGTCAATCCATTATACTTTGACCAATATGCAAATCCTAAAGTAGCTCACATGGTGCAAAAGATGAATTATTTCCCTGGAATGGGACTGGGTCATCATCAACAAGGAATAACCGAATCGCCTAACTTCCATGAGCAGAAATATAAGTTTGGGCTTGGGTATCAATTGACTGAAGAAGTGAAGCAGATCATAAAAGGAAAAGGGTCGATGATTGTTTTTGGGCCAAGAATTCTGAATGGGAACTTTGTAAAAGAGGGTGATGACTTCCCCTTCTGTGGTTTTCCTAAACCATGGTATGATCCGACTACCAAGAGTATCAAGCCTGGGTTTGAGATTTTTTTCAATCGAGTTCTCTGACTATGAAGATCCGTTCTTGTATACTCCACCTGCCAAGAAAAAAACAAAGGATTGGGCTGATCTGATGACAAGTGACGATTTAAACATAATAATGGGTAAAGAACTGAACATGCTGATGGATGCCGAAGAAACACCGGGAAATGTGAAAGAAATCAAGCCAATAGAGGGTGCTCTGAGTAATGGGGTGATAGAATCAGGAATAAACAAATCCCTTCCCCTACTCCCCTGGAAGTCTGTAAAGGCTAATATGAGCCGTGATGTTGAGACTGTTTTTGCTTTTACTCTTCTATGTTTGAAGATCTTGATTTTGAAATTTTTAAGGATTTGCAAAAATTAATTGAAAATGAAAATGAATTTGCATGCAAGATTATTGAAGAAACTTTGCTAATAAACATGGGTAATGAAGATAATCTACAAAACGTTCATGTTGGCACGACACTCACTTCACACGAAAGCAATGAACTAATCAATTTATTAAAAGAATTTAAAGATATTTTTGCTTGGTCTTATGAAGATATGCTAGGCATTGATCCAGAGATTGTCTAACACCATATCCTTCCCTTTCCTAATTCAAAACCTGTTAAGCAGAAATTGAGACGCACGAGACCCGAATGGACTTTGAAAATTAAAGAAGAAGTTGAGAAGAAGTTGAAAGCTGGATTCCTGATGGTAACCCGATACTGTGAATGGATAGCCAATATAGTTCCTGTACCGAAGAGGGACGAAAGGATCCGAGTATGTGTTGACTTTAGGGATTTGAATAAGAGCAAGTCCCAAAGATGATTTCCTACTCCCATATATAGATGTCTTGGTAGATAATACAGTAGGGCATGAGCTGTTATCATTCATGGATGGTTTCTTAGGGTACAATCAGATCTTAATGACACCTAAAGATAGAGAAAAGACTACATTCACAACTCACTAGGGGACGTACTGCTACCCAGTGATGCCGTTTAGGATATAGAATGTTGGAGCAACCTATCAGAGAGTTGTTACTATTTTATTACATGACATAATCCATAAAGAAGTGGAAGTCTATATGGACGACATGATTGCCAAGTCTAAAAGAAGGAGTTGACATTTAGCTTCCCTCATCAAGTTCTTCGAAAGATTGACACAATACATGATGAGATTGAACCCACAAAAGTGTACTTTTGTAGTAACCACTGGGAATTTGCTAGGATTTCTCATTACACTGAGGGGAATTGAGGTTGACGCCACGAAGATCAAGGCTATTATGGATATGCCTCCTCCAATAAATATAAAAGGAAGTCAGAGGATTTCTGGGAGGAATCCAATTCATCAGTCGCTTCATATCTAAGCTAACTGCAACTTGTTGTCCGCTTTTTCAGCTTATTAAGAAAAGGGAAGAAATTCAAATGGGATGATCAGTGTCAAGAAGCTTTCGACAAGATCAAAACTTAACTATTGAACCCACCAGTTCTTTCACCCCCAAAGTCAGGGAAGCCTTTATTGTTGTACTTATTTGTGTCAGAAAATACTATAGGGTGCATGTTAGCACAAGAAGGACATAAAGGGCATACAGAAAAAGCCATTTACTCTTTGAGCAAGAGAATGACAGGATACGAGCTGAAGTATTCTCTGCTAGAAAAGATATGTTGGGCTTTGGTTTGGGCCACTCACGTCTAAGGCATTATAAGTTGGCCTTCCTTGTTGTTTTGATCTCCTGAATGGATCCATTGAAGTACCTCTTTGAAAACCTGCATTGACCAAAAGAATTTCCCGATGGACCTTAATGCTATCTGAGTTTAACTTAACACATGCTACGAGTAAATCTGTTAAAGGAAGGGTTGTCGCGGAACATTTGGTAAAACATTCGATAAGTCTGAAAAATGAAGAAGAATTCATGTTCCTTAAAGAAGGATTGATGGAATTGAGAGAAGATGTATGGAGAATGTACTTTGATGGAGCTGCAAACTAGAAAGTATATGGAGTAGGGATCAAACTTGTATCCCCTGAAGGAGCACATACCCCGTTCTAAGTTGAAATATACCTCTACCAACAATACTACCAAATATGAAGCTTGTATCTTGGGGTTAGAAGCCGCATTGACTTTGTAAGTGAGGAAACTTATTGTATTTGGGGACTCCATCTGATTATAGCTCAAGTTCGAGGAGACTGGAAGGTCAAAGAAGAAATTTGAAGCCTTATCATGAGTACATTGATTCTCTACAAACTCACTTCTTGCATATCATGTTCTTCTACCTGCCTCGATAAGAAAACAAGCTAGCAAACTCCTTAGCTACTTTTTCCTCAATGATTGAGATTCTTATGGGGATAAAGTTAACTTCGTTGATGATTGAACTGAGAAAAAAGTTGTCTTATGAGATGATTGGGGAAATAGAAGAAGCAAAAGAATTTCAGTGGTACACTGACATATGGAATTTCATTGAAAGTAGGGTATATCAGAAAGTGCGTCAGAAAAAGATGAGAGAACCATAAGAAAATTCTCGGCTCAGTTCGTGATTTACAGAGGAAGTCTGCTAAAGAAATCTTACAATGGATTCAACTTGACGTGTTTGTAAGGGAATAGTGCGGAGAAAATGATGGAGCAAATTCACGAAGGGATGTGTGTCCTCACATGAGTGGACATATGTGAGCCAAGAAGATCATCCGACAAGGGTATTATTGGACTACTATGGACAAAGACTGCTATGAATATGTTGGAAGACGTCACAAGTCTTAGATGCATGCCAATATGAAGTATGTGCCGCCATCATTACTATATAACATGACTACCCCTTGGCCATTCTCAATTTGGGGAATAGATGTTAATTGGAGAAGTAACCCCAAAGGCGTCTAATAGGCATCAATACATCATGGTAGCAATTACTTAATTCACAAAATGGGTGGAAGCAGAGTCCTATGTGACATTAAAGGCTAAAGATGTGGCTACATTTATCAGAAGAAATATAATTTGTCGATATGGGGTCCCTCATGAGTTGATATCCGATCATGGCAGTCACTTCCAGAAAGAAGTTTTGGATTTACTAGAAGAATACAAAATCGTGCATCACATGTCAGCACCGTATAGGTATGGACCCGTGCACTCGGATGAGGTCCTGGCGTTCTCCCTCGATATTGTCCCGGGACGGATCCCAAGGAGCACACTTCAGGGAAAACTAGGACTTTCTCACGTGATCCTAGAGACAAGTCGCCACCTAATTTTTATCAGGAATTAGGAAACCCAAGTTTGACTCGCCTAAAATTAAATAAGGTTACTCGCCCTTCATTACCAAAAATTAGGTTCAGGGGTCTTGGTACGAAAGGGGAAGGAGCCCGCCCAAATAGGACTAAAGCACCCCCTCCTCGCCCTACCGAACGGTAGGCCTTGATTCAAATATCCTTGTTCTTAACTCATAATTGGTGTTGTTTCCTCAAACATAATAGATAGTATATACATGTCAGAAAGGAACATCTAATGAAAATCATTTCAAGAGATTAAATCATATAGCAATCGGATGCGCATGCAATACAAGAGAGAGGTACACTCACAGTGGCTAGTCCCACCCAGGACCGATGCAAATAAAGGAAACATGTCATGATATGCAAAAGGGAACGAGAAGACTGACATTGAGTTGACTCAAGTGGAGTCGCAAAAAGCAAAAAGAAAGGAAACATGTAATGCAATAGTTCAACATTCCTAGATAAGCTATCTCTAACACATAAGCATATAAACGGGCACTATCCTAAAGGAATTGTGTCGTTGAAAACAAAGTTGTAAACCTAGAAAAATTCTAAGAGAAGGGATAGAGATAATACATAATACATGGGCACTAAGCCACATGTAGACGAGGCAAACCCACAAATCGAAGTCCGGATCCACGGCATTCAATTCTCTGTGCACTAAGACACCAAGAAGTACCCAAGCATTGCAAAAATACAAACAAACAAATGATATGCATAACAAACAAAGAAAACATGTCATCAATCAAATTTCCAGATTCAACAACCTCTAATGAATCCTATCAAAAGTGGTCTTAAACATGATCTGGGTTAAAACCCTTTTACAGAAAGTTAGATACATGTCTTAGGGAACTTCTCCAAAAAGTAGAACCTCTTTATCATTTTTGAAGTTGGAGAAATAGAGGTTTTAAGAATAGTGGACTAGGACTATCCACTGTTCTTGTAAATATCATAATTAATTCTACAAATATCATGTGAAGTTCTATTTGGTGTCAAAAGTAAGCTATTTCATTTTCATTTATGAAAACAATAATCCCATGGACATGTCATGAACTTAAGATTTCTAAAAAGTTATTTTAAACATACTATGTTATTCTGGAAATTTGGTATCATTTGACAAATGAATGTAAAACACAATCGAAGCATAATAGAAGCTCATGAATCATGTTACTCTAAGCTTTTGATCTCTCATCAAATTATCTTAGATGATTTCTAAACCATGTATTATTCACCAATTCTTGTTGAGTGATCAAGGTATGACCATTTTGTATACAAGATCATAATTGTAGTTAAACTTAGAAAATTCCAGAATAGTTGTATCAACTTCAAACGCTTGGACAATGATCTTAACTCGATCGTATGCTTACGATTTTACATCTGCAAATAGACACATGAGTTTGGAATCATCCCCAAAAAGCGGATCATCGATAACTATTATAGATTTTCTAAAATTCGAGCACAAAGAGACTATGTTCATATTTATCAACCGATATCTCAACAATTTCTAAAAATAGCATATGGATCCTAGAGGTTCTCAAAATGGATCGAATGAAAACTAATTCATGAAAGTTTATCCAAAAAATTTGAAATCCATCAAACTATTGGATGCACATGTAATACGAGAGAAATGTATACTCACAGTGGCTAGTCCCACTCGGGATCGATGTAAATAAAGGAAATATGTCATGATATGCAAAAGGGAACGAGAAGACTTACATTGAGTTAACTCAAGCGAAGTTAAAAAAGGAAAAAAAGAAAGGAAACGTGTAATGCAATCAAGCAACATTCCTAGATAAGCTGTCTCTAACACATAAGCATATAAACGGAGACTATCCTAAAGGAATTGTGTCATTGAAAACAAAGTTGTTAACCTAGAAAAATTCTAAGAGAAGGGATAGAGATAGTATACGATACGTGGGCACTAAGCCACATGTAGACTAGGCAAACCAACAAATCGAAGTCCGGATCCACGACATTCAATTCTCTGCATTAAGACACCAAGAAATACCCAAGCTTCGTAAAAATACAAACAAACAAATGATATGCATGATAAACAAAGAAAATATGTCATCAATCAAATTTCCAGATTCAGCAACCTCTAATGAATCCTATCAAAAGTGGTCTTAAACATGAGATGGGTTAAAACCCTATTACAAAAAGTTAGATACATGTCTTAGGGAACTTCTCCAAAAAGAAGAACCTCTTTATCATTTTTGAAGTTCAAGAAATAAAGGTTTTGGGAACAATGGACCAGGACTATCTACTATTCTTGAAAAATCATGTGAAGCTCTATTTGGTGTCAAAAGAAAGCTATTTCATTGAAGTTTATGACAGAAATAATCCCATGGACATGTCATGATCTTAAGGTTTCTAAAAAGTTGTTTTAAACAGACTCTGTTATTCTGAAAATTTGGTATCATTTGACAAATGAATGTAAAACACAATATAAGCATAATAGAAGTTCATGAATCATGTTAATCAAGTTAATCTATGCTTTTGATCTCTCATCCAATTATCTTAGATGATTTTTAAACCAAGTTTTATTCACCAATTCTTGTTGAGTGATCAAGGTATCACCATTTTGTATACATGATCATAATTTTAGTTAAACTTAGAAAATTCCATAATAGATGTATCAACTTCAAACGCTTGGAAAATGATCTTAACTCGATTGTATGCTCACGATTTTACATCAGCATATAGATACATGAGTTAGAAATTATCCCCAAAAGCGGATCATTGATAACAATTATAGATTTTTTGAAATTCAAGCACAAAGAGACTATGTACAAATCTGTCAACCGATTTCTCAACAATTTCTAAAAATAGCATATAGATCCTAGAGGTTCTCAAATGGATCGAATGCAAGCTAATTTATCAAAGTTTACCCATAAAATTTGAAATCCATCAAACTATGTGTTTTAGTGGACCAAATCTTATGGACAAAACCAATCTGTTTTGCTAAATTTTATCTTGTTTATTTTAAAGTGTGAGAAAAACATCTTAGGTGAAGATTGAAGTTTATTAGAGAGATCAAACTCATAGATTAATTTAATTATCATGATTCCCAATCAATTTAGCCCTCAAGTTCTACGAAGAACTTTAGATCATGAATCGAAGGGACTTACAAATATCCTATTGGAGATGAAATTCAATAAGAATTCTCGGTAATCGGAATAATGAAGAGATAGGTATGAACATAGGAATCATCCTTCGTATTGATCAAACTTCCAAACCATCATAGAATTCAAGATAGATACATTTATATAATCATGTATGCATAGATCTATACTAAATAGAAGAATGAAATCAAAATTGAAAACCAAAGTAAAAATCAATCTCTAATCATGAATATCAACCCAATCAAAAGAGACTTGGATCTAGCTATGTGAGTGTATGAAGAACAAGAGAGGATGAGGATGAGTGTTCTAGTCAAATAAAATAAAACTAAACTAGACCTAAGTCTTATAGATCTATATATAAGAAATAGGAATTAGAGATGAATGTTGATGTTTACCTCTTGGAGGATTCTCAATTATTTATTCAAAGTTGATTTGAAGATCTTCTTCTTCAAGTGTTCTTCAAGCTCTTCAAGCACTCATTCATGGAAGTTCAATGGAGGCAATTGATGTAAAAAATCTCTAATCTAATTATCTTGAGATTAGTTTAGAAAATGTTCATTCATAATTCACTTCATTTAAGTAGAATTCTCCCTTAAGTTGAAAGTATTTTGCAAGTATATTCCCTTGTGTACTCTCTTGTGTATGCTTGTATGTACTTGTGTGTCTATATATCTTGTGTGTCAAAGATAATCTCATATGGATCTATATATAGTGTTTTGAAAACTTAATTCTTAAGTTACAGAGTTAAAATAGGATTTTTAGAGAGCAGAAAAGGGTTAAAATGGCCATTTTGGTGCCTAAATGCAGTTTTCAGACAATTTTCCCGCAGTGGGAGGCTTCTAGAAGGGTCTAGATCCAAAAAGCTCGATGAAGGGGGCATGTAATGGGTGGCGGCTTAGGTGGGACCCACCACCTGCTTTTCCTCCTCCTCTGGATGCCCTTAAGCTATGATGATGCCAAAAATTTATAAGAGAGGTTTGGAGAGAGACACGAGAGATTGTATATGGTTCGGCCCCGTTAATGAGGTGACCTACATCCACGAGTGCGTTGGTGCACCTTCACTAAGAGATCACTAGTGGGGACTGGTGAGCCAACAGAGTGGGCGGCACTACCAGAAACCGGCCGAGTATATGAGTAATAGTAATGTGATTTACTATTCTTTATGCTCGGAATGTCCCCTTTTGGAGTCAGAATGTGAACTCCTTCAATGGGGGTGGGTGGCCTCTTGTATAGGTCCAAGAGACCACCCGTACAAGGTAACTTATTATATTAGGAAGCCTAATCTGGCTACAAATTGATAGCATGATTCAAGGAAAGTTTCCTATGTGGTTTAGGAAACTACTTGCTCCTTCCATTTAGTCTTTTAATATGGATAGGAAACTGTCTAGTTGTTCGCTGAATAAGCAACCATGCCTTCTGGGGGGTGCGTCCATGTGGGGCCAGCCTAAAGTGAATGTCTGGGCTGTTGACCATCCCAACCGATTCTGTGTAACGGCCCAGGGAGGCTGAGCAGTAGGCCCAGATTCACGATGACTTGACTTCTCTTTACTGAGGTGGCGAGGGTTGACTTTGATCGGATATTTTTGTACATACCAGCTGCCCCCCATTTTTAAAACTGATGGGATGCTTTATCAAATTAGGATTGAAAATTAAGACTACTTCTAAAAAACCGTTTGGGGGACTGGCCCCGAGAAACTACCTGGGCACTGCCGGTGGAGCTGGTCTTCCAGGGTCTGTACCGAGCGGTGGCTATGTGGGACCGGGACTGACTTCTGCCACATGTCAACCGATCACTGGCCTGGTCAGAATCCAGCAAGGGTGGTGCAAATGTAACCAAACAGTCACGTTGTAACTGGGCCATCAGATCCTACATTTAATGTGCGCGCCTTTTAAGGCAACGTTTCACGTGCCCGAGGTGACGGTTGGTAGGTGGTTTTGGCGAGAAAGCTTCTCGACCATTGGATCTGATATGATCTGGTCCGTCCATGCCATGTATATAAGAAGCACTTGTTCATTTTAGCCATTCCTACTGCCAAGACACAGAGATACCGAGCGGTTTGAGAGCAAAGATTTCCCGATCAAGCTTTCTGAGCCCTTTTACCTGCATTAATTCGTGTAAGTCTCTCACACCCGAGTTTCAATTCGCTGCTCATCCCATCACCCTCTTTTCCTTGTCTTTTCTTAGTGAAGCTAGAGAGGACAGATCCAATAGGTTTTGAACAAGAGTGAGAATTTTTCTTCTTAAGGTTCTATTCTTACTTTAGATCAGGCAGTACGTTAGACAAGTTGAGCTGAGCGGGCTGTCCCCGGGTAGTTTTAACTGAGTGTCACATAAATTTCAGGACATTGTATTCCCTAGCCTTTAGGTTGATAACCTTACCCCCTCTATTCCTCTGACTCGGAGTTCCTGACCCATACCTGGGTCGTCATTTACTTCCTTGCCCAATCACCGAAACCCCAAGGATGTGTCACTCCAGTTTTGACTCCTCTTCCCGGTCGGAGGATGAGCAGTCCGGGTCAGAGATGCTAGACACAAGTTTAAGTCAACCTTTCGTGACCCCCTCTGATCACCATAGTGAGGGCAGAATCCTAATCCGTCTAGCTGACGATGAATCGGATAAGGAGGCCCCCGTTGCCTCCGTTTCTCGGGGTTCAGATGATGAAACACCAAGGGAACCCGACCCTGATGTTGCCTTTGCCAGTGATTTCATCTCGTCCACCTTACATGTTGAAGACCTCAACCACATTAGGGATAGTTACAGCCTTCCCGACTACTACTCCCTGGCCGTGCATGCTGGTGGAGCCCAGATCTACTAGCGGGGTTTTACCACCCTATATGAGGACATCCTCATTGTTGGATTCCATATTCTCCTCCATCTAGTCGCTCGCCCCAAAGGCAACTGGCCCCAAACGGTTGGAGGTTTCTTATTGGGTCCATCTCCCTTTGGCCCCAAGTTTTTGGGTATGAGCTTTCTATTCAGGAATTTTTCTTGATGCACCTACTGTTTCCTGTACATGGGGAGGTCGAGTTCTTTTCTCTCGGGGCGCAGCAAGGGAGAAAGATCGTAGTAAATTGGCCGAGCAACAACAAAGATTGGAAGAACAGATTCTTCCAAGTATCTACTCTTAGACTGTGTGTGCCTGCCCTGGGGATCCAGATGAGGACTTCCTGGGTAGGAGAACTGAGGGGTAAGTTAGTGCAGTATCTTCTGTACACTTCTTTTACTTCGATCTGAGACTAACCACATTAAATTTTTCCTTGTAGCGGGATTAAGCAGTCTACCGAGCATTCCCAATGAGTGCCAGGCCAGGATCAGGGGCTTGCCAAAGCTGCCAACCAACATTTGGAACATGCTGACCCGGACGAGTGATTTTACAGCCTCCTATAACCCGGCCGAGCCCATCGAAGCTCCTGTCTTTCCACCCATAATTCCTGGTAAGTACCCGGGCATACTTGATCTCGTCTGTATCCCATCGTCTCTGTTGGTTACTGACCGCCCTTCTTTTCTTTTTTTACAAAAATGGCCCCCAAAAGAGATCTTGAACAGTTCAGGGCCAGGCAGGCCGCTACCGCTGCCGCCACCCGGGTGGCAAATAGAGGAGGAAATAAGCCCGCTGCAGAGGCCTCGGGCAGGAAATGCTCGCTGAGGAAAATTTGACACGGGACTGTGAACCGTTTGGAACCCGAGGGGACTTTAGCTCCCCGTGTGGTGGTGGTAGAGACTCCCCCCGCCTCCCGAGCAAAAATACCATCCGGGGTGCCAGTTGAAGAATCGACAGTGATTAAGAATAGGGTCAAGTCTGTCCTTCTTCCTAGCCAAGTGGAGACGTGTGCAAATATGTCTCCTGAGGCATTCCAGGGATGGCTATACAGCCTCTCCTACATGGTAAGCATTGACACCTCTGCCCATTCATTGCCACTACTTTTCTTTCATATACCCAGTTAACTGACCAGTTTTTGGGCTTCTTGCAGGTCGGCTGTATGGCCACTAGGGCTGAGTCCTTCCTGCCCTCTCTGGCCGGGAGGGCTACTACTGCTGAAGCCGCTCTGGCAGAGGAGCAGGCTGCCTTGGAGGCCAGGGAAAATGCACTGGCTCTAGAGAAGGACAAGGTGAAGGGCTTAGCCCTGAGCCTTGGGGAAGCCCAGGCGGATTTGGTGACTGCCCTGGCGGATCTGGAGGCATCCTGGGCCATTGCGACAACCACAGAGGCTCGAGCAAAGGCTACAGTTGAGGCAACGATGGCGGGGTCCAAGGAAGAGGCTTTCGATGATGGCTTCTTTTAAGGTTACGAGGACCTCAAGCAAAGGCTGGCCCAGGATCACCCCAAATGGGACATCTCTTCTTATGAGGGTAGTGACTCGGACTACTGGGATCTTGGTCCTCCCACTTCCAATGATTCTGTGACTCTGGCTAGAGAAGCTGATGACTCCGTCGTCTTGGCTGGAGCTGCTGATAGTTCTGCTGCCCCGGGTGGTAGCTCAATCCCGGGTGAAGGACCTGCTCTGGTGGGAGAGACCGGAGAGACTGAAGACGTGGTCATGGTGGATGACTCTTAGTCCCCAACCTGTTTCTTCATCTTCTTTTTTTTGTTTTGGTGGTTATTTTTTTTTGGAGGGGGGGGAGGCTACTGCAATTGCCCCCAAGTATCTGTACAAACTGTTTAATTAATGAAAAAGTCCATCGAGGCCATCTTTTGCATTAATTGTTTATTATTCCATACTTGTATGTGTGTTTATGTTTGCCAATACCCGACCAGTTGTTAGCCAATCTAAATCCCTACCTTAGTAAAAGGTTTAGGACTATAATCGGTAAAGAATATTTGGTCTTTCAAGGACCTGTTAGGTAGGTCCCACTCAGGTATATTGTAGGTTTGTGACCTGTTAATTATCCAAGCAATTTCTCTGGGACTATAGGTACTTAGGAATGTTAGGTGTCCTATGATTCCAAGTCCTGTTAGTGCCTAGTGTGATTTCCTATGTAGCCTCGTATTCCCCTGCCCCCTAAGCATTTGCTAAGGCAGGCATATAGAGATAGTGACCGTAGGAAACCGACTTGGAATGTTGGTGGTTGCAGGGTCTTTTGAGGCTTGCTATCATCAGCCACCTAGGAGGTGTTGCCCCCATCGTTAGTTGGACCTATGCGAAGCCTGTGCCTCGGGTTATGGTCCCGAGGCCTTTTGGATTCCTAGGGTCTTACCCCAAGGTCTTTTGAGTGAGTAAATACAGAGAAGAGTTGTTCGGCAAGAAAAATAAACTTTTATTACTTATATGAATAGGATTTCTCGGGCAGGGCTACATGGTTCCTAGCCAATATTATTATCATGCTTCACTGGAAATACTTGCAGAGATGCTAAACGTTACAAATGCGAGAGAGGTCGTACCCGTCCATAGTTTGTAACCAGTAAGTTCCTGGTCGGTTGACTTGGGTAACCTTGTACAGTACTTCCCAGTTCGGTCCTAATTTACCATAGCTCAAGAATCTGGTAGACTGGTTTACCGCCTTAAGAACGAGATCCCTGATCTGGAAACTCCGGTGCTTGACTTTGCTATGGAAGTACCGAGAGACTCTCTGTATGTAAGCTGCCACCTTTTAGATATGCTCGGTCTCTTTTTTCTTCCACCAAGTCAAGCTCTGCTCTGAGGGCTTCCTAATTGCTCTGCTCGCTAAAATTTGCTACCTAGTACGTAGGCAACCCGAGCTCCGTGGGAACTACCGCTTCCATGCAGTAGGTTAGTGAGAATGGTGTCTCGCATGTTGTCACTCGGGGGGTGGTGCGGTAGGCCAACAGCAGGGTCGGTAATTCCTCCGACCATATGCCCTTGGCATTTTCAAGTCTTGTTTTAATTAACTGCAAAATAGTCCGATTTGTCACCTCGGTTTGGCCTTTAGCTTGAGGGTGCTCGGGAGAGGAGTAGTGATTTGATATACCATATCCCGAGCAGAACTGCCTAAATACCAGTGTGTCAAACTGTCGGCCGTTGTCGCTGACCAGAACGGGAGGAATGCCGAACCTGTAGAGGATGTTTTTCTTAACAAAACTTTCCATCTTTTTCTCGGTGATTATGGCTAAGGGCTCGGGTTTTGACCACTTGGTGAAGTAGTCCACTACGATGACAGTGAACTTAACTTGCCCTTTTCTGATCGGGAGAGGACCAACAATGTCGATACCCTATTAAGCGAACGGCCACAAACTGATGATGGGTGTTTGGGGTTCTCCCGGTCGGTGGATCATTGTGGAGTATCTCTGGCACTTGTTGCATCACCTGACATACTTTTGGGAATCCCGGGCCATTGTCGGCCTATAGTAGCCCTGCAGTAGGGCTTTTTGGGAGAGCGCCCAAGCTCCTACGTGGTTATTGTAAACACCTTCATGGATTTCATGTAGTATTGCTAGGACCTGTGTGGGGTTGACACATCGGAGGTATGGGATAGAGAACCCCCTTTTGTAGAGGATGCCATTGACGAGATGATATCTGGCCGCCCGATACTTTATCCGGCGGACTTCTTCCCTTTCATTCAATAGCGAGCCGGTTGTGAGAAATGTCATGATTGGATCGACCTCCATGCCTTCCAAGTTCATCACATTTGGCTCAGGTAAGTATTCAACGCTTATCCCGGGCAAGTCTGACTCAGAGAGCAAAGCGAGGTGGACTAACCAATCGGCCCTTGTGTTCTCTTCCCTCGGGATTTGTGTGATCGAGAATCCCTTAAGCTTCTTCGAGACCGTTCTGACGAGGGCTAAGTAAGCTACCACCTTCTCTTCCCAGGCATCATATTCTTGAATAACTTGGTTGACCATGAGCTGGGAGTCGTTGTACCCTTGAACTTGTTGCGCGCCTATTGAAGTAACCAGCTGTAATCCTACCAACAAGGCTTTATACTTGGCCTCGTTGTTAGAGGCACAAAATCCGAACCTCAGCGCATACTCAAGCTGGATTCCATCTAGAGTAGTCAGGATGATCCATGCCCCTCTTCCCTATTTGTTGGAAGACCCATCCACATATAGTACCCAGGTTGGGACATTCGACTATAGGTCGGGCAGTAGGTCAGGAGGGATGAGCTCTTTAATTGGGTCCTCTGGGTATATGAATTCTACAAGAAAGTCTGCCACAGCCTGACCTTTGATAGTCGTGTGGGGTCTGTAGGTTACTTCAAATTTCTCTAACTCTAAGGCCCACTTAATGAGCCTTCCGACTGTTTCAGGCTTACTCAAGATCTGGCGGAGAGGCTGATATGTGAGGACTACTATTATATGGGCCTGGAAATACGGGCAAAGTCTCCGGGCAGAAGTGATGAGGGCAAAGGCGAGCTTTTCTATACGAGAGTATCTGCTTTTCGCACCTTGTAGTGCCCTACTAATATAATAGACTAGGAACTATATCCCATGTTCTTCTCAGATGAGAGCTGAGCTGACCGCTGAGGGGGCCACTGCTAAATATAAGAACAATTCCTCATTTGCCACGGGTGTTGAGAGTAAAAGGTGTTAATGCCAAGTACTTCTTGAGTTCCTAAAATGCCTCCTCGCACTCTTCCGACCACTGAAATGCCTTACGGAGGATTTTGAAGAATGGTAGACACCGGTTGGTGGCTTGGGAGACAAATCTGTTCAATGCGGCGACCCGCCCAACCAAGCTATGAACTTCTTTTGTCGACCTGGGTGACCACATGTTGATGATGGCCAGGATTTTCTCAGGATTTACCTCGATACCCCGTCTACTGACTAAGTGTCCCAGGAACTTCCTGGACTAGACACCAAACGAGCACTTGGCTAGGTTCAACCTCATCCCAAACTTTCTCAAAATGCTGAAGGCCCCAGCCAGATGCTCGAGGTGGTTGAGCTCATCCCGGCTTTTAACCAAGAGATCGTCAACGTAGACCTCCATGGACTTCCTGATCAGATCCTTGAACATGTGATTTACCAGGCGTTGATAGGTTGCCCCGTATTTTTCAGCCTGAAGGGCATCACTTTGTAGCAGTACGTTCCTTGATCTGTAATGAAGGAAGTCTTCTCTTCGTCTCTGGGATACATGCTGATCTGATTGTATCCCGAGTAGGCATCCATAAACGAGAGGAGTGCGTGACCGACTATGGAGTCCACAAGGAGGTCTATCTTGGGCAATAGTTAGCAATCCTTGGGGTATGCCTTGTTGAGGTCAGCGAAATCCATGCACATTCTCCACTTCCCGTTGCTTTTCTTGACTAGAACCACTTTTGCTAACCAGTCAGGATAATGGACCGTTCGGATGGAATTCGCCTTTAGGAGCTTCTCGACCTCTTCACATACTGCCACCTGCCTTTCGGCTGCCATGCCCCGTCTTTTTTGCTTGACCGGCCAGGAGTCCGGGTTGATGTTGAGGATGAGACATGACTCAAGGATCTATCCCCGGCATATTTTTATGGCTCCAAGCGAAGACATCCTGGTTCTACTGTAGGAATCGGATCAACTTCTCCTTAAGGTCTGGCTTTAAGAAAGTACCAATGCTAACGAACCGATCGGGAAACCTCGAATCTAGCACCACATAATCCAGTTGCTCCACCGGACAACTCCATCGCTTTGATCCCTTGGGTCCATTTCCTAAATGTTCAATGTCTCAATTATGGCCTCTCTGCGTAGAGAGCTGACGTAGCAGCTCTGAGTAGTCGCTTGATCTCCCTGTAAGCTGCCAGGTCCCTGGGGGGTTGGAAACTTGATGACTAGGCTGTACGTTGACACAACTACCTTGTCTTTGTTGAGAGTCGATCTCCCGAGGATGGAGTTGTACGTGGACGGAGCTTCTATAACTACAAAGTTTACCAGCACAGACGTCTGCTGGGGGTAAGTCCCCATAAGAACCGGGAGCTCTATGATACCAAGCGGTTGTATAGTGGACCCGTTAAAACCTACTAGGGGAGTGGCCATCGGTCGGAGATGATCCCTAGATATCTCAAGCTGATCGAATGCCGAGTCGAACATGATATCAGAGGAATTTCCAGTATCCACCAACACCCTTTTAACAATATAGTTTACCACGGAGAGCGTCACCACCAGCAGATCATCATGGTGGCAATGCAGGCCTAGCATGTCCTCAGATGAGAATGTTAATACGTCGGTCGGGAGGGAGCCAGTAGAGTGGACATGGCAGACATCCAATCGGGATTCCCTAGCATGCCTCTTCCTGGATGACTATGAGTCCCCTCCTCCCGAATTTCCTCCGGAGATTACACTAATTTGCCTGAGGGGTCGCGGCTACTCGGGAGCCTGGGTGCCTTACTAAGGTCGTCTATCTGCCGCCATGAACTCGACTAGATGGCCCTGTTCAATCAGCTTTTTAATTGCAATCTTGAGCTTAAAGAAATCCTCTGTGTTATGTCCATGGTCTTTGTGAAAGTGGCAAAACATAACCCGATTTCTCTTATCGGGCAGACTTTTTAGCTTTGCCGGCTCCTGGAGGAGCCATCGGGTCTTGGCAGTGGCCATAACCTCATGAATAGGCCGGGAAAGGGGTGTGAACTTGATCGGGGGCTGATCCCGACTACTTTTAGGCTAATCCTATTTCATCTTCTTTCCCGAGCCCTTCTCTGGGGCATCGCGCTTCTACTTTAATACCAAGGACTCGTCTTCTGCCAAACTAGTGTGCTTGGCCTTGAGGAATTTCTCAGTGTCGATGTACTTTCTGACCCTCTCCAAGAGCTCCACCAGGGTTGCCGGTCGGTCGCGATGAAACAACATGGCAACCTTGGTGTCTTGAACTCCCGAACAAAAGGCCATGATTGCGGCTGTTTCGTTCAGATTATGGATTCGGAGCTTCTGTTAGTTGAAATGGTCCACATACTCCCTTAGGGAGTCCCCTTTTCGCTGCTTGATGGTCAGCAGCTGGGTGTTCGGTTGTGACCGGTCGAGCATCCCCACAAACTGGCTGATCAAGAGCTTGCTCAATGTCTTGAAGTTATCAACCGTTCGGGGTTTCAGAGCATGGAACCACTGCGCGGCTGGCCCTTTAAGAGTGCTAGGAAAGGCCAGGCACGATAACTCATCGAGCGTGGTAACCAGTGCCATTTGAGCTTTGTATGTACAGACATGGTCCACTGGGCTCCCTGAACCATCATAGGAGCTAAGATGTGGCGGCTTAAATTTTTGCGGGATGGGGAATCCCGTTATCTGGGCTGTATAGGGAAACTCGATCTCTGTGTTGGTGAGATCCTGGCAAGATTTGTGACTCAACCTTTTGATTTCCTGCTACAAGTCCTCGATCTGGGCCTTTACATCTCGCCCGGTTTTCCTCTCTATGTCTGAGCGGTACGTCGGGCCTGATGATGAGGCCTCCTCTTCAAAGTCTATCATCCTCGGGGATAGAAGACGACTCCGACTTTGGGAATCATGTGCCTAAGATCTTCCCAGCTCCTGACCGGAGGGTCTTTGGCCGATTCCCTGGCCTTTTGTCCTGATTCTTCCCCTCTGACGGCGCATTGTTTGTTGATGATATCTCTAGCATCTTCCACCCTGTGAGGATTGGTCCGTGCTCTACTTCTAGTATGCCCGGGCGTTCTGCTACGGTCACCATCCCTGACGTGTTCCCAATCCGACAGGTACACCAGCGCATAGTGGGTATGGTTCCGGACTCGTGCGAGCTCTCGGTCTGGTACACTTTTCCCAGGCTGGTTCTCAGATTGAGGACGCTTTACCAGTAGGTCCAACAAAGCTTCAATCTCCTGCTAAATTTGCCGCTGGCCTTCCAGAAGTTGCGCAAGCACCGGTGTTATTTGCTCGAAGGTCATGGAAGCGGCCTACTGCTCGAGTTGCAAGTTCTCCTGACCGGCCTGGGCGGTATTCTTCTTACTCGACTTCGGTGGCATGATGATCAGTCAAGAAATTTGTTGGTGAAAAATATATCATGTTTCCACAGACGGCGCCAAACTGATGATGCCAAAAATTGGTAAAAGAGGTTTAAAGAGAGACACTAGAGATTGTATATGGTTTGGCCCCGTTAATGAGGTGACCTACGTCCACGGGTGCGTCGGTGCGCCTTCACTAATAGATCACCGGCGGGGATTGGTGAGCCAACAGAGTGGGCGGAACTACCAGAAATCGGCCAGGTAAATCGAGGGGATTCGCCTCGTAACTACTCCCCCATATGAGTATAAAGAATGGTTAAGCCAGCAGAACCCCAGTCAAAATCTACAATCTCCTCAAGATTTCAAAGGCTATAGTGCATGTTCAGTTTAATCCACTCAGCTCGAGCAGATAGAAGAGAGCAACCAAGCAAATATAAGATGAAAGCATGGGTAAGCTGTATATCAGTAAATTGAACCATTTTTTCAGAAGGCTGGAAGTTGTTGACAAACTATATAATGCTCACACTCGATCCGTGAAGATCTGGGTCAGAATAATGCCTAGAAGCCGCTCGATAATAGTTGGGTGTCTGTGGATGTTCTTCACAAAGGCAAGATGGTGACCACCGAGTGAAATGCTAGTAATCATCACAAAGTCAAGTAGTCATGGTTATCTCCTCAAAAGGCACGTAGAAAGTATTTGTGGAATCCCACCACCTCTCAGTAAGAGCTTAAATCATTAGCCAGATCATTAGCAGGTCTCTCCAACAAGGTTACAAAAGACCCAAAGCTCGTTTGTTTTACATTGGCTACTACTTGGGGACGTGATTTCGAGAATTCATTAAACCATTCAAGGCATTTTCCATGGCTACCATGACCTTTGGGGTGTCCTAGCACATTCTAAAAGAAAATTGAAGGATGATTCCTAAGAATTTGCAAGAATTTGAAAGAAGACATACATGAAGCATAAATAATGCAAAATTAAAAAAATGGGTTACCTCTTGATGAAAAGCCCTCCTAGAGATGTGATTTAGTGGCTCCTTTATAGTTGGATGCTCCATGGATTGAGCTGATGAAGTTCTACTAGCTTGAAATTGATTTCTACACGTGCTAGAACTCTCTCCTTGCCCATGGGAACTTGAATCTTCATTGAAAGAGTTGAAGAAAAGTCCCCAGACATTAAGAATCAAGGGCACCGCAGCTTGAAAATAGCTAAGAAATGATGATTTGCAGCGAACTCCTGTTGTTTTGGGATTGATAATGTGTTGTCTTACAAAATGGTCATTTCAGTCTACTATTGCTCAAGAATTACATCCAGAACGGATTTGCAAAAGATGAATCAGAATACAAGATCTTCAAACCATGAGCAAGATATTTGAGAAAGGGTCAGAATAAACCCGACATATTGCAGGAATATTTGAACTGGTCGAAGCAATGATATGAGTCTTAGATTGAATCAGCAGGGCCTCCAGAATATGAGCCTTTTTACTCATATCTCAGAAATCACATATATCTTTCCACGTAGAGAACTCTTAGATATCATCAGAATTACCTCTAGAAAAAAGGTATAGTTTAGTAAATTCGTGAAATCAGAACCCATACAACTCTCAGAAACCATACAATTTTGTAGCCTCTATCCAGCATTGCATTGTATTCTTGCATTTGGAGATTTCTTGATTTTCCCAAATTTTGAATTTCTTGATTTTTGTGGATTTTCATTTTTCCTAAAACCTTTCAGTATGGTTATTGGGTGCCTTCTAGCTTTGGCACTCACTTGCAGTTCACGCAATTCACAACAAGCTCTGCCAAAGAGGGGCAAACTGTAGACACCCAATTTTGACCACACTAATAGGATATAGGGTGGACAATGTCTTGGAGGATTCAATGATAAAAAGCACCCCATGGAAGGTATTGGATTCCACACAATCGAAAGATCGAACTTCGAAAAGTGACTTCAAGCTATGAAAAGCCCTTTTTCGTGCATAAATCCTGATTTTTGTCAAAATCATCTCTCAAAATTCATATTCTAGCTGATGATGAATTAAAATTACGTCTTTTCCCATTCTCCTTAAAACATAAAGCAAAATTTTGTCTCCAATCTATAGAGCCAAATACCATCAAAACATGGAAAGCATTGCATACTGTATTCTTATAAAAGTTTTTCCCTATTATGCATACAAATCAAATTCAAAAATCCATAATGAACTTTGTGATGCAAGATGGGGAAATACTATATGACACTTCGGAATAATTTAAAGAACTACTACACTCTTGCCCACATCAAATTCCCAAGTGGCAATTGGTGCAAATCTTCTACGAGGGACTTGTTCCCTTAGTTCATAATACCATTGTAGACACCCAATTTTTACCACACTGATAGGATTTAGGGTGGACAACATATTGGAGGATTCGATAAGGTACTAGATTCCACACAATCAAAAGATCAAATTTCAGAAATGGACTTCAAGCTTAAAAAAGCCCTTTTCTATGCATAAATCCCGATTTTGTAAAAAAATTTCTCTCAGAATTCATATTAACTCAGGGATGTATGAGCTTTAGGTGTTCTAAACATAGTATTCTAGGTATCCAAAGATTCAATCTTAAAGAAAAGTTTTAAATCGATGCACATTGAAAAGCAATTTTGAAAAAGAAGTCATTTGATTTCAAAAAGACAACGAAAATTCTGGAGGACTTTTGGACTTCAATTGGACCTAAATTTTCATTTCAAAACCTCATGGAATATTTTTATACTCAAATTCAACTTGACATCTTTCCAACGGTACGGAAACGGACAATTTTAGACACCAAAAAGCATTTTTACGAAAATCTGAAATGCAGTGAACCTAATATTTTAAACAAGGCTTGTAGGCAACCAGAGGGTGGAGAATAGTAGGTGGCGGGTCCCACTTATGGAGTAGCAAATCCTACCTAAGCCACCACCTATATTTTTCCCCCTTCATCGAGCTTTTTGAGTTCCAAAGCCTTCTAGAAGCCTCCCACTACGAGAAAATTTTCTGGAAACTGCGTTAAGGCACTGAAATGGTCATTTTAACCCTTTTCTAATCTCTGAAAATCCTATTTTAATCCTGAAACCTAAGAGCTAAGTTTTATAAACTCTAAATATAGATCTATATGAGATCATCTTTGAAAGAAAAAAGAGTGGATAGACGAGAATATAGAGAAAAAAGTACACACAAGGGAGAAGTATATACAAGTGAATATACTTACAAGATATAAGAATATACATAGAATTCAAAAGAGATTTCTAGAGAGATGAAGTGAATTATGATTAAAATTTCTTAAACTAATCTCAAGATAATTAGTTTAGAGATTTGGACATCAATGGCCTCCCTCAACTTCCATGGATGAGTGCTTGAAGAACTTGAAGAACACTTGAAGAAAACTCCTATTTTATCAACTTTGGAGAACACTTGAAATCAACTTTGGTTTCATAATTAAGAATCCTCCAAGAGGTAAGCATCATAATTCATCTCTAATTCCTATTTTTATATATAGATCTATAAGACTTGGATCTAGTTTAGTTTTGCTTTATTTGTTAGAACACTCACCTTCTTCCTCTCTTGTTCTTCACACACTCACATAGCTAGATCCAAGTCTCTTTTGATTTTATTGATAATTCTTAATTAGAGATTGATTTTCACTTTTGATTTTCGATTTTGAATTCTTTCTTCAATTTAGTTTAGATCCATGCATACATGATTGCATATATGTATCTGTTTTAAATTCTATCATAGTTTGGAAGTATGATCTATCAGAAGGATGATTCCTATGTTCATACCTATCTCTTGATTATTCCTATTACCCAGAATTCCTATTGAATTTCATCTCCAATAGGATATTTGTAAGTTCCTTTGATCCATGATCTATATTTCTTCATAGAACTTCAGGGCTAAAATGATTGGGAATTATGAAAATTAAATATATCTATGAGTTTTGATCTCTCTAAAAAGCTTCAACCAACATCTAAGATGTTTTGCTCGCACTTTAAAATGAATTAGATAAAAATTCAGCAAAACAGATTAGTTTTGTCCATAAGATTTGGTCCATGAAAGCCCATAGTTTGATGAATTTCAAATTTTTTGGATAAACTTTGATCAATTAGCTTTCATTCGATCCGTTTTGAGAACTTTTAGGATCCATATACTATTATTACAAATTGTTGAGAAATCGGTTGACAGATTTGGACATAGTCTCTTTGTACTTGAATTTCAAAAAATCTATAATAGTTATCAATATTCTGCTTTTTGGGGATGTTTCCTAACTTATGTATCTATATGTCGATGTAAAATCGTGAGAATACGATCGAGTTAATATTGTTTTCTAAGCATTTGAAGTTGATACAACTATTCTGGAATTTTCTAAGTTTAACTACAAATATGAATATGTATACAAAATGGTCATACCTTGATCACTCAACAACAATTGATGATTAAAACTTGGTTTAGAAATCATCTAGGATAAATGGATGAGAGATCAAAAGTTGGATTAACTTAATTAATGAAATTCTATTATGTTTTGCATTTCTTTATCAAATGATACAAAATATTCAGAATAACAGAGTCTGATTAAAACAATTTTTCAGAAACTTTAAGATCATGACTTGTCCATGGGATTATTTTTGTCATATACTACAATGAAATAGCTTTCTTTTGAAACCAAATAGAGCTTCACATGTTTTTTGTAGAATTAATTATGTTTTTTACAAGAACAGTGGATAGTCCTGATCCTCTGTTCCCAAAACTCTTATTTCTCGAAGTACTTTTTGGAGAAGTTCCCTAAGACATGTATCTAACTTAGTGTAAAAGGGTTTTAACCATCTCATGTTTAAGACCACTTTTGATAGGATTCATTAGACGTTGTTGAATCTGGAAATTTGATTGATGACATCTTTTACTCATCATTCATGCATATCATTTGTTTGCTTGTATTTTTACAATGATTAGGTATTTGTTTTTGTCTTAGTGCAGAGAATTGAATGCCATGGATCCAGACTTCGATTTATGAGCTTGCCTCATCTGCATGTGGCTTAGTTCCCGTGCATCGTGTACTATCTCTATCCTTTCTCTTAGAATTTTTCTGGGTTTACAACTTTATTTTCAACGACTCAATTCCTTTAGGATAGTCTCTGTTTATATGATTACATGCTAGAAACATATTATCTAAGATTGTTGCATGATTGCATTACACGTTTCCTTTCTTTTTCTTTTTGTGACTCCGCTTGAGTCAACTCAATATAAGTCTTCTCGTTCCCTTTTGCATATCATGACATGTTTCCTTTATTTGCATTGGTCCCAGGCGGGACTAGCCACTGTAATTATACCTCTCTCTTGTATTACATGTGCATCCAATTTCTACTTGATTTAATCTCTTGACATGATTTTTCTTAGATGTTCCCTTTTTGACATGTATATATTATCTAGTACGTTTAAGGAAACAACACCAATTATGAATTAAGAACAAGGATATTTGAATTAAGGCCTACCACTCAGTAGGGCGAGGAGGGGGTACTTTAGTCGTGCTCGGGCTCCTTCCCCTCTCGTACCAAGACCCCCGAACCTAGTTTCTGGTAATGAAGGGCGAGTAACCTTATTCAATTTTAGGCGAGTCAAACTTTGATTTGCTAATTCCTGATAAAAATTAGGTGGCGACTCTATGTCTCTAGGATTGCGTGAGAAAGTTTTAGTTTTCCCTTAAGTGTGCTCCTTGGATCCGTCCGACACTATCAAGGGAAAACGCCAGGGCTCACCCATCATCTACATCTGGTCCACAATCTGGCGACTCTGTTGGGGATTTGAACATGAAACTTATGATTTCTTCTTCTTCAAGGGTTTGACTTGAACCAATGAATATCCTTGTCATTAATTTGATAAGTCATGTTGTGTTTACCTGCATTTGCACTTGCATTGTTCTTTCACAGCGACTGCTTAAGACCATTGCCATAAGGGTGGAGGGCCCCCTTTCCTCCATTTGTCAAGAGACTTTGGTAGCATGTAGTCACTATTAGCCTTGTACTGCGTGCGATATATAGAGCCCTTGGCTTGCTAATGGACCCTTTATGAGACTAAAACCCGGCCTTTGCATATAATTTTTATAGAACCCTTCAATTAGGATCTTGATTATCATCTTTGATTAGGACAATGTGATGAATTATTTTCGTTTGCCCATAAGGGATTATGTGAATGATGAGGACGTGTATGCGAGGGCATCATCAAACCTTGTATGGTAGTTTCCTCTAGAGTAGTATGGTCTTTATCCAAACATCCAATCATTATTCAAGGACGATTTTTGAAAATTTTGAAAATCCAAGCATTTCTTCGAAAAACCCAAGTCTTTTGAAAATTTTATGAATATCCCTTTTGAAAATTCTCTTTGAAATTCACTTTCACAAAATCTTTCCAAAATTTTTCCATAGCTTAGAAAATTTCAAAATTCCTACTTTCGTTTTCAAAAAATCATGATATCACACTTTGATGATTCAATTTCGAATTTTTCCTCTCAGATTTTAGAAATTCAAATTTACTACCTCGATTTTAAAGAATCATGATTTCACACCACAAGCATTGATGGTTCAAAAGAGCTTTTGAAAATTACAAATCTCTCCCCCTCTTTCAAGAATTTCATAAAAAATTCAATTTTGCAAACATGAGCCATCAAGAATTTTAAAGCTAAAAATCCTTTGATAAGGATTGGATTAGTAAGGTTATTAGCATACTCAAGGAATCTTATGTGTTTATGTGCTGATATGCTAGGTCTAAGCTAGATTAAGGTGCATTGCATTATATTAGATTGCATTTCAGCTGAATTGCATACACTACACGAGCATTGCATATACGACTCATGAGTGCTACGCCTCAAACATACTTTTGAAAAGAAAAGATTCGTTTTCCTCAGAATTTTGAAAAAAAAATATTTCTTTGATTTTAAGAAAATGTTTTGAGAAGAAAAAGATTTTCCATCTTTATAAATCCACTTTTGTAAATATCATTTTTTGAAAATTCTTTAGCAATGAAGATATCTGATTATTTTGAAAATTCTGAATAAACTAGAGAAGAGAAGATAGGGACCTAAGGATTGAACTCCCTGAATTTCAGAGTAAGAAGTAAAATTGCAGACAGATGGCTCCTCTTGATCCTCAGGCTCTTTTCTCATGGATGAATGAGGTCACCGGTATTGATCATCTACATTTCAGATATTTTTCCCTTAGTACACTCTTTCAGCGGAGAAATGTGAAGTTTGAAGAAGATATTATGCGCGCTGCCATTCGATGTTGGGATCCATGTATTTCTGTTTGGACATCAAGAGATCTCACCAATATTTGAAAATTTTAGTGCTATTCTCATTTTTAGCCCCTACTCCGATCTGACCTTCCCACCATCCAGGCTGGATATGTAAAGAGCCAAACATCACTCCTCAATTGTTCTCCTTGTGTTGCCTGTCTATGATTTCTAATCAGGAGATTGATTTTCCCCGCCTATTTGCTCACTATTGTACTGCCATAGAATGACATTTCGATCACTCCATATCTAGATGGGTGCCTTGACATTGGCTATGATTTTGCACTTCTTGTTTTCATCTTCATCTCATGTCCTCATACCAGTTGCCTATGGACTTCGTTCTCAATGTAACCCTATGATGCTGGTTCTAGTAGAAACTCTAATGGGTTTAGATCGTGCACATGCTGACGGAATAGTACACCTTTCTGGTGCCCCTTTAGTGCTGCAAACTTGGCTTCTTGAGCGACTCAGTGTATTGGCATATCCTTGCGGTCTTTGCAGAATCCCTTCTTTAGATCAGAGGTAGGTACAAAATTTTTTTAGCAATTCTGAGGTTTGGTTCGTTTAGTTAAGCGGTCTCACCACTGAGGACATCCGTTGGGTACACCCTTTGGGATTATTGTTCAGTTACTGTTAGATTTCCAAGGCGAAGTGGGATATGGCTTCTTGGTTTACATGCTACCACTTTTTCCATCTCATATCGAGTAGCTAGGCAATCTAACTATAGACAGGACACTTCTAAGGATGACATCGGGGTTACGAGAGATTCAATTTTGCAATCTTCATTGATTACTGCTTTCACCACTACATAGCATGAGCAGATTACGGCACCTTTTCCACGAATTGCCGCCTCCATCTAATTATCAATTGAGTATTTTCTAGAAATCCATAGGGTGATTGAAAGGCAGAGCCAGATTCAGTAGAGACATTAGAAAGGGGCATTATAGAGAGCTTGAAGCTTAGAAATGAATGATTGAATGATGATGTTTGGAAGCAGCTGCATGCTGAAGGCAAATGGATGGGGAATAAGCAAATCATAGTGATGCTCCACTTGAGATCAGGTCGAGTCCAGTCGAGTCAGTTTTGAGTCATGTTGTCGAGTTTGTCTATCGTCAAGTTTGTGTTTAAGTCTATATTGAGTATTGTAATCCTTCCCTTTCAAAAGTGATAAAATAAAATCTTGATTTGCTTGATCAAATGCGCCTTGCCATGAATCAATGAATGAATCGCTAAGCTGAAAATATCACTTCTCTGATTATTGTGAAAAATACACTGCTGATAATTTTGTGCATTCAAAAGAATCCTGAAAGGATCAAAGTCGACTTTGCGCTAACACCGAAGAAAGCTAAGAATTGATTAGTCTTACTTTAAGAATCTTGAGATGCTTTTGCTTAAATCTTGAAAAGATATGCTTGATAGTAACTCGGGACTAGCTTAAATCCCTGATCTTCCCATTTCAGAAACCTGAGCCCAGGAAAATGAGTCATTCAAACCTGTCTAAATTGTAAGCCATGTACATTTTGTCCTTGATGGTAGCCAAACATTTCAAATAAACTATTTCTCTCAAAACGAAAAAAAAAAAAAAAAGCTTGCTAGGATGAAAACCCGAAATGGCGCCTAGGCAAAAGTTAGAGCATAAAAAATAAAGTTTTGCGTGTTGTTTTCAAGAACCTGACCCTAGCCAGTCAAAACTTTAGAGAGAAAAGAAAGGAAAGAAGTGAAGAAGAGGAAGAATGAAGAAGATCGAGAAATTGGGAACAAGAATTATCCCAAAGCTTTGCTTTGTAATTTCTTCAAGTAAGCCCAAAGATTTGAAGGGCTAATCTTGCTCCGAAAACATGTATGATGTATGATGAGAAATGTAAAATTGGTTGGCTAGTGAAAAGGTGAAAAGAATCAACCGTCAAAGACAAAGAAAAAGAAAGAAGAAAAAGAAAAGAAAAGAAAAGAAAAACAAGAGGTAGTATAGTTTCTTTCAACACTACCACAAGTGAACAGCTTCAGAAAATCTATCTAATGACATGACTTGAACAGCCTCCCAATTCTTGAATCCTTGCTCTTTTCAAAACCTCCAGCCTTCGAGGAACTATGCTTGACCTGATTCCCACTTGGGGATACTCAGGCAACCTACTCGGTTCAGTCACTATTCCTGAAACATGAAGCCACATCTTAAATACTTTCTTTCAAAACCTCGGCCAAACTACTTTGGACCTGATTCCAAATTGGCAATAAGTAGGTGAGCTTCCAACACTCTCGGTCCCTGAACCTTGCAAACTAGGGGCAAACTTTCAAAGTTTACCCAAGAGCCTCAAGATATCACTGCCACACTAAGGGCAGACTGTGTTTGCCGAAGCTTCCATTTATCCTTGTCAACTAGGGGTAAACATCATTTGCCTGTACCCCCTCTACATTGTAAGTGAATCCTGAGCCGCCAAGTATATCTTTGGAAACATTTGAAATGAATTATCTCTTATTCTATAAGCTAAGGCACTAATTCGAAGCATATTTCAGAGAAAGCAAAGTATTGATTGAGATCTACATAGAGTATATTCAAGGCATTACTTTATCAGCTGAGTATTACCACAATAAGATGAGAAGTGCACATGAAAGCAAAGAGATACTTCAAACATGACAAATGCATATTAAATCATAGAAAATTGAGTTGTCTCCTTCAAACTTCTATTTCAGTGTCAAGAATGTTATCTTCCTGTGTCAATATCTATCGCAGTTAAGTCTGTCGTCATCTAGTTTATCATGATCTCGAGTGTGTGGGTCCAGAGTGTTCTATAATCAATTGTAAAACTTGAAGAGCATCCAAAGGTAGATACGAGTAGAAGTCCTAAACACTGTTATTACATCAATTATGATCAGGAAGAAACATTAAGTGAAAAATCATCAGAATCGAATGATTGATGGAAGTCAGATGAGCGGAGTTTAACAACGAATTAAGCTTTTTTGTATGATGTTATCATTGAATCAAGATTAGCATGCAGCCCTCAAAAATTCAAGAACTTGTAAGAGTTTTTGCCAAAATCATTACGCACTTGCCTATCACAACATTGATCAGAATTGGTGAAGTTGTTCTATCTTTGCATGTTAAACCCCCTAGAACTTTCAGTATGACCCCGGAATGGTCATCTATTGACTTACAAGCCTTGGAAGCGCTTGAAACTTGGGGAATTCATTTAGAATGATTGAATTTGATTGGTAAAAGTAGTAGAAATCTACCAGTTTTGAAGATTTTGATAAGAAAGTTTTAGCAGCTTGGAATAAACCAGATGAATGGTGATTGGTGAAAGATGATCAGAGTTAAATGGATAAAACGCTTGTTAGAAGCAGAAGCTGATTGAAGAACACTCAAAATGTCGCTAGAAGACTTAAACTATCCGAAGACTTGAAATAGCCAAAGGATTTAAGTTTTGCTTTAAGATTGGGATCGAGATATAAGAATGGCCAAGAAGGCCTGCCTAATCATGCTGATTGAAGAACACTCAAATTTAGATCAAACACTGCTAATCATGCTCTGCATTTGACATATGCTTCAGCAACGCTCTCTTCATAGTTCAACAACATTCTATCTGTGCCTTGGCAAACCAGCTTTGTTCTCTGCAAATTGGTTCCACAAAATTGTTTTGACCCTGGATTGGTATTATCTTGATATATAAGCCTTAAGAGTGCTTGAAACTTGTTGGAATTGGTCTAAAGGACCCTTGGGAATTTAAATCTTGGATGAAAACCATTTAGAGTTGAAGAAAAGTCCCCAGAAACTAAGAATCATGGGCACCGCAACTTGAAGATAGCTAAGGATTGATGATTTGCAGTGAACTCCCATTCTTTTGGGATTAATTGTGTATTGTCTTAGAAATTGGACATTCGGGTCTACTGTCACTCAAGAATTACATCCAAAATGAATTTGTAGAAGATGAATCAAAATACAGAATCTTCAAAAACCGAGAATCAAGATGTTCAGAAAGGGCCATAACAAGCCCAACATGTTGCAAGAATGTTTGAGCTGGTCGAAGCACTGATATGAGTCTCAGATTGAATCAACAGGGCCTCCAGAATATGAGCCTTCTACCTCAGATGTCTCCCCAAGCAGAGAACTTTTAGATATCGTCAGAATTACCTCCAGAGGAAAGGTATCGCAGAAATCGTATATCAGAACTACCTCAAGAAGCAAGGTATACTTCAGCAAATTCCTGAAATTAGAACCCGTACATCTCATAATCATAGAATCTCCCCAACAGAGAATTTTCAGAACTTGTACTACCTTTAGATATAGGGTATCTCTCAGCATCATATATAAAAATCAGATGAAGGGTTTCTCTCAACATCGTGCATCAGAATTACCTCTAGATATAGGGTATCTCTCAACATCATTTATTAAAATTGCCTCCAGATGAAGGGTTCCTCTCAGCATCATGTATCAGGGTCACCTCCAGATGAAGGATATCTCTCGAAATTCGGGTATCAAAATTGCCTCTAGATATAGGATATCTATTAAAATCATGTATATCCTAGAATAGTGTATCGAGGTTGCCTCCAGATATAGGGTATCGCTCAAAATCTGTGTATCTCTCAGAATTCGTGCATTGGAACAGAAGATTTGTCCCCGCGAGAAGGACCTATTTTAGAAAAATAGAAGAATTGTCTCCAAAAGAAGGACCTATTTCAAAAGATTTGTCTCTAGACTTGTTATAGAAGATTTGCACCCCAGTAGAAGGACCTATTTTAGAAGTACAGAAGATTTATCCCCATAAGAAGGACCTGTTTCAGTAGTACAGAAGATTCATCCCCAGCAGAAGGACTCTACATCAGCAATTGTCCAGGGGATAGGACACTTCATCAGCCATCCGCGTTTCAGGAGGCGTTATTTCAGAGATCTCCCAGGGGTTTGGACACTTCATCAGTCATCTGGGTTTAAGGAGGCGTTATTTCAGAAGGACTCTACTTCAACAAATCGTCCCTGGCAGAAGGACTCTACTTCAGTAATCGTCCCCAGCAAAAGCCCTCCATATCAACATCACCCAAGCTTAAGGTCACTTTTTATCAGAAGATGTTTATACATGATTCAGAATTCATCTAAGATACTGAGCAGTCGTTCGAGATACATATGACACCTATAAGTTGCAAATTCAGAAAAAAGACTCCGACAAGACTTCAAGAATCATCCAAGATATAGATAGCATGCTTGTCCTTAGACATATTTGACTACGAGAGTGAGATGTTGCACCCATTGAATTAATTTTACATCTAGGTAGCCCTTGAGAAGGATTTTTCCAGCACTTGCACATTCACGTTTTTATACCACATCAGCATCCTAGGATAGGAGCATTTAATCTGTGCTGTTGTTTGTGTGTTCTTTGTCTTCTCGCGCGCTTGAACTACGCCCTAGTCCGGAAAGGATACGTAGGCAGCTCCAACGGAGCACGACCAGTAGCAACTTAGATTTGGCGTCTCTACGAAGCATTGTATTGCATTCTTCCATTCGTGATTTCTTAATTTTCTCTGATTTTGAATTTCTTGATTTTTGTAGATTTTTGTTTTTCCCAAAACCTCTCAGCATGGTTATTGGGTGCCTTCTATCTTTGGCACTCACTTACAATTCACGTTGTTCACAACAAGCTCTGCCAAAGAGGGGCAAACTGTAGACACCCAATTTTGACCACACTGATAGGATTTAGGGTGGGCAACATCTTAGAGGATTCGATGATGAAAAGTAACCCATGGAAGGTACAGGATTCCACACAATCAAAAGATCGAATTTCAAAAAGTGACTTCAAGCTCAAAAAAGCCCTTTTTCATGCATCAAAATCGTCTCTCAGAATTCATATTCACTCAGGGATATATGAGCATAAAGTGTTCTAAACACATTATTCTAAGTATCCAAAGATTCAATTTTAAAGAAAAGTTCAAAATCGATGTACATTGAAAAGCAATTTTGAAAAAGAAGTCATTTGATTTTAAAAAGACGACGAACTTTCCAGAGGACTTTCGGACTTTTATTCGACCTTAATTTTCATTTCAAAACCTCTTGAAATATTTTAATACTGAAATTCAACTCAACAACTTTCCAACGGTACGTAAACGGACGATTTCGAACACCAAAAAGTATTTTTACAAAAATCTGAAAACCAAAACATGGCCTGTAGGCAACCAGAGGGTGGAGAAAATTAGGTGGCGGGTCCCACTTATGGGGTGGCGGGTCCCACCTGAGCGGCCACCTATATGTTGCCCCTTCCATCAAGCTTTTTGAGTTACAGACCCTTCTATAATCCTCCCACGGCGAGGAAATTGCCTGAAACTTCGTTTAGGCACTGAAATGGCCATTTTAAACCTTTTCTAATCTCTGAAAATCTTGTTTTAACCCTAAAACATAAGAGTTAAGTTTTCAAAACTCTATATATTGATTCATTTGAGATCATCTTTGAAAGAGAAGAGAGTAGATACAACAGAATATAGAGAAGAAAGTACACACAAGGTAGAAGTACATACAAGTGAATATACTTGAAAGATATAAGAATATACTTAGAATTCAAAAGAGATTTCTAGAGAGATGAAGTGAATTGTGATTAAAATTTCTTAAACTAATCTCAAGATAATTAGATTAGAGATTTGGACATCAGTGGCCTCCCTCAACTTCCATGGATGAGTGCTTGAAGTACTTGAAGAACACTTGAAGAAGAAGATGCTTCAAATCAACTTTGGTTTCATAATTGAGAATCCTCCAAGAGGTAGACATCATAATTCATCTCTAATCCCTATTTTTATATATAGATCTATAAGACATAGATCTACTTTAGTTTTGCTTTATTTGTTAGAACACTCATCTTCTTCCTCTCTTGTTCTTTTCACAGTTACATAGCTAGATCCAAGTATCTTTTGATTTTGTTGAAAATTGTTAATTAGAGATTGATTTTCACTTTTGATTTTAAATTTTGATTTCATTCTTCTATTGTTTAGATCCATGCATACATGATTATATATATATATATGTATCTATTTTGAATTCTATGATTGTTTGGAAGTATGATCTATGAGAAGGATGATTCCTATGTTCATACCTATCTCTTGATTATTCCTATTACCTAGAATTCCTATTAAATTTCATCTCCAATAGGATATTTGTATGTTCTTTTGATCCATGATCTATAATTCTTCATAGAACTTGAGTGCTAAATTGATTGGGAATTATGATAATCAAATTGATCTATGAGTTTTAATCTCTCTAAAAAGCTTCAACCAACATCTAAGATGTTTTCCTCGCACTTTAAAATGAATTAGATAAAAATTCTAAAAAACAGATTGGTTTTGTCCATAAGATTTGGTCCATCAAAGCCCATAGTTTGATGGATTTCAAATTTTCTGGGTAGACTTTGATCAATTAGCTTTCATTCGATCCGTTTTGTGAACTTTTAGGATCCATATGCTATTTTTAGAAATTGTTGAGAAATCGGTTGATAGATTTGAACATAGTCTATTTTTGCTTGAATTTCATAAAATCTACAATAGTTATCGATATTCCGCTTATTGGGGATGATTCCTAACTCATGTATCTATATGCCGATGTAAAATCGTGAGTATACGATCGAGTTAAGATCGTTTTCTAAGTGTTTGAAGTTTATACAACTATTCTAGAATTTTCTAAGTTTAACTATATATATGATAATGCATACAAAATGGTCATACTTTGATCACTCAAAAATAATTGACGAATAAAACATGGTTTAGAAATCATCTAGGATAAATGGATGAGAGATCGAAAGCTTAGATTAACTTGATTAACAAGATTCATGAACTTCTATTATGTTTTATATTCCTTTGTCAAATGATACCAAATTTCCAGAATAACAGAGTCTGTTTAAAACAACTTTTCGGAAAGCTTAATATCATGACATGTCCATGGGATTATTGTTTTCATAAAGTAAAATGAAATAGCTTTCTTTTGACACCAAATAGAGCTTCACATGATTTTTGTAGAATTAATTATGTTTTTTACAAGAACATTGGACAGTCCTGATCCTCTGTTCTTAAAACTCTTATTTCTCTTACTTTAAAAATGGTATTGAAGTCCTACTTTTAGAGAAGTTCCCTAAGACATGTATCTAACTTTCTATAAAAGGGTTTTAACCACTGTTTAAGACCACTTTTGATAAGATTCATTAGAGGTTGCTAAATCTGGAAATTTGATTGATGATATATTTTACTCGTCTTTCATGTATATCATTTGTATGCTTGTATTTTTGCAATGCTTGGGTATTTCTTGGTGTCTTAGTGCAGAGAATTGAATGCCGTGGATCCGGACTTTGATTTATGGGCTTGCCTCGTCTACATGTAGCTTAGTGCCCATGTATCGTGTACTATCTCTATCCTTCCTCTTAGAATTTTTCTAGGTTTATAACTTTGTTTTTAACGACACAATTCCTTTAGGATAGTCTCCATTTTTATGATTATATGTTAGAGACATATTGTCTAGGATTGTTGCATGATTGTATTACACGTTTCCTTACTTTTTCTTTTTGTGACTCCGCTTGAGTCAACTCAATGTAAGTCTTCTCGTTTCCTTTTGCATATGATTACATGTTTCCTTTATTTGCATCGGTCCCGGGAGGGACTAGCCACTGTAAGTATACCTCTCTCTTGTATTGCATGTGCATCCAATTTCTACTTGATTTAATCTCTTGACATGATTTTCCTTATATGTTCCCTTTTTGACATATATATATTATCTAGTATGTTTGAGGAAACAACACCAATTATGAATTAAGAACAAGGATATTTGAATCAAGGCCTACCATTCGGTAGGGCAAGGAGGGGGTGCTTTAGTCCTGCTCGGGCTCATTTCCGTCTCGTACCAACACCCCTGAACCTAGTTTATGGTAATGAAGGGCAAGTAACCTTATTCAATTTTGGCAAGTCAAACTTGGCTTTCTAATTCCTGATAAAAATTAGGTGGCGACTCTTTGTCTCTAGGATCCCGTGAGGAAGTCCTAGTTTTCCTTGAAGTGTGTTCCTTGTACGGGTACCTTCCTACACAAAACCACCGACGAGGCATGGAAAAGTTTTGAAACGTTAAGTGAAAATTCAATGCATCAAGCCGTGTCGGTACGTCCTGAGGGATGTCTTCCCCCTCAACCTAAGCGAGAGGAGCGGTTGGAATCAAGTCACTCAATAGAACTTCAAGAACTATCTAAAAAACTTGACCCATTTTTGATAATTAACCAAACAACAGGCTCACCCTCTCACGAAATTTGTCAAATATGTTCTGACCCTTTGCATTCTACACATGCATGCCCATCCGTGTCCCAATTTCTAGAATTCATTATAGCAACACATACACTATATTCAATAATTCTCACGAAATAATTATAATCCAATGACAAAAAATTCGGATGCCCTATGGAAAAGTCATCCTAACTTCTCGTGGAGATCTAATAATAATAATGAGACAACTAATTTTCCTAATACCTACCGACCCCAATTTTAACAAAGTTAATACCAACACCCCCTCCTAATCCTTTTTGTAACGACGGTTTTGAGGAGAAGGTGTTGACATCTTTGAAAAAATTTTAGGCGCAATCACAATCACAACCTCAACTCATTAACTCCCACACATAATCCATTGGGAAGCTTGAGTCTCAAATGGGATAACTAGCTGATACACCCAAAATTGGCTCTATCCAATGACCGAGCGGTTCCACTCAGTGGTCGACCCCTATCTCAACCAAATAATGAACAGTTCCTTGGATAAGCATCAGCTCGAGCAGTTTGGTCTACCCGAGGCATCCCGAGCGGTTCATCTGCGACATGGCCAACAGGTCGGGAGGACCATGCAAGCACTGTCCATACAGGTGTAGTCAAGCCAGGCCCGCGAGATACACTCTAGAATATTCCAGGCTATTTCCTAATCAAGTTAGAAGACTAATGGAAGGAGCACATCATTTCCTAATCCAATTAGGAAACCCCCACAATTAATGCCAATCAATCTTTATTGGATATTTCTTATCCATGTAGTAGTGGGTCTCTTGCATTTATAAAAGAGACCCTTCACCCCCATAAAAAGGGATCAACTTTTCAGTCTATACAACACCTCTATAGTAGTCATCAACTCACCCAACCGACCTGCGGTAGCTCTAGACTGTTGTTGGTTTACCATAGGTTCCCGGCTTTTTACAGTATAGTAAACGTGCTCAGACACACACGTGGACGTAGGTTTCTTCATTAACAGGGCCGAACTACATACAAAAAATCAGTCTGTCACTCTCTCTATCCTTAATCTGCTTTAATTTACTTTAACCAAATTTTGACATCATAAGCTTGGCGTCGTCTGTGGGAAACGACAAATTTCTCAAAGCACAAATCTCTCAGCTGACAGTCATGCCTCCGAAGAAGGGTAAGAAGGCTATGTAGTGGTCTGGCCGAGCTAACCCGCTGGCTCCGGCGTTCATGACACCAGAGTAGATCACCGCAACCATCACACAACTCCTGAAGATCCAGCGTCAGACCCAGCAGTAGATCGAAGCCCTGCCGACCCAACAAAGCAATCCTGCAGTGGCCGGGAAACAGTCCGGGAATGTTGCGTAGGGTTGGGAACCGATCTTGACTAGACAACATGCCCGGACTAACCCGTTCCGCGTTGAAGGTGCCATACACATCAGCGGTATACATGTTGCCCGAGAGGAGAGGCAGGAGCATATGGCCCGGGAATCAGTCAAGGGTCACTCGGTCAAGAGCCGGGGTGGCCTTGGGCGCACGATCAGCCGGAGTCATGGCCGAGCCCAATCCCAGAGGATAGCACATTGCCATGAAGAAGAAGCCTCTTCTACCAACCCGACCAACCCCCCGGATACCGACCAGGAAGATGTCATGGCCCGAGAATCAGTCAAGGGTCACTCAAATGGAACTGGCCACCAAAGTCGACAAACTGTACTGACTGGCCTTCCCCTGCACTTGGAAAGGCCCAACGGCCCAATGGCTCTACTCCTTGAAGCCCCGATCGGTCCGCAGTTTCAAGCAACTTAGTAAGCAGTTCATCTACCAGTTCATCGGTATGCATGAACAGCCAAAGCCTGACATGCAGCTACTGACAGTCGACAAAGGGATAATGAGACCTCAAGGAATTCATCGACCGGTTTAATCAAGAGAAGCTCGGAATCTATGATCTTGATGAAATCGTCGCTATTACAGCCTTCTGCTCAGGAGTTCAGCACACTAAGTACGCCATATCATTTCACAGAAACTAACATGCAACCTTGGTTGAACTCGCAGAGAGGGCTGGAAAATACATTGACACTAAAGAGTTTCTAACGACCAAAGACCCCGGGCAAGAAAGCTACGAGCCTTCCAGAAGTATGCGAAAGCAAGAACAGCCTAAGAAGAGCAACGCAAAGAAGCCCGATAGTTCTGGAAGCTCTTTCAGTTCACAACGGTCCGGGTCCGACATCCCCGACCCGACCTCCAGTTCACAGCGGTCTGAGTTTGATAGCCCTGACCCAGTCTCCAGTTCAAATCGGTCTGAGTCCAGCAGCCTCAACCCGACCTCTAGTTTTTAGCAATCAGGATCTAGTGATCATGACCTAGCCTCCAGCTTGGAGTAACCAGGATCCCGGTCATACCGACCTGACCTCCTGTATCCAACAGTCCATACGAGTCCAACTACAATGGTACTTTCTCCCGACCATGGCACAAAGCTCAGACTACCAAAGGTGTCACACCCCAATTTTTGAACAATCAAATATTTAATTCAAAGCACGTATCTAGACTAATATTCAATTTCAAACCATTCATTTTCATTATAAAAGAAATTAAACTCCATTACACATATTATATCCTTTCGATTTACAAAAGAAATATTTTGTTCATTCAATAAAACCCTCTTTACAAAGTTCAGCGAAAAGAAAATAAATAAGCATAAAATCCATACATCCATTGGTCAGAGCAACTACAACGTTCCCGATACCCAATATAATCCTTATAAAATTATACAGTTGTGGCCCACACTGCTAGAAATAAAATAAAGTACAACAAAAAATATAAGTACAACTCTAATACTAACAACACCGTGACCATCTCTCCACCTAAACAGAATCTCCAAATAAAATCTTCAAATACTAAACCTGCACATACAATCGACTACGTTTCATATAGAAATGACCCGAATGCATTATGCACCCGGGTCAGTATATAAAATACTGGTATGAGTTAACAAAAGAAAAATATAAAACAAGTCTTAGGGAACAACAGTGTCCCTTAGACTGCCAAAAATACTCACAAAGAAAATATAATCATATCACATCACACATTATCGTCTTACAGAAAATAAACAACGCTATTACACAGAATCCCTGTCGGGTTAGAACAGTAGTTCCACACACATTTCAGGACAGAAAGGTAGTTTCCTTAAATGTGGTGGCAGCGGTTCCCAACCCAAATAATACCAATTGAATACTTACACATTGAATATCTATGGTGAGCCAGCCCTGCATAAAAGTTAGTGGGCCTACCATCCTGTAAAATATAATTATCACAATTCTAATCATACCCATAATTACTTTCTGAATTAATGTCTGTAACAATTCAAGAGTCAGTCATACTACCATCCAACCCATAGTTTATCAACAGTAGAAATTCATAAAATACTCACATCAAAATCCTCCAAACATAATTCAAAACTTTAAACACACAGTCTATGGTTATCGCATTCACGCTCACACACAACGATTACAACACGAAAAATTATTAGAAAAGTCGATTACTAAGCATCCACAACTTTCTACGATACTACCACAACATGAGGTAATTAATTATTCAAACTTCTAAACGCAATGATAAAATACCACAAATTATTTTCTTTTATTACACCTTATGTTCACCACCTTGGACACCCATCCATGGTTCAGCCTACACATATATCCCATGTGCCTCCTAACGTAATACTAACTCCCACTCCAGTCTCAACTCCCATGGGGTATCACTGGGATTTGAGTATACACTGAAAGGCTAGTCCTTATATTCTTGACGTCAATGAACAATGTCTAAATGCACATGAAATAGACCAACTAGCCGGGCATAAGGCTTAAAAATGAAGAGACGGGTCATCCACGTAGTCCCCGTCTAATCACACAAGGACGGGTCATCCACGAAGTCGCCGCCTAAAATCATAAAGAGCAGTGATGAACTCTAAGGAGTTTTTCTAACGTTCATACATCCACGTTTTCACAAAACTCAACTTTATAATAGATTCATATATCTCAAATCAAATTTATGTTAAAATCATATTAACATGTTCACACAGATTCATAACCCTTACAAAATCGCACAATCACAATTTTAGAAAGCTCAACTATACATGAGAACTCATAGCTCTCTGAGTATAAACAAATTAATTCATATTAACGAACACAAAATCACACAAAAATGTGATATAGTAAAAACACTTACTTTAACATTCATAAAACTGCTACTGTAATATAAATGTTCTGCCCAAATGGTGCAGAATTGGAGAAAACACCATTAGACGAAAGTTGTTCAGAATTGCGTTTCCTACAGGCCAAAGCGAACAGAATCACGAAACTATAACGTATGATTTATTATGAATTTTCTTCTTAAATATGATCCGTGAAAATCCCAAATCCAAAAATTGAATAATTGCTCAAATGTATATTCAATGCTCATCTATAAATCTCAAATCACAACTTCAATCATTGTAAAAAAAAACCTAAATCTCATAATCCGTAACCATACTAATTTAATATTCTATCCATTTAAATTTCAATCAAACGAGATTGAAAGAAAATAACAAGTTAACTCACCGATTTAGGGCTTCATTATTGATGATGATTTCGCAAAAGAATATTTTGGGTTCCTCTGTTCTTCTCTTATTCTCTTCTTCTTCTTCTTCTTCTTCTTCTTCTTCTTCTCTCTCTCTCTCTCTCTCTCTCTCTCTCTCTCTTGACTGCTCTATTTTTCTCATGTCTCTCTTTTCTTTTCTTTTAATCATTAAACCTAGGGTTTATAAAATGTATATATCTATGTAACACACCCAAATAAATATTGAAATCCTGTTTCATAAAATACTCACATCAAAATCCTCCAAACATAATTCAAAACTTAAAACACACAGTCTACGGTTATCGCATTCACGCTCACACACAACGATTACAACACGAAAAATTATTATAAAAGTTGATTACTAAGCATCCACAACTTTCTACGATACTACCACAACAAGAGGTAATTAATTATTCAAACTTCTAAACGCAATGATAAAATAACACAAATTATTTTCTTTTATTACACCTTATGTTCACCACCTTGGACACCCATCCATGGTTCAGCCTACACATATATCCCATGTGCCTCCTAACCTAATACTAACTCCCACTTCGATCCCAACTCCCATGGGGTATCACTGGGATTTGAGTATACACCGAAAGGCTAGTCCTTACGTTCTTGAGGTCAATGAATAATGTCCAAATGCACATGAAATAGACCAACAAGCCGGGCATAAGGCTTAAAAATGAAGAGACGGGTCATCCACGTAGTCGCCGTCTAATCACACAAGGACGGGTCATCCACGAAGTCACCGCCTAAAATCATAAAGAGCAGTGATGAACTCTAAGGAGTTTTTCTAACGTTCATACATCCACGTTTTCACAAAACTCAACTTTATAATAGATTCATATATCTCAAATCAAATTTATGTTAAAATCATATTAACATGTTCACACAGATTCATAACCCTTACAAAATCGCACAGTCACAATTTCAGAAAGCTCAACTATACATGAGAACTCATAGCTCTCTGAGTATAAACAAATTAATTCATATTAACGAACACAAAATCACACAAAAATGTGATATAGTAAAAACACTTTAACATTCATAAAACTGCTACTGTAATATAAATGTTCAGAATTGCATTTCCTACAGGCCAAAGCGAACAGAATCACGAAACTATAACGTATGATTTATTATGAATTTTCTTCTTAAATATGATCCGTGAAAACCCCAAATCCGAAAATTGAATAATTGCTCAAATGTATATTCAATGCTCATCTATAAATCTCAAATCACAACTTCAATCATTGTAAAAAAAAAACCTAAATCTCATAATCCGTAACCATACTAATTTAATATTCTATCCATTTAAATTTCAATCAAACGAGATTGAAAGAAAATAACAAGTTAACTCACCGATTTAGGGCTTCATTATTGATGATGATTTCGCAAAACAATATTTTGGGTTCCTCTGTTCTTCTCTTATTCTCTTCTTCTTCTTCTTCTTCTTCTTCTTCTTCTTCTCTCTCTCTCTCTCTCTCTCTCTCTCTCTCTCTCTCTTAAATGCTCTATTTTTCTCATGTCTCTCTTTTCTTTTCTTTTAATCATTAAACCTAGGGTTTATAAAATGTATATATCTATGTAACACACCCAAATAAATATTGAAATTCCGTTGTTTGTCTAAGGACCTCATAAAAAGGCTTTATATGGGCCCAAAAATGCATTCTAAAGTGACAAATGATTAGCCCAATGGGTACTCATGACCCCGGGCACTTAATTTAAATGTTATTAACACAATTCAACACATTCACGAGCCTATAAGCACTACCCGAAACTAAACTCGTTATTCTACAAAAAATTATAACTCGGTCATACAATAATCTATCGCACGATTTAATTAAAGCTTGAAATCTCATCTTATAATAATAGTGAAACATTAAAAAAAATGGGGAAATATTACTGGTATTACTAACAATTTAAACTTGCTTACTTGCAATTAAATTTATGGGTTCTCCAAACTTAAAATTTCAAATGTGCGTGTTACTGAGGCACACCCAACTAACATTTACTAACGACAATTAATTGAATAATTAGTCAAATAACTTAGAAATTTTAGGGTTGTTACAAAAGGGCTTTTACAAAGATTCGGATCAGATATCAACTCCTCGTCGATCCCCTGAGCACACCAAAAAAGTCCTTCGGTTTAAATCCCCAAGGCACCAAAAGACCTCAGGCTCAACCCCGAGGCAACCAAATTTTGCAGCTGGAAAAAGACCACTGTTATGCAGTTGGAAAAAGACCTCGGGATGACACCCTAGGCATAAAAGACCTCGAGACCACACCTGAGGCACAAAAGACCTCGGGGTCACATCCGAGGCACCGGCTTCGCTTAGGTCCATAACAAACGATGGGGGAAAATCCCCCTAGGTGGCTGATGATGGCAAGCTTCAAAAGACCCTACAACCACCCACGTTCTAGGTCGGTTACCTACAGTCCTAACCTCTACAGACCCTCGTCTTAGCAGAAGCTGGGGGGCAGGAAGGCATAATGAACTAAACAGGAAATCACACGGGGTATTTACGGGCCTTGAGATTAACTAAGTCAAACTCTTCGACAACCCGGGTGCCTACAGTACTCAGAGGCAATAACTCCACTTAGGTCCAAACCGACGATTGAGGAACTCCTCTTAGGTTGGCCCATAATAGAGGAGAAAAAAAGACCCTAATGCAACACGCTTTAGTTCAGCTATACCAATATGGTCAAGCTGTTCTCCCAACAATTTTGAGGAAGGCTGGCTCGGCGGAAGATAACCATTCTGGGGAGTTAACATAAAAGGACCCTAAAGCAATACGCTTTAGGTCGGCTTTTTCAACGTGGTCAAATTCTTTTGTCCATAACCTTGACAAAGGTTTACTGGTAGAAGATAACCATCCTGGGAGCTAACTTAATCAAAAGGCTCTGAATTAGGCCGAGTCACAACTCTCGGCCAATTCCTGATCACTTCAAAATTTTGAGCTAGGCTAAGTCTCAACACTTAACCAGTTCGCGAGAACTCACCAGACACAGAAGCTCCAAGCCAGCTTTCCCGAGCAGTTACACAGATTTCCAACCTTGCCCTGATATGGTATGTGGCCAATCTTTGAAATGGGAGGCAGCAGATACGTCCAAAAGTAGCTCTATCCTATTATTGAGCGGTTCCACTCAGTGGCCGACCCTTATCTTAACCAAATCATGCACAGTTCCTTAGATAAGCATCAGCTCAAGCGGTTTGGTCTACCCGAGGCATCACGAGCGGTTCATTCGCGACCGAACCAATAGGTCGGGAAGACCGTACAAGCATGGACCGTATAGGTATAGTTAAGCCAGGCCTGCGAGATATGCTCTAGAATATTCCAGGCTATGTTCTAATCAATTTAGAAGACTAATGGAAGGAGCACATCATTTCCTAATCTAATTAGAAAACCCCCACAATTAATGCCAATCAATCTTAATTGGATTATGTTTCCTTATCCAAGTAATAATGGGTCTTGCATCTATAAAAGAGACCCCTCACCCCCATAGAAAGGGATCAACTTTTCAGTCTATACAGCACCTCTATAGCAGTCATCAACTCCCCTAGCCAACCTACAGTAGCTCCAAACTATTGTTGGTTTAGCATATGTCCCCGGCTTTTTATAGTATAGTGAACATGCTCAGACACACATATGGACGTAGGTTCCTTCATTAACAAGGCCGAACCATATACAAAAAATAAGTCTCTCACTCTCTCTCTCCTTAATCTACTTTAATTTACTTTAACCAAATTTTGGCTTCATCACTAGCTAATCTGGTGAGTTATAGAAATGCAGGTAAATTGCCAAGTCAAACTACTCAAAACCCTAAGAGACAATACGAGATTGGGGGTACGAGTGAGAAAGTAAATGCCATCTCGACTAGGATGACTACACGAGAGGAAGAAGTTATAGAGATTCTGAGAGATGATTTAAAAGATGTGAACTTTGATTCAAATCAAGAGAAGGGTGAGGACACGAGTTGAATTAGGAAAGAACATAAACCGGTCCCCACTAATCATGTTCCCAAAATGCCTTTCCCACCGAACATTGAGGATCCGTCACATTTTTCAAAGAAAGGGTTGAAAACTTAAGATATCCTCAAGTTGTTTAAATAAGTGAAAATAAATATTCCATTCCTTGATGCTATTAAACAAATTCCCGCTTATGCTAAATGGCTTACAGACTTATGCACTCAAAAGTGCAAGTTGCGCAGTCATATTCCAAAAAAGTTCTTCCTCACAGAAAAAGTAAGTTCGATTTTCCAACAAGCTCCTTCAAAATATAAGGATCCCTAAACACCGATGATTTCATGTATTATAGGTGACACTATCATTCATGGGGCTCTCCTTGACTTAGGTACAAGTGTGAATCTACTACCATACACAGTTTACAAATAATTAGGATTAGGTGAACTTAAACCCACTGCCGCTACCATACAATTAGCATATCGTTTTGCTAAAATTTCTAGAGGGATCATCGAAGACGTCTTAGTAAATATTCATAAATGTTATTATCCCGTCGATTTCATGGTCCTTGACACCGAACCTGTGCTACATACTAGGAAATACACCCCTGTCATTCTTGGTCGTCCATTCTTAGCCACCGCTAATGCACGTGTCAACTATCGAAAAGGGGTAATGAAAGTGTCGTTTAGGAACATGAACCTAAAATCAAACATTTTTAATGCTGCTGATCAACCTTCTACTGATGATGATTACCCATGTGTGGCAGAGAGTGAGGTTACACAAGTTAATGGACCCAACAACGTAATAAACATGAGTAAAGGAAAGGATATAATGCACAATCACTACACCATATGGCCTGATTTGTAACGGGAATATCCGTTACAAAAAATATTTGTAACGGATATACCCGTTACAAATAGGGCATTGCAAATTTGTAACGAATGTTTGTAACGGATATATCCGTTACAAATTTGTAAGGGATTTTGTAACGGATATACCCGTTACAAATTTGTAACGGATTTTGTATTTACTATATTTTTTTTTGTAACGGGTATATCCGTTACAAAATCTATTAGTAACGGATAAATATCCTATTTGTTTGGCGTTGCGAAAAAATTAGTAACGTTTATATCCGTTACTTATTTACAAAATGCATAATATTAGTAATGGATTTTGTAACCGATATACCCATTACAAATTGTAATTACAAAAAAATATATATATTTATTTGAAATGTTTCCCAATTTTTTTTCCACCTGATTAAGAAGCATTATAATCCATATGAAACACCAAAATAAATAAATAACAATAAACATAATCCTTAATTCATACCAAGCACAACAAACATAATCCATAATACTTAATCCATACACAACACAATAAACATAATCCATAATACATATCCATACTACACAAAACAAACATAATACATAATCCATATGACACAAAACAAACATAATCCATAATCCGACCAAACTTAAACTAACTATAACAAAGCATGTCCGAAATTTAAAGAGTTATACAAAATAAGATAATTGAAGTCAAACATACTTTAACCTACTCTCAAGCCAAATCACATATCCACCTTGAACAAAGCCTCCCAAAGTATCGAAACCACCTTGAGGAGGGTCGAATAAATGAGCATTCGGATCAATCACTTCCTCGATATAAACTTTCTTTTCGTCAATACCAACGGTTTTGAAGTGACACTTTTTAGCACTAGCATCCGTTACAATATACCGCTTTGCTAATTCTTTACCAACTTTATCAAGTAAGATAACCGGGGGTTTGTCGGTGGGAGTAGGCATAGAATGAAGAGAATTTTGATTTTCCATCGCGCCAAAAACGTTATTCAAGTTTTGACCTAAATGAATAGGGCGATTAACTGAATTGGATGCAATATCACTTGAAGGAGTAGTCACCATTGGAGGGGTACTCACATTTGAAAATTTGGTAATAAAAGACATCATTACACCCTCAAAATTGTTAAGTCTTGAGATGACTTCATCCTTAAATGATTTGTCTTCTTCATTTGTCTTACCTTTTTGTTCAATTATTGACCTTGCCACCCCAAGTTGACTTAGTTGCTTCTTAGTGACATGAGAACCCACCGCACGAGCCCCACCTCCCTTGAGTTCCTTCCCAAATACTTCTGCTAATTCATCATTGTCAAGGTCTTCACACGTGTCAGTACATCCAGAGTCAGACAAGGTTTGGCTTTTTTTCTATTTCCAGCAGCTATAACTTCGTCCTAAAGTATATAAAAGTGAAACTTGTAATATTAAAATAAAATAATTATGCTAAACTTTAAACCTACAAACAATCAAATATGTTACTCACATATTTACTCTTAGCACTCTCCAACACAGTCCCATCTCTACACTCATGTGCCGCCAACCATTTGTCTACGGGGCGAATTTTTTTTCCAGGATTTTCTTGTTCCTAGACATTGAAATTTAATGAGTTAGTTAAAAAAAAGTTGTTAATACACAAAATGTGAAAAAATAATACAAACCATTAAGAATTGTTTTTGAGCATAGGAACAACGCCCAAGAGTATGGGGAGTCTCTTGTTGTTTTCGATTGTTATAATTTGTAACATTTTGCTGCTTTTTTTTTGGATCTCTCTCATTTTCTACAAACTTTCTCCAAATATGGGGATCAATACCGGCCGGCCCGACTTCCTCATTCAAAAGGGCCCTCAAATTGTTTTTGTGAGACCTAAACTTTTGGGGCCATGACTTCTCCGCCAATAGTCGAGCCACATCTGGTGGAACATCTAGTTCAAATTCACCCTTGTAGTGGAATAAGATAGCTATGTTAAAAGTAAATAATTAAAGCAAAACAACTAACTGAATAAAGAGCATACAATCAAAAGTTTACCATTAAAGCTTGCCAAACATCGTCTTTAAAGTTCTTTGGCACAAGTCGAAAATCTTTATATTCAATTGGAAGGTAGCATCTCACAAAATCCCGCATACGACTACTCCATATCTTCGCATATTGCCCCACAACAGACCCGTCAGCTTGAATTATGTCTTTCATTTTCTCCTTCGGGCCCTTTGGGGCTTTGCTTCCTGATGACTCAGATGCGGGGGCTGAAGAAGATGGTTGAGATAAACTCGGGTTTGAATTACCTGCATTTGTTGACATTATACCAAATGCCTATCATTTGAAAATATGGTGTTAGTTTGCAATCAATATTAACGGATATAATAACAATATTAAATGACATAGCAACAATTAACGGACCACAAGGACATTTTTACAATAAAGGTAGCAATTACATTCCAAAATTAGCAACAATTAACTGACTATAAGGAAATTTTTACAATAAAGGTAGCAATTACAATCTCAACATAGTAGCAATTAATGCAAAAGCCAAAAGTTAGGCAGAGTCATGCTACTTCAGCAGGTTTTCCAAATGAGGTTGGTCTTCAAGAGTAGATTGGAAGATCGTTGGCATCTCTAACTCGTCTACTCGCTTGGTCAATCTCTTAGGTGAATGTATAACAACCCACCAATTGGGATTTCTAATGTCTTTCGAATAGAAGACTTGACTCGCCTCGGAAGCAAGAATGGCAGGCTCATCTAGCTCGCTACTGACACTCTTCAACTTGTCAAAATTTACTAGAACCAAATTAGAGTCCGGACAATGCTTACAACCATTGGTCTTGTCCTCCACCCTCACCCAGTCGCAATAAAACACTACCTCCTGAAATATTATATAGTCTAACTCCATTATATGTTTAATAACCCCATACCAGATAGTCCAAGCATCCTTGAGCCTTTTATCACTTTTTTTGGCCCTAAATTGAGTCCATGCCTTCATGTAAACACCGCTATCTTGCGTGACAACAGTATCATCGTGATACCTAGGAGAAAATACAAAACCATTAACGCGGTACTTTTTGTATGTTTTAACCATGTGGGAGGGCCCTTGAATTAAATGCCACAAAATAGCATTTATCTCCGTCTCTCTAGAAGACAGCAACTGTGAAAAGGAAACAAAGGACAATAAGAATCTAACTAAGGATGGACCATATTTCAGGATGTTTATTAATGAAAAGAATACCTTTTCATATAACCAAAGGATGAAAGAAGTTTGTAAGTCTACTTCATTCTTTGTAATCCCCTTACCTTTACCACAAGAAGTGGATTCCAAAAGCGATTTACACTCACTGAAATTTGTAGATACAAGTTTTGATATTAGTTGTTATAGGTGAAGGATAGGAAATATGCTTGAAGAACTCGAACCTGTAGTATTCCGCAAGTTCGTCAACATTAAGATGAAACAGTACCCATCTACGTATTTGTTGAAATTGACTAGGTTCCAACCTTAGGGTACAACCGTCGAGCAAAGGCCCTTCGTCAGAGAACTCGCCATTTTCCTCTAAGAAAGTTTCACCAATACGTTTGTGATTTCCATCCATTGGAGTTGGCATGTATTCCATGCAATACCTAACGGATTCTCCAACAACATAGGACTCTGCAATAGATCCTTCAATATACCTCTTATTGCAAGGCATGTCTTTAAGTTCCTTCATTTGCCTATTTGTATATGTAGAAGTGTTAGTTAATAAAGTCATTAACACTCCTGAATATGTACGAAATTAGAATATAAGTAAAAGAGTTTACCGTTCAAAAGAAAACATCCACCGAGGTCCGGTAGGTCCACAAATCAATGCTTCATCAGCTAGATGCACCATGAAATGGATACTGATATAAAAAAATGATGGTGGAAAGTGCTTTTCCAACACACACAATGCCTCGGCAACCATGTATTTGGCTCTTTGGATATCCTTCCGTATTAAGACTTTTGAGCACAATAGGTTAAAGAATAAGCTTATCTGTTGGATAGCTCTACGCAAATCTCAGTGTTTCAGAAATGCATGTTGAAGCAATACGGGTAACAAATATTCTACAATAACATGAAAATCATGTGACTTCAATTAATGCAAACTGGGTGGGTTAGCAGTGACAATGTTTCTCAGGTTAGATGAAAAACTAGTAGGGAGCTTCAAGTCTTTCAAGATTTGGCAAAATTCTCGCTTCTCATCTTTATCCAAGTGAAATGATGCTTTTGGTTTTATCTGATTGCCTGTGTGGTCATCTACTCTCATCCATTGGCCATCGTGTATGCCGATTGCCTTCATATCCAAACGTGCATTGAGTGTATCCTTTGACTTGTTTTTATCATCTAGGATTGAGAAAATTAGATGCTCTGCGAGATTCTTCTCGGTGTGCATCACATCAAGAACATGACAAATATGATGAGAGCTCCAGTATTCCAAATCGAATAAGATGGACCTTTTATACCATGCCTCTGTAGGTTCAACATTACCACCATTATCCTCAGTGCACGTCTTCCTTTTCCTACCCGAAACTTTTGGGATCTTGCCAGGAACGTACTTTATCTGCCGCAACTTTTCTAAAAGTGCATCTCCATTTAACCGAGAAGGCGGATGACTATGTTCAGATAACCTATACCCCACATACCCTTCACTCCTAAATGGGTGATCCGTGCTAAGGAAAATACGGTAGTTTGGGTAAACTATTTTCTTATTATGCGGTAGATGGATGGATTGAGTGTCATCTCCACAACTAGGACATGCTTTATAACCATGTGTTATATACCCAGATAAATTCCCATATGCGGGAAAATTGTAATAACCTGCATTTTCATGCATTATCATATTTAAAATTTTCATTATCATTGGCATTATTATATTCAAAATTTAATACATATTGTCTGTTTATATGTTAATTTCGATTCTTATGTGAAAAGTTTAATTCTTGACTAATTGAAATTACTTTTGGGGTCAAAATGTAATTTTCATAAAAACTTGCAATACCTGTGTTAAAATTCAAAACTGTATTTCAAAACGGTGGAATTATTTCTTTTAAACTCAAACTGTATTTTTATGAAATCAGAAAACTATTTCTAACGTTAAAATGAATTCTCTGTATTTTTGTGATAAACACCGTATCACGAAAATACCAGTGTAAGTTTAAAACTGTCCGCACAGTGTTAAACTTCCACAGAATTTTGGAAGTAAATGATTGAACAAATATATTTATACCCAAATTATTATGCTGATGCTTTTCCTTAGGTCTTGTTTGGCAAATGTTGTTGTATGTGTATTGTCCTTATGCCATAAGCTAGATTACCCAAACACACATTGACCCACCTCATCTCCACCTACCTCTTACTTTCAGCAGTGGAGAATAAAGGGCAGTGCATACACCTCATTGCTGCACATTCATGGTATTATATGGGGGTTAATGGAGATTGAGTGGGAAGTTAGGCCAATGTTTTCTTGGTAGGAATTTGGTTATTTATACACCCAACCACACTACACTTTCTGCACATTCATCACAGCATAATTCAGTATACACAGAGAGTTTAGAGAGTGCAGAGAAGTTCTTCAATTTCGTAGAGAGAGAGAAGAGCTCAATCCTCCATAGCCAAAGCTTGGATTTTGGGAATTTCGTAATTATATTTCTTTCTCAACAATTTCTTCAAATCTATATCACAGTGAGTATTCTAAACTCACTTGGAATGTAATTTCATATTTATTTGCTGAAAGTTTAGTCTAATTTGCAGAACACCATTTTTAATTTACGTATGAAAGCTGGAAGTTCAAAAATGGTGATTTTTCAAACTTAACCAAAATCGATTTTGTGAATTGGAAATGAAAGATCTTAGTCCCAATAAGCTGTGGTTCGAATACTACGGCTTAATTCATCTGCATTGCGACGTATCATTGATTTAAAGTTTTGTCATCTCTCGGTTTTACGTGAAATCCGAGAGCTACGATTGAAATTAGTTAAAACCGATCACGTATTCATAATCCTTGCGGAAAAACGAAGAGATTCATATATTATAAGTTATATTTGGTTACAGAATCAAAATGGGTCAAAAACACCCCTGTTTTGCTGAAACAGGAAAGTTCCAACGAAGAAGATGAAGTCTCAGCTTCATCTCGCGCGCGCGAGGAAATCGCGCGAGCGGCCCGCGCGAGCGAGCCTTCGCGCGAGCGGACCGCGCGCGCGATCTTGGGTTATACAGGCAGACATAAAAGTTTATTTATATAAAAGGAAAATTGGCTGATCGCGCGAGCGAGGGTCGCGCGAGAATCCCTTCGCGCGAGCGATCCGCGCGCGCGACCCTCCTTTTCACTGGCAGACATAAAAGTTTATATATGTAAAAGAAAATTTGGCTAAATCGCGCGAGCGAGGGTCGCGCGATAATGGCTTCGCGCGAGCGATCCGCGCGCGCGACACTGTTTTTCTCATGCAGAAAGAAAAGTTTAAAAATAATAAAGGAAATGGGCATCTCGCGCGAGCGGCCCGCGCGAGCGATCTTTCGCGCGAGCGGCCCGCGCGCGCGAGGTCTGACAGTATGTGTTTTTGTCTGTTTTATGTTTAAGGACTGTTTGGTTCAAGTTTTATATACTGTTTAGGCTCTGCTTGGGAAATTTTGTTAATCAGAGCTCTTTTTCGTTACATTTGATCGATTAAAACATTGTAGTATGATTTATTAATCTCCGTACGCATGTTGTTCTTTCAATTCAGCATTTTGCTTAAGTTCAAGTGCATATCATTCATGTGGGGTCATTGGTACATACATGTGGGTGTCGGTATGAGTGGAAAAGAGTAATGATAGTGTGGAAAGAGTATGAGTTTAAGTTGTGATTGTGGTTGTGGTTGTGGTTGAGTATGAGTGTGAGTTGTGATTGTGGTTGTGGTTGTGATTGTGGTTATGGTTGTGGATGTGATTGTGGTTGTAGTTGAAAAAGAGGATGAGGGTGTCTTTGAAATGCGAAGGTGGCAAAAATGGACACTCCCTGACGCCCATGGAAGCGTTAAAGTGTGTGAAGCCGAACTTGGACACTCACTGGCACCCATGGAAGTGCTAAAGTGTGGCCTATGGACACTCCCTGAATGACTCGAGTCTGGATACCTGTGTGGGGGTTGCCCCGGTATTTGCATGGCGGTTAGGGTATTCAAAGTGTGAGGCATTGGACACTCCCTGGTACCCCGGACCAAAGTGTGAGGCAAACTGGACACTCCCTGGCGCCCCGTTGCTAAAGTGTGGCTATCTTAGTATTTCAAAGATACCAGGAGTAGGATAGAGGGTTGTTGGGTTTTGTCGAGAGAAAAGAGTCGGTTAGATGAGATGGTGCATTGTTCTCATACATGGTCACATATGTGTGAAATTATCTTTTAATTATTGTTGTGGTTGTTTTTCTAACAAGCTCTTTATTATGAATATAAACTTGTGGTTTTTAAATGGAAACGGGAAAAAGGTAAATGAGTAAGTTCTTACATTCAAAGCATTGTTTTTAATACTCACCAGCTTCTTGAAGCTGACGGCGTTGATGCGTCCTGGACATTCGTGTCCAGGCTTTGCAGGTAATAATCAAGAAGAACCGTATGACTATGCTAATTAAGATTTGTTGCTGAGAAGAGATGTTACCCTTACATGCTTTATGTTTATGTGTTATGATTTGGTTTGTAATAAGGATGACTGTAATAGACTGTAAGTTATTGTTTTATTTCAAGGCGGCCTGTGCCTTAGTAAACCCTGTACTATAGGATGTAATAAGTTAGAGATTCAATTTTTATAAGCCCAGGTGGCCCTACTCTGATTAATGGTTTTATGTTGTTCGACGTTTTGGGACGGAATCGATCCTTCAAACTGTCGCGACCTACGGGTCCATAAAGGAAATTAAACGCTTTCCATATTTATGCTACGTCGGGGCGTGACAGGATTTGGTGGTATCAGAGCCATAGATTTTCTAGATTGACCAGGCTCAGTTATTCACGCCATAGATTAGTGACATAGGTTACCCTTAAGTTTTACTAAGCTATACAACCAAGTTCTAGTTTTAGTTTAGTACGGATTACCCTTAGTTCAGAAACTAAAATTCTAAGTTGGTTTTATCATAGAAATGATTACCCGTTTGTCTTGTCACATCGACAAAAATAATAGCAATTTCCATATACCTTCAGACATATCCATTTAGGATTAGTCGAGATAACCATAACTTATGATACCCCTACAGAAAGATAGTAGCCGAGTTTCTAAGGAGTTAAAGCATACCATAGCCCTCATTAATAGCTTAGGCACTGACAAATTTCCTGAGTCAAATCTCGGAATAGTCAGTATGGCCCACAACCAGAGTCTAGAGGATAAGAATACAACCTCTTTGCTATTAGACAGCTCTAGTTCGAATACGTGTTATATGTACTTAATATATATTTTATTGTATGCTTATGTATGTGATATAGTGATATATACTATTTTGAAAATTTTTGTCATAGTACTGTTGCATGCATGTTTCTCATTCTACTACCCCTATCATGCATAGAATGGCTGGAAGACCAAGGAGGAACAGAAATCTGATTGAAGGAGCGCCCGAGGCTACCGACCCCACGGGAATATTTGAAGCTTTTATTAGACGTCTCGAGAGGGTTAGTAATGCGAATGAAAACCAACGAGACCGCCAGACAGGAGATAAGCTGCTGGAAAGATTCCGTGCGCTCAGACCCGAGCAATTTGCGGGTACCACGGATCCCTGGAAGGCAGAACAATGGTTAAGACAGATGGACCGCATGTTTGAAGCTGTCCAATGCAACGAGATGGACAAAAGGAGATTGGCTACTTTTCAACTAACCGACGCCGCTGCAGATTGGTGGGACTCGGTCATAGCCACTATCGGAAACACCGCTGCTATGGGGATGACATGGACGGCGTTCAAAGGGAGATTCCTGGAGAAGTACTTTCCGGCTACGGAGAGGCACAGAAGAGAGAAGGAGTTTATGGATCTGACGCAAGGAACCAAGACGGTGCAAGAGTATACCACACAGTTCGAGAGGCTGTCACGGTTTGCCCCGCACATGGTTGATACTGAGGAGAAGAAGATCCGGAAGTATAACCAAGGGTTGGCACCGCAGATTCGTCGCCTGACTCTCGGCCACCTAGACAAATCGTTTGAAGGACTAGTCGGCCTGGCTACCGACCTGGAAGAAGATGCAAGAGTATACCGTAAACAATTCGAATTCCGATCGCCTCAGAGGGGTAATTTTGGGAATAGACCACCAATGAATCGTACCCAAGGGCAGAAGAGGAACTTTGATGGGAGCAAGAAGGCACAAGCTATTACCCATCCGACTCAACCCCGAGTAGGAGAAGGAAGTAGTGGTGTAAAGTGCTTCAACTGTGGCAACCCTGGACATGTGGCTCGGGACTGCAAGGCACCAAGGCGTGCTACTCAGCCAGGAATAGTCTGCTTCAACTGTGGTGAACCAGGTCACATCAGCAGGTTCTGCACTGCTCCTAAGCAAGCGACTTATGGACAACAGAGTCAGACCCGCTTGAATGCTGTTATTCCTGATGCCGCGGGATATGATGGAGCTGAATATGAAGAAGGAGATCATGGAGAAGCTCAACCTGATCAGCAAGCAGTGGAAGGTACATTGACCCTATTTAACTCCCATGTTAGAGTATTATTTGATACGGGTGCTGCTCTATCATTCATATCTGTTAATACAATTCGGAGATTGGGTATCTTACCTCATCGCTTAGAGAAAGCTTTGAAGGCTACATCACCAATAGGAGCTGCGGTCAGTTTAGGACATGTATGCAAGGATTGTCCTCTACGGATTGGAGACCGAGAAATCCCTGCAAGGTTGATCGTCCTATCGATGAAGGAGTTCGACATAATCCTAGGAATGGATTGGCTGTCTCAGAATCAAGTGAAGTTGGATTGTGCGAGGAAGAGAATTACATTCCCCGACAATGAGAATCAACCCTTTGATTTTCAATGTAACCCTTCGGGAGATATGTTCCTCACAAGATGTTTAGCCAACATCGAAGTCGTCAGTACAGAGGTGACAGCATCATCTATACCTGTAGTCAAGGACTTCGAAGAAGTGTTTCAAGACATTTCTGGATTACCGCCCGAGAGAAGTATAGAGTTCTATATTGAGCTTATACCGGGTACCGTACCAATTACCAAGGTTCCCTACAGAATGGCCCCCACAGAACTGCTAGAATTAAAGGGACAAGTACAAGAGCTCGAGGACCTAGGTTTTGTACGTCCAAGTACATCGCCTTGGGGAGCACCGGTGTTATTTGTGAAGAAGAAGGACGGGACGCTCAGACTGTGTATCGACTACAGAGAATTGAATCGAGTGACAATCAAGAACAAGTATCCTTTGCCTCGGATCGACGATTTATTTGATCAACTACAAGGAGCTACGATATTTTCCAAGATAGACCTAAGGTCGGGGTATCATCAGTTGAGGGTACGGAAGGAAGACATACCTAAGACTGCTTTCAGAACCCGATATGGTCATTATGAATTTCTGGTGATGCCGTTTGGATTGACGAACGCCCCGGCAGTGTTTATGGATCTGATGAACAGAGTGTTCAAGCCTTATTTAGATCAGTTTGTCATCGTCTTTATTGATGATATTTTGATCTATTCTAAGTCAAGAGAAGAACACGAGCAACATCTACGGATTACGATGCAGACGCTTAAGGACCACCACTTGTATGCCAAGTTCAGTAAGTGTGAGTTCTGGTTGCAAGAAGTGAAATTTTTGGGACACAAGGTGTCATCTCAAGGAATTTCGGTGGATTCGTCCAAGACCGATGCTGTATCCAACTGGGTTAGGCCAAGCAACCCTACAGAAGTTCGGAGTTTTCTTGGACTCGCAGGCTATTACAGAAGATTTGTTGAAGGATTCTCTAAAATAGCCGCACCATTGACTGGATTGACGAAGAAGAATTTGAAATTCGAATGGACAGAGAAGCATGAGCGAGCCTTTCTAGAGTTGAAAGAGAGACTCACTACCGCACCAGTACTAGCAATACCCAAGCCTGATGAGAAGTTCACTATCTTTAGTGACGCATCATATCAAGGACTAGGGTGTGTACTTATGCAAGATGGTAAAGTTATAGCCTATGGATCTAGACAGCTGAAGCCGAATGAGTTGAACTATCCTATTCATGATTTGGAGTTGGCAGCAGTGGTATTTGCACTCAAGATTTGGAGACATTATCTCTACGGTGAGAAGTTTGATTTGTTCTCCGATCACAAGAGTCTGAAGTATTTGTTCACACAGAAAGAGTTGAACATGAGGCAGCGCAGATGGATGGAGTTGATCAAAGATTATGACTTCACATTGGAATACCACCCTGGTAAAGCTAATGTGGTCGCTGATGCTTTGAGTCGGCAGACTCGTGAGACGATCGCCTCCTTAATGGTGAGAGAATGGCGAGCATTGGAGACGTTGGCAGAGTTTGATGTACAGAGTGCTGAAAGAGGAGAAGGACAACTTTTCGGATGTCTTATCCTACAGCCTGTTCTCATTGACCGCATTATTGGAGCTCAGAAAGAAGATGAGAAGTTTCAATCATGGTTCAAGAAGATGTCAGAGAAGGACCCGACAGAATGGAAGGTGGGAATCGATGGAGGGTATCGGTGCAGGAATAGATTGTGCGTGCCCGGTGATGGAGAGTTAAGGAAGGATATCCTGGAAGAAGCACATAAGTCAAGATATACAGTTCACCCGGGAGGAACGAAGATGTATAAAGATTTAAAGAGAAATTTCTGGTGGGAAGGCATGAAGAAGGATGTGGCCGAGTTTGTATCCAAGTGTTTAACGTGTCAGCAAGTCAAGGCCGAACATCAGAGACCGTCAGGATTGTTGCAACCGCTACCTATCCCTGGTTGGAAGTGGGAGCACATTACGATGGATTTTGTTGTAGGATTGCCTCGATCGCAGCAGAATCATGACGCTATTTGGGTAATTGTGGATCGATTGACGAAGTCAGCTCATTTTATCGCTTATAGTATGACATACCCAGTGGAAAAGATGAGCCGGATGTACATACAACAAGTTGTGCGACTTCACGGTGCACCTGTGACGATTGTGTCAGACCGTGACGCACGTTTTACTTCTGGATTTTGGGAAAGTCTGCAAGAAGCTATGGGAACTTCACTCAAGATGAGTACTGCTTTTCACCCTCAGACAGATGGGCAAACTGAGCGTGTTAATCAGATCATGGAGGATATGCTTAGGGCTTGTGTGATCGATTTTGAAGAATCTTGGGAGACACACTTGCCGTTGGTTGAATTTGCCTATAACAATAGTTATCATACGAGTATCGGTATGGCTCCGTTCGAAGCACTGTACGGACGACCATGTCGTTCTCCATTGTGTTGGGCAGAGGTTGGGGACACAAAATTGTTGGGACCGGATTTGGTTAGAGAAACCAACGAGAAGATTTCCTTGGTCAAGGAAAGGATGAGAACCGCTCAGAGCAGGTATAAGAGTTATGCTGATCGGCGCCGGAAAGATCTGGAGTTTAGTGTTGGAGATCACGTACTTCTTAAGGTTTCACCAACACGAGGAGTAGTACGCTTTGGTCTCAAGAGAGGGAAGTTAGCTCCGCGTTTTATTGGACCGTTTGAGATTTTGGAACGTATCGGGAAAGTGGCCTATCAGCTGGCGCTACCACCGAAGATGTCTGGGGTTCACAACGTGTTTCACGTGAGTATGTTGAGGAAATACATACGAGATCCCTCGCACGTGGTTAGTTATGACGACATTGAGACGAGTCATAACGTTTCTTACAAGGAGAGACCTGTGAAGATTCTGGATCAGAGTATCAAGAAGCTGAGGAATAAGGATATCCCGTTGGTAAAAGTTCAGTGGAATCACCATGACGAGAATGAAGCCTCGTGGGAAGTTGAAGCTGATATGAGGAAGAAGTACCCGGAGTTGTTTCAGGACTAATTAGTCTTGATTTCGGGGACGAAATCCTGTTTAAGGGGGGAAGGGTGTAATAACCTGCATTTTCATGCATTATCATATTTAAAATTTTCATTATCATTGGCATTATTATATTCAAAATTTAATATATATTGTCTGTTTATATGTTAATTTCGATTCTTATGTGAAAAGTTTAATTCTTGACTAATTGAAATTACTTTTGGGGTCAAAATGTAATTTTCATAAAAACTTGCAATACCTGTGTTAAAATTCAAAACTGTATTTCAAAACGGTGGAATTATTTCTTTTAAACTCAAACTGTATTTTTATGAAATCAGAAAACTATTTCTAACGTTAAAATGAATTCTCTGTATTTTTGTGATAAACACCGTATCACGAAAATACCAGTGTAAGTTTAAAACTGTCCGCGCAGTGTTAAACTTCCACAGAATTTTGGAAGTAAATGATTGAACAAATATATTTATACCCAAATTATTATGCTGATGCTTTTCCTTAGGTCTTGTTTGGCAAATGTTGTTGTATGTGTATTGTCCTTATGCCATAAGCTAGATTACCCAAACACACATTGACCCACCTCATCTCCACCTACCTCTTACTTTCAGCAGTGGAGAATAAAGGGCAGTGCATACACCTCATTGCTGCACATTCATGGTATTATATGGGGGTTAATGGAGATTGAGTGGGAAGTTAGGCCAATGTTTTCTTGGTAGGAATTTGGTTATTTATACACCCAACCACACTACACTTTCTGCACATTCATCACAGCATAATTCAGTATACACAGAGAGTTTAGAGAGTGCAGAGAAGTTCTTCAATTTCGTAGAGAGAGAGAAGAGCTCAATCCTCCATAGCCAAAGCTTGGATTTTGGGAATTTCGTAATTATATTTCTTTCTCAACAATTTCTTCAAATCTATATCACAGTGAGTATTCTAAACTCACTTGGAATGTAATTTCATATTTATTTGCTGAAAGTTTAGTCTAATTTGCAGAACACCATTTTTAATTTACGTATGAAAGCTGGAAGTTCAAAAATGGTGATTTTTCAAACTTAACCAAAATCGATTTTGTGAATTGGAAATGAAAGATCTTAGTCCCAATAAGCTGTGGTTCGAATACTACGGCTTAATTCATCTGCATTGCGACGTATCATTGATTTAAAGTTTTGTCATCTCTCGGTTTTACGTGAAATCCGAGAGCTACGATTGAAATTAGTTAAAACCGATCACGTATTCATAATCCTTGCGGAAAAACGAAGAGATTCATATATTATAAGTTATATTTGGTTACAGAATCAAAATGGGTCAAAAACACCCCTGTTTTGCTGAAACAGGAAAGTTCCAACGAAGAAGATGAAGTCTCAGCTTCATCTCGCGCGCGCGAGGAAATCGCGCGAGCGGCCCGCGCGAGCGAGCCTTCGCGCGAGCGGACCGCGCGCGCGATCTTGGGTTATACAGGCAGACATAAAAGTTTATTTATATAAAAGGAAAATTGGCTGATCGCGCGAGCGAGGGTCGCGCGAGAATCCCTTCGCGCGTGCGATCCGCGCGCGCGACCCTCCTTTTCACTGGCAGACATAAAAGTTTATATATGTAAAAGAAAATTTGGCTAAATCGCGCGAGCGAGGGTCGCGCGATAATGGCTTCGCGCGAGCGATCCGCGTGCGCGACACTGTTTTTCTCAGGCAGAAAGAAAAGTTTAAAAATAATAAAGGAAATGGGCATCTCGCGCGAGCGGCCCGCGCGAGCGATCTTTCGCGCGAGCGGCCCGCGCGCGCGAGGTCTGACAGTATGTGTTTTTGTCTGTTTTATGTTTAAGGACTGTTTGGTTCAAGTTTTATATACTGTTTAGGCTCTGCTTGGGAAATTTTGTTAATCAGAGCTCTTTTTGGTTACATTTGATCGATTAAAACATTGTAGTATGATTTATTAATCTCCGTACGCATGTTGTTCTTTCAATTCAGCATTTTGCTTAAGTTCAAGTGCATATCATTCATGTGGGGTCATTGGTACATACATGTGGGTGTCGGTATGAGTGGAAAAGAGTAATGATAGTGTGGAAAGAGTATGAGTTTGAGTTGTGATTGTGGTTGTGGTTGTGGTTGAGTATGAGTGTGAGTTGTGATTGTGGTTGTGGTTGTGATTGTGGTTGTGGTTGTGGATGTGATTGTGGTTGTAGTTGAAAAAGAGGATGAGGGTGTCTTTGAAATGCGAAGGTGGCAAAAATGGACACTCCCTGACGCCCATGGAAGCGTTAAAGTGTGTGAAGCCGAACTTGGACACTCACTGGCACCCATGGAAGTGCTAAAGTGTGGCCTATGGACACTCCCTGAATGACTCGAGTCTGGATACCTGTGTGGGGGTTGCCCCGGTATTTGCATGGCGGTTAGGGTATTCAAAGTGTGAGGCATTGGACACTCCCTGGTACCCCGGACCAAAGTGTGAGGCAAACTGGACACTCCCTGGCGCCCCGTTGCTAAAGTGTGGCTATCTTAGTATTTCAAAGATACCAGGAGTAGGATAGAGGGTTGTTGGGTTTTGTCGAGAGAAAAGAGTCGGTTAGATGAGATGGTGCATTGTTCTCATACATGGTCACATATGTGTGAAATTATCTTTTAATTATTGTTGTGGTTGTTTTTCTAACAAGCTCTTTATTATGAATATAAACTTGTGGTTTTTAAATGGAAACGGGAAAAAGGTAAATGAGTAAGTTCTTACATTCAAAGCATTGTTTTTAATACTCACCAGCTTCTTGAAGCTGACGGCGTTGATGCGTCCTGGACATTCGTGTCCAGGCTTTGCAGGTAATAATCAAGAAGAACCGTATGACTATGCTAATTAAGATTTGTTGCTGAGAAGAGATGTTACCCTTACATGCTTTATGTTTATGTGTTATGATTTGGGTTGTAATAAGGATGACTGTAATAGACTGTAAGTTATTGTTTTATTTCAAGGCGGCCTGTGCCTTAGTAAACCCTGTACTATAGGATGTAATAAGTTAGAGATTCAATTTTTATAAGCCCAGGTGGCCCTACTCTGATTAATGGTTTTATGTTGTTCGACGTTTTGGGACGGAATCGATCCTTCAAACTGTCGCGACCTACGGGTCCATAAAGGAAATTAAACGCTTTCCATATTTATGCTACGTCGGGGCGTGACAAAAATCATGAATACCCCACATTAGCATAGCTTTTAACGTAAAATGTTGCATTTTGTACATGTCAAAATCCGGCACTCCTTCTTCCCAAAGCTGCTTCAACTCCTTTACTAGAGGTTGAAGGAAAACATCAATATCTTGACCCAGTGCCTTTGGCCCAGGAATTAGCAAAGACAACATTTGGAACTCTCGTTTCATGCACAACGAAGGTAGGAGATTATAAGGCACCGTGATAACAGGCCAAAAACTATAAGTAAAGGACTGAATACCACGCGGATTAAACCCATCGGTTGCAATTGCAAGCCAAACGTTACGCCCTTCTTCAGCAAATTTTGGCCATTTATCAGATGGATGGCGTAGAAGATCCCATGAAGAGGTCGATCGATCGTGCCATGTCATTTCGTGGGCAATCCATGATATAGTATACAATCTCACAAGTCTTGGAATCAAAGGAAAATGTCTCAATACTTTCAAAGGTTCTTTGTAAACTCTCCCCCCCCCCCCCCCCCCCCCCCCCCCCCCCTTCTTTGTTTTCACAGCATATCTTGGTTCTCCACATTGAGGACATTGCTCTTTATCTTCATTACCATTCCAATATAGAACACAATTATTGACGCATGCATGAATAAAGTTTGCCTTCATCCCAAAGTCTTTCATCATAACCTTCATGCGCGGATACTTCTCCGGCAAAGTGTTGTCTTTTGGGAGCCACCTTTTCAAGATGGACAAAAGTGCCGTCACACTAGTTCCCGATCAACCAAATTGCTTCTTAATGTTGTGCAGTTCCACAATTACAAAAAGAGTAGTCTCAGGGCCCTCACATGAAGGGTACAATATCTCAGTTGATAATCTTTTGTATTCATTGTACCTCTCATTACCGGCATATGGTTCTTCTTCAACTCCAGCCTGACCATTGCCATCATCTTCATGAGGTTCTTCGCGCATTCCATAAGAAGTATCAACAAGATTCTCCATCCCAAGCCCTCCAACCTCGATGTTTTCACCTTCAATGTTTTCTGTATGAGCATCTTCTACTGGCGAACGATGTATCGAATTCTTATATGGCTTTTCACCATGCAAAGCCCATACAGAATATGACCTATCTATACCAGCCCTAATAAGATGGTTTCTGACATCTAATGGTTTACGTCGTGTCCTATTCCGACAATTTACACACGGGCAAGGTAACGTGGTGAAGTGTGCAACATTGTTTGCATTCGCAAATTCAAGAAACTCTTCAACTCCCTTCATATATACCGGGCTAACTCTATTTTTTTCATTCATCCACTCTTTGTTTATGGTACGGGCCATTCTGCAATACAACATTGAAAAGTGAAATAAAGTAATTGGAATACTACCAATTAAACAAGAAGGTGAATAAAGGAAATTATTTAAAGAAGTGCTAATTAGCACTAATACTAATGGGGATCATGAATCAAGAAGAAATTCTGAACAAGAATGACTGCTGCCCAAGCACTAAGTAAGTTGAGCAATAAATTAATTATTTATAATTTAATCTTCACTCTAGTTTTCCTCACTGTTGATCTAACCCAAAGTATTCTCCACTCTCAAACTCCAAATAAGTTCACTAATTAGGAAATTGAACTACGTCCCACATGACCCCTTACATTGTGAAAATGTTAAAATATTCATCCACAACATAAGCATTAGTTCAGACAATTAGACAGATGCAGTGTTCAGAAAATAGGCGAACGAGCATGAACAATCTACTTTAATAGAGGAAGTTAAGGCTAATATGGAGGACATTATTTGAAGTTCGTCATCACTTCACTTTTACAATAGGACATAATCAAGAGTTCTTGATTAAAAGATATTCATCTTTGGAGTGATCAAGCAAACTAGCTAGCATCTTTGGAGAGTGAGAGAGAGAGAGAGAGAGAGACGAACATGTGTACAAATTCAATAGAGAAATAATTTATCTCATCTCCTATTTTTGAAGAGAGAGAGAGAGAGAGAGAGAGAGATACTAAGGACCCAATGTATGAAGGTAAGCGCATCTCTCCCCCTCTCTCCTATTTTTGTCTCTCTTCTTCTTAGATCTAGTTTCATTTTTCACGCGCAATCTATTTCTAGCAGCAGAAACCCTCCTAATTTGGAGCAGATTCGTGAGAATTAAACATAGATTCATCCTGATTTGTGAGGAATAAACATAGATTAGGCTCAGATTTGTGAGAAATAAACACAGATTCATTAGATTGGACCATAGATCTGCATGATTTTTTGTTGGTTTCAGTTCATTGCATGCTCAAAACTGACTGTAAAACCGTAACCGACTAGTCTACTATTGAACGGTTATACACCAGTTGAGTTTAGTGTCGAGTAGGTCGAAATCAGTTCCATGAGAAGAAAAACTGACTTGGTTGGCTTGGTTAGTACTCCAATGTCAAATGGACCAAACCGACTGATGTTCAGCCCTAAACATCTGACCGTAGTTATTACTTATCATTTAAGATTTTAGCTATCAGTTCGACAATAGGTCAGCCAAGTGGCAACAATAAATAACATGAATTTTAATAGCATACAAACAAACATAATATCCAAATTTTGTTACTACTTAACTACAGTTCCAAACTTGTAAACTGCAACAAAAGTAAATATTCAACAAAGTCATCCAGAAGCACACCTTGTGCTTTCGAACAAATAGCTTGGCCACCAAATTGTCTAGCAAACGAAGTTTACAACAATGCTCAACTATTTGTTTACAGGTGGGTACAAATCTATCCAGAACACAAGCAAGAAAAAAAAAATGTAAAGCACCAAATTACTTTTTAAAAAAATGGATCTTGTTGCTGGTTAAATTTATTAGAGGTTAAAATTGTAAAGCACAAATCTGTCCAAGTTTCTCTTCCATCTTTTCCCCCTTCAAATCTCCCAAGCAAGTCAAGCATAAATATTCAACAAACTCAAATTTCCAACTTAGATCTAAAACTGACCTTCCAAAACATGAAGTACTAAATTACAAAGGGAAGGTTAATATATGTGGATTTTTCATCAAAAAGGTAAACTAAAATTCTAAACTAATGAGACAACAGAGAGAGAGAGAGAGAGAGAGAGAGAGAGAGAGAACCCCAAAAACTTTCATTAGGAATATTCATTAGGAAACTACCTAGTCAAGTAAACCTTCATCTTCACCTTTTCTACAACATTAATCTCAGTAATAGATTATTGGCGTTGCCAATCCTGCTGCCATCACTGTAGCTACTTTTGTCCCCACAACTACCAACAGCACAACCATTACTACTAGTCTACTATAGCCACTGCTACAGCAGCCACTTGTGGGGTTATGTATGATGAGTGTTGCCCCGTCCCTAAAAATGAAATGTAGCATAACCCAAAATTAGTGGGTTCAAATCTAAGACGTGTTGCTTTTTTTTTTTTTGAGCATGCATTCTATCACAATACTTCTATATGTACCCTTTTCCTGAAACTTTGATGGCAGAACAACTAACAAGAACTAAAAAAATCAAAAAGCTAACTTCCTCACCACGGCATGAAAGCAAGCTCGATAGGGGGCTGGTTGGGGAATGATTCAGAGGCAGAGTGGGGACTGTTTAGAGGCTGATTGGGAGCTGGTATTGCCTGATTTGGGAGGTGTTTATGGGTAAATGCAACAAGTTAGAAATGCAAATTAAATTTTACTAGGGGTATAAAACAAAATAAAAAGCACGGAAACATAACCCAAATCTGTAATTACCTTTGACTGAAGATTCAAAAAGGTGGCCTTGTAAAAAGCACCTCAAAACCAGTGAAAATTGTCGGCTCACTTGATAAAAGTGTCGGCTCACTAGATAAAATTGTCGGCTCAAACCCAGAAGTAGAAATTACCTGAATGCAATTACAAAATAAAATTAAAAAATACCTTCCAGAAAAGGGTGCAGAGATGTGCAGTTAACAATAAATGTAAATTACTAGCATAAACCAACACAATCAATTAACTATCAATAACCAAGATTCATACTCTCATAGTATCCATTTAAATACCATTCTATGAGCTGCATACTGGGTGGAAATGTAATCTTGGATATATTTTTCTGTAATGGCCTTGATGTTGTCAATAGGTCTAAGAATGGTTCTACCCAACGGGAACATTGTGAGTGCCCAAACAGAAAATTTCATATCTACCTAAAACTACGGTTGTGTTTGGTTCGTGAATTTATTGAAGGAGCAAAATGGAAAACACTAAAGGTTTGTTTGGTTCATGAATTTTGTGAGGAAAAGAAAAGGGAATGAAAACGAGAAGAAAACTAGTAATTCCTTCATGTTTTCTTTTGTGTCTTCCAGAATTAAAATTTTTTAATATGTAATTATAATATATGAATAATTGAAGGAAAATGACTCACAACGTTCAAAATGTTTAATTTACTTCTCAACTTTTGGCTCTGTTTAATACGTCGAAAAATTTGAAGCACACTAACAATGACTGTTTGCAATTTGCGCACTTACACTGACAATGTTTGCACTTTGCACAGGTAATAACTTACATACTAACAATTTATAGAAGGGTAAATTACATTTTACCCCTTTGTGGTTAAGCCCATTTTCACTTTACCCCCCTTGTGGTTCAAAAGTGGTCACCTAACCCCTTGTGCCTTTGGACTAAAGTGCTACCTACCGCAATTTAATATGAGTGTGGAAACTGAAACCATAAAATGAGTTGTTAGAATGGAGTGAGTTAAAAAGCCGAATGGTGCTGGGATGTTTGGAGAAAGAGAGAGAGAGAGGACGCAGGAGAGAAAGGTCAGGTTTGTTAGCACATAGAAATACAACCTATAATTAAACTAACTTTGTACATACTCATACCTATAGCTCATCACTATTGATCCCACTGTCACGTATTTGGAACAAAATTTGGGAACTACAAAACAAATATACGCGAAATCCCCCCAATAATATAAATGTCGTTTCAATGTGACTACGTCAAGAAACGACCATTGAACTCCGACAACCTCTCTGCCTTGAAATACTAATATTTAAGACATAAAATAGAGAGAGATGATTCCCCTAATAGGTAATAGAGTAAATGCAACTATGCAAGTTACTTCACAGAAGCTATGGCTAAAGCAACTATTTAAAAACCTTACTTACTATTGAAGTGCCAATTGAACAAAATTATGAACTGCTGCTCCTTATGACTGCATGAATGTTTCTAAATCATTATTGGTGATGTTACCCATTTGGGTATAGTAGAGAATAGAATGTATTTACCTGGTAACCAAGAACGCAGAAGAGAAGCTATTTGCAAAGCTAGTTGTTGTTCAAGCAATTCAGGAGTGTCCAGATCTTTAGTCCTCTGCACAACAATTTGGAAACTAAGAAATTTCTTGATACATACCTCTACTATAAATAGATAATAAAGCTTTTAGAGTAAGATACCAAGTGTATGGTGCAAAAGGAAGTCTAAATTTCTTTTTATCATAGCATCCCTTATTTAGATGATATATAGCTGAAGTGTTTGGAGAGTTTATTTTTCCCTTTCTTGCTTCCAACAGACATCTAACACCAGTCAGTCAACCCCATTTCCAGATATAGAACAAGTTCAAGTAAAAATGAGGTTCATCCAAAAATTATAACCCAAATCAGATTCACTAATAAACACTCTTTGGCTACTAAAAACACTTCTCGAAGAGGAAAAAAACAACAAAATGAAAAAAAAAAAAATCAAACCCACAATTAAGGACAATCCTCATAGTTTTCATTTCTTTTACCAGCAAGCAACCAGAATAACAACACCACACCCATAATTTACCTTTATCGGTGAAGTGCATAAACGAATTAACCTTCAAAGTCATGGGACTCCTGCAATTAGTTGTACTCTTGCTTCTCTGTCTAAGAATCTCCTCAATGTCCTAGGGTTCATGGATTTGGGTTTGATTGGCCTTCTATGGTTTGAATCTAATCTAGAAGAAGAAGAAGAAGAAGAAGAAGAAGAAGAAGAAGAAGAACCACATAAGAAGAAGAAGATGTAGAAGAACGGTACCGCAAGGAGGTCGGCGGCGGCGGCTTTAGTTGGTCAGCGGCAGGAGGTGGGCGTCGTAGATCTAGGGTTTCCCCTTTTTCCTCTCCCTCTCTCTCATTTCTCTCTCCTTTCTCAGTTTTATGAAAAGTGAAAATCCCCCCAAGAGACCGATGGTTTCTATTGTAAACATTATTTTATTATTTTTTTTTTGGGATAAATTTTGTAACGGATATAAACGTTACAAATATAAATACATCTGTTACAAAAATTAAGTAACTAAAATAATGGAAATTAGTAACGGTTTTTCTAAATTTGTAACGGATATATCCGTTACAAATTTGTAACGGATATATCCGTTACAAATTTGTAACGGATAAAACCTGCCCGTTACAAAAGAAAAACCCTAATAACCCAGATCCTAATGATGAAATTACTCGAAAGGTAAAAAAATGATTCGCATATGATTAGGGAGAATCGTCAAACGAATTAGCTCTTAAAGATATTATTTTGGTCTACAACCGTGGTCTTCCTCCTATTAAAAGGGGCACAAAGTCTGAGTTTTGGTCTCCATAAGTCTTGAGCGCAGCACGGTCTACTTGAAGACGTAAAAGACAACGCTTCTCAGGAGGCAACCCAAGCTTTTATCATTCCTTCCCTCATTTTTGTAAACTTTTTGGTCATTTTGAGTCAATTTTTTTTTAGTTCTGGACTGGTTCGGGGGTCATAGTCTTTTTATTTTGAATCCATTTAACTTTCTAAGAGATAACAGAGAAAAATGGGGTACTCGCGCGCGCAACACGCTCACGCAGCCCGCACGCGCGAGTTTTGGACTTAGAATTTTTATTTTTTTTTTAATAAAACAAGTCTCAGTATTTCCTCGCGCAAGAAATCGCGCGCATAAAACAAGTCTCAGTATTTCCTCGCGCAAGAAATCGCGCGCGCGACCAGCTCGCGCGAAGGGGGAATTTTTGTGTTTTCTCTTTTATTCTCTTCTTCTCACTCCCAACCCTAATGTGTTTTTCTCCTTTCTATTTTCTCTCTTAGGCCCCTTTCAAATCAAGTCCTTCTTTGTTTTGATAGTTTCGTTTGTGCTTGTTCTTTTTTATTTTCGTTGAGTCTTTCACTTTAGTTTAGTTTCTCAACAAGTATGCTACAGTTTACATTACATATACAAATTTCTATTAGCTATCGTTGTTATTTTTTTTTTGTATATTTTCTTTTCTCAAGTATTGACAGGTGAATTAGTGGCTCCATTTAGAGCAATTGAACTTTTTTGCCATATTCATATACGTTCACCTAGTTTGTGATTGCTAAGATCGAGGTACTGTTATTCCTTCCTCAAGAACTCTCCTTTCTTTCATTTTTTTATTTCATTGGGGACAATGAAAGGTTTAGGTTTGGGGGTATGCACTCACATGCACATTAGTACGCACTATTTTTTCAAAAAAAATTAATTTTTTTGATAGTTGTGCTTAAATAAATGATGTTATAGACGTTTTTGCTGTCTCGAGTCGATACTACTTGTTATGTAACTTGGAATGTTATAGAATAGTAAACAAGTGAAGATGTGGTTAAACAATTGCTGAAGTCATGATGCGACATTTTAGGTTATGTATCGTTCGAATCGTAGTTTAATATCATACATTTGCACACAAACTAATGTACTGCACATAGTCGCTTGAATACATGTTTGATGTGAACTATAATATGATTTGGATCTCTAGATAACACATGGTGGAACTAAACCAGTGAGCTTTTGAGCCTATCTTTTCTTTTTAGAGAGTTATAAATACATTTTGTGTTTGTCGATTTTTATTGAAATAGCGCATTAACTCATTGTTTAGTCTCATTATTCTTGTTTTGGTTGATAGTCAAGTTAAAATATTTGCTACCATGCTAAATAATCTTCCGTTGTAAACGTTGAATAACCATATCACCCTAGGACATGATTTTACTTGTTTGTTTTCCACCCTTCTTAGTTTGCCCCTTTGAGCCTTTAAAGTGCATCTCTTTCTCTAATCACCAAGATCGTTTTTTTTACTCCAACTTGGCCAACTTGGAGTCTACCACCGAAGGGTTAATCAACTTTCAGTGGTGATAAGGTAATGTGTTGATTGAGAAGAAGAAAACAAGATGATGCTTGGGGTAGTTTCCTTGGTATTTGATGCATAATTATTCAAAAAGCAACGAAAAGGGAAAAAGAAAAGGTTGAAAGAAGAGGAAAGAAATAGAAAGAAAAGTGAAAGAAGAGAATAAAAAGATGAAAGTTAGTGGAAGAGATGATGAAAGAAATCGAACATGACTTACAACACCACTCTAAAACTACTTAATGAATCCTTTCTATCCTTTTTCATTGCCTGAGCCATGTTACAACTTTTGAAAAGTCCTATTTGATCCTAGAAAACATGGTTTGGATATGTAAACGATGGGAGGGGGATTAAAACATGGTAACAATTAATTTTTGTTGGCTGTTGGCATCCCATCCATGAGACTACTGTTCTTTCGTGTCATGCATCTTTTTCGAGTCACATGTGAGCGTTTCTCATTTTGAAAACATATTTCATTTGCTACCATATATTAGAGAGATTACACATGTTCTAAACATTTCATTTGAGAGTGTATTTAACATTGTAAGATTCGTAGTTGAAGCATACATGGATGGTTATCCGAGTTATATTCCAAGTTCATGACATGCATGTATTCATTTGACTACCGAATCACATACGCGCAATTTTATAAGAAACTCTATTGATTTATATGATGCATGTGTTTGGGATTATTTTTCATGACGTCGGTGGACGTTTGGTTCCATTTCTTCTTGTTCGTTATTCAATTTCAAATCATTGTTTTATAATAAGGAGTACTAAATGTTATGTTTTTCGTTTCTGATAAAACTTTTTTTTTTAAATGTATAATGAAATAAAGATAGTTGTGGGTGTATTATTCGACGAGAACCCTTATGAGACTTCACTCGTCCTACTAGGGACACCTAGGGGTTTAATAGACTTGTTGCATGTGCTAAATGCAATCGCATTGCCTGCGACAGTGAGTTATTTCAATTGTACTTCAGTTTTATTTTTATGTTTTTCTTTGCTTAAAGACTAACAAAGTGTAGGTTTGGGGGTGTGATCGACGACGAATAGTTCCTATTTATAGTCCAGAAGATACGTTTTGTTAGCCCATTTTTTTTAATTATTAATTTTTAATAATAAGTATTCTATATTTTGTAGGTTTTAGAGTTTTAACGTGAAAATACACTAAAATCCAATGATTAGTGGCTTTGAAAGACAATCTTTGCTCAAAAGGTGATTCAGGTGAATCCCGGAGACAATAGCAGTATCGGTAAATTGAATTTTTGACATTGAACACTTTGTATTTGAGAAATTTCTCCATAGATATATGTAACAACCCTAAAATTTCTAAGTGTGTAAATAAATATTTTTAGTTAGCAATATTATATGGGTATGCCTAGGTAAGACACGTGTCTAAAAATTTTAAGTTTGGAGAACCTGTGAATTAAATTTGTTAGTAAGCATATTTAAATTATTAGTAATACCAGTAATATTTCCCCGTTTGTTTTTGTATTAAAATTTCTAATGTTTCATTATTATTATGACATGACATTTTGAGCTTTAATTAAATTGTATGATAGATTATTGTCTGACCGAGTTATAATTTTTGTAGAATGACGAGTTTAGTGTCGGGTAGTGTTTCGGGGCCCATAAGTAAGAATTAAATCATGAATTTAACATGAAAATTAAGTGCCCGGGGTATGGGTACCCTTTGAACTAGTTGTTTAAGTATTTTGAAGTGCATTTCGGGGTCATATATGTGTCTTTTGGGAGCCCACAAGCCTAAACTCGGGAATTACTTTAATTATATCATTAAGAGTTATATGTATCTACCTTTAGAAGAAAAAAAAAAACCCTAGCCCCCAATACACTTCTAAACAGAGAGAGAGAGAGAGAGAGAGAGAGAGAGAGAGAGAGAGAGAAGAAGAAGAAGAAGAAGAAGAAGAAGAAGATGGAAGAAAAAATGAGAAGAAGAAGAGAACAAGAGAGGACAATAGGTACTCCAAACCTTTGGCTTGCTTAATCATCATCAACCTTGAAGCCATAAATCGGTGAGTTAACTTGTTATTTTCTTTCAATCTCGTTTGATTGAAAATTTAAATGTATGGATTATTAAATTAGTATGGGTATGGATTATGAGATTTAGGTTTTCTTATTTACAATGAATTAAGTTATGATTTGAGATTTAAAGATGATCTTTGAATATCCATTTGAGCAGTTATTCAATTTTTGGATTTGGGATTTTCACGGATCAGAGTTTAGTAGAAAATTCATAATAAATCATACGTTACAGTTTTCCTGATTCTGTTCGCATGGGCCTGTAGGAAACGCAATCCTTCACACCTTTTGTCTAATAGTATTTTTCCCAATTCTGCACCGTTTGGGCAAAAAATTTATACTACAGTAGGAGTGAATGTTAACTCCGAATTTGAAATTTACGTTTATGAATATTGTTAGAGATGTTTCTTTGTGCGGAATTAGTATGAGGAATAATTTCAGTCCATGTTGGTTTTGGGACTGTTTAATGTAAGGGTATGTAAGGGTACTTTTTTTTTTGTACTTTATTTTATTTTTGGCAGTGTTGGCCACAAGCGTATAATATAATAAGGATTATACATTGGGTATTGGGAACGTTGTAGTTGCTCTGACCTATGGATGTATAGAATTTTATGCTTATTTGTTTTCTTTCCGCTGAACTCTGTAAAGAGGGTTTTATTGAATGAACATAATATTTCTTTGGTAAATCGAAAGGATATAATATGTGGAATGGAGTTTAATTTCTTTTATAATGAAAATGAATGTTTGGGAATTCAAGTTTAATAATAAAGAGTTTTTTTTTAAACACAAAATCACATGTCCGTATTTAATGAGTATAAAATACTATTTTCAATAATTATTTATTAGCCTGTGTGAGGCCGGGTGTCACTCTCGGTGTTTTGGAAATTGAATATTAGTCTGGATAAATGCTCTGGATTAAATATTTGGTTGTCCAACAAATCGGGGTGTGACAGTTTGGTATCAGAGCTTAAGGTTAGCTTAGTGAGTCTAAGTGATTCTCGGAATATGGTTTATGGGCTGGTTAGAGCCTTAGGTTTGCGGATTTTTGGGGAAGGGGTTATGTGTTGTTGTCACGCCCCGGAGCAGCATAAATAGATAAAAATAAATTTCCTTTATGGGTCCATAAGGAATGACAGGTGAAAGTCACAAATAATCCACACCACGCAGTACTAGCCCAAAAAGACAACAGTAAACAACTGAGAATAACACACAGTGCTAACTATTACAAAATATCAGAGTATGGTCCACAGGATCACAACAGGTCTGAAGACAACAAATGCCCAAGTACCCGCTAACAAAAGGTTTAACAGAACAACCGAACAGAAATCTAACTATAACATCTTCAGTCTTCAACTGGCATAAGGATAATCCTTCCTGGCGTAACCGTCATTGGTGGGGCCCTCCTCTGGATAATAGTCATCAGTGTACTGGTCCTTACTTGCAGAATAAGGGGCAGGATATTCTGGACGGGGAAAGTCCAGGCAATAAAAGGCCGTCAGCTTACTGAGAGCTGAGTGAGCATAAACTAACGAGGTACCAATTATCTGAAGTAAACACGAGCTTATGAAAATACGAGTTAACATCTTATTATAAAGATAACATTATCTTGTTCCTCTATTCATTCTTGTAAACCGACCCTTATCGTCTTGTTACTCAAATACCGAACTCAACAGACTCTGATTTCCATGAACAGACTCAATCGTTTAACTCTAGGGATACACCCTTATTCTGTCCATCGCTTTTAAGATCAATATATCCTGCTCACCGCATGTCATGGACTCCACGTCAGTCTGTCCCCAGCTTTTAAGAACAATGGTCCTATTCACCGCATTTCAGGGATATAACGTTTCGAACAAGGCATATCAATCTATTGCCACGACTCAACGTCATCTACTAGTGATCCCAGCTCACCGCTTTTAAGAAAAATGGTCCTGTTCACCGCTTTTCAGAGCATATCATAGATCATCCAGTCTATCTTAAGACTTCTTCGTCCAGCTCACCGCTTTTAAGAACTATGTATCCGGTTCACCGCTTTTCAGAGCATATCATGACCAATCGTCCATCCACGTACCATTCCCAGAACTTACCAAACCTACTTACATTCCATTCTACATCGACACATGACAAATTCCCAATGTCGCATGACCACTTGGATTAAAAGAAAACGGACATCCAATTATATCAGAACAACACGTCACCCACGTCTTCATATTACTTTTTATTCATTATCCATAAATCTTTGGTGTCACATTACTCCTGTCTACCCCATAGTCGCATAATGGAATTCCGAATTAGAAATCGAACAACTAAACCTCTTATATAATAAATAGGCAAAGGAAACCATGTTCTAATCATGTCAATCGATTGGAACAAAGGTTCAATCGATTGGTATCAAAATCATAACAATCGATTGAGAACATGTCAATCGATTGGTATCTGAAAAGTGTCAATCGATTGAAATCCTATTCAATCGATTGAGAAACGACTGATGTCAATCGATTGAGATTATGTCAATCGATTGACACTACGTCTTCTCCAGCAGATCGTAAAAACAGCATATTTAAACGTAGAAATCATACTCTTATCACATCTAAAGGTCATAACAACTTGTAAATACATCAAATAAAGTGACCAAGTGAGTTAGGACTCACTTAGGGTGCGTTTGGGTGTGTTCAAAGCTTGAAATCTCCAAGCTCTCTCTTTCCTCCTTCTTTCTTCTCTGTCCAGCCCTCTCTCTGTCTCTCCTTCTTCCTCCTTTCTTCTTCTTGTCCTCCCCTTCGTCTTCTTCCAGCTGCCAAGGCAGTGTGTGTGTGTATATAGATATAGATATATAGATAGATATATGTATGTATATATCTCACAAGAGGTATGTCTCTCTCTCTCTCAAGGCTGCCAAAATGACCCAAGGCCATAAATATGGACGAGTATATATAGGGGTTAAGAGTGCCACACGTTTAAAGCTGAAGGAAAGAAGAAAATATTTCTCAGGTTATGTCAATCCATTGGGACACAAGTCAATCGATTGGTAACAGATATTTGTAGTCAATCGATTGGAAACAATGTCAATCGATTGGGATACTTATCAATCAATTGGTATCTAAAAAGTGTCAATCGATTGGGAAACTTATCAATCGATTGGTATCAAAATTTACCAAAAGGAAGAGAAAGTTTATACGAGTATAGAAATGAAATACCGGGTCTTATTAATATACCAAAATACAGGGTATTACATCATCCACCACTCAACAAAAGATTTCGTCCTCGAAATCAAAAGCAACAAGGTTTAAAATAAAAACGAAAACTTCTCGCGCATCTCTGACTCTAGTTCCCACGAAGCTTCTCCTTCATCATGATGTTTCCACTAAATTTTGACTAACGAAATCTCCTTGTTCCTGAGTTTCTTGATTCCTCGATCTAGAATACGAACAGGTCCTTCATTGAATGTAACGTCGCTGTTGACTTCGATATCCTCAAAGTTGATCTCATGCGCTGGGTTGTGAACACACTTCCTCAGCATACTGATGTGAAAAACGTTGTGCACTCCTGACATCTTTGGTGGCAACGCAAGGCGATAAGCAACCTTCCCAACACGCTCCAGAATCTCGAATGGTCCGATGAAACATGGCGATAACTTGCCCCTTTTCTGACCAAATCTAACGATTCATCGAACAGGTGAAACCTTGAGTAATACGTGATCTCCAATGGCAAACTCCAAGTCTTTGCGTCGCTTGTCAGCATAACTCTTGTATCTAGTCTGGACTGTCTTCATCTTCTCACGTACGACTTGAATCTTTTCACTGGTTTCCCGTACCATTTCTGGCCCAAGAAGTTGACTATCTCCAACTTCGGTCCAACATAGCGGCGATCGGCAAGGTCTTCCGTACAATGCTTCAAATGGCGCCATATCTATACTCGAATGATAACTATTATTATAGGCGAACTCAATCAGAGGTAAGTGCATCTCCCAAGAACTCTCAAAATCAATGACACAAGCTCGTAACATATCTTCCATCACTTGATTAATTCTTTTAGTCTGTCCATCTGTCTGTGGATGAAAAGCTGAACTCAAGTTCAATGTCGTTCCCATCGCTGTCTGGAGACTCTTCCAAAATTCTGCAGTAAAACGCGAATCTCGGTTTGACACAATAGATACAGGCACTCCATGTAATCGTACAACATGTTGTAGATACATTCGGCTCAAACGTTCTACTGAGTACGTCATGCTATAGGCAATAAAATGTGCCGTCTTAGTAAGTCGATCCACGATTACCCATATAGCATCGTGATTCTGCTGTGACTTCGGCAATCCTACCACGAAATCCATGGTTATGTGTTCCCATTTCCATTGAGGAATAGGTAACGGCTGTAGAAGTCCAGGTGGTTTCTGATGTTCTGCCTTTACTTGTTTACAAGTAAGACACTGAGCTACATACTCTGCCACATCTCTCTTCATTCCTTCCCACCAAAAATTTCTCTTCAGATCCTTGTACATCTTTGTACCTCCTGGATGAATAGTCATTCGTGACTTATGTGCTTCATCCAATATTTCTTTTCGGAGATTTTCTTCATCAGGTACACAGAGTCTACCCTTACATCGTAAAGCTCCGTCTGTACTAATACTCCAGACTTCTGGTTCCTTGGCTGACATCTTGGCGAACCATAACTTCAAATCCTCTGCTGTCTGTTGAGCCTCTATGATACGACTGATCAAAGTCGGTTATACCATAAGACATCCAAAATGTTGTTCTTTCATTGGCTCCACTGGCTGAAGATCAAATTCAGCAATTTCTTCCAATGCTCTCCATTCTCTAATTAGTAATGCAGCGATCACTAGCCGAGGTTTACGGCTTAAAGCGTCTGCTACTACATTTGCTTTGCCGGGATGGTATTGCAAATAAAAGTCATAGTCTTTGAGTAATTCCATCCACCTTCGTTGTCGCATATTCAACTTCTTTTGAGAGAACAAATACTTCAAGCTCTTATGATCGGAAAATAGATTAAACTTTTCTCCATAGAGATAGTGTCTCCAAATTTTCAATGCAAACACTATTGCTGCTAATTCCAGATCATGCGTAGGATAATTTTTCTCCTGTACCTTCAATTGTCTTGATCCATATGCGATAACATTTCCATCTTGCATAAGCACACACCCGAGTCCTTGGTACGATGCATCACTGTAGATCACATACTTTTCTTCACTCTTAGGTAATGCGAGTACTGGTGCAGAAGTCAATTTTTCTTTTAACTCCTAAAATGCACCCTCATGCTTGTCTGTCTGTACTTTGTCTCCTTCCTTGTTAAATTCATCAATGGTCCTGCTAACTTGGAGAACCCTTCTACAAATCTTCTGTAATATCCTGCTAAACCCAGAAAACTTCTGACTTCAGTCGCATTCGTCGGTCTGTTCCAGCTTAAGATGGCATCAATCTTAGATGAGTCTACCGAAATACCTTCCTGAGATATAACATGTCCCAAGAATTTGACTTCCTGTAGCCAAAACTCACACTTGCTGAACTTTGCATACAACTTGCTATCTCGAAGTGTCTGCAAGGCAACCTGTAAATGCTCCTTGTGATCCTCTTCTGTCTTTGAGTAGATCAGTATATCATCAATGAACACTATAATGAATTTATCCAGATATAGTCTGAATACTCTATTCATTAAGTCCATAAATACTGCTGGCGCATTCGTCAATCCAAAAGGCATAACTAGAAACTCGTAATGCCCGTATCTCGTCCTGAAAGCAGTCTTCGATACATCCTCTGGTCGAACTAACAGCTGGTGATATCCAGAACGCAGATCGATCTTGGAAAAGATCCTAGATCCTTGTAACTGGTCGAATAGATCATCTATCCGTGGTAGTGGATATTTATTCTTAATCGTAACTTTATTCAACTCCCTGTAGTCCATACAGAGTCGAAGTGTTCCTTCCTTCTTCTTTACAATTATAACTGGTGCTCCCCAAGGTGACGTACTTGGACGAACAAATCCTAAATCTTCAAGCTCTTGAACTTGCTTCTTTAGTTCTAACATCTCAGTTGGTGCCATCCTGTATGGAGTCTTAGAAATAGGCAATGTACTAGGTACTAATTCCACACAGAAGTCTATTTTTCTTTTCTGTGGAAGTCCCTAAATATCCTGGAATACATCCAGAAAATCCTGTACGGTAGGAAACATATCGCTCGTCGGTTGGCACTGGAATCTGATCGTCGGCTTTCCTTGTATTGAAAACACAATCGTCCTAGTAGGGCAATCCAGATTGGCACTGTACTTAGTTAACCAATCCATCCCTAGGATAACATCAAATTCTGACATTGATAGAACTACCAAGTCTGCTGGAAGATTCTTATCTCCCAAAGTCAAAGGGCAATGTTTACACACTTTACTCAACTTAACTGTCACTCCCAATGGTGACACCGCATTCAGTGTTGACTCAAGTGTCTGGGGTCCTAAACCCAACTGACGCACAATCTTAACAGCAATAAAAGAACGTGTAGCTCCAGTATCAAATAAAGCTTTAACTGGACTATGAAAGAGTACAAGTGTACCTTCCAAATGTTGCTGCTCATTAGCATTAAAGCCTGCTTCTCCTGGAATGATAGCATTCATTCTCGTCTGATCAGGAGGTCCTTGGATTCCTTGCACTGGGACTCCGTAGTGTCCTCCCCGTGGTGCACGACAATCCTTGCTCACGTGCCCTGGCTTATTGCAGTTGTGGCAGACAATATCCGGCCTGCGATTAGGTCCAGGGGCAGTGCAGTTCCTTGCAATATGTCTGGGTTTTCCACAGTTAAAACAACCTCCAGTGTTGCTTGGCGGGGCTGTCAGTAATGCCTGTGGTTGTGACCCCTGCTGGCGATATTGTTGAGGTCGATTATAACTCAGCTGCGGTTTCCTGGTTCCTTCCCAGGTTCTCTTGTTTCCTTGAAAGTTTTCCTGAGGTCTCCATCCTTGGGTCTTTCTCGGTGGTCGATTATGGAAATCCCTCTGTTGAAACCCTCGTGACGACTGAGGTCGATTTATCTGTGGTTGCTGTACTGGATTAGCATCCTTTTCTAATCCTGTAGCAAATCTAACAATTTCCTCATACGACTGGTTCAGATGACCAACCATCATATGTCTGAGGTGGGGGTTCAGTCCTTGGTGAAATCTCTTTATCTTCTTCTGTGGCGTATCTATCATATGCTGAGAAAATCTGGATAGACGCTCGAGTTGTGTTGTGTATTCCCGTACATTCCATCATCCTTGGATCAAATTGAGAAAGTTCATTTCCTGTTGATCTCTCTCATCTTCTGGAAAATACTTATCCAAAAATCTGCCTTTGAATGTCTCCCATGACATAGCTCTAGCGGCATCGATCCCAATAGTGGCTCGCTCAGCTTCCCACCAATCTGCGGCGGCATAAGTAAGCTGAAACGTAGCAAGGCGACGCTTCTCCTGCTCGCTGCATTCCAATACTTCAAATATTAACTCCATCTCTCTGACCCATTGTTCTGCTTTCCATGGTTCTGTTAGTCCATCAAACTTTTCGGGACGTAACCCACGAAAATTTGCTAACAGCTTATCTCCAGTCTGTCTTGGTGGCGAGGGTGCAAGAGGTCTCTGGTGAGTGGAGTGATTATATGTATCCCCCACATGCTCCATCCTCTGCAGAAATGCTTCAAATATTCTCGTCGGATCCATCCCTTCCGGAATAGGTGCTCCATTACGTGCTTGGTGATTTCTCAAGGGTCCTACCATGATGATAACGAGTATCGCCTACAAGAGACATATTGATCAGCTGAAAACCTCTCGTAGAAACGAACTCAAGATAGAACAAGAAACAGCAAAACTAACCATTCTACTAAACAACACAGCACAACGTAACAACCAAACAATAATAAAAGTACCGCTCGTATATATATATCAAAAGATGTACCGTATAGTACACACTAGTCAAACTGTGTACCATATGGGACAAGAGTTAAAACAACTAAAGTCAGCTAATAATATACAAAGCTATGGTCAATAGCTATCTCTCAAGTTCCCAAAAATCTAGTGGACAACATGTCCTAATATAAACTAACAAAATCTACACCCTGCCGATCCTGACTCAAAAGTCGTCAGCATCTGATCCTGCTGGTGGTGCCTCGTCCTCTGGGTCTATATCCATCTCCTCGAGTGGATCATCCTCAACTAGTGCGACAAGATCTCCGACTACTACCCCTATATCCCAATCCTCTATCATCTCTGCATCATCGTCCTCCATCACGTCTGCTATCGCCTGGTTAGCGACATCAATAGCTACTACAGCAAAACCGTCAGCTATGTCAAGAGCTCCTGCTATAGCTACCTCTCCCATAACAAAATCTGCTGGCTGTGCTACCATCTGAGCTATCCATCCTACTGCCATATCGGCCATGGCTGCCATATGCGTAATGGGTCCAGCTGGTATCTGAAGCACAACGGGTATCTCTGGCACAACTATCTCCTCGTCGGGCACCTCCTCATCTACTACTACGTCTGTCTCAATAGCCTCTAGGTCTGGTACTGGATCTTCTGGCTCAAACTCTGGCTCCTCGGGGTCATCCTCAGGTTCATCATCATCTGCATCGTCTGCATGCTCATCCTCTACTGGGTCCTCATCATCTATCGGCTCCTCCTCTCCATCTCCATCCATGTCCTCATCGGGATGCTCATCCTCAGGCTCTAGATCCTCCTCATCCTCAATCAGCTCAGGCTCTGGCTCTGGGACGGGTACGTCGGGCACTGGTGATGGTGGGACTGCTGCTGCTGCTGGTGCAACTACGGGCTCTGGTGGACCGGCTACAATGGCTCTTAACTCAATCTCGTCCATCTCTGGCTTACTCAAAACTAGTCGTAACATCTCCTGGCAAATGTCTCTACCGACCCTCGCAGTATGGTAAGCATCCATGCGCATCTGTGTCGGGTGAGTACTCCTGGTCACATAAAGCGCTCTCCACATGTCTTCCCCTAAATGTCGACTAGCTATCTGGCACACACGCTCACGATAAAACTCTGGGTCAGCTGGCTCCACGGTATCTCCATGAATAATATGTCCTCCATAAGCATCAGTCACAAACTGGTGAAACTCCGGATCCATGCTATCCTGCAAAGGAAACTATCTATCGTCAGGAAGACGAACTTATCTTATACTCATATCTCATCTCAAAGAATCTTAACAACACTAGGACCAGATGGTGTGGAATGATCGGTGAACGACAGTATCATAACCTAAAGTACCAAACTCAGGCTCTGATACCAAAAACTCTGTCACGCCCCGGAGCAGCCTAAATAGAGAAAAATAAATTTTCTTTATGGGTCCATAAGGAATGACAGGTGAAAGTCACAAATAATCCACACCACGCAGTACTAGCCCAAAAAGACAACAGTAAACAACTGAGAATAACACACAGTGCTAACTATTACAAAATATCAGAGTATGGTCCACAGGATCACAACAGGTCTGAAGACAACAAATGCCCAAGTACCCGCTAACAAAAGGTTTAACAGAACAACCGAACAGAAATCTAACTATAACATCTTCAGTCTTTAACTGGCATAAGGATAATCCTTCCTGGCGTAACCGTCATCGGTGGGGCCCTTCTCTGGATAATAGTCATCAGTGTACTGGTCCTTACCTGCAGAATAAGGGGCAGGATATTCTGGACGGGGAAAGTCCAGGCAATAAAAGGCCGTCAGCTTACTGAGAGCTGAGTGAGCATAAACTAACGAGGTACCAATTATCTGAAGTAAACACGAGCTTATGAAAATACGAGTTAACATCTTATTATAAGGATAACATTATCTTGTTCCTCTATTCATTCTTGTAAACCGACCCTTATCGTCTTGTTACTCAAATACCGAACTCAACAGACTCTGATTTCCATGAACAGACTCAATCGTTTAACTCTAGGGATACACCCTTATTCTGTCCATCGCTTTTAAGAGCAATATATCCTGCTCACCGCATGTCATAGACTCCACGTCAGTCTGTCCCCAGCTTTTAAGAACAATGGTCCTATTCACCGCATTTCAGGGATATAACGTTTCGAACAAGGCATATCAATCTATTGCCACGACTCAACGTCATCTACTAGTGATCCCAGCTCACCGCTTTTAAGAACAATGGTCCTGTTCACCGCTTTTCAGTGCATATCATAGATTATCCAGTCTATCTTAAGACTTCTTGGTCCAGCTCACCGCTTTTAAGAACCATGTATCCGGTTCACCGCTTTTCAGAGCATATCATGACCAATCGTCCATCCACGTACCATTCCCAGAACTTACCAAACCTACTTACGTTCCATTCTACATCGATACATGACAAATTCCCAATGTGGCCTGACTACTTGGATTAAAAGAAAACGGACATCCAATTATATCAGAACAACACGTCACCCACGTCTTCATATTACTTTTTATTCATTATCCATAAATCTTTGGTGTCACATTACTCCTGTCTACCCCATAGTCGCATAATGGAATTCCAAATTAGAAATCAAACAACTAAACCTCTTATATAATAAATAGGCAAAGGAAACCATGTTCTGATCATGTCAATTGATTGGAATAGAGGTTCAATCGATTGGTATCAAAATCATATCAATCGATTGAGAACATGTCAATCGATTGGTATCTGAAAAGTGTCAATCGATTGAAATCCTATTCAATCGATTGAGAAACGACTGATGTCAATCGATTGAGATTATGTCAATCGATTGACACTACGTCTTCTCCAACAGATTGTAAAAATAGCATATTTAAACGTAGAAATCATACTCTTATCACATCTAAAGGTCATAATAACTTATGAATACATCAAATAAAGTGACCAAGTGAGTTAGGACTCACTTAGGGTGCGTTTGGGTGTGTTCAAAGCTTGAAATCTCCAAGCTCTCTCTTTCCTCCTTCTTTCTTCTCTGTCCAGCCCTCTCTCTGTCTCTCCTTCTTCCTCATTTCTTCTTCTTGTCCTCCCCTTTGTCTTCTTCCAGTTGCCAAGGCAGTGTGTGTGTGTATATAGATATAGATATATAGATAGATATATGTATGTATATATCTCACAAGAGGTATGTCTCTCTCTCTCTCAAGGCTGCCAAAATGACCCAAGGCCATAAATATGGACGAGTATATATAGGGGTTAAGAGTGCCACACGTTTAAAGCTGAAGGAAAGAAGAAAATGTTTCTCAGGTTATGTCAATCGATTGGGACACAGGTCAATCGATTGGCAACAGATATTTGTAGTCAATCGATTGGAAACAATGTCAATTGATTGGGATGAATGGCAATCGATTGGGATAATGACACGTCATCACTTTTAGTCGGTTGAATGTCAATCGATTGGGATACTTATCAATCAATTGGTATCTAAAAAGTGTCAATTGATTGGGAAACTTATCAATCGATTGGTATCAAAATTTATCAAAAGGAAGAGAAAGTTTATACGAGTATAGAAATGAAATACCGGGTCTTATTAATATACCAAAATACAGGGTATTACAGTTGTAATGTGCTTCTTTTGCTTTATGATACTATGTGTTTCATGGTATTACATGTTTTGTTCTACTATGTGCTTTGTAATGTGTTAGTCATAAATTCATGTCATTTTCGAGATGACTTTATAGGAGCACACATGATACTGTTTAGATTTATATGTTCGTGCATACATCTTTTATTGTAACAATGGGGGTCATGTCGAGGAGAGTGTTGTTTTAGCTCATGGAGTAGTAATGTGGATGACTATCTATGTGAAGGACTGTGAAAATCTTATTTGGGAGTTGGAGGCAGAGATTGGATATATGGACTTCTTACGTGTTCAACTGGTTTTCTCATCTCTATTGATTATCTGCAATTTTTCTGAGGTGGAATCTATTACTATTGGTATTGTGGATTTCTTATCTCCTGATGCGGATATTATCAACGGGTATTCTGGGTTTCTCATGATTATTTTGTCTCTATTCTCTACTACTATTCTATTATTGAATTCACGAGTTATGCTTCCATCGGGCAATTCTATTTTTTATGGTTTTCAAGAGTTATTATTAATGGTGTTCTCCTCTGTGTGACTTATTATAATCTGGACGAGTATTGAAGTATCATCAGCGGCATCATTATATCCAGTTTCCTTCTCGGTATGGAATTCTAAAATGATATGTCAGTGAGATTATATGTATGATCAACAAGATAATTGGATACCCCGAGAAGGAGTAGTGCAGGGGGAACGGTAAGAGGGGAGCATGTTCATGCACGTAGTCATATCTTTCTGTAATTGATCAATTGTTTTTCTTTCTTTTTTTTTTATGAATTGTTAATGTCTAGTATTTATGTGAAATTATGTGCTTACTGGTGTTGTGTCGTCTATGCTGGGTAGAATTTAACCAGCGACTATATGAGACCGTGGGTATATACATGAGGTTTTCCTTGTTTGGATAAGTTTCTCGATGTACTAGGTCTCATTATGATCGGGAGTTAAACGATAGCGATACTCCAGTGTTAGATTCCTTTCATCGCATGTTTAACGTTATGCATATTTACTATCTGTGTTTGTCGCGTCCCAAATTTCGAGATGAAATTTCTTTAAGGAGGGTAGAATGTAACAACCCTAAAATTTCTAAGTGTGTAAATAATTATTTTAATAATTATTTTTAGTTAGCAATATTATATGGGTATGCCTAGGTAAGACACGTGTCTAAAAATTTTAAGTTTGGAGAACCCGTGAATTAAATTTGTTAGTAAGCATATTTAAATTATTAGTAATACCAGTAATATTTCCCCGTTTGTTTTTGTATTAAAATTTCTAATGTTTCATTATTATTATGACATGACATTTTGAGCTTTAATTAAATTGTATGATAGATTATTGTCTGACCGAGTTACAATTTTTGTAGAATGACGAGTTTAGTGTCGGGTAGTGTTTCGGGGCCCACAAGTATGTTAAATAGTGAATTTAACATGAAAGTTAAGTGCCCGGGGTATGGGTACCTTTTGAACTAGTTGTTTAAGTATTTTGAAGTGCATTTCGGGGTCATATATGTGTCTTTTGGGAGCCCACAAGCCTAAACTCGGGAATTACTTTAATTATATCATTAAGAGTTATATGTATCTACCTTTAGAAGAAAAAAATAAACCCTAGCCCCCAATACACTTCTAAACAGAGAGAGAGAGAGAGAGAGAGAGAGAGAGAGAGAGAGAGAAAGAGAGGGAGAGAGAGAGAGAGAAGAAGAAGAAGAAAAAGAAGAAGGAGAAGAAGGCAGAAGGAAGAAAAAATGAGAAGAAGAAGAGAACAAGAGAGGACAATAGGTACTCCAAACCTTTGGCTTGCTTAATCATCATCAACCTTGAAGCCATAAATCGGTGAGTTAACTTGTTATTTTCTTTCAATCTCGTTTGATTGAAAATTTAAATGTATGGATTATTAAATTAGTATGGGTATGGATTATGAGATTTAGGTTTTTTTATTTACAATGATTGAAGTTATGATTTGAGATTTATAGATGATCTTTGAATATCCATTTGAGCAGTTATTCAATTTTCGGATTTGGGGTTTTCACGGATCAGATTTTAGTAGAAATTTCATAATAAATCATACGTTACAGGTTTCGTGATTCTGTTCGCATAGGCCTGTAGGAAACGCAATCCTGCACACCTTTTGTCTAATAGTAATTTTCCCAATTCTGCACCGTTTGGGCAGAAAATTTATATTATAGTAGGAGTGAATGTTAACTCCGAATTTCAAATTTACGTTTATGAATATTGTTAGAGATGTTTCTTTGTGCGGAATTAGTATGAGGAATAATTTCAGTCCATGTTGGTTTTGGGACTGTTTAATGTAAGGGTATGTAAGGGTACTTTTTTTTTTTGTACTTTATTTTATTTCTGGCAGTGTGGGCCACAAGTGTATAATATAATAAGGATTATATATTGGGTATTGGGAACGTTGTAATTGCTCTGACCTATGGATGTATAGAATTTTATGCTTATTTGTTTTCTTTCCGCTGAACTCTGTAAAGAGGGTTTTATTGAATGAACATAATATTTCTTTGGTAAATCGAAAGGATATAATATGTGGAATGGAGTTTAATTTCTTTTATAATGAAAATGAATGTTTGGGAATTCAAGTTTAATAATAAAGAGTTTTTTTTTAAACACAAAATCACATGTCCGTACATAATGACTATAAAATACTATTTTCAATAATTATTTATTAGCCTGTGTGAGGCCGGGTGTCACTCTCAGTGTTTTGGAAATTGAATATTAGTCTGGATAAATGCTCTAGATTAAATATTTGGTTGTCCAACAAATCGGGGTGTGACAGTTTGGTATCAGAGCTTAAGGTTAGCTTAGTGAGTCTAAGTGATTCTCGGAATGTGGTTTATGGGTTGGTTAGAGCCTTAGGTTTGCGGATTTTTGGGGAAGGGGTTATGTGTTGTAATGTGCTTCTTTTGCTTTATGACACTATGTGTTTCATGGTATTATGTGGTTTGTTCTACTATGTGCTTTGTAATGTGTTAGTCATAAATTCATGTCATTTTCGAGATTACTTCATAGGAGCACACATGATACTGTTTAGATTTATATGTTCGTGCATGCATCTTTTGTTGTAACAATGGGGGTCATGTCGAGGAGGGTGTTGTTTTAGCTCATGGAGTAGCAATGTGGATGACTATCTATGTGAAGGACTGTGAAAATCTTATTTGGGAGTTGGAGGCAGAGATTGGATATATGGACTTCTTACGTGTTCAACTGGTTTTCTCATCTCTATTGATTATCTGTAATTTTTCTGAGGTGGAATCTATTACTATTGGTATTGTGGATTTCTCATCTCCTGATGCGGATATTATCAACGGGTATTCTGGGTTTCTTATGATTATTTTGTCTCTATTCTCTACTACTATTCTATTATTGAATTCACGAGTTATGCTTCCATCGGGCAATTCTGTTTTTTATGGTTTTCAAGAGTTATCATTAATGGTGCTCTCCTCTGTGTGACTTATTATAATCTGGACGAGTATTGAAGTATCATCAGCGGCATCATTATATCCAGTTTCCTTCTCGGTATGGAATTCTAAAAGGATATGTTAGTGAGATTATATGTATGATCAACAAGATAATTGGATACCCCGAGAAGGAGTAGTGCAGGGGGAACGGTAAGAGGGGAGCATGTTCATGCACGTAGTCATATCTTTCTGTAATTGATCAATTGTTTTTCTTTTTCTTTTTTTATGAATTGTTAATATCTAGTATTTATGTGAAATTATGTGCTTACTGGTGTTGTGTCGTGTGTGCTGGGTAGAATTTAACCAGCGACTATATGAGACCATGGGTATATACATGAGGTTTTCCTTGTTTGGATTTGTTTCTCGATGTACTAGGTCTCATTATGATCGGGAGTTAAACGATAGCGATACTCCAATGTTAGATTCCTTTCATCGCATGTTTAACGTTATGCATATTTATTATCTGTGTTTGTCGCGTCCCAAATTTCGGGACAAAATTTCTTTAAGGAAGGTAGAATGTAACAACCCTAAAATTTCTAAGTGTGAAAATAATTATTTTAATAATTATTTTTAGTTAGCAATATTATATGGGTATGCCTAGGTAAGACACGTGTCTAGAAATTTTAAGTTTGGAGAACTCGTGAATTAAATTTGTTAGTAAGCATATTTAAATTATTAGTAATACCAGTAATATTTCCCCGTTTGTTTTTGTATTAAAATTTCTAATGTTTCATTATTATTATGACATGACATTTTGAGCTTTAATTAAATTGTATGATAGATTATTGTTTGACCGAGTTACAATTTTTGTAGAATGATGAGTTTAGTGTCGGGTAGTGTTTCGGGGCCCACAAGTAAGTTAAATAGTGAATTTATCATGAAAATTAAGTGTCCGGGGTATGGGTACCCTTTGAACTAGTTGTTTAAGTATTTTGAAGTGCATTTCGTGGTCATATATGTGTCTTTTGGGAGCCCACAAGCCTAAACTCGGGAATTACTTTAATTACATCATTAAGAGTTATATGTATCTACCTTTAGAAGAAAAAAATAAACCCTAACCCCCAATACACTTCTAAACAGAGAGAGAGAGAGAGAGAGAGAGAGAGAGAGAAGAAGAAGAAGAAGAAGAAAAAGAAGAAGGAGAAGAAGGCAGAAGGAAGAAAAAATGAGAAGAAGAAGAGAACAAGAGAGGACAATAGGTACTCCAAACCTTTGGCTTGCTTAATCATCATCAACCTCGAAGTCATAAATCGGTGAGTTAACTTGTTATTTTCTTTCAATCTCGTTTGATTGAAAATTTAAATGTATGGATTATTAAATTAGTATGGGTATGGATTATGAGATTTAGGTTTTTTTATTTACAATCATTGAAGTTATGATTTGAGATTTATAGATGATCTTTGAATATCCATTTGAGCAGTTATTCAATTTTTGGATTTGGGGTTTTCACTGATCAGATTTTAGTAGAAAATTCATAATAAATCATACGGTACAGTTTTCGTGATTCTGTTCACATAGGCCTGTAGGAAACGCAATCCTGCACACCTTTTGTCTAATAGTATTTTTCCCAATTCTGCACCGTTTGGGCAGAACATTTATATTACAGTAGGAGTGAATGTTAACTCCGAATTTCAAATTTACGTTTATGAATATTGTTAGAGATGTTTCTTTGTGCGGAATTAGTATGACGAATAATATCAGTCCATGTTGGTTTTGGGACTGTTTAATGTAAGGGTATGTAAGGGAACTTTTTTTTTTGTACTTTATTTTATTTCTTGCAGTGTGGGCCACAAGTGTATAATATAATAAGGATTATATATTGGGTATTGGGAACGTTGTAGTTACTCTGACCTATGGATGTATAGAATTTTATGCTTATTTGTTTTCTTTCCGCTGAACTCTGTAAAGAGGGTTTTATTGAATGAACATAATATTTCTTTGGTAAATCGAAAGGATATAATATGTGGAATGGAGTTTAATTTCTTTTATAATGAAAATGAATGTTTGGGAATTCAAGTTTAATAATAAAGAGTTTTTTTTTAAACACAAAATCACATGTCCGTACATAATGAGTATAAATTACTATTTTCAATAATTATTTATTAGCCTGTGTGAGGCCGGGTGTCACTCTCAGTGTTTTGGAAATTGAATATTAGTCTGGATAAATGCTCTGGATTAAATATTTGGTTGTCCAACAAATCGGGGTGTGACAGTTTGGTATCAGAGCTTAAGGTTAGCATAGTGAGTCTAAGTGATTCTCAGAATGTGGTTTATGGGTTGGTTAGAGCCTTAGGTTTGCGGATTTTTGGGGAAGGGGTTATGTGTTGTAATGTGCTTCTTTTGCTTTATGATACTATGTGTTTCATGGTATTATGTGGTTTGTTCTACTATGTGCTTTGTAATGTGTTAGTCATAAATTCATGTCATTTTCGAGATTACTTCATAGGAGCACACATGATACTGTTTAGATTTATATGTTCGTGCATGCATCTTTTGTTGTAACAATGGGGGTCATGTCGAGGAGAGTGGTGTTTTAGCTCATGGAGTAGCAATGTGGATGACTATCTATGTGAAGGACTGTGAAAATCTTATTTGGGAGTTGGAGGCAGAGATTGGATATATGGACTTCTTACGTGTTCAACTGGTTTTCTCATCTCTATTGATTATCTGCAATTTTTCTGAGGTGGAATCTATTACTATTGGTATTGTGGATTTCTTATCTCCTGATGCGGATATTATCAACGGGTATTCTGGGTTTCTTATGATTATTTTGTCTCTATTCTCTACTACTATTCTATTATTGAATTCACGAGTTATGCTTCCATCGGGCAATTCTGTTTTTTTACGTTTTCAAGAGTTATTATTAATGGTGTTCTCCTCTGTGTGACTTTGTCACGCCCCAAAAACCGAGCGCGAGGAAAGAAAGAAAGAAAGAAAGATACCAAAAAGTGCTAAAAAAAAAATCATTTTGATAAATGCTGAATTTTTATAAAGTTCGTAATTAATTATACTTTTGGAATTTTCATATTCCGTCCGTGCTAGTCTATGTAAAACGTGATTTCGCACAACTTTCGCCTACTGACATTTTTCCCGATTCCGCACCGTTTGGGCAGAAAACTAAAATTTCAGTAGCAGTTTGTTTTTTTTTTTTACAGCAGCAGATTTTTGGCAGCAGCAGTGTGTTTTGACAGCAATTCTACATCGACACCAAATTTGATAATTCCTCGAATTTGACCTCCAAAACGTACATAAACAAGTCTGAATAGATGTATAACATGTATGGTAACTAACCGGAACTAAATCCGAGCACAATTTAATAAAACGAGAGGTCGGGAGAGATTTATCCCTTTTTATTTTTGAAAGAGATAAAAGGAGAGAGATGCGGAGAAAGAAGTGCAAGGAGGTTTTAAATATTCATACACATGTAATAAAGGATACGGGAACATTCTAAAACATTAAAATAACGTAGTTATAAGGAAATGAAAACTCGAGAGAGTGAAAGAGATTTTAAAAAAAAAAGAAAGAGATTGGGGGAGAGAGATAGAGGGAGAGATGGAGAAAGAAAGAATACATTCTTTTGAAACCTTTGAACTCTTTGAAAACAAAATTTAAACTTGATCCGGCAAGGATCGAAACACAAAATGAACTAAATAATGAAACCTCAAGACATTACATCGAATTAATGAATCCGACAAGGATTCACAATCAAGAAAAGAAGCCGGCAAGGCTTTACAATTTGAAATGAAATTAAAGGTAATAAGTTTAATGGAGTCCAATGATCTCGGGACTTAGTTACATATGATCAACAAAGTCAACAAGTTTAACAAGTAAGCAAAGCAAGGACTAAACACTTGTCCATTAAATCTATGAACCTCAAGAACAAAATAATAAGATGTTAGGTCCACGAAGTTTTGTAATTTCGTAATACAACAAGTCCAAGGTATTAACTTATTACAAATTTCTACGGAGTCTAAAATATGCGAGAGAGCTATACATGTAGAAATCAAGTATTTGTTTTCAAATGTGAACAAAAGTGACGATATCCGTGTGTCGGGTCACACATGCCCCATGCCTTTATTGAAATCACCTAAAAAAGGGTGAGACTAGATTCTCTAAGCACGACGGCTTAGTAGATCATATTGTAACAAGTCTATATGCTACCCATGATTAAAATGCAATGAAGTGCAATGCTCACCACCACGGCGTCAATGAAATGAGATTGAGCCACAAGGCTATGCATGAAATGTGCACTCCTCTCATCACCGGACTATGAGCCACCCACACAAGAAGTGTAGCATACCAACCCATAGTTGGAGTTTGAATGTTTCTTAAGGTCATTCTCCTTGTCTCACATCACAACCCATATCCGGATTTTGTCACTTTCAAATCAAACACCCGCACATGGGGTTTTTCTCTTTTGCAAAACAAATCTTTTTGAATGTCGTGCAAATGTTATGCTTGCCGATTTGGCCTCAATGCTCAATGAATGCGATGACAATATGATCGATAACATATTCATGGCATTTCTCAACAATTTACATAGACAACATAATGGAACAAAGTTCCAAGTGCCGCAACCAATATGTTATAACAATTATTGACTAACGTCCTAACATGCTTCCACACAAAAAGGAGCATCCTAATCACATCTAATCAACACACAATCACAAATTTGGCAATTAACACATTCAATCACAAAGGGGCTAAAAGCCCTAATTTTTCAAATTTGGGAAAAAGACCTAAACATGTGTCTAAGTTTGCACATAAAGGTTACCCATTACATTTTAATCATAAATATCATATGGAAATGAAACAACAAGAATCTACCTCAAAGCTTAGCTTCCATGAAATTCAAAGGCAACTCAAGAGAGCTAGGCAATCCCAAAATAAACTTCAATGAGGTTGCTAGGATATTAAGGAAGCTCCAAGAATACCACTCTAAGCAAGAATAACCCAAGGTTAGGATAGATATCACAAAACTAGCAAAAACCCTAGGTGTTAGAGATTGGAAAACTTACCCACACTAAGAATCCTTCAATGAATATGGTTAGGATTGTTAGGATATCTTCTAAATACTCCCAAGAAGCTATACAAAGAAGGAGATGATCATTACTAACCAAAATTTCGAAATCTATATAAACCCTAGAAATTGGGGGTTTGCTAGAATGCTTACCAAATGACGATTACAAGCTCTAGGAAGGTTAGAGATAATGGAGAATGATGATCTTGACCTCCCCTAGTAATCTTGTAGAAGGAAACCCAAGGAAGAAGAAGAACTTTGGATTTTCTTGGCTCTTGACTTGAAGGAGAAGAAGAAGAGAAGAAGAGAAGGAAGGAGAAGAGAAAAACAAAATAACGTGAATGCTCCCAAATGGGAGCATTCAGTCAACTATAGGCAAATGGGTGGGGTCCACTTTGTTTTACCAGCTCATTTTAATTAAACTGGTGTATCTATGAATAGTATAACCTAACAGTGTAAACTCCAAAATTAAATAAACACACACACATGAACATAAATTAATTTTAAAGCATATGAAAGGGAAAATAAATAATGTAGTCATGCTCTTGAATTTTTTTATACAGCTAAATAAATTAAGAGCCCACATAAATATCTGAAAAGGCAAAATTACCCAATTACCGTTAAATAAATTTTTTTGATTATGACAATCTACCCCCCTTAAAAGGATTCCGTCCCGGAATCCGGAACGGCTAAGCACAAGAAGGGAGCAACAGTTTTCTCAAACCTTAACCAACAAATTAGAGTAAAGCAATAAAAAAAAACTTACACCATTTATGAAGAAGTAACGATAACTTTCCCTCGCTTCACTCTCAGCTCGGCGATACTGATTCTGTTGAATCCGAATCCTTACCAATGGTTTTTTTTTTTTGCTCAAGAACATGACACGTTTTTTTTTTTTTTTTTAAAGACAATGTGGTCCATGCCAACACGTGTGATGGGTCGGGATAACACTTTTTGATCATCTACACAAGAAACACATTGCGCACTATCGACAACTGAGACGGAAGATCCAAACAGTACTCATCTGTGCCATCCTCTCAAGGATCTCAAACGGTTCAACAAACATGGTGCTAGCCTCCCACTCTGACCGGAATGCTGCAATTCATGATGAGGTGAAATCTTTTGAATTATATGATCATCAATCTCTAACTCTAACGGTCAACGACGACGATCGGTATACGATCTCTGACGACTCTGAGTTGTAATTAACCTTTCTCAATTTCTCGAATCATATCGGAACCATAGATGACAGACTCATCTACCTCACCCAAATACAACGATGATCAATGCGAACGACCATACAATGCCCTAAATAGTGTCGTCTGAATACTCACTTGATAACTAATGTTGTATGCAACTCGGCCGACGACAAATGTTCGTTCCAACAGCCATCAAGGTCTATAACACAGAATGCTTCACCTATCACTATAGTTCCATAGTTCGTTCTTAACTGTCCATCTCAATGGGGATGAAATGTGGTGCCAAGAAGAAAAAGTTGCGTACCTGAAGGTTTCTCTGAACTCATAACTGCGATACAAATGTCAAACTACGGTCGGGCACTGTTCATGTGTACTCTTTGAAGTCTCATAATTTCACGGAGGTAGATCACACGAAGCAAATCTGTGGTGTCTATCACTTTGATCGACAAAGAAGGTGCAGCTTTATCAAACCTTTCAAAAATACTGTAACAAGGCTCATGGCAATATGTCCTACATTTACTCAAGAATTGGAAACAGTTATAAAAACCAACCCTGCGGTTCTCTAGTGCTTGGTCTTTAACTGCTGACAACTCAATAACTATTAACAACCTTAACATTGGTTCTATCAAACCTTTCCTCCAATACTGGTGATGCAAAGCAAACCTTTTCGAATCTTTAATGCCTCCTAGATGGACGACAAAGGCGAATGGTGAAACTCTTTCAAAACATCTATGTGACATGCTACAGGAACAAAACTCGCTCTCAAAATCTCAAATCTCGAGTGTCATCAAAAGTTCAATCCTTTCTACAATTTCCACCAAGTATGCAAAATTTCAAGGTAAAGGTCTCATCATCGGATTTCTATATCTCTAACATATTGAACATTTAAATCAAAGCATGTTCGAAAGCCTCAACCCAACAAACATCAGAGTTATGTAAATGTCTCCACACTTTCCACTTATATACTAAGGTCTCACGTAGTTTACAACTAAGTACTTCGGTCACAACATTGGCTTTGCACAGGTGGCATTGCAGTCAAAGTTATAGTTCTTGAAATGTCTCAACATTTTCCACTATTGCATAGGTACGTACGCTAAGTCATAGTCATACTTCTCAGCCACGACAGTGGCCTTGCTCGGGTGGCATTGCAAGTCAAAGTCATCTACTAAAGTGTTCCATCTACGATGTTATCTCAAGCTAGGGTCTCTGAACGAGAAATGTGTCATACAAGTACTATCTCCAAGTTTTAACTACCTCGAACCCATCCAAGCTCTAACTACCTCGAACCATAGACTACTATCATAATCTTCTTGCATAAAACAAAACTAAAGTCATCAAGTGAAGTGTTACAATAAATGGAGTCGATTCACGCTCAGGAATCACAAGGGTATATGTTGAAGTCAAACAAGTCTTGTAACTATGATGAAACACATTCTCACACAATTCATCTCAACCAATGTCAATGGCCTAGCCAAACAGAAACGTCTCCCACAAAGCAACGGTACTAACCTACTAGTCCCAAGGAGCTATGAACCTCAATTACATTCGTCGATGATTGTAAATCATTAACAATTTTCAAAGTTAGAAGGATCCACGGATATCCCATCACTCGGAACGGAACAACATGGTCACAAATTTTACCTCAAACACTATGCACACTCACATACACAAACGGTGCCCTCACAAGATCTCTTAACACACAATGCAGAGATGTCATCGACACATAATCACAAATTTATCCCAGCATGGACTAAGCACAAGTGGCAGGTGCATTCATTAAACCGAATGGCATAACAAGGGATTTAAAATGTCCATAACGTGAACGGAAGGCTATCTCAGTAATGCCCACATTCTCTAATACTCACAGAGGATAACCTGATCTCAAAACGGGTGTTCCCCAAGGAAATGTAATAGGACAGTCAAAACCTTTAGGCTGTAAGGCCTCGAACTGAGTCATTTTTCCTTTAATTCTGCGGATGGCATACACTAAGGCAAAATTGACACTCACGATGTATCGGGCACTAACGTTTTCGCAAACTCAATCTCACGAATAGGTGGCAAACCAGGTAAAATCCTCAAGAAACACATCGGTATACCCCCACTCACAACTGGAGAAAACTCAATCAAATTTGGTTAAATATCATTGGATAACAAACTAGAAGTTAATCTGATTCTTACCTCTACACCAATAGTGAAGTGAATGCATCAGGACATCTACACGATCATTCTCAAAACAACCAAAACCCCTGAATGGTAATACAAATGTGGTATTTCTCTTAACAAAATTTACAAATGTGCGGTAGGTACTCCACTAGTTCATACCCATAATCACATCAAAACTAAGCATATTGATACCAACCAAATAAAGGATGATGTGCTGATATGTTATCACAAGCTCGCAACCGTAACACACTCGGTCTAAGGAAACTAATCCTCCAGCGAGAGTATCAACTACAAATACAGAAATTAAACGGTTCATTTCTAAACCCAATGAATAATCATAATGCACTGGTATCTATATAAGTACGGTAGAACAGGAATGAAGCACTAATGACATACCTCGAATCACTGAAGCATTGGCGTTACCCACGGAGGCAAATCATTTAAACACACTCGGAGGTGGCCTCAGGACCTGCCGTCCTCAACCACGGTGATCTACACAATGATACTATCCCCTAAGGGCACTCAGTCTAATGCCAACAACGATGGTCTATAAGCCTGTTGAAAGGGTGGACGAACTGGCAATAATCCAACTGACTGTTCTTAGTCGGTGCATAAAGTTCTTTATCTTTATTCGAATTCAAATACTTTTCTTCAAACAAACACTAACACTTTCTGAAATACTTTACCATAAGTGTTCAACTCAAATCCCACAACTTTCGTACGAAGGACCCAATGAAGCCCAATCTCAAATGTTCCCAAATATTCTTGCTTTTATTCTATTGGACGTTATATCAGAAGTGAAACTGGCTAAGTCTCAAGCTAGCCTCACACTCGGTAATAGTCATGTCTCGCTAATGGAGATGTTGAAATTCACTCCTCTTAGCTTGATGAACTACGGATGACGAGAAGCATTTCTTAAGAAATAACCGGGTGAAGGTGTCCTATAACATACTCTCCAATGTCTGTGAAGTCACAACTAACTCCCACCAATTTTGAACTCGACTCAGAAGTCACGGTGATCCAAAGGTCATCCTTAACGATTCACCCAAACGAATAATAGCATACGCTTATACATCTATACTTTTAATCCATGCAACATTAATCAAATTATAAAATGACTAATGTAGAATCACTTAGAACATGTGTACTTCACATGCAAACACATAATACACGTAGCGCATGGAAGCATTCATCATCAAACATGTAAATCCTTAACATATAAATATATGCATAAAGAATATAGAACATGTTCACATTAACGTATGGTACAAACATGTATGCACTTAACATGTAACTTGCATAGTCCCTAGGACATGTAAACATTTTAACATGTAATCTTATAGTACGTAAAACATGTTTACTATCGTAATCCTGTAGGCCTTTCAACATAGAAGTATGATCATCAACATATATTATGACCATGAAAGCACATAGAACATGAACATGTAAACATTGAATATGTCGTCTCACAATCCCGAAGATATATATACGCATGCCCATGTGGTATCGCAACATATCAAAACTTAAAGAAAGTAAAAATGAACTCACATCATACTCACACACTTAAAGCAAATGACGACATAGCTAGGTAAAAGAAACAACTATCAAAGAATTAGATCGAACATTCAAGTAAGCGTCTAATTCAAGCATGAGTTAATTCATATTATGACAAATGAAACACATAGCACATCAAACATATAACTCTTTAACATGCAAGCACACAGCACATCGATTACCAAAGGAAAGAAACATGTGAACCTTTGAACATGTAACCACGTAAGTTCCGAAGGCACTCAACATATACGCATGCCCACTCGACATTACAACACCTCGACATGTAAAGAAAATGATGAATGAACTAAAACGTAAACATAGGCAAAAAGAAACATAAACGTACAAAAATGCAATAAGCCCAAAGAAAACACCCATAGCCCCTAGGTATACAAACCCGGTTAGCTTTGATACCAATCTGTCACGCCCCAAAAACCGAGCGCTAGGAAAGAAAGAAAGAAAGAAAGAAAGATACCAAAAAGTGCTAAAAAAAAAAATCATTTTGATAAATGCTGAATTTTTATAAAGTTCGTAATTAATTATACTTTTGGAATTTTCATATTCCGTCCGTGTTGGTCTATGTAAAACGTGATTTCGCACAACTTTCGCCTACTGACATTTTTCCCGATTCCGCACCGTTTGGGCAGAAAACTAAAATTTCAGTAGCAGTTTTTTTTTTTTTTTTACAGCAGCAGATTTTTGGCAGCAGCAGTGTGTTTTGACAGCAATTCCACATCGACACCAAATTTGATAATTCCTCGAATTTGACCTCCAAAACGTACATAAACAAGTCTGAATAGATGTATAACATGTATGGTAACTAACCGGAACTAAATCCGAGCACAATTTAATAAAATGAGAGGTCGGGAGAGATTTATCCCTTTTTATTTTTGAAAGAGATAAAAGGAGAGAGATGCGGAGAAAGAAGTGCAAGGAGGTTTTAAATATTCATACACATGTAATAAACGATACGGGAACATTCTAAAACATTAAAATAACGTAGTTATAAGGAAATGAAAACTCGAGAGAGTGAAAGAGATTTTAAATAAAAAAGAAAGAGATTGGGGGAGAGAGATAGAGGGAGAGATGGAGAAAGAAAGAATACATTCTTTTGAAACCTTTGAACTCTTTGAAAACAAAATTTAAACTTGATCCGGCAAGGATCGAAACACAAAATGAACTAAATAATGAAACCTCAAGACATTACATCGAATTAATGAATCCGACAAGGATTCACAATCAAGAAAAGAAGCCGGCAAGGCTTTACAATTTGAAATGAAATTAAAGGTAATAAGTTTAATGGAGTCCAATGATCTCGGGACTTAGTTACATATGATCAACAAAGTCAACAAGTTTAACAAGTAAGCAAAGCAAGGACTAAACACTTGTCCATTAAATCTATGAACCTCAAGAACAAAATAATAAGATGTTAGGTCCACGAAGTTTTGTAATTTCGTAATACAACAAGTCCAAGGTATTAACTTATTACAAATTTCTACGGAGTCTAAAATATGCGAGAGAGCTATACATGTAGAAATCAAGTATTTGTTTTCAAATGTGTACAAAAGTGACGATATCCGTGTGTCGGGTCACACATGCCCCATGCCTTTATTGAAATCACCTGAAAAAGGGTGAGACTAGATTCTCTAAGCACGACGGCTTAGTAGATCATATTGTAACAAGTCTATATGCTACCCATGATTAAAATGCAATGAAGTGCAATGCTCACCACCACGGCGTCAATGAAATGAGATTGAGCCACAAGGCTATGCATGAAATGTGCACTCCTCTCATCACCGGACTATGAGCCACCCACACAAGGAGTGTAGCATACCAACCCATAGTTGGAGTTTGAATGTTTCTTAAGGTCATTCTCCTTGTCTCACATCACAACCCATATCCGGATTTTGTCACTTTCAAATCAAACACCCGCACATGGGGTTTTTCTCTTTTGCAAAACAAATCTTTTTGAATGTCGTGCAAATGTTATGCTTGCCGATTTGGCCTCAATGCTCAATGAATGCGATGACAATATGATCGATAACATATTCATGGCATTTCTCAACAATTTACATAGACAACATAATGGAACAAAGTTCCAAGTGCCGCAACCAATATGTTATAACAATTATTGACTAACGTCCTAACATGCTTCCACACAAAAAGGAGCATCCTAATCACATCTAATCAACACACAATCACAAATTTGGCAATTAACACATTCAAATCACAAAGGGGCTAAAAGCCCTAATTTTTCAAATTTGGGAAAAAGACCTAAACATGTGTCTAAGTATGCACATAAAGGTTACCCATTACATTTTAATCATAAATATCATATGGAAATGAAACAACAAGAATCTACCTCAAAGCTTAGCTTCCATGAAATTCAAAGGCAACTCAAGAGAGCTAGGCAATCCCAAAATAACTTCAATGAGGTTGCTAGGATATTAAGGAAGCTCCAAGAATACCACTCTAAGCAAGAATAACCCAAGGTTAGGATAGATATCACAAAACTAGCAAAAACCCTAGGTGTTAGAGATTGGAAAACTTACCCACACTAAGAATCCTTCAATGAATATGGTTAGGATTGTTAGGATATCTTCTAAATACTCCCAAGAAGCTATACAAAGAAGGAGATGATCATTACTAACCAAAATTTCGAAATCTATATAAACCCTAGAAATTGGGGGTTTGCTAGAATGCTTACCAAATGACGATTACAAGCTCTAGGAAGGTTAGAGATAATGGAGAATGATGATCTTGACCTCCCCTAGTAATCTTGTAGAAGGAAACCCAAGGAAGAAGAAGAACTTTGGATTTTCTTGGCTCTTGACTTGAAGGAGAAGAAGAAGAGAAGAAGAGAAGGAAGGAGAAGAGAAAAACAAAATAACGTGAATGCTCCCAAATGGGAGCATTCAGTCAACTATAGGCAAATGGGTGGGGTCCACTTTGTTTTACCAGCTCATTTTAATTAAACTGGTGTATCTATGAATAGTATAACCTAACAGTGTAAACTCCAAAATTAAATAAACACACCCACATGAACATAAATTAATTTTAAAGCATATGAAAGGGAAAATAAATAATGTAGTCATGCTCTTGAATTTTTTTATACAGCTAAATAAATTAAGAGCCCACATAAATATCTGAAAAGGCAAAATTACCCAATTACCGTTAAATAAATTTTTTTGATTATGACAGACTTATTATAATCTGGACGAGTATTGAAGTATCATCAGCGGCATCATTATATCCAGTTTCCTTCTCGGTATGGAATTCTAAAAGGATATGTCAGTGAGATTATATGTATGATCAACAAGATAATTGGATACCCCGAGAAGGAGTAGTGCAGGGGGAACGGTAAGAGGGGAGCATGTTCATGCACGTAGTCATATCTTTCTGTAATTGATCAATTGTTTTTCTTTTTCTTTTTTTATGAATTGTTAATATCTAGTATTTATGTGAAATTATGTGCTTACTGGTGTTGTGTCGTGTGTGCTGGGTAGAATTTAACCAGCGACTATATGAGACCATGGGTATATACATGAGGTTTTCCTTGTTTGGATTAGTTTCTCGATGTACTAGGTCTCATTATGATCGGGAGTTAAACGATAGCGATACTCCAATGTTAGATTCCTATCATCGCATGTTTAACGTTATGCATATTTATTATCTGTGTTTGTCGCGTCCCAAATTTCGGGACAAAATTTCTTTAAGGAAGGTAGAATGTAACAACCCTAAAATTTCTAAGTGTGAAAATAATTATTTTAATAATTATTTTTAGTTAGCAATATTATATGGGTATGCCTAGGTAAGACACGTGTCTAAAAATTTTAAGTTTGGAGAACCCGTGAATTAAATTTGTTAGTAAGCATATTTAAATTATTAGTAATACCAGTAATATTTCCCCGTTTGTTTTTGTATTAAAATTTCTAATGTTTCATTATTATTATGACATGACATTTTGAGCTTTAATTAAATTGTATGATAGATTATTGTTTGACCGAGTTACAATTTTTGTAGAATGATGAGTTTAGTGTCGGGTAGTGTTTCGGGGCCCACAAGTAAGTTAAATAGTGAATTTATCATGAAAATTAAGTGTCCGGGGTATGGGTACCCTTTGAACTAGTTGTTTAAGTATTTTGAAGTGCATTTCGGGGTCATATATGTGTCTTTTGGGAGCCCACAAGCCTAAACTCGGGAATTACTTTAATTATATCATTAAGAGTTATATGTATCTACCTTTAGAAGAAAAAAATAAACCCTAGCCCCCAATACACTTCTAAACAGAGAGAGAGAGAGAGAGAGAGAGAGAGAGAGAGAGAGAGAGAGAGAGAGAGAGAAGAAGAAGAAGAAAAAGAAGAAGGAGAAGAAGGCAGAAGGAAGAAAAAATGAGAAGAAGAAGAGAACAAGAGAGGACAATAGGTACTCCAAACCTTTGGCTTGCTTAATCATCATCAACTTTGAAGCCATAAATCGGTGAGTTAACTTGTTATTTTCTTTCAATCTCGTTTGATTGAAAATTTAAATGTATGGATTATTAAATTAGTATGGGTATGGATTATGAGATTTAGGTTTTTTTATTTACAATGATTGAAGTTATGATTTGAGATTTATAGATGATCTTTGAATATCCATTTGAGCAGTTATTCAATTTTTGGATTTGGGGTTTTCACTGATCAGATTTTAGTAGAAAATTCATAATAAATCATACGTTACAGTTTTCGTGATTCTGTTCACATAGGCCTGTAGGAAACGCAATCCTGCACACCTTTTGTCTAATAGTATTTTTCCCAATTCTGCACCGTTTGGGCAGAACATTTATATTACAGTAGGAGTGAATGTTAACTCCGAATTTCAAATTTACGTTTATGAATATTGTTAGAGATGTTTCTTTGTGCGGAATTAGTATGACGAATAATTTCAGTCCATGTTGATTTTGGGACTGTTTAATGTAAGGGTATGTAAGGGAACTTTTTTTTTTGTACTTTATTTTATTTCTTGCAGTGTGGGCCACAAGTATATAATATAATAAGGATTGTATATTGGGTATTGGGAACGTTGTAGTTACTCTGACCTATGGATGTATAGAATTTTATGCTTATTTGTTTTCTTTCCACTGAACTCTGTAAAGAGGGTTTTATTGAATGAACATAATATTTCTTTGGTAAATCGAAAGGATATAATATGTGGAATGGAGTTTAATTTCTTTTATAATGAAAATGAATGTTTGGGAATTCAAGTTTAATAATAAAGAGTTTTTTTTTAAACACAAAATCACATGTCCGTATTTAATGAGTATAAAATACTATTTTCAATAATTATTTATTAGCCTGTGTGAGGCCGGGTGTCACTCTCGATGTTTTGGAAATTGAATATTAGTCTGGATAAATGCTCTGGATTAAATATTTGCTTGTCCAACAAATCGGGGTGTGACAGTTTGGTATCAGAGCTTAAGGTTAGCTTAGTGAGTCTAAGTGATTCTCGGAATGTGGTTTATGGGTTGGTTAGAGCCTTAGGTTTGCGGATTTTTGGGGAAGGGGTTATGTGTTGTAATGTGCTTCTTTTGCTTTATGATATTATGTGTTTCATGGTATTATGTGTTTTGTTCTACTATGTGCTTTGTAATGTGTTAGTCGTAAATTCATGACATTTTCGAGATGACTTTATAGGAGCACACATAATACTGTTTAGATTTATATGTTCGTGCATGCATCTTTTGTTGTAACAATGGGGGTCATGTCGAGGAGAGTGCTGTTTTAGCTCATGGAGTAGCAATGTGGATGACTATCTATGTGAAGGACTGTGAAAATCTTATTTGGGAGTTGGAGGCAGAGATTGGATATATGGACTTCTTACGTGTTCAACTGGTTTTCTCATCTCTATTGATTATCTGCAATTTTTCTGAGGTGGAATCTATTACTATTGGTATTGTGGATTTCTTATCTCCTGATGCGGATATTATCAACGGGTATTCTGGGTTCTTATGATTATTTTGTCTCTATTCTCTACTGTTATTCTATTATTGAATTCACGAGTTATGCTTCCATCGGGCAATTCTGTTTTTTATGGTTTTCAAGAGTTATTATTAATGGTGTTCTCCTCTGTGTGACTTATTATAATCTGGACGAGTATTGAAGTATCATCAGCGGCATCATTATATCCAGTTTCCTTCTCGGTATGGAATTCTAAAAGGATATGTCAGTGAGATTATATGTATGATCAACAAGATAATTGGATACCCCGAGAAGGAGTAGTGCAGGGGGAACGGTAAGAGGGGAGCATGTTCATGCACGTAGTCATATCTTTCTGTAATTGATCAATTGTTTTTCTTTTTCTTTTTTTATGAATTGTTAATATCTAGTATTTATGTGAAATTATGTGCTTACTGGTGTTGTGTCGTGTGTGCTGGGTAGAATTTAACCAGCGACTATATGAGACCGTAGGTATATAGATGAGGTTTTCCTTGTTTGGATTAGTTTCTCGATGTACTAGGTCTGTTGATAACGCCAATAATGGTATTAATATTGCTGAAACTGGTGGTTCTCCACACCAAGATCCTCAGAGTAACAATACTGGGAATCATGCAGTCAGTGAAAACCCAGAAAAAGGAGTTGAAAATTTAAGTTCAATTCCAAATAATGGGAATGTTGGTTCAGAAAGTCAACATGATTTGGTGAGTCAATTAATACCAATATTTGATCACTTGGGAAATATGATTCAGAATGTTAATGTTCTAATCACTTCTCTTAATAACAGTCTATCGTAATTTTCACCAGCGATGGTGCCGAGTGGAAATCCCTCTATGATTCGACAGAGTGAAAGAGGTCATGGTCATTGTTTATTTCAGTCAAATCCTATGAATCTGTCACGCCACGGAGTAAGCCAAAAATAGGGAAAATAAAAATTCTCCTTTATGGGTCCGTAGACACGTGACTAGTTTGTTAACCGTCCTATCCTTCTAACTCCGCACCATACAATCATAAGGGAAAATGCTAGAGCATAAGCATGATCTAAACTTATCAGAATATAAATACAGCAGCGGAAATTAAACAAGGGTTACAATAACTTCAATCTTAATACAAGAGGCCATACTAAATAATTTACATAATCTTAAAACTTGAGAAACTGTCTATCAGGTCTTGGGCAAGGCTTTATTCTCCTTGGCTGCACGGTATTGCATCCTGAACTCTACTATCTATTCTCCAAACCTGCAACACTCTGGGCATACGAATGCCCAGGGCGTAACATGCCGTCAGCCTTGGAACAAGGCTGAGTGAGAGTCTCAACCGCACCATAATCAATAAATACAAAACATCTCTCAACTCACGTCATAGTTTAGTACTTTAAGGTATGGTTAATCTCTTATCAAAAGACGCAGTCTCACCACGGGCATAGCAGAGGTCTCAATAAAACAGATAAACAGATAATCATAACATCATAGAATACATTCTCCTTATTATAAACTCGTGCGTGCAAATGCATGGCCAATGTGACTCACTCCCCAACTCTTTTCATAGACACTTGCTTTTTAAAACAGATACTTTTCAAAACCATTTCATTTTAAAATCAAAACTTTCCAAACCAAATCATTTTTACTCATCAACTCAATCTCATCATTCACTTTCTCTTTCTCATCCACTTGACAATACGCGGTATATCAAGGATGATAACATGCTATCACAGCCAATTCATACTCATCCCTTGATAGGTCACCAGATGTCTTCACGGCGCACACTATCTGTAAACAATGAAACTGGCACATGGAACGTCTTCAACCATGTGTATACTCTCACCGGTCGTCTACACGGCTGAGAAGTATATTAGAGCACTGGCCGGACGTCTTCAACGATACATGGGACATCTTCAACCACGTATGCGCATCACCGGACGTCTTCAACGGCGAGAGGGGCGCTAGGAACCCTAACCGTTCATGTCCACCCGGCTCGTCAGCCGTTGATCCATAGGATCCAGAAATCGCATCTCTTTTACGTTCACATCTCATCTCATTCACATTCTCATCAAACACCTCTCTTTTTCAGACAATGCATGCTAACACATGTCATGAAATGCAAGTGAGTCCACTACCGATACCCATATGCAAAACCACTTTCATTCTCTTAATTATTATCATAGCATGCGTATTTATTTCAGTCAACAACATCGTAAATCATGCATTTAACAATTTGCAGCAGAAACGTAACATATAGAGCATGGATCACATAACATGGATTTGATACCGATAAACATATAGATAAAACCCTTGACATGCTCACGTATGCGATAGTACTACCATAACATGCTTTGCATAGTCTTACATTTATTGGAAATACACGTGACATCATAAATCAACATATCACTTATACAAAATATCATACAGGTAGCTTTTAAACATCTTATATTAATCTTATTAGGATTAGAGTGAGGTTAGGAAACTCACCTCGAGTCACCGATCCTCGAAAAGCGGATAACCGTCAAGTTCTACAACAATAAACGGAATAAACAGTAATAATGTATAAGTACAACTATAGGGGCAAAATGGTAATTTTACCAAATGAAGTCATAAACCTCAAGGTAGTGATCTACGTGTCATTCTAAGTCCAACGCCATTGATTAGACTCAAATCGGAGTCCGTCGCGTTTTTTGAGGTAATATGCAGGGCTTACTACACTAATGCAGGTCCTAAAAGACAGGCTGTATTTTCGACCGAGTCAAAAAGTCTCCAAACTTTAAGGGAATGTTTTAGACATTATTCTAAGACTCTGGGAATTGACCGCGTAATTTTCGGAGTCCTAGATTATTTATTATGAATTATTGAAGATAATATATATCATAAAATACCCGAAACGGGATTTAAATATGTAATTATAATTATGCAAAGAAATCAGTACTTAGAAGTATTTTTATTAAATACTAGATATTAAAATACACCACCAGCATTTATTTCATAATTTTCGGAGCTCGTTTGGTATTTTTAATAATTAATGTACTCATAACATAGCTCCTTATTAATTATTGAAAATATTGGACTATAATATTATAGCTTTATAACTTACATTATGTACTAAAATAGTCCCAGGATTTTTACCCTAATTTTCTAGAGTTTATAAATACACATAGGTATTTATTAACTATTTAAAACTATTTAATACTGATATTTATTATTTATATTAACCATATAAATAATGAATATATATAATATATTAATGATATATAGAATATTAAAATTAATATTCTATAATATAAAACCTTAATGATATTAATTATAAATTATTAAAACCAATTAAAACCTTTTAAACTAATTAATACTGATAATAATAATAATAATAACAATAATAATAATAATATTAATAATCTTCAGACCCGACGGGTCAAACCCGAACCGACTTGACCTAAATGGATCACCCGTTTGCACACACAGAGGCGCCCAATCAACAGACCCATCGGGTCAACCCTGACCCGACCCAACCTAAACGAACTACCCAATTACACACTCAAAAGAAACCCACCCTAAAACCCATTCGGGTTGGACCTACACCCGAACCGGAACCCAACTACACAAACAATTTAAACCTACCCATTAACCCAAACCTGAACCCGGACTTGACCCAACCACAGACACAAACTAACCCAACCCGATAACCCATGACCCTAACCACTCACACTCACAACCTAATCCTATCCGCTAACCCGAACCCTAACCGTACCCTAACCCATTACCAGACACAACTAGACCCGCCCTTCCTAACCAAACCCGATCCGAACATCAGCCCGACGTCAAAACGACGTCGCTGCACTTAAAGGACCCACGGGTCCTCTTTACCTGACCCGTACCCGCTATCCTACCCATTAATACTCACATCTAAACCCTACCCAAGTTCGACATGGACCCGGGTCTTATAACCAGAAGACCCAAATGGGTCTCTTCATCTTCTCCGGCGAAGAGGCGTCGCTGGAAAATCGCGGGTTGCCGGAAAAACTTCTAACACTCATAACTCTCTCATCTCTTCATCAAAATCCATGAAACCAACGGCATTGTGACCGGAACGGGGTCCTCTGTCACATACTAGGAGCTGAGGAAACGATCTATTCATTTTGGGTACCTACGGTGAGATTATTCTTTTGGCTAATACAAAGAATAACGGCCTGCATGGCCGGCCAAACAACTCCCAAATCAAAAACGGTTCAATGGGGATCCTTCTGGGTTAACTAGGGTCTGTTTGGTATGATCAAAAAGGGGCTTTAATCATATTTCAAAGATTCAAGCTCAAACTTGAGCTTTAATGGCCGCTGGAGCAGTCCCAGAGCTTAGAGCTCTGTTTGGGGCGTTGCATGCAGTCCATAGGGACTCTAGATGATATGCAATTTCTCATAAATGTGTGAGAGGGGTTGGGTTTACCTCAGGTTGCCTCAAACTCCTTTAATCTCCTCCGATCTTCTTTTCTCTCTCCCTCTCTCTCCCTCTTGCTGCGTTCATCTTCTCCAGTCTCTTCTTCTTCCTCTTGTGATCACAGAGTGTGTGTGTGTTGAGAAGGTAAGGCAGAGAATGTGGATAAGGGTGGGGTGTGTGTATAGACCGAGGGTGAGGGGGTGTGCACAAACCGAGGGTGTAGGGTGGGGTGAGAGGTGTTCTCTCAAGCTCTCTCTCTCTCTCTCGGGTCTCTCTCTCTCTAAACCATCTGCATAGGCAGATTGTGGAGTGGTGAGGGTGGTAAAATGAAAGGGTGAGGGTGTGCTTATATAGAGAAAATGTGAGGGGGTTTGGTTATGTATAGTGGGTGCACAATGTGCTCCCACATGTGCAAGTGAGTGTGTGTCCAAGGGTAGATATAGGTAGGGTCCATATGACCTATCAAGAAATGGTGTGGGCCCCATTCCCAGGTTGTGCATATGGATATGTTCTTGAGTCCCAAAGTACGTGTATGTGTATGTTGTGTGTATCCAAGGGTAGGTTATCAGGGCGGGGGTCCAAATGCAGGTCTACCTAAGGTTCTAATATAGAAATTATATATGCCGAGGTTACGACCATTCTAGTAGACACTAGATTCGAATCAACGTAGTCGTCGTCAAGACGATTACTAAGGATCCTAATAAGGACTACTAATTATGGTCATCCTAATGGATCTTCTGTAATCGTCATCAAGATGACATCACTATTCTAAATTCCTACGTGGAATTTCTGCGGGAAATTTCTGGGTGCTACAGAATCATACAAATGGGCTTCCTGTTAGGCCAAATTCACAAGAAAGTTTTTATATGTCTGTCCCAAATAATACTTTTCCAGTATTCGAAGGGATGCAAGGAAATCATGTGAATGGTCAAGATCATGTTTATAGAACAGTAAATATTGAAGAACCAAGGCCTACAGAAAACATAACAGGCTAGAATAGGAGAATAAATAACAATCCTATATTCGAACCAGAGCCTAATGGAATAGGAGTGGGTCGAAGGAATGAAAATCCTAGGAGGATGGATATTAATCCTCAACCGCCTCCAATACCACCAATGAATCCCCCTTTTGGTCAACCAGGTCATCAACAACCATTTAATATGGTTGATAGGAATGACATGATTAATTTAATCCATGAGGTTTGTGGACCCATGGCTCGGGGGATACAAACTCCAGTTTATAGGAAGCCTTATCCTGACTGGGTTGATAGGATCGAATTCCCCAGGGGATTTAAATTCCCCACTTTTGCCATGTTTGCAGGAGATGGAAGTCAATCCACAGTTGAACATGTAGCAAAATTTATCAGTCAGTGTGCTGATGCAGGAAATAATGAATATCTTCGGCTTCGTTTGTTTCCTAGTTCATTAACAGATATTGCATTCGCTTGGTTTACTAATTTAGCCCCTAATTCGATCTATAATTGGGCACAAATGGAAGAATCTTTCCATACTCAGTTTTACTAAATAGAACCAGAAGTGTCAATGGCTGACTTAGCCAGATTATATCAAAAGCCTGATGAGAAGGCTACTCAATTCATAAATAGGTTCAAAAGGGCTAGAACAAAGTGTAAAATCATTCTGCCTGAACCTGAATTTGTTAAGTTGGCTCAGAATGGCTCGAATTTAGGCTAAGAAAAAAATTTGATGCTTTAGAGTTTATAGATCTTGTTGAATTGACTGCTCGAGTCTCTAGATATGAAGCCTTGTTAGAAGAAGAAAGTGAAAGAAATGCTTCTTCAATAAAAACATATTATAAAGATCCTAATTATGAGATAGATACTGCAGAAATAATAGGAAAAGAACCTTTCAAATGTAAGAGTCTTGTAGAGAAAAATGTTTCTGCTGAAGTTTATAAATCTAAAGGATCGTTTAAAAAATATTCATTTGATGTTTATAAGTTGGATGAAATTTTTGATCATCTATTAGAAGGGAAAATCATTAAACTATCTGATGAGACAAAATTACCTTCTAATGATGAATTGAAAGGTAAGAAATACTGCAAATGGCATAGTTCTTGGACCCAATCAACTAATAATTGTACTATTTTTCGAGACAGGATTCAAGATCTGATCAAGAAAGGGAAATTGAAATTCCCTGAAAAACAAATGGGGATTGATGAAGATCCATTCCCAGCAGTTCAAGAGGTGTCAATCAATGTCCATGATATTTCCTTCGAGGCTCTGGTCAAAGAAAGAGAAAATGCAAAGTTAGAGGACCAGATGAAGAGACTCGAAGGAATAACAAGGAAAAATCCCGAGTTATCAGTTTTCAACCATGAATATGCAAAGAATTTATGCATTGGTTGTGAAAAAAGATATGCTGAAATCTATGATGAAAGGGTTGGAGTCAAAGCAAGCAGGAAGAACAAACAGCCTTTGTTCGAACAAAAGAAAGTGAGCACTCCTTATGGACCTCCTTTCCAACCAATCATGAATGTTAGGAGAGGGCAGTTTAGAGGACCAATCTATCAAGCCTCAACATATACTGGACCTATGACAGCAAGGTATGCCTCAAGACCAGTGGCTCCTTTTAAAGCCAATTTTTCAAGGAATTTCCATGTTGATAATTATGTTCGACCATCAAGGAACATGCAATATGTGAGGCCAGGATTCTCTCATATATCAAAGAAACAATATGAGAGATAGAGAGAAAGGCAAACTCAATTCATACCATCAAAATTGGTACCAGCACATGTGGTCCATCAGAAGTTGGTGAGACATCACAATCATGTGAACCTATATTGCTATCAGGAGTGCCAAATTGGTTTGTTTTGCAAGATGACAGGATAAAAAATATGATGGAACAACAAGGCCCTCAAAATAAAAATAAGATGATTAAACCTCCTCAGGTTGAAAAGAATACATGGCATGTACTTCAACATCCCAAGGGAAAAAACCAGAATATGGTCTCTATGATAAATAGAACTCAACAAAGGAGATTGCAGAGGAAGTTCACCATGTGGAAAGAATTTTCTAATATGCAAGCTCGAAGTCAAGAGTTAAGAAATGAAGTCAAAAGAGACTCCAGTGAAGTTTCAAAGCCTAATCCCAGGTTCGATCGAAATACCAAAGGAGATACTGATACTATGTCTGAGGAAAGTATCATTAAAGCCAAAGTATTAGAATTGGATAAGGAAATGAGTATTGATGATGTGAATGAAGCAATGACAGTGGAAGAATCCCAAGTTTTGGGAAATGTTGAAATAAAACCTGAAAATGAAGTGATTATGGAAGAGAACATGCTTATTCAATTTGGCACATTTCTAGAACAAATGGAAGTTAACACTGCCACATTCATGTTACCAAAAATCTTAGAGGCAACAGAAGATCAACAAATGGATGGAGAAATGGAAATGGAAGTATCTACTGAGGATAGATCTGAGGTAAATCTTCCTGAGTTTGTTTTTAGTGATTGTAATTTTGTTTATTCATTCGAAGAACCATCAAAAGAAATGACTAAGCATCTTAAATGATACATAAAGGTTTGTTTGAATGGTGTTCTTTTAAACAAGATACTGGTTGATAATGGTGCTGCTGTTAACATTATTCCTCAAAATACTTTGAAAAAGATCAATAAACAAAATGCAAAATTGATACAGACTCATATTATGATATCAGGATTTACTGGTGATAAGAAAAACACCAAAGGAGTAATACCAATTGAAACCATAGTAGGTTCGAGTAAATTAAAAACTGCTTTCTTTGTGGTAGATGCTAATCCTAGTTATCACGCCTTATTAGGAAGAGACTGGATTCACGCTAATAAATGTGTTCCTTCTTCAATGCATCAGAAATTGTTGCTTGTGAAGGAAAATTGTGAGGTGGAAATAGTAAAAGCTGGTGTTCAGCCTTTTCATACAAGTTCCAATTGTGTCGAAGCTCAATTGTACCAAGATAATGTCAATCCAATTGAACTAAAAGAATCAGAAGATGAATCTCCAAGAGAAAATTGGGACATTTTGGCTGAAATGCCATTTGCTTCTTTGGAACCATTGGGTGATGATAAAATGATTTAATGACTTATACATCTATGGAAATAGGATATATAGAAGAGACCATTCGACTGGTCTTACACAAGCTAATGATGGCAAATTTAGAATCAAGAATTGAGAAAGACTCGACCATAAACTGGTCAGACTATGTCTTTGAGGAAGATTCACAAGAGTAAAAGGATATTGGCAAGGAGGAATTATCTATATTGCCAGAAAATTCAATACAACAGGTGTCACAAGACCCTTTATTAGAAATCAATTTAGGTTCAGATCAACAAAAGAGAGTTATTTATTTAAGTTCCAAACTTGGAAAGGATGACCAGCATAAATTGGTTGAGTTGTTAAAGGAATTTAGAGATTGTTTTGCTTGAGATTATGATGAATTGCCAGGACTCGAAAGGAGTTTAGTAGAACATAGGATGCCTATCAAAGCTGGCTACAAACCGGTAAAGCAACAACCTCGAAGGATGACTCCAGAAGTCACTATGAAGATTAAAGAAGAAATTGAAAGATTGCTCAAGGCAGGATTCATTAGAACTGCCAGGTATGTTGAATGGCTTTCGAATGTTGTTCCAGTTATGAAGAAAAATGGTAAATTAAGAGTTTGTATTGATTACAGAAATCTTAATTTGGCCACTCCTAAGGATGAATATCCTATGCCAATAGTTGATTTATTAATTGATAGATCTGCTCGAAATACTATAATGTCCATGATGGATGACCATTCAGGGTATAATCAAATATGTATTGCTGAGGAGGACATTCATAAGACTGCATTCAGGTGTCCCGGTAGTATAGGTACCTTCGAGTGGGTACAAATGCCTTTTGGTTTAAAGAATGCAAGGGCTACTTATCAAAGAGCCATGAATGCTATTTTTCATGACATGATTGGAACCTTTTTAGAATGTTATATAGATGACATAATTGTTAAATCCAAAACATTTGATGATCATCTTATTCACATGAAGTCAACATTCGAAAGAATGAGATTTTTCAAACTCAAGTTAAATCCACTAAAATGTGCCTTTGGAGTTAGTACTGGAAATTTTCTAGGATATTTGGTACATGAAAAGGGAATTCAGGTGGATAAGAATAAAGCACAAGCAATTATTCAAAGTAAACCTCCTTCGACCAAAAAAGAATTACAAAGATTCTTAGGACAAGTCAATTTTATTCGAAGGTTTATATCCAATACTGCTGGAAAAACTCTGATTTTTTCTCCTTTGTTGAAATTAAAGGATTATGAAGAGTTGAAATGGGAAGATAAACATCAAACTGTCTTTCAAGCCTTGAAGGATTATTAGGTAAAGCCACCAGTGTTAATGCCTCCAAGGAAAGATAGGCCTATGAAGTTATATATCTCAGCAGCAGAAGCATCGATTGGGATTTTATTAGCCCAGGATAATGATGATAAGAAAGAGCAAGCTGTGTATTACCTTAGTAGGTTTTTAAATTCTGTTGAATGCAAATATTCCTTTATGGAAAAATTGTGTTTGTCTTTGTATTTTGCAGTTATGAAATTAAGATATTATCTTCTTCCTACTGAAGTTTATGTGATTGCTAAGTTTGACTTAATTAAATATATGTTGACTCGACCTATTCTGAGAAATCGAATTGGTAAATGAATTTTGGCATTATCAGAATTCTGTTTGTTTTATGTGCCACAAAAGGCAGTAAAAGGTCAGGCCTTGGCAGATTGTTTGGCTGATCATCCAAATTGCCTCGAAACAGAGGGGAATTATGAAATTGGACAAATAACTATTAGTCCATGGAAATTATGGTTTGATGGTTCAAAAACTGAATTTGCTGCAGGCATTGATTTTGTCATTGAATCACCTGAAAAGATTAAAACCAACTATGGCTATAAATTAGATTCGAATCAATGTACCAACAATCAAGTTGAGTATGAAGCTTTAATCATGGGTCTCGAAACCTTGTTGGATCTTAAAGCTACATTTGTAGATATATTTGTAGATTCTCAGTTGGTCATAAATCATATGAATGGGACATATAAATGTATGAGTAGTGCATTGAAAGTGTACTATGAAACTACATTGGATTTATTATCCAAATTCGACAATGTGAACCTGTTGCATGTTCCTAGAAGTTTTAATGAAGAAGCTAATAATGTAGCTCAGAAGGCATCTGGATTTAAAACAAATGATGAAAATATTGAAATGGAACAAGTAACTTATAGGAAATTATTACCAATATTGGTAGATAGATTATCTTCTGTTGATATCTTAAATGTAGAAGTTCATGATGATTGGAGAAAGCCAATCATTGATTATCTCTCAGGATGCAATGAAAAACCTGATCGAGGTATAAGGTTGAAATTTGTCAATTATATCTTATATAGTGGAAAATTATTCAAAAGAGGGAGTGATGGATTATTATTGGAATGTTTAAATAATCTCGAAGGATTAGAAGCTATAGCTCAAATTCATGAGGGATTATGTGGAGCTCATCAATCCGGAATTAAGATGAGATGGTTGCTTAGAAGACATAACATTTATTGGCCAACTATTTTGAAAGACTGTATTGAGTTTGCCAAAAGATGTCAAGAATGTCAGAAGCATGGTCCTCTGAAGCATTTACCAACTGTTGATCTTCAATATGTGGTAAAACCTTGGCCTTTTAGAGGTTGGGCCATAGATGTGATAGGAAAGATCAGTCCTCCTTCTTCGAAGGGTCATGGATTCATTATTTTAGCCACATATTATTTTACTAAATGGGTAGAAGCAGAACCTATGCAGACTGTGACTCAAACAATGGTTGTAAAATTCCTAGAAAATATAGTTTACAGATTTGGTATCCCACAAACCATGGTATCTGACAACGCTTCGATATTCGAAGGAGATGTGATTGCATTTGCAAATAAATTTGGAATTACAATGTCAAAATCAACCCCATATTATGCTCAATCAAATGGACAGGCTGAAGCCACCAACAAGGTCATAAAAGGAAATATGGCTAAAGTTATAAAAAGTAATCCAAGGGTGTGGCATGAGATTTTGCCAGAAGTTTTATGGGCATATAGAACTTCAAAGCGAACAAGTACAGGTGTATCTCCTTATGCTTTAACTTTTGGACATGAGGCAGTTCTGCCTATTGAAATAAAGATTAATTCTCTTCGAGTTATGAAGCAGAATCAGTTATCTTTGGATGATTATCAAAAATCTATGGATATTGAATTGGAAGATATTGATGAAGAAAGAATCAAAGCTCTTAATAATATTTTAATACAGAAAAGAATAGTATCAAGGGGATATAATAAAAAAGTACAACCAAGAATCTTTGATGAAGGAGACTTGGTATGGAAAACAATATTGCCTATTGGATCTAAAGATCCAAAGTATGGAAAATGGTCCCCTAAATGGGAAGGTCCTTTCCAAATTCACAAGGTTTTCAAGGGTGGATTTTATCACCTAAAAAATTTGAATGGATTTGTTCATGTTAGAAAAATCAAAGTTAAGTTTCTTAAGCAATATTATCCCACTGTTTGGGAAGCAAGGAATCTAGAATAAAGGAATGCAGCATTCACAAAGTAAGAACATGTATTCCACATTCAAAATTAAGGTACAAAAACCAGATGTGGGTACATTCCAGAGTCCTATTGGTGTAAATTTTTATACCAGTTTACTTAAAAATTGGGCTTTTAATATGAAATTGTCCCAAGACCTAGTGTACAATTTTGATTGGCTAAGAATAAATTTCTGCCTTGAAATTGATTCTTGGTTCTTCAAAGGTTTCGATTCAATTTCTGTCTTCAGAGCCAGTAACTTTGTTTCAGTATTCCCTTGCTTCACCTTTAATTTGGCCAGTTCAGTTTCTGCAATCTCCAGTTTCTTTTTAAGCTTTTCAACTTTGCTTGAAAGCTTTTCAATTGTAGTGTTGCTCTCATCAAATTCTGCTAACAACTGGTCCATCTCGAGAGTCTTCTCTGTTGTGTATTCCATGTCAACCTCTAGTTTTTTTCTTTCTTCGATGACTTTTTCTAATAAAAAGTAGTCAAAATCAAAGGTAGACATCAATGCAGAGATGGTTTCTTTGTCAGGAACAGTTATGGCTGAACTATCCAGCATGAACTGGAACAAGATTTTCATAGCTCTTTGCACTTCTTTGTCCTCGAATACTTCAAAAGAGACTTTACTGGATAGTCTCAATGTAGCAAGTGCAACTACTGGATCTATAGAAGGTATCTTTGGCTTACTGTGACCTGTCATCTGTTGGAAAAATTCCTTGACATTGGTCACAGTGGTATCTCCCATCTTCAAAACAGAATTTAGACCTTCTTTAAAGTTTTTAACTTCTTCAGGACTCAGATTGGGAGGAAGAGACAGGTGAAATTCCTCAGAACCTGAGACACTTGGGGCAGCCTGAGGTTCGAATGAAGCTGATGTTGGAGCAGTTTTAGGGTCAGAACTTGTACTTGGCTTTGAAGAACCAGCCTCAGTCTCAAAAACAGAATCAATCTGGATAACAAAGGATGAACATTTTAAGTAAAATGTGTTTGTGCATATAAAAAATATATATCAGAAAAGTTTAAATAACTTACTGTTGGTTGGTATTCAATTAATGGAGGTTGAGCACTGGATGAAGGAGACCTATGAACCTCTGGGATATCAAAACTCTGGGATGATGGTTCTGGAATAGTTTGGGGTGATTTAGGTGCAGGTTCCACCTTCGAAATAGGAATGGCTGGAATGAGAACTTTTTTGTTGATTGTTGAACCAGTAGGTGGTTCAATTTTTATTTTGGTTTTCTTCTTTCGAGATGAAGCAGGGACAAAGCTAACTTCTTCCTCTCCTTCAGACTCAACATTTTCTGATTGGGGAGGTGAGCTTTCTGCTGGAAGGACCAATTTTCTTTTTGGCTTTAAGAGTGGAGGAACAAGAGCTGAAGTTTTAGAGGTCTTTGAAGAGAGTGGAATGTTTGGCTTGACCTTCGAAGCTCTAGTTGTTGGTGAAGAGCCTTCCCCAATTGCCACTCCTGTGTTGTAAAATTCAAAACAAGTATAAATTAGGTTTTTCTTCATCATTTAAGAGGAGAAGGGTTAAATTTGAATTTTTATTACCTGGTTGCCTCGAATCAATGTATCTCAAAAGTTGGCACTTGTCCATTTCTACTGACATCAAATTTTCCCACCAACTTGAAAAGGCGGGAGTGCAAGTGGTGTAAACTAGTAGAGAAGTGAACTCTAAATTGCTGACTTTGTTCTGATAAGCTGCCAATGCAGCAGTTACGACTGATTCTGGCACCTTCGAATGAGTTTTATAAGCCATAAGTATATTGGCTTGACTCCTGATTGGGAAAGAAATTGACTGAGTAAGCCCAAATTGCCTCGAAAACTGATTGGGAAGGTAGAGTTCACCCTGAGATTTGATGCTAAGGGTATTCCCAAAGAACAAATCCCTACTAATCAAGAAACTTCCCCATGCAGCTTTTAGTTCGAGAGGATTTGCTGCTCTGCCCAAAATTTGACAAAGCCAATGAGGAGAAAGAGGAGATTTGTCTTTCAAGCTATAGAGGATAGCAAATGGTTGGAACAGTTTGTTTGGCCTTATAGCAGAGAGATTGAAAAAGAAGGAGATGGATTCTTTGAAGGTCTTCTCAACATTTGGCAATAGGGCAAAAAAGATCTCATGAGCAATAGTGTAGGATAAGGGTCCTAAATTATGAATTTCTGGAAAGTAAGCATATAGCCATGGTTGTAAAATCCAGAAAGGACCACCTTGGGTAAGAATGAAGGGGTCGAAGCACAAATCAGAAAAGGACCTATAGAGAGATCCTAGAGCAAAAGGTGCTAGCACCTTCGACCAGCAGCAAGAGCTTTGGCAATATTAGAAAACTCAAGGACAACCCTCTGAGAAGAAGTACAAAATAAATGCTTCGAAAGCCAATATAAGAGGAAGCAGTAATATTCCTTGTCTGTCACTGCTCCTGATGATTTTTTATGGGTAGTCAGGAAGTTTGTATACCCTAATGATTTAGAATCAGTGTTGATTGGAGGACTATAAGATTCAGCCATATAGGGGTGAGCATCTTCCTCATGAGACAAAAACCCTAATAAATGACAGATGTGTAGAACAGTGGGACCTATTGGACCGAATCGAAATTGAAAATGGTTGAAGATAGGGTTCCAAAAACAGAGGGCTGCAGCTAATAAGTTAGGACTAGATTCGATGGGAAATTTTGAAAGGTTAATAGCATGGTAAATCCCCGTTGTGATTAGAATCTCTCTTTTGTTCTCTAAGATTCTATCTACCCATTCAGGCCAATCCTTTGCGGGTTTAGGCCAATGTCGAAACTTCCAGTCATACTTGGGGTTTGGAAGATCTTGTTGGTAAGTCAGGCGTTGTTCTCCTAATCTGGGGTAATAGACATGGAGTTTCAGGCTTGGTGTGCTCAGGCAAGGACCTACAGCAATTGAGGATTCATGATCAGGGAAAGTAATGGGAACGAGAATCTCATGGATCAGGGAAGTCTCTTGCCCTTGCAAGTAACGCTCTTGTTCGTCTTTGATGATTTGTTCAAAGTCATCGCAGATTTTCTGAAGTTGAGTGTTATCACCAGATTTTGTCATCTTTAGAAGTGAAGAGGTTGGATTGCAAAGAAAATGGTAAGAAAAGAGAATAAAGTACGAAGAGAATAAATAGAAATTAAAATGAATTTGTAGAAGTCAGAAGGCTTGTTTTTCCTTTTGCTTCTTTATTTATAGCCTTTGGTGACGTTTGGGAAAAGATGCATTTATTGAAAAATAGCCGTTAGATTCGGTTACTCTTTTTGGACCGTTGCATCAAAGGAAAAGACATACTGGTTCAGAATGAACTAATAAGAATATGAATTTTTCATAATTCATTTCATGAAAATGATATGCGGTTACAGTTCATAAACATAATTGGTAAAAATGGGGAAACCCATAGGTAACTAAATTGTGAAACATGGCCCAGTAATAGGCAAAGTTTTTTGCTTCTAGATCTATTTCGAGGCATAGGTTCTTGGCTTGTAAAGCTAATTTATCTTCGCTTCGAAGTGTGAGATAAGCATTCTTGAGTTGTTCTTCATGCTGATTTAGCCGCGAGTTGATCTTGAATAAAGCTTTGCGAAGATTTCGAAGTTCCTTGGCTAATGAAGTCTTGCCTCAAAGAGATATGCCAACAGTTTTGGCTTCTTCTTTAAGATATGCAATTCGACTTTCAAGGTCAGGTTTCGAGTAATGAGAAACACTGCTTTCTTCATCAGAACTGCCACAACCATAGATGTATTTCTCCTTGAACTCTGAGACTTCATCAAGAAGTGCATTGGGTACTTCTTTAAGGCTTTCATAAAGATCAATTAAGTAATTCAAATGATGGACACTTTCTTGATGATGAGAATACCATCTTATATGAGGAGCCAAGGTTCGAAGGGTGAAATCCATTTGGGTTCGAACAAGGGTTGAAATATTCTATTCATGGCACAAGATATGGCAACTCCATTCGAAATTAATTCGAGCTTTTTGGTTTTCTAAAATGGAGAAGAGAAGATGTGAAAAGGCAACTAGAAGCCTTTGAGCTTGGATGATCAAGCAGGGAGTAGGTGACAAAATGGGTGAAGTATGTTCGAAAATAGGACCCTACCTGCATAATTGGTCTAATTTCAAAAAAGGGTCACCAATATCGTCAGTAGGATCCACCACTCAGGAAAGCCTAGTATAGAATGATCGAAGAGAAGTACTCTCTCTTCATAATCTTTCTCAAAAAGTTTGCATTTAGAAAGGAAGGCTGAGGAGTAGTGCTCATTAGAAAAATCCTCATGAGATGCTCTTACATATGTGTGAATGGGGGGTCTGCATTGAGGAATTAAGATATTACCTCTTTGAAGCCTCTCACTAGGAGGACTGGTTGAGGAGATCAACCAGACATTCAACAGATTTTGCTCTCTCGAGAGACGATTCGAAAATGGATAGTATGGTTTTATTGTCCTGCTTCGAACAATCCCTTCAGTTTCAGGATAGTCAAATTTTGGATGAACAACTGAAGGCATTGTAACTGGGGTTTCGAGCTTCATACCTTTATGATATCCTACTCCTTCACCATAGGAAATAGGTTGTTCCCAAGCAGGAGGAAATGTTTGGTTATTATAAACCGATTTGGAAGAGCTCGAAGAAGAATTTTTCCCTGTTGAAGAAGCACTTGGTCTGTTCAACATTTCATGCCATTTTCCCCACTTCGAGTAGGTGAATGGTTCAGTAGGAATTTTAGGGAGATCCCAAATGGTTCGAGTTGAAATTTCAGGGCGTTTGGTTGATAACATCACTTCTTCGGGAAGATCTAGAGGAAAGTTGTTATTGGTGTCGAAAGAAGATTGAGAAGAAGACATGATTAATAGAGCAGATTCGAAAGCACAAAGTAGATAGAAGAATTCAAGGATCAAGCAGATATGATATTTTGTGCAATTTATAAATATTCGAAGATCGCATAAATGTTAACTACCCGGTATGATCTGTCCATGATCACCATTATCTTTTTTGAACCAAAAGGAAAATGGCGCGGGGGGTAATGTTTGTGATAAAAAGATCCAGCCAATGCAGAATTGACACGTAAGAGTTTATGTGGCAGGATAATTGGTGGACCCGAATGAATACTGAAACTGCTATGAGCAGTTGTTGCTGATTCACATCGTTCAAGTATTTAACCGCTAGAAGACACGTGTTGATCATCAAGAAGTAACTGAAGAACATGTGTCAATTTAAGGATATAACAGGTGTCAGAGCAGTTATCAATTCGACAATAGGAGGGAATATTCAAACAGAGTTATTGGGAACCCTCGAAGTCTATAAATAGAAGGATTGTGCATTCGAAAGGGATCCTTCGATCAACATCAACATATATCTCTCAATACTCTTACTGTATTGTTATTTAGATAGTTAAACTTAGGAATAGAACACCTTCGAAGTCATCTTCAAGGTTAGATTGTAGTTTGTTTAATTTAATCAAAGTAGTCTTTTACTTTATTGCTTTCTTTACTGTTTTATTAGGAGTAGTTATCTTAGAGTCAGTTTGAAGTGTTTCAATTAAGTGTATCTTTATACGGTTAAAGTCCTGTTTAAGGCATCGAACGTCACCACAATTTGCTTGGTGAGGCGCAGTTTGGATAATCACACATACACATTGGCAATTTGCTTGCCTGGCACGCTCGCACACACTTATATATTTTCCAACCAAACAAGTATTAATAACAAAACATTAACTTTGGAGATTTACATCCACAACGCTTTGGGGCTGGCCTTTTATTTCCAAATATTTCTTTATCACTTCGGCTTGAGAAACTTACATTACATAAGGTCTCATTTATACTAGTGCATGGAAGAGTTCAGAGACTCACTAAATTCACAAGCCTGCAGGGATAGAGATCTAGATAATTCTGTTGACACCCAAAACAATACATTGAACAATCAAGCAAATGCAAATTTTCTAGGCTCCTAAAAATTTCAAATTACCATTTCCAGTAGCAACTATTTAGAAATATAATATGCTACATCGCCAGCAATTACAAGAGTCTTAATTTTCTCTATTTTGCTCGCTCTACACTGATCCTCCATTTCCTAGAGCAGCATTCAACGGCTTAGATGGAATCTTGTCTATGGCTACATCCTCATCTCCCTCACTGCTTTGTTTCTGCACCTCTTCCAATTGTTTGTACTTATAAAAGTAGGCACATATTACATAGTAAATCAGATTTAATAATTGTATACCAGACACAAGAAAGTAATAGCAATCCAATCTTCCTCGGTTCAGGTTCCGATCTGGTAGCCAATTCCTTTGGTTGCCGCTATAGTTGTGAACCAATGATACCACTAGAGTACCTGTATAATTTCCAAAGGATATTGCTATCCAGTAGAGTGCAGCTGCAGTGGTTCTCATGCTTTCCGGTGCCTGATCATAAAGAAACTCCAAGTGCCCCACAAACATGAATAGTTCAGCTAGCCCATGGAGGAATAACTGAGGAACCAACCAAAAGACACTTATGGGTATAATAGCACTGGGTTTGTCAAGTAAGTTATGATTACTAGCCACTTGTTTCCTCTTTATCTCCACAAATGCTCCAACTGTGCTAGAAAGAATGTTGAAAGCAAAACCTATGCCCATTCTTTGTAGATAGGTGATTCCATCAGGGTGTCCAGTAAACCGACGAGCAAAGGGGACGAAGAAGCGTTCATAGAGAACGAGACCGATGAGGACAGTGAGGATACTGAAAATGGCCATGGTAGCAGGAGGAATTTCAAAGGAGTGGGACAGGTGGCGATCCATGGAGCGAGCTTGTTGGACGTTGAAACTGTTCAGATGTGAATTGGCAGCGACTAGTAATATTGCAGATGCTGAGATGGGTAACATTCGGATGATGGACTTCAGCTCTTCAACTCGATGGACTGTGGCGATCCTCCATAGATTTGGGTGGTTAGGATCTACTTTATCTTCATCACTTACTATAGCAGCTCGATCAAACCACCTTCAAACATCAAAAGTAATATTCAGGCTTTTAACCAAAAATTTTTGTAACTTTATATATTCTGTCCAAATCAAGGAATAGAATCGCTTCAATTCCGGCTTCTTTTAGACTATTGTTTACTGCATGTCGTGTCTATTTAATTAATTTTAAAACATGGTGGATAGTCCAAGAAGGCTCACATATATCCGTGTCCATACAGCACTAAGTACTCAGTTGACATGTGCCTGATACACATCCTACTTTTTTGTATAACGAAGGTACTTTTATATCATCTTAACATCAAATATTGATAGAAAAATTGTTCCCAAAAAAATAAAAAATTATTGATAGAAAAACGTTAACAATATGACATTTTTGCCTTTATGTCGTTGAAAATTTTAAAACAAAGTTGCCTAAATTTTGTGTATAACAAATGGCGATTGTGGGTGCAATAATAAGCATATTTTTTGTTCAAAAATTACCAACAATTCAAAAGAAGGATAGAAAATATAATGTTGTTAATGTTTGTATAACATGTTGCTCGCATGATATAAAAATGTCAGTTTTCGGACATAATTCTAATCGAAGTGGTGTTAATGAAAAAATGTATTAGTTGAGGGGTCAGTATATTGAGTTTTTTTAGTTCGGGGAGGTTCTGAAAAAAATGTTGTAGTTTTGGGGGTGTTAGCGCAATTTACTCATAGAAATATAAATAAATAGTGTTTGTTGAAGCATAAAACGCTTGTACAAATTGAGAATAAGTTGAGTTTGAAAACAAAAAATAGGAATAGAAATTGGAAATAATTTAGTACCTTCTGCAAAAAAAAATAAAAATGTTGGCCTCTTAGTTTTATTGTAAAATCTTGTGATTTTCTTATCGCACATGATCATACATGTTCAAAGTTTGTCAAGTCCTTGCCGTGTTGGTATTCTAACTTTTTAGAGTCCTCAATCCTGTCATTCATATATTTTCTATCTGCCTTCATAATTATGATGTTAACCTATACATAGCTTTTGTTTACTTCTCTAGCTAACTCTTTTATGTACTACTCCGAAAAAGCCGAGAAAAAGGAAGTACAAACACATATATAGCTTACGTACGTTAAGTAATCTGTATGTAGAAGCTTTCCAACTGAAGAAATATCAGCATCAAGCTCTGTATTATCATACAGAAGATTTGGGTCTTGAGGAGCTATCGCATTCCTCTTCTTAATAGCGGCAACAATTACTTGAGCCAATCGAACAAGTGGACTCCCTCCTGGTTTGAGTTTCTTATAAAGAGGAGAACCTACAGTAAAGACCACTATGGCGAAAGCCATGGCAATAGCTGGAATCCCGAGACCCCAACCCCAACCAACATTGTCTTGGACATAGACCACCAAAGTTAGAGCAACTAGTATGGCCATACCGATGCAGAAATAGTAGCCATTGAAGAAATTCCAGCCTCGTGCCTCTTTTTTTGCTTTTGTCATATCCATTTGGTCTGCAGCAAAGGTGACCACACAAGGCCGAATGCCACCTGTTCCTAGACATGTGAGGATCAGAGATAGGTAGAGGATCCATATTTGCATATTTGAGGCTTCCTGGCAATTTTGTTGAGTCGGGCATGGTGGTGGCCGAAGATGTGGCAGGAATGCTGATAGGGTGATGCTCACCAATCCCTGTAACCCATGTGTATATATATTTCATATTAGCTGCATGCAGGTATTTAATCTAGAATTTGGTTGTTGATTCTTTTCTCCTTTATACCCATTAAGTACTCTGAATTTGTAAGAGATTATTATGCTTATATAGACCCTATTTACTCCTAGTTTCAAATATCACAAGTAAGTAGTTCAAGTAGTTCTAATTATTGTCATCACTTGTAAGCATTACTTTTTAACTTTTACTTATTTCATCAAAGTTTGAACTGACATTAACACTTGGTGCAATAGTATGTGTTCAACCTGTGTCTTACATGTGTCCGAACAAAAAGAATAAACAGAGAAAGTGGAACACTAGTGTCCAACATGCATCATGTCCGACAGTACCCTGTAACTAGTGTTCCACTTTCTCTGTTTATCAACATACATCGTGTCGGACAAAGACATGTGACTCTTCGAATAAGTGTGTGTGTCATTTTATCTCGTTACAATTGCTTACAATCTTGCTATATTAGTTTCGGAAGAAACATTGATGATTCAGAAGTTTTATGGGAAATGTAACACTACAGTGACTTTCGGGCTTCAAGTTATCAATTGAATTCAATGTTTTAGTCAAGTTTCTTTCTAGTCGTCCAGAAAATTTATACTTTGGTCTAACCTATGTAAGGATAGGCACTGACTTCTTAGTCTGAGTAAGAATGCCAGTAGGCAGGAGTAAAGATGTTTTGTGGTGAATTTCAAACACTTCACTCTTAACCATAACTCCACCATTGTCAAGTAATAGTTTATTTGTTGTGTGTGTGTGTGTGTGTGTGTGTGTGTGTGTGTGAGAGAGAGAGAGAGAGAGAGAGAGAGAGAGAGAGAGAGAGAGAGAGAAACCAGTTCATATATAATAGAACCGACGATGATGGTCCAGAATCTGCCAGCAAAGGAGTCAGCCATCAGAGCACCAATTAGAGGCGTGAGACTGGCGGTGCCATTAAAGTTGCTGAGAATGTTGGAAGCCTTTACAAGGGGCAGGTTTAGCTCTTGGGTCAGGTATGTTATCATGTTGGCATGAGATCCAGTGGTTGCAAATCTATCACATATTTCGTTCGCTGTCAAATGCACACACAGTCCGATGATTAAACTCATTATAACTTGCACATAATTATTTAATATCTCATCGCTAATATGAAACTTGCATCAAAAAGTATTTTTGAGACATGATATCAACACTGTATTCGGTCTCTTTATATCAACATTTTGACGATATATAATGAGAACTTTATTGATACCAATGAGAACATAACCACTGTCTCCCTCCTTTGAAATTTCCCTTCACCAATACATGTTAATGCAACTTTTGTATTGTTTGTCTTAAAAAAAAGTTACTTTCTGAAACTCATTTCCTTTTCAAATGTACCCTAGTGTTGCAACCATGAGCAAACAACCTTTAAAGAAAACAAAAAACCTGCATTTGATGGTTATCCTTGTAGAAATATATTTCCTACACGATAAAACAGGAAAAGGAAAAAAAATATATATATAATTTAATTCTACATTTTCGTCAGCTCCTTTTTTGCTCCATTCAAGCTACAGCAATTTTTTATGAATGCTTGAAACTGCTAAAAATGTTAGATATAGTTCGTAGAAAAACTCAAAATTTTGTTTGGAACGGTTGATTCGGTTCTACCGCTTTCCATAGTTTTAACAGACTGTTAACTTTAGCAAATTTTAGGAAGTGAATTTCTAGGGCAATTACTTCGTATGGGAGAACAACTGCCTTTTATCTTGTTTCATCCGATTTTTTACCATCTCCCATCGATCCTTCAGGTAGATGGCTAAACTCAAACTCGACAAAGGGCCACAAAACGTCTTAGATTTGAAGCATGTGGTTAAAATGTGGGCAAACCATACGTCAAAGGCTCTCGGGGAAGGTTTTTGGGGACAACACCTGGAGATATCAAAAGTGAGAATGCTGACATGAGTAACGAGAAATCCTGTGAGGATCGCAAACCAGTAGAAGGTTTTCTACGCTCAATCAATCTACTGAGAGTGAATCAGTGACCCTTGAATTTTGAAAAAAATCGATCTTTTATGATAACTGAGGGCTAACATAGTAACGTTATTATTTTTAGTTTTCAGTTTTTGTTCTCATTTTCTGTATTGATGTCTGCTCTAATTCAATCCAAAATCATGAAAACTAAAACTGAAAACAAAAAATAACAACATTACCAAGGCTTAGTTTGGCCCCCATGTGGCTTTTTAAAAGGAGCTTATGATATTTATTAATAAGTTCTTTAATAATTTTATACAAGTGACACACTACTCTTCAAAAAGACATCATGAAATCAAAAAGCAACCTAGAGCTTTTAAAAGCTCCATTCTAGAGCTTTTAAAAGCTCCCTCCAAAAAAGCCCTAAGTTCAATTTTTGCAAAGCTCATAAACTAATTATCAAATAAATTAACATGAAATTGTGCTTAAAAAAAGGAGAAGCACCACGTGGGGGCCAAACTAAGCCCAAGCCAGCCCTGCGGAAGGCTTTTTTTTCCTCCACCTTAGAATTCGAGCACACGAACTGGACATCGGAGCACAACTGCAACCTATGTGTCTCAATTGGCTGTATGGCATCGAACAATGTTTTGTAACTTCCAAAGCCCTAAAAAATCCAAGAAACTCTCAGAGAAACGGAGTAAAAGGGCAATCCGGTGCACGACCGCTATTGCGGAGTCTAGGAAGGGTCAGAGAAACGGAGTATTGGGTGGAATTACTTAGAAGCAGACAAAGTAGTCCATAGAGATCAATATTTTACTTGAGTAAATAAGAGGAAATTTTCACGAAGAAAGGTCTCCTGAAACGCTCTAAGGAAGGTGATTTTAACACATCATGTTTTAATAGAAAGGGGACTGAAAGGAAGGATTGATGTCTTATGAACGAGAAATTTTTGGGTACCTTAAGGTATTGCGTGATATGTCACTTAGTACGCCGTACTCAATAATAATGTGCCACATAAATTATAGAATTCACCACAAAAAAAATTAAATAGCCTAACATTCCTGTGTGGCGCTAGCTCATTGGATGTGGAGCACCATATAAGTGCTACCTTGAGTAAACACAAAAACTTCTCCTTATCAACGGTTCTGAATCCGAGAACGGTCCTTGGTGCACGGATGAGAAACAGATCATGGATATGATGGTACAATATTTTAAAACAACTTTTGGAGAAACTATTCAGTAAACCCGTCACGCAACGTCAGCATGTTGATGTGGTGTGACCATTTAATCTTAACCGCCCACTTGCCCCCTCCGTCTAGGGGGATCATGACAAGTGTTTATTAACTTTCAAATTTTAAACTCCACTAATCACTTGTCATGATCTCCTTAAAGTAAAGGACAAGTGGTTGGTTAAGATTAAATGGCCACACCACATCAACAAGCTACAAGCTGATGTATCGTGACGGACTCACTGAATAACTTCTCCAATTTTTGAGACTAACAATCTGCTTCATATGGAGGAGTTGTCGGATACTACGAAGATCGTGGGTTAGATAACACAAATCTAGGGCAGGCTCTTACTTGTGGTTACGATCGAAGAGATTAAGCTAGATTTGTCCCAAATGGCAAATATATCCTGCGAAAGCCACGGGCCCTGACAATATGTGTGCTCTAGTTTGTCAACAATTTGGGATACCGTAGGTGGCGATGTTTTTAGGACTGTTTCGAACTTAGCGGCCAACTTCATAAAACCACGTATCGTGGTTATACTAAGTACTCTTTCTGTCCTTTTTATGTGTTTTTTTTTCTCATTTTTGGATAATCCAAGACTATTGTCTCCTAAGAGCATTTAATGCTATTTTTTTTATACACTTCATAACGACCTTTGTTAATTTTAAAAATACCTAATAAAAAGTACCAAAATAAAAATAAAAAAAAGTAAGAGAGGGCAATTTGGAATTCTACTTTAAGCTTTTTACATGTGAAATACAATCATGATATTCCCTTAAAAGGTTTGATTTTTCCAAGGAGACACATAAATTGTAATGGAGAGAGTATCAAAGAGTGCACAAGAGTAGTGATTTTCAACTAATAACCCTTTGGAACGTTTTACAAAATCATCTCCAAAGTTTCGCCAACCTGTTGAGATTCATCCTTCCATCCATTATCTTGCAACAACCAAGTACTTTTGTCCGTCAAAAGTTAATTTTAGATAATCTGCTTGTTGCCTTTGTAGTGATACATCATTTGAAATCAAGGGGAAAAGGAAAGGAATACCTAAAGGCCATCATGGATATGGGGCAAGGCTTAAGATTGGCTAGAACGACCATTCATTAAAGGATTCCCACTAGACAAGGTTTCCACCTGAGGTGGATTGATCTCTTATAGGTACTAACTTGTACCGTGACTTCAGGGAGTCTATTAGTGGCCAAGTATAAATAGATACAATCAGCATATGTAGCACATTGTTTAAATTTGTCAACATATGAAAGCAGCTCACCAAATCTCAGTTGGATTACTCCAGTCACTCCCTATTCCTTAATGGAGATGGTAGTATGTCGGATAATTATGCTTGAGCTTGAAGGGACATGTCGAGAGTTTAATTAGAGTAGCAATCTACTGATATTTAATGTTAGGGGTGTTCTTATACTTTTGCTCATACTAATGTATCTGTAAACGTCCGGATACTATTGAGTTGCCCTAATTCTTTTTCGAACTTCTCTCTCTCTCTCTCTCTCTTTCTCTCTCATTTACTACTATTTCTTATTGGGACTTATTTAGTTGTCTTTGAATGCAATAATTGCATTCTATCATTTGTATAAAACTTTACAACAAAAGATAGTAAACTTGAATGATTATATTTAAAAATATGATGCTCGTCTGAGAAACAATGGTTGCAATCATAGATTTTGGCATTCTAAGAAAAGGTACGGTGAAGTTTCCTATTTTTATAAATTGAATCATCATGATGATGGTATTTGCTTCCAATTTTAACATAAAATCTTAATAAAACTATTCAAATTCAAGTGGCAACCAAACAGGGCCTTGTATTCTCTTTCTTTGAACCTAATCTCCTTGCATACTACTCAACTATCTAGATTACATCGACATTCGATTTACTTGGCCCATGTAACATAGGTTACTTATGAATGCCTCTTCATGTACATGCAAAAAGGCTTAGAAAGTCCCCTATACCTTTGACTGATGATTGGAGAGTAAAATCAAATCTTGTCCAAAATGTTTTAAGAATGCTAACCAACAGTAAAACTGAAAGCATAACAAAATACGGTCTCCATCATTAGAATGGTGGTCTGAAAATATAGACTTTGAAAAAATGATTTTTTTTTTCGATTGAACAAAATGAGATATTATTGACCATGATGCAGAGAAACAGAGTTCAGAATAAAGGTCAAAAAGATTATTTGAAGCATGAAATCTTGCTGATTGATCCTTAAAGATTATTTCCACATGCTTACATCACTTTCAGCAAAATGATATTATAGCTTGGCTAAAGGTTAGAAGATTATCAAATTTCACATCTTAAAAAAAACTACTATTTTGTTGTATTTTGTGTGTTCTTATGACGATAGGATTATTTCAAGAAACAGTAACTGTAAAAGGAACAAAATTACCTTCTTTCTTTTTTTCCTTTGGTTTTTTTTTTTTCGAAGAGAAACAAAATTAATTTCAAACATGAAGACAAAGCTATCTCCTTTATTGAGTGAAACAAACGAGTATTCAATAACTAAGCACCAAGTATGTAGCAACCAACTAAATCAAGCAGATGGAAGTCTAAGACACAACAAAAAGATCTTTATCACCAAATTTTTCCATAAGGGCGATTTAATTATAAGTTAAAATTAATTTTTCAATTTCTTTTATAAGGCCATTATGTTATTTAACCTCAAGAGTCGAGGAAAATTAAGATTTCTAGTTAACAACAAGTTCACCATACATGATGCTGTGTGAAATTTCATTGAGCCCTCCTTTTAGACAAATAAGCATCTAGTTGGACTTTAGCCCTGTTTGTTTCAACTTATAAGCAGCAACTTATGGCTTATAGCTAAGGATAAGCTGAAATGAAGTGTTTGCTGTGGCTTATAGCTTTAGAAATTATAGTTTTTTTTTTCAACTTATTTAAAGCACAAAAGCTAACTAATTTGAAGCTGGATCAGATGTGATTTTTGAGCTTATAGCTATATTTTATCAGTAATGCTACAAGCACAGAAAAATGCACAGAATTTGTGCACAGAATTGATCCAGACCACTCATTTCGGTGGCCCCCATACCAAAATGTGTGGGGGCCATCGAAATGAGTGGTCCGGATCAATTCTGTGCACAAATTCTGTGCAAATATTATGTGCACAAATCATTTCTGATATTTTATTTTCTATTAGCATAATTTACCCCAATTAAATTAAGTACATCAGTTGTCTAAAATCCTATTATTCATCTTCTCTCTCCTATTGTTGTAGCACTAACACCCTAATATTAATTGAGATGTGAACCTTTAAATTCATATATTTTCAATAAATATTTTTCAAATTATATTTACACCGTCATTAAGGGCATTTTGGACAATATACAGCATGTAATTTATTTGCTAGCTTATGTTACCATTCACCACTACAACTTAATCACTTCTTCTGAAAAGCTATACCAAACAGATTTACAAATTATTCTAAGTTCTAAAAGTTATAATCTGAAAAGCTAAAAGTTATCTCTCTGATTAAGCTACAACAAATATGGCCTTTAAACTCTTGACAGTTGCCTTTGGGAAGTTATGTCTAAATTTCAATATTTTTCCTTTATTTTCATGTTAATCACCCCTAAGTGCTAATCTCTTGTTTGGGATTTCTAACTTTTCAATAAATCTTTTTTATTGTAGTGAAAATATTCAACTTTGTAATAGTCCTTTTTGAATTTCACAATTCTAGTGTTATGCGAACGAATCAAAGGGAGAGTTTTGGGCTAGGAAATATAGGTGCAGTGGTTCGACATCCAGTGCGGACGCGGCTGCCTTTAAATTAATACACACCCAGTGCGGGTGCGACGAGTGCCTTTCCAAAAAGTCTGTACTTCCTAGATTGTGTATAATAGTCGGTAAACTCATGAAAAATTTGTAGTTAATTTATATTGAGTTATTGGGACATTATAATCAGAATAAATGAATATGAATATCGGACGGATAGATTCTAGAAAGTGAAAATTGATAAATGCCTTGCATACACGAAAGGGTTCATAAGAACAACTTCTAAATTCCTGAAGTGGAGCAGTTCTAAGAGGTTCATCCACAGTGATTTTCTCACTCAGCGAAAAATGTGGCCACCCTTTACAAAAGTTCTGCCCAACTATCGATATATTAAACATTGGCAATACTATGATTTAAACTAAACTTTCTAAATGCCAAGAAAAAAGCAAACTGCAAACATGACATTAGAAAACAGCTATTCTGTTGAGTATATGTAACGAAGAAAGCGTTAGACTCAAGAAGCTTCTCTTCATGAATTGTGATTAATGATTATGACTGAGACGTACAAATATATCACGTCAATGTCTGACTGCCACTTCAGCAAATAATGCCATGTCATATGGAGTGGGCGTCTGTCACTTAGCCGTCTCGGGTTGTTCGACCTATGATCGCCCGGTCTGGGTCACAGCTCGGGCTCATAAAGTAGGCTCGCCTCCCAAAGCCATGACACGGGCCTATTTCGTGGCTTGCCCCGCAAGCATCCACGCACTTCCCTAAATTAGCTGAAAGACTATCGAAAGAAGGAGGTAGTTTCCTAATCGGATTAAATCAGCTCAATCTAATTACAACTGATTCACATCAATCATGGGATTTTCGAATCTATTAACTTACCTTGTAAGGGTGGTCTCTTATACTTATAAAAGGGACCACTCACCCCCATTAGAGGGGACGCCATTCTGACTCCATAAGAATATCAAAACGCATACATACATACATATACCCGGCCGGTTTACTGGTAGTGTCGCCTTCTCTGTTGGCTCACCAAACACCACCGGTGTTCTGTTAGTGAACGTGCCCCGACACACACGTGGACTTAGGTCACCTCTTTAACGGGCCTGAACCACATACAACTCATGCTGTCACATCTTCTCTCTAAACTACTCACAAAAACTCTCCTACCAATTTTTGGCATCTTCAGCTTGGCGCCGTCTGTGGGAAACGACAGATTTCTTGTGAAAACCTTTTCTTAGCGGGTAGCCATGGTGCTGAAAAAAGGTAAGAAAACCCTTGCCTTCTCCTTCAGGGCCGTCGCATCCTTAGGAGCCATCTCTGTAAAACCAGCAAGGACGCACGACAGTTATGTATGGATGATTAGAGTAGCCTATCCATTATTAGAAACTCAATATGGAGAAGTGTGAAGTCAAAGCTAAAACTAAAAGAAAGTAGTTCATGCACGAGAAATGCAAAGGAATCTTGGAAGAATCGGCACTTGGAGGAACATACCGGGAATAATTGGAGAGAAAACAGGAGCCTCGAAGCGGTGCCTAGGCTTGCACGAGGTCTTCGGACTTCTCGACCAGGTCAGGATCTTGTTATGTCAATGGGGTCCTCAATCAGCGACAGAATCCTTGCCTGGCACTCATCGGGAACACTAGGCAAGTCTACCGAGCCCACTGCTGAGCACTAAGCTGTTAGTTCAAAATTAAAAAGAGACAACACAAAGGCAAAATAATAGAAGGTATGGGGGACTTACTCCTCAACTCCCCTGCCCAAGAGGTCCTCAATTGAATGCCCGGCGTCTCCTCACAGAGCCCGAGGGTGGATCCTTGGAAGAATTTCTTCTTCCATCCTCTGTTGTTGCTTAGGTAGTTAACTATTATTTTCTTCCCCTGTCGGGCCCCTAGCAAGAAGAAGCCAGCCTCTCCGTGTACTTTGATCGGTCGGTGGGTCCAGAAGAACTCCTGCAGGGTGAGCTCGTACCTTAGAACCTGGGGCCACAGGGAGATGGACCCCATCAAGAACTTCCAACCATTCAGGGCGAGCTTCCCGAGGGAAATATCAAGATAGATGAGCACATCCCAGGCGATGGGGTGAAGAGGAAGACGAAGGCCTGCCATAATGGCGCCCTCATACAGGGTAACAAAGCCCGAATGGTGGATATGAGCCCCACCACCATCTACACCAAAGGAAAAGTGGTTAGGAATGTCATACTTTTCCCTAATCCGGGATAGGTCAGGGGAATGTAAGATGCTAGTGATCCGCTAGCAAGAAAAAACCACACCCGGACTGTTTATAACCGAATCCTCGGCATACTTCCCCCCAGACGTCGAGGCAATGGGCATATCATGAGGCCCCTTGTCGTCATTTGCTTAAATAGGGATCCTCCCCTCAATTTGTTGGTCGGACGGGGTCGCGGAAGGTGGGTCTAGGCTGGTGTCCGGCGTCCCAAAGCGAGATTGCTCATCTTCCGACCGGGAAGACGAGTCAAATCCTGAGTGGCACATCCTAAGTTCTCCTGTGGCTGGACCAGGAAGCAGTTGGCGACCTTGGTAATGGTCAAAAACTCCGAGTCTGGTGTACAAAGGGGACAAGTCCAGGAGCCTATGGGGAAAAGCATATAGGGCTCTAAAGGCAGCATAACACTTGATCAAAACGGACAAGGGAAAACCCGACCGGTTTAATCGCATCACCACAGGGGAAGGGTTATCTGATCTAAGGAGGGAAATGAACCTCAAAAAGAAAAAAATCCCACTCCCGAGCGAGCCCCAACCGATTCATTATTTCCAGCCTCACTTCGAAAATAGAAAGAAAGAAGAGAGAGAAGAAGCAATGAATGGAAACTTGGAAAATGAGGACTTACAAGAATTAAAGCAGGTAACGAGCTCGGGAAGCTTGATCGGGAACTTTTCGCTCTCAAAACTGCTCACTGAACTCTAGCCCTAGAAATCAGGAATGAAAGAAATGAAGAAGTGTCCCTTATATAGAAAGCATGGATGGCCAAGATCAAATCAGACCCAACAGACATGGCGCTTTTTCGCCTAAACCACCCGATAGCTGTCCCCTCGGGCACGCGAAATGACACCTCAAAAGGCGCGCGCATTTAATGCAAAGGCGTGATGGATTGGTTACAATGCGATTGTTCGATTACGCTCACACCAGCCTCATTGGGTCCTAACTAGGCCAACCACCAGCTGACACGTGGCAAACATCGTCCGGGGCCCATGAAGTCACCGCTCAGTCCAGACCCCAGATGAACAACAAGACCAGTCTTACCCCGGATGAAGTACCGACCTTTTTCCCGGACGATTTTCGGAGTAGAACCAATTTTTAATCTTTATCCAATGAAGCATTGCATTAGCTTTGAAAATGTAGCGTAGCTGATACGTACAAAAATATCAGGTCAACGTCTGACTGGCACCTCAGCAAATAATGCCATGTCATATGGAGTGGGCGTCTCTCACTTAGCCGTCCCGGGTTATTCGACCTATAACCGGCCGGTCTGGGTCATAGTTCGGGCATAAAGCAGGCTCGCCTCCCAAGGCCATGACAAGGGCCTATTCCGTGGCTTGCCCTGCAAGTATCCAAGCAGTTCCCTAAATCAGCTGGAAGACTATCGAAAGAAGGAGGTAGTTTCCTAATCGGATTAAATCAGCTCAATCTAATTACAACTTATTCACATCAATCCTGGGAGTTTCCTAATCTATTAACTTACCTTGTAAGGGTGGTCACTTACACTTATAAAAGGGACAACTCACCCCTATTAGAGGGGACGGCATTCTGACTCCATAAGAATAGCAGAATGCATACATATTTACATATACCTAGCCGGTTTACTTGTAGTGTCGCCCTCTCTATTGGCTCACCAAACACCGCCAGTGATCTGTTAGTGAACGTGTCCCGGCACACACGTGGATGTAGGTCACCTTTTTAACGGGGACGAACCACATATAACTCATTGTGTCACATCTTCTTTCTAAACTACTCACAAAAACTCTCCTACCAATTTTCGGTATCATCAATGACTATGGTCATCGATATGTTGTAATTAAAATATGCATGATGATTTATTTACAAAATCAAGAATGAGTACACAAATAATGCATTTAATCCATACATGGACATGTATGCTCGAGCATGAAGGGCATGTTACGAGTTTAGTTAAGAGTTTCCTGTACTTGGTATTTGATGTTGAGAGTTTCCTGTACTTCTCAATGTTTATGCAAACCGGCAAAATATTAAGTTGCCCTAATTATTTTTCTTATTTTGCTCTCTACCATTTTACTACTTCTCTCTTCTCTTCTCATCCTCTAACCCAATCTCAACACACAACTCAACTATATAGATACAAATTAACCGGACCCCATGTGCTTGAGCCCATGTAACCTAGCCTCTTCATGTACATGCAACATGCTCAGTAACATCCATTTTTTGGTACCTTTGACTGTTGTTTGGAGAATTAAAATCCAGCCTTGCTCATAATGTTCTTAAAAATACTAATTAACCAAAAGTAACACAGAAAGCAGAACAAAATAAGCACTCCATAACCTAGAGTCCATTCACACTTATATTTGGAATGGAATATGGCTAAAAGTATAGGATTACATTAAAATGACAGTGGGTTTGGTAAATGTTAAAAAGTTTATCAAATTAAGTGTAAAAAGATTAATAAAAATAAAAATAATTGCTATTTTGTGATTACATTTTTTGTGCTTTTTTGACAGTAAGATTATTAATTTTCTATTTTTTTTTTTAACAACAAATTTCATTGAACAATGCATGAAGAGAAACTTCTTCATATTTAAGAGCCTTTTAATTAACGTTTTTTTCCTAACAGGTACCCAACAGAACAGTTGTTTTCTAATGTCTTGCATGTTTACCTTTTTCTTGAATTTTGAACGCTCAATTTGATTTTAAAAGTTCTGTAAATGCTCAATACATTTTCAGTTTACTGTAACTATCGAAAATGCCATTCTTCACATGATACCATTAGAGTATCCTAGGCATTTCTCAATTTTCACTTTTTAGCATTAAGAGAGCACTTAAAGGTCAACATTGAATACAGAAGACGAATATTAAAAATAGGTGACGATATATTTGTAGAAAACACCAATTTACAAAATATAAGCACAAAAACATGGATAAAACAGAACAAGCTAAACTAAAACCAAAGGTAGGATCCTCAATTGAAACAGTCCAATATTTGGAACTTTCAAAAAAAGAACCTATATTTCAAGAAACTTCAAGTGTAACAGCCTAACAGGAACAAAAGACTGTCAACCAAGAAGACAATCGTATCTCTTTGTTTTGTCCTCTCTTTACAGAACGATAATCTTTAGGTCACATAAGGTAAATTGATGAGAAAATATAAAAAATCATGATCTTCTTAAATGTAAGTATGTAACAAACAACTATATCAATCAACCAAAAGAATATTTCTACAAATATATCGTCACCTATTTTTAATATTCGTCTTCTGTATTCAATGTTGACCTTTAAGTGCTCTCTTAATGCTAAAAAGTGAAAATTGATAAATGCCTAGTATACTCTAATGGTATCATGTGAAGAATGGCATTTTCGATAGTTACAGTAAACTGAAAATGTATTGAGCATTTACAGAACTTTTAAAATCAAATTGAGCGTTCAAAATTCAAGAAAAAGGTAAACATGCAAGACATTAGAAAACAACTGTTCTGTTGGGTACCTGTTAGGAAAAAAACGTTAATTAAAAGGCTCTTAAATATGAAGAAGTTTCTCTTCATGCATTGTGATTTTCTGTTTGATCATCAAAAAGTTGTGGTAATTAAAGATTTAGATTATTTATTTACAAAATCAAAAGTGACCATTTTTTCATATCAAACTGGCAAATTGTGTATTTATTTCATAAGCGGTAAGCCGCTGAATTGAATTGTTTCCAAGGAAAAAATTTAAGGTCGGTCTCTTCAGAATGCACTCTAATCCTAAAACTTATAAAAAACACCATTTCTACTTATAGTTTACATCTTGAATAATTTGTTGGTTGATCTTTCTGCACATTATCTTTGTTGTTTTTGGTGAATCAGAACTAAAGTAGACAACCATCACTGGTAAGTTTGTTAGACTTCTATTTCTTTCAATCCGTTGCGCTTCATAAAACAACGAGTTTCCATATACACTTTTAGAGTTCATTTTCTAGCCGTTTGATCTCTCTTTTGCCCATCTTTTGAACCTTCTACCATTTTAGGTCTTAAGTTGAGCTTAAGTGTAATGCTCTGCTTCATAAACTTAAATCCAAAATTTCGTTTTGAAATACTTTACTCCTAATTGTATCACATATGCAGTGGAATGCATTCACGTTGTGGCAATGATGCCACAACATGCCGGTACAACAAGTGAATGATTTGGGCATTCACGTTGTGGCAATGACGCCACAACATGCTGGTACAACATGTGAATGATTTGGGGATTCACGTTGTGGCAATGACTCCACAACGTGCCGGTACAACATGTGAATGATTTGGGCCATCTTCTTGGATTCAAGCTCAGAACGGATAGCATGTTAAGAGCTTAATTACACCATGCAAGTTTTTGGATTCAAGTTCAGAAAGCAAAACATTATTGTACTGAGCTTCAAGTACACAATGCATGTTTATTGAAAAGTTCAGTTGAAGTTAATTATGTTATCCCAGAAAAGAATATATAAGATGAACAAGTTGATCAGTAAGAAGTAAGAACGAAAAGGTACAGTAAGCTCACATAGGATAAATGGCATGGTTTTGAGCCCTCCAAGCTTCCTAACCTTCTTCTTCTTCTCCTTCAGGTTGTTCTCAGCTCCCTTCTCTTCCTCTCCGTTTCTAGTCACTTTCAACTCTATTTCCTCCATTTTGTTTTCAATGCTCCACATGAGTATTCAGATCCGTGGCCCTATATTTATGGGCACAACTGAAGTGACTGAAAAAGTAAGAATAATAATAGACAGACAGGTGGGTGGACCCGAGAAGAAGTTCAGTTGACTGGCATGTTTGGTGGTGGAATAAGGAATTAATGTGTTATTGTGTCCAAGGGAAATGGGGAAGATGTTCACGTTGCTAATTAAATGTATGGACACTGTACACCACTTGCCTTTATTTACAACCAACTTGGTGCCATCTTCATCTTATGTTATTTTATTTTATTTTTATGTATGCTTTAATTTTAAATCGAAATATATATCTCTGGAGTCTTGATAAAAATAATAAAAAATTTAAGAGAAATACAACAATAGAAAAAATCGCAATCCACAGTTATCCGGTCGAGGTGTTTTATGGTCCTAGTTTCTACCAGTACAAAGGGAAATGAAAGGGAAAGAAAGATAAATAAATCACAGCTTTCAATAAGTTTAATTTGATTCTCAAACCTATCCACTTTTCTTTGTTATACTCTTCATCATCTTGCTTAGTAATCAAATAAAAGAAAATATATTTCTCTTTTTTTTCTTCTTTCCTTTTGATACACTCAAAATTGGCTCTATCCTATGACCGAACAGTTCTAATCAGCAGCCGGTCTATGCTCCGGTCAAATCATGTACAACTCCTCGGACAAGCATCATCCCGAGCAGTCTAGTCAACATGGAACTCATCATCCCTAGCGGTTTATCCATGACCCGGCCAACAGGTCGGGAAAACCGCGCAGGCACATCCCATCGCAGGAACAGCTCATCCGGGTCCACAGGCATGATCCCGAGCATTACGGGTGGTTTCCTACTCAAGCTAGAAGACTAATGGAAAGTGCCCACTATTGTCTAATCCAATTAGGAAACCCCCATAATTAATGTCAATCTATATCAATTGGATTATATTTCCTTATCCATGTAAGAGTAGGTCTCTTGCATCTATAAAAGAGACCTCTCACCCTCCACTGAAGGGGCCAACTCTTTAGTCTACACAGCACCTCTATAAAATTCACCATTGTACGCATACACCCGGCCGGTATTACTGGTAGTGCCGCCCCTCTTTGTTGGCTCACCAGGCTCGCCGCTGATCTGCTAGTGAACGTGCTCAGACACACCCGTGGACGTAGTTACCTCTATTAACAGGGTCGAATCACATACAAAAAATAGTCTCTCACTCTCTCTCTCTCTCCTAAAATTGCTCTACTTTACTCTTACCAATTTCTGGCATCATCAGTTTGGCGCCGTCTGTGGGAACGACAAGTCTTCTCATCAATAAATCTCTTGACTGATCATCATGCCACTGAAGAAGGGTAAGAAGGCTGATCAGCAGTCTGACCGGGATGTTCCTCCGGCCCCGGCACCGGCTGTGGCAGTCATGACATCTGAGCAGATCACTGCGACCCTCACACAACTCTTGGAGGGACAACGTCAAATCCAGCAACAGATCGAAGCCCTGCTAGCCCAGCAAAGCAATCATCCAGGGGCCGGGAAATGACCCGAGAACGTTGCGTACGGTCGGGAACCGATCTTGACCAGACAACGTGCCCGAGCCAACCCGTCCCGTGTTGAGGATGCCAGAGACATCAACAGTGGGCGTGCTGCTCGAGAGGGAAGGCGGGAGCATATGGCCCGGGAATCAGTCCGGGGTCACTCTGTCAAGAGCCGAGTCATCCCTGGGCACGCGGTTACCCGGAGTCATAGCCGAGCCCGATCCCAGGAGACAGCACACCGCCCTGAAGAAGCCTCTTCCATCGACCCGACCAACCCCTCGGATAGCGGTCGGGAAGGAGTGGAAGCCCGAATCAAGGACTTGCAGAAGCAAATTGACGGATTGGCCAAAAAGCTTGGTCAAGATCGTACTCAGAATCAAGCCAATACCGAGACAGAGTCGCCATTCTCCAGCCAGATCATGAGGTTTGCCACCCCGCACAAATTTAAGCAACCTCGCCTAGATCCCTATAACGGCTCGGGAAGCCCGGTCGACCACGTCCGGACCTATAAGGCTCAGATGGCCCTAGCCACCAACTCCGATGAACTACACTGCCTAGCCTTCCCCAGCACTTTGAAAGCCCCGACCATGCAGTGGTTCTACTCCTTGGAACCCCGATCGGTCCGCAGTTTCAAGCAACTCAGCAAGCAGTTCATCAACCAGTTCATCGGTATGCACGAACGGCCAAAGCCTGACATACATCTACTGACGGTCATACAAAGGAATAATGAGACCCCCAAGGAGTTCACCGGCCGGTTTAATCAAGAAAAGCTCAACATCTACAATCTTGATGAAACCGCCGCTATAATAGCCTTCTGCTCCGGAGTTCAACACACCAAGTGCGCCGCGTCGTTCCACAGAAACCAACCGAAAACTTTGGTTAAGCTCTCTGAGAGGGTTGGAAAATACATTGACACTGAAGAGTTTCTGAAGACCAAAGATACCGGGCAAGAAAGTAACGAGTCTTCCAGAAGTAAGCGAAAGCGAGATCAGCCCGGGAGTTCTGACAGTTCCTTCAGCTCACAGCAAGCAGGATCCGGCAGTCCCGACCCGACCTCCAGTCCACAGCGGTCTGAGTCCGGCAACCCCGGCCCGATCTCCAGTTCACATCGGCAGGATAAAACAGTTCTGACTTTGCCTCCAGCACAGAGAAGTCAGAAGCCCGACGATCCTGATCCGATCTCCTATCTCCATCGGTCTAGAACAGCCCGACTACAGTGGTACTTGCTTGATCACCACATGAGGCTCCAGCACAGAGAAGTCAGAGAGGCATACAAAGACCTCGGGCCTAACCCCGAGGCATACAAAGACCTCGGGCCTAACCCCAAGGCACAAATAAGACCTCGAGCTCCAAACTCAGGCACTAAAAAGACCTCGGGCTCCGAACACAGGCACCAAAGACCTCGGGGTCACGCCCGAGTCACCGATTTTGCTTAGGTCCAACCGACGATGGAGGCAAACCTCCTAGGTGGCTGATGATGGCAAGCTTCAAAAAACCCTGCAACCACCATGTTCCAGGTCAGTTTCCTACAGTTCATAGCCTCTGTAAGACCCTCGTCTTAGCAAAAGCTTGGGGGGCAAGACGGTGCAGTGAACTAAATAGGCAATCACACCGGGTATCTACAGGCCTCGCAGAAAACCAAATCAAAATCTTGGACAACCCGAGCACCTATAGTACTCAGAGGCATTAGCTCCACTTAGGTCCAGACCGACGATAGAGGTGACTAAATCTCTTAGGTTGGCCAACGATAGAGGAGCAAAAAGACCCTAAAGCAACGTGATTTAGGTCGACTCCACCAACATGGTCAAGCTCTTCTCCCAACAGCTTGACGAAGGCTGACCGGGCGGAAGACAACTATCCTAGGGAGTTAACACAAAAGGACCCTAAAGTGATACGCTTTAGGTCGGCTTTTCCAACATTGTCAAATTCTTCTACCCACAACCTTGACGAAGGTTTACGGGCAGAAGATAACCATCCTGGGAGCTAACTCAAAAAAAAAAAAAAAAAAAAAAAAAACCTCCGAAGTAGGCCGAGTCTCAACTCTCGGTCACTTCCCGAGCATTCAAATACTCTGAATTAGGCAGGGTCTCAACTCCCGGTCAGTTCCCGAGCAGCTAAAGTTCCCAAGCTAGGCTGGGTCTCAACTCTCAGCCAGTTGCTGAGGACTTACCAAGCTCAGAAGCCCCGAGGCATCTTCCCGAAGCACTCAGACAGTGGCAAGTAGCATCAAACTGATTTCCAAACGTGCACCGATATAGCATCTGGCCAACCTTAGAAATGGGGGGCAGCTGATACATGCAAAATTGGCTCCATCCTATGACTGAGCGATTCTAATCAGCAGCCAGTCCATGCCCCGGTCAAATCATGTACAACTCCTTGGATAAGCATCATCCCGAGCGGTCTAGTCAACATGGAACTCATCATCCCGAGCGGTTTATCCACGACCCGACCAACAGGTCGGGAAAACCGCGCAGGCACATCCCACCGCAGGAATAGCTCATCCGGGCCCACAGGCATGGTCCCGAACATTACGGGCGGTTTTCTACTCAAGCTAGAAAACTAATGCAAAGTGCCCACTATTTCCTAATCCAATTAGGAAACTCCCACAATTAATGCCAATCTATATCAATTGGATTATATTTCCTTATCCATGTAAGAGTAGGTCTCTTGCATTTATAAAAGAGACCTCTCACCCCCCATTGAAGGGGCCAACTCTTTAGTCTACACAGCACCTCTATAAAATTCACCATTATACGCATACACCCGGCCGGTATTACTGGTAGTGCCGCCCCTCTTTGTTGGCTCACCAGGCCAGCCGGTGATCTGCTAGTGAATGTGTTCAGACACACCCGTGGACGTAGGTACCTTCATTAACAGGGCCGAACCACATACAAAAAATAGTCTCTCAGTCTCTCTCTCTCTCCTAAAATTGCTCTACTTTACTCTTACCAATTTCTGGCATCATTACCTTTATTAAATCGAAGAACCATACCAAGCCTTAATAATTTCAACACGTCGGACCAATTTTTCATTATTTTTATCTGGAACACACACCCAATCCGTCCCCCAACCTCAAAGGATCTACATTGGCCTAATACAAAGCCCAACAAAGAATCGATAACATACTTAAAAGTTAAGAAAAAAGGGTCAAAGACTCTCCTTTAAGGAGAGAAGAACCATTGCACTTCCTCTTGGGGAAGGAAAGCCTCACAACTAAGTCAAAGGGCACCTGCTAACATGTCGGATTAATATTACTTTCATTTACTTGTATTTTTCTGCTATTTGCAATAATAGAACCTTTTAAAAGGAAGACCATACTTTAGGGCTTTTATGAAGTACATTTCATGCATTGTTGAAGATGTTGTTCGTCCATTTATGTGCTAGACCAAAAAACTATTATCCTAAATGTATTGAAATGCTCGTATATGTATAAATCAATATGAAAGTAAAACCAAATACATTTTAAATAAGTAGAACTTGGTATTGGTGCAATAATAGAAAAATTGATCGAGTCGTGAACTGAGTTCGCTAAGATGATTTTGAATCAGGCACTGGTGCTCAAGGTTTTCCTGCAATCATCTTCCATAATATAATAGCAATCTTTGATTGTCCTATAGAAGCACTTCAAATAAGATAGTACGGCGAACCTACCAATGTTTGTACTCTCTCAAACACTAACACTAGCACATAATATATGTATGTATAAAACTATAAACTAGATTAATTCATACCACTGCACCAATGATCAAGGGTCATATAAACAGGCCACGAGATGAATATTCATGAATAGCCATGGTCAATGATTATTCATGAACAATCACATTTAGTTATATAAGGGACTGTTTGGCTTAAACATATACAATAATACAATTTTTCTATTCAATTTTCCATCAAAAATTATGCAGGTGACTTAATATTCTAGCCTTTGAAATTCTCGATGATAATAGGTGTATAAGTTCTTTTTATGATGTATGTAAGAGACACAGAGAGATATAACACGTAAGCTTGGATTAGTACACGTGGAACCATATGTGGGGTATAAGTGAGAGTACAACGAGTTAATAGAGTATAATAATAATAATGAAGATAATGGGATGTGGAAAGACTTCGGGTTCGGATGAGAACCAAAGTAGCCCCAAGTGAGAGAGAGAGAAAGCATTATGTATCTTGCCGAAAGGTGATGGGTGAATATTGGAATAGAACGAAGGGTGGAGTAAGACGAAGGCTATAATAAAATGAGTGGTCTTGTTGAGACGAAGGATATCTAGGGCCAAGAATGCTAGTACAACGAAGGGTGTTGGAAATCGAAGGTGTTGGTGGAGGTGAATGGTCAAAGTAAGGCAGAGGGTCTAATTGAGCTCAAGACAATGGGAATGTTTTGTTAGTGGCTGAGGGTAGGAATAACTGCTAATCCTTTTACTCAACTATAGGATTAAGTCATATTGGATTGTTGGGTGTTGTAAATGAGGCTTCTTATTTATACTTAATGCCGGTGGTGTATTTGCAAAGCTTTGACATGATAGAGCAAAGCCGAGTTGGCATCCTCTTGCTGGGCTATTTGTTTAAGGTAGGTGGGTGGCTTAAATGCTCCTATTTGAGGTGGTTGGGATCATTAAATGGGATATAAACAAAGCATATATTGAGCTGGCAAAGACAAGTGAGAGGGAAATATTGTCGTTTGGTGGTAAACCAATATCATTGGTTGGTCAAGAAGGGGAAGGAATGCTACTGGTATAGAGGTTTAAGTGAGTGGGAGTACCAAAGATTTTGCTATTGGATCTGAGAGGTTAAGCGAGGGTGAGTGCCGAGGCATATAGATGGTTTCAGCGAGGGAGGGAACCAAGGTATTTTCTATTGGTGCAGTTCATTAAGTAATCTTGAAATGAGTAAGCACGGATGGTCAAAGGTTTGGACGAGCTTTGCAGTGCTGGGCTTCGCTTATTGGTCGTGGGGTTGGTTGGGGTACGGCACGTGTGAAAGTCACATGTCTCTCTCAACCCTAACCTTACCCATGGGGCGCAGGTTAGGGAGATGCCTTCAGCTCTAGCCACCTAACCATGAGTTTCTGAAATCCCAATGGACTTGACCACCCTTCGGTACTGCTTCCGGACCAATGGTGGATGTCCGAGAGGTGAGTGTATGTTTTTTAAGAGGGCTTCACAGTCTTGGAATTTCACAATGGGCTCCATGTGGTGGGCCCATTTGAGGTGAGCCTTCGGGAGTGGTGGACTTCAAAAATAGGCTTCAAAGTCTTGGAGCTTCATAATGGGCTCCACGTAGTAGGCCCATTTGAGATGAGCCTTCGGGAGTGGTGATCTTTGGAAATGGGCTTCGACAAATGGGCTCATCTAAAGTGAAGCCTTTTTTAGTTATGGAATCTCACAATAGATTCTGCGGGTGGGCTCTATTCGTGGGTATTCTGAAGTGGGCTTGCAGTGGTTATTGTTGGAGTCCATGTGGAGTCGGTGATGTTGTTACACGTGGAGTTGTTGGTGATGTGTATTGGTCAAAGTGTATGAGTCATCAACTATTACCTACATTAGCCCCCTGTTCGTATCCTAGGCGTGAAGCGGCTAGGATGCAGGCATAATCCTTGTGTATCTTTCTGAGATTGTTTTTCTAGAAATGAATGGACGTCTTGTCTTTTGCGGGTGATACTGTTGTTCTGGTTGCTTTGTTGACAGTTTGATGGACGTCTCAACTTTTACAGATAATACTGTCTTTCTGGTGAGGTTTTTTTTAATGGCAAATTCGATTAGTAGATTGTTCTAGTAAGTATTAGTATTACTCGATGTGCTTATCCATTGTGCATCATTCTGGGATAGCAGCTTATAAAAAGGGGTTTGGAGAATCATACATCCAACTCTTCAACGCACCCTTCTTTCTTACTCTTGAAAGTGTGAAACATGCTCCCGGTTACAGAGAGCTCCTTATCTGGATTATTACCATGTGAGGCCAGAGTATTTTGGCGACAGTAAGGGGTTAAAACTTCTTGGGACCTCTGCCGTGACTTGTACCAAGCTTGTGTATGGAGTGGGGCTACAAGTTTTGGCTAGCATATTTTCAAGGATCTTTTCTATCAGGGCAAAAATGGGGAGAGATCCTTTCTAGCAGTGCAAATGCCTTGTAGGCAGTGTATGTTCTATCTGGGTGCTATGCTTCTTTGTGGTGCTTGGGACGAGTGACTGCTTTTTACTTCTCTCCCCGTGTTTTAGGGATGAATATTGCGACCTTGGGATGAGTTGGTGATAACTAATGTTTCTGCCTTTTTGCGTTGCAAGTCCTCTTTTCGCGAAAGTACTAGGCTACTGCGGCCTAGGATTTTTGTTTTTAGGATGCGTTAGCAGGATGCGAAATGGTTGTACAAGTTCTCATTGGAAGATCTTGATTTAAACAATCATTAATGGTGACGTGGTGATCCAGACATTGTTCCTCTTTCCAAATCTGATCCCTGTAAAATCATGTGAGTCCCTTATTAATGTATGTATTGGGTCTGTAGGAAACACACATGTTTATCCTTATCATGTATTGGTGTATGTATTGGGTTTGTAATTTGGATGTATCGTAATGAGTGACACGAAGATTTATCTGTGTGCGCTTGTGTGCTATTCCCAAGTATAGGTAATCATGCAAGTAATATAGTACTGGAAGTCCAGGTCGAACCCACAGGGAAGGTGTTAAACTAATTACTTAGATTATTCTCAAACAAGGAAATAAAATTCAATATCTTTTAAAGGAATGTAGAACACAAAGTTCCACAGTTTAACAACTACTAAAACTGAAGCAATTAAACTAGATTAACTAATTATTAACTAATTAACTAAAGCAATGATTTAAAAATGTGTTTTTTTTAATTAGAAAGGAATGTTGGGATTACACGAATCCACCGCGACCTAACCATCTACCATGCAATTACGTTGAAGTGCAATGGAGTACACTCTCTATAGTATTCCGTATTTCTCTTAAAATAAAGAATCTATAGTCCTTTCATGACCGGGACTATATCATCATAATGGAGTTTGAAATACCCAAAGGCGGTTTAAAACAATAGTTAAGACTCTCACCTACAATGGTATTAGCATTGAGGGTGGTTTGCAAAATATATTGAAGAAAAATGCCTCAAGACTTAAAGTTCACAGACTGTTTTGACAAACTGAGCGTTTTGGGACAATTTGATAACAATCCAGTAAAACAGAAAGTCTAGGAATACTGCATAGAATGTCCTCAAGAATCAGAACTCTCGATCGATCGACGCACTTTTGATTGATCGAATATCTTCATCTCTCGATCGATCGAACTGACTTCGATCGCTCGACAATGTCTCCGGTCCGATCGATCGAACTACTTCGATCGATCGAACACAGGAATTAATTTGCTGCATGGTTGAGGCCTGAGATCACGGTTTCATCGTGATCTCCCAACTTGGGGACTACTCAGACATGGTCTGGAGCATCACAGTGTTGTTTTTAACTTGAATATACATTATGGGTGTGTTTGGTAGAGATTTTATCATCAAAACTATGAAACTAATGGTCTAAACTTATTTAGCATTCAAAACTACAAGTTTAACAGATTATACTACTAGAAAATAAGTGCAGAAAGTAAATAAACAATAACAAAGTAACCTGGAGAGATAAACTTGTATTAAACTAGATAAAGATCAATCCCAAAGCACTATACCACCTTCAAAACCTACAAAACATAAAAACTATCTATCTTTCTCTCTAAAAACTGATAAAAGCAATATGGGCGTCCTTATGGACGTATACAATACCAGTATATATAGTAAAAACCTAACGCTTAGGGTTAAAACATCTCTTCTGCTGCGTGTGCGTATATTATGATAAAAGCCATGTTCGATCGATCGAACAGTCTTCGATCGATTGAACTTTTGAATCCTCGAGCCCTTGAACTCTATCGATCGATCGAATTGTCGATCGATCGAGCAATCTTCAATCAATCAAACTCTGCATTTCTGCTTCCAATTGTCTTCATTAGAATTCAACACTTCCTTTTATCATTATCTTTAAATTCTTCACACAGCAACTGTAGTCTGCACAAATTACAGCTAAAACAAACAACTTATCATAGTTTAATCAATATGTGCATAAACTAGCATTGTAATTCAAATTGCAGATAAATAGAGGAATTGTAAACTAAATCAGTTTATTTTCTTCTTTTAGCGCGGTTGTATTTTACAAATACCCCCGCTTGTCAATGAGAATCAGGCTTTTTTTCTCATTTTCTTGCACTTGTGATTGGTGATTCTAACATTGGTTGTGTGCTTCTTTATCATTTCTCTTTTTTTGGAGAGCTTATTGGGAATGGTTGTCGGAGTTTGTACTCGTATAGCCTTGGGGAGGTACAATGGTAGGGAGAATGGTGAGGCAGAGAAGTGGGGGTACAATGCACACCCATTTTTTAGGCGAATGTGGTAGTCAGACTACTAGTGTTGTGGAGTGTGCCTTTCAAATCGCTGGGGAGTGTGCCCCTTTGGAAATTTTTTTTGAAGTTTAGGGGAAACGAAATAGAAAGACATCATATTTGCAAGCGTTGGGGGAGTGTGCCCCTAGTAGAGGTATTTCTAGATTTTAACCTTTAGAGGGTGATATTCTGGTATAATGGGTATGGTTTTTGTCGTTTGTCAACTTTAATAGAGCCTTTATATAGCTTGGGTCCTTTTTGTTGTCATTGGGTTTGTTGTGGAGTTTTTACAAGCTCTGGTTTCTATAGCCCCCTCTTTTTGGTTAGAGTGTGATTGTGTTGTGATTCATTTGTTCTTAGAGATGTTCGGCCCTGGATCTTTTGGTGGGTCATCGTGGGGTTTACCGCTTCCGGAGTCGTTTAGAGATGTAGAGATTGGTTGGAGGGGGGAGAAGATGGATCAAAAGTTTTTTGATGCTCTGGAGCAAGTTTATCACCGCTACCCTTAAACCTTTGTTCGTTGGTCGGATTGGTAATAAATCCCAATCCGATTTCCTTTGATGTCTTTGTCGAATTTTGCGTCGCTAGCATAAGACGGCGTTAGAGGAGGTGGGTAGTGATTTCTTTACTGAATTGCTAGAACAAGTGCAGAATCTGGTACTAGATAGACTGTCAGTCCATTGGTTGTACTCCCATGTAGAGGAGATGATGCATAGATTTGACCTATTTGAGTTGATGTTGGTACGGCAAGCTGCTTTTGATGCTTATTTGGAGTTGGAGAATTCAGTGACGGAGTGTGCACGGACTATGGGGTGTTACAATAGTATAGTGGGCGGTGGTAAGCGGGATGGCTCCCTAGATCCAAACACGATGGAATTTATAGAAATGTATGAAGCCGAGAATAGGCTCTTTTGGAATTGAAACAAGAGTATGCAAATGGTAATGTACGTTTTGAAGCTGCTAGGGTTGAGGTGTCTGCTATTGAACAACAAATTCGTGAACTGGGCTTGCATATTAACTATAAGTTGGATACTGGTCTGTTTGGCTAGCAAGCTCTTTTAGTTGTGGTTGCAGCCGTGGAGCATAGTAGTAACATGTGTTTATTTTGTTTAATTGATATTAGGTGAAATATATATATGTATATATTTTAACTGGGTGTTTCCCCCCTTTGTTGTCTGGGTCGTCAGTTATTCAGAGGTGGCGTTGCTCATTGTTGCTAATTCCGTTGGAGATGGAGATATGGGTGCTAATATATATACATATAATTTTGATGTATGTATATAGATATATGTATATATATTTTTATTTATTAATATTATTGTTTTTTTGCTTCGAGCAGTGGCGGTGTTGTCCACTGTTGGTGAATTGATGAATGTAATGGAGTTTTTGTTTGGAATCACTTGAAATCTGTTTACCTCGGGCACCTTTATTAGTGTGGGACTTATTTTGAACATCGTCTTGCCGGGCTTTAGTTTTTATATGTTTTTTTTAAACATATTTTTTTTGAAGTTATGGGTGTATTGTACAGTGGGTAATAACCAGAGGATATGGACCATGCAGAGGATCAAAGCAAATTTTTTTTATTCTTTCCCAGTTTAGCTTCCAGGTGTATGTATAAAAAAAAGAGGAATCTGGCACAGATTTTGTTGTACTGGTGATGTGAGTGAGGGAACTAGTGATCAAGAGATAATAAGTTAAATACTAGGCAATGGCTGGATAGAGTTGGGTGGTTTAAGTGGGAGTTCTTCTTGGTTTTGTAACTAGAGTTAGTGTGTAAGGTTTAAAAGAACAAGGAATAAAGAAAAGGTGAAGAGAAAAGAAAAGAAGAAGAGAAGAGGTGAAGATATTGGGGACAATCTGTGAGTGAAGACTCCATTGGTGGTTTCTCAAGGTATGGCTTCTCTTTCCCTACTTCCATGTATGTAAAGATGTGAGTATATGTGTGTATGTATAGATGTAGTTGTTTTTTGGTTTGGAAGTTTTGGATTTGGGGTTTTAGGGTGTATAAAAGTAGATGGGTCAATGGGGGTTTTGGTGAAATCAGGTAGGGGGATGGTTTGGTGGTGGTGGTATGGTGAGGCGAGAGATCTGAAAGAGGGGAAATTTGCTGAGATAGAGGGGATGGGGAGCCGAAGGCAGAGGAAGGGGGGGGGGGGGGGGGGGGGGTTCGGTGGTGGTGGAGCAGAAGGGAGGGGTCGATGCCCCTTTTCGAAGTGGGTTTTTCGAGTGGGTTTTTTTTTGTGCTGAAAAGAGGAGGTGCGGAGAGTCCCAAACGGTCCGGAGGAAGGGTCCAGAGGTGGGCCTGAAGGGAGTTTGTGGGAGGGGTCCCGAGTGAGGTCCAAAGGTGGGGAGTTCCGGTAGGAGATGTTCGAAAGTGTGATCCGAAGGGTCCGATTAATTTTTTGTGTTTTCGAAGTGGGGGCATCGGACCCCTTTTTTTGTTCTGAACCCTTTTTTTTTCCAAGGGGGTACCGAAAGGGTATATGTTTCGAAGGGGTTTTTTTTTCGTGAGAGAGAGAGAGTTCCAGAGGGAGATAGGGTTTCGGAGAGAGTGTGAGTTTCGGAAAGAGAGAGAGAGAGAGTTCCAGACGGGGTGAGAGTGTCGGGATAGGGGGTCCGAAGGTGAAGGTTTTTTTATGTGCCGAGGGGTGTTCCGATTATAGGGAAAGGTCCAAAAGGGGAGGGGGGGAGGTTGGGGGGGCAAAGGGGGTTCATAGGTGGGGGGTGGGGGGGGGGGGTTCGATGCCCCTTTATTTTTGTTTGTGTGTGTGTCCGAATGGATGGGGTTCAAAGGGGATATCTGAAGGTGTTTTTTTTTTTTTGAAGGGGGTGTTTTGAAGGGTCAGGAGTGGTCCGAATGGTTGGGCATCCATAGGGAGGAGAGGGTCTGAAGGTGAAAGATCGAAAGTTTGGGTGTGTCCGAGATTGTGGATCCGAAGGATGTTCGGGGGAGAGGTTCGAAGGTTGGTGTTTGGTCGAAGATGTGGGGGCCGAAGGTATGGGGAGGCCAAATGGGAAGGTCCAAAGGTTTTCGGAGGGGGTTCGGAGGGTGGGGCCCGATGGGATTTTGTTTTTTTTTTTTTTTAATTCGGCCAAGGGGTTTCGGAAGGTGAGGGGTTGGGTGTTCTGGAGGGTGTTTCAGAGAGAGAGAGGTCCGGACCCTCTTTTTTATTTTTTTATTGTTCATTTTTTTATAGCGTAGAGCCTTGGAGGGGGACCTGAATGTGCCCCATTTTTTGAAAAAAAAGAAAGAACAAATAATAGTAATAAAAACAAAACCAACAGACTTTCGATATTGGGAGAGTGAGTTCAGTCTGGTAGTTGACGAACTGTGTTATCATCCTTCATCTTATTTTGAACAGTCTGTTTTGTTTGCCATTGTTGCAAAGCTTTGTGAACCTTATCAAAATGTATTGTATTGCAGCGTTCTGCTATTGGGTATTGATCCTTTGTCGAGAGGGTGGAAGAGCTTGGCCATGGGGTAGGTGATCCGCGCTTTTGGGCACTGATGAAAGGTTTTGGCAATGAGCCCTGTATATATTACCGGGCAATAGTTTTTGGCAGCCAATTATTGAAGTTGTGAACAGAGGTGGCCTATGTTCTGATGGGGATAGTGCAACGAGGTTTGATTTGCCGCCTGCTCACGCTATTATTCGGTTGGGGGTGGAGAAAGGTGAATATCCTCATGCAGTATTGAAGTTTGTAGCTGCTTCAGGGGTTGCCCATCGTGAGGCATGGGATGAGTGGACGGAGTACATATTGGCTAACTTTGAAGCTGTACTGAAGGATGCGCAAGTTTATAATTCTATTTGTTTGTTCAGAGATATGAAGCGTTCGTTGGACGAAAGAGAGATATTGACTCTAATTTTTCGATGGTGCCCTGATACTCATACTTTTATTGCTGCGTGGGGCGAGTTTACCCCTACTTTAGAGGATGTTTCTGCTTTGTTTTTATTGAATATTGCCGGTGGCTTGGATTTTGGCTCTTACAAGCTCTCTACAGAGGATAGGGTGATAGTTGGTGCACTACAAGCTGGTTCTTTGGCTTGTCAATTTACCTCTCATTTTTTAAACGATGTCAAGGAGAAACCTAAGGGGCCTACTCCAAATGGGGATAAGGCTGATTATAGTGCTTTTCTCTGTTATTTTTGGGAGGATCGGCAATCGGGTGTGAAGCGTCGGCACCGAAAAAGTTTTATTGGTGAGGGCAGGGATCATAGTCTTGTTGATTATCTTGCTTGTTGGCTGTCGAGATATATATTTGGAGGTGCCCCGGAAGATGGTCCTTGTTCGTATTTGTTTGGATTAGCCTACATTTTGTCATACGGGCAGGCTCTCCCATTGGCGCAGATGTTCCTGGGTTCTTTGTATTTACGATTGGATATGGTGGCGCATGATATGCGGCGCTCGATAGGGTGGTATAACATTGCGACACATGTGTCATATTTATTTTTTCAGCTATTTTTGTATAAGAGATGGCGTGGTTATGCAGGACCTGGGTCACCGAGGGGAACATCCAGATTTTGGGGACAACGATGGGGTTCTGATTTACAACCTGAGTTTCTTCTTACTCAGGTTATTGATGACGAATCCGCTTTTATATTTTGTCCCTATGTGGATACTGCTGGTATGACGTTGCTACCTTCACCGTTGTTTCGTCGGATTGAGGCCTGGAGTGTGGTGAGGAGTGCTCTAGGTGTTGAGGTGGTAGATGTGGTGGCGACTGTTCATGCTATTACTCGTATGTATTTACCTAGGTTTACTGAGCGGGGAGCTCGTGAGATGATATATTGCCCAGATAGGATATGTAGGCAGTTTGGCCTTGATCAAGGAGTTGTGGTTTTACGCTCGTTGTTCCAGTGTACCAGATTGCACAATTGCTATGAGGGGCATAGCAGTATGGGCCCTGATACTGTGGTACTGCACTGGAGACTTCTGGTTCTTGTGTAGGGGAGTGATCTCGTCAAAATCAAGATATAAAAGTATGCTTACTTATGCTTTACTTTCAAAAGATTTGCAGTGTGGAAGTAAAGGTCGAACCCACAGAGATTGAATTACTAAAGCACTTTAATTTTAAAACCTAAATCTAATTAATTAATAAAAATGGATTTTGATTTGATTTTAATTAAACTAAGAACAATAAAAGTAAATCTAAATTATGAAAGCAATTAAATATTTGTTTGTATAATAAGTTTAAGGAAACTAGGATTGCAAATCCACCACTAGCTTCATAATAAGGGTATTTACGAATTGCTTTAACTTATTAAGTTGGACGATAATGGGGAATTGTAGCTACAAGCCCAATTCCTCCTTCAAGAAAATAATTATGGTTCAAGCACCAACATAATCCATCTTCGGTTAGCACGAATTATCCCACACTAAACTATGGTTGTGGTATAATCCGTCTAATCTAGGCATGGATTATTCGGATACTTGATAACACAATTCAATTTAAGCACCATTACATGTAAATAATCTAAACAAGCGCAACAAGCATAGATCATTGAGCACACTACCATCAAAATAGATCTAAGACAAGAGTAAACTTTGAAAGTAACGATTTAATCAATAAAAGCACGATTTATTTACAAAAATCCTTGGAACAGTAACTGTCATCCATACATAATAAAACTAAAATAAAAACATAAAATACACCCTATTACTTGGCTAGGGTTTCATTGAAACCCTAGATCTTGAGTTTAGTTGGCCATAGAATTGATGAACGACAAGAGGTTGATGGAGGAGGCCATAGGAATCCTTGGTCTTCTTCTTCTTCTCCTTGCTTTCCTCTCTTCAATGGCTGAAAGTATGGTTGTATGTTGTGTGTATATTAATAGCTTCCTAAGAATTGAATTACAATTGAGTATTTATAGATTTGGAGCAAGTTTGGAAGCTTTCCTAACCCAATTCGCACTAAAACTGTTGTATTTAGCTTTCCAGACATAATTAGGCAGTTTCGTTCGCGTAGGAGTCTTCAGTACACTGAAATACGCAACTTTGGTCTTTACACAGGTTGCACGAGCGGGCCGCGCGAGCGCGATATTAGGAGGCCGCGCGAGCGATTTCCTGGGTTTCGCGCGAGTGGGCCGTGCGCGCGATGTGGTTTTTTCAGCTTCTTTTCTTCTACTTTTTCACCCCATTTAGCTTGGAATCCTTACTTTTCTCCAAATCCTGACAAAAAATAGAAAACAAAGTAAAAATATACAAAAATAGGATAAAAAAGTACTAACAACTGTGAATTGAGGCATGTAATAAGGATTTGTTCTCTCCCGATCAGGGAGTATGCTTCATTCTGGAGACATGCTCAAGTAAGGTTTTACGCTTATTGTGATGTTGTGCCTATGGCCGTATCTGTGCCACGGATAAAAAATGCGGATCCCTCGTTACGAGTGATAAGCAACAAAGATCGTTCCACACGTATTCATGATGCTTCTAGGTGGGGTAAATCAAGATTTTTTGACCGGTTACAGAGGACTGCTGTGTTAGTCGATGGTGTTAAATGGGATTGTGGTTTCTCTTTGATTGAGTTCGATAATTCCGAGGCCAGTCTGTCATTATTGATACCGAGGACACCAATGATGTAGGGTTATCTATTCCTACGAATGATATTCACGACATTCCTTTTTATGATACACCTTTGGAGGATTCTTTATTGATGGATGTGGGGGCTACTCCAGTTCCTCGCTCGTTCTTGGGGGAGGTTTTTATGTGTGGTTATGTTGGAGATGGGGAGATCGACGGATCACGAGGAAGTCAGGGGTGTGACACTAGTACCAGGGATGAATGACGGGAACGACTGGAGGGAGTGGATAGCGATACCTCTGATGCGTATGCAGCTACCGGTGATAAACTCTTCGGGTTCTATGCCTATTGCAGGTGTTTTTGGTTCTAGCCGCCCTTTGAGTGATGTTGGTCGCTCTAGTTCCCTCGGGATTGGACTTTCACGCTCGGATTCTGGCTTTGGGAGGTTTGCAAGCTCTTCCTCTAGTGGTAATACTGTCTTTGGGTCGGCTACCGGTGGTGCAAGGGATACTGTGTCACTTGGAGTTTTTCGATCTGGTAGTGAAACTACTTTAGAGCTACAATTGATTGATATTGGTGGGCAGTCGTCCGGCTCCGGTGCTATCTATCCTGTGTCCTTTGGTGGGGCTACTGATTCGATTTTGGGGTCAGCTTCCGAGGCGATTGGCGGTGTTAGTACCTCTGCATTAGCTCCTGGTTCATCTCCCATTGTGGCTTCTGTATCTCATGCAAGTTCTTCCGAAGGGTTCTTCGTTTCGAGTTTGGTTAGTATTCTAGGGGGAGGTAACCGGTGACGTCCCTTTCCCGGCCCTTGCTCGTGCCACTAATGAGGCTGTGTTGGGGATGGTATACCGTTGTTATCCTCGGACTTTTTCTCCTTCTGTCATGAAGGTTGCTGCTGGGTTGAGATATTTTTTCTTGCATATGCTCGCATCTATAGTTTGGAGTTTATTTGCCACTAATGTGGCGGATTTGAGTGGAAGCCTTCTCAATGAAATGGCGAGCGAGCTTGCATCTTTTAGGGAGGTTATGGGTTATGATGTTTGTTGGTTGGAGTCGCGTGTGGCCTTAGTTAAGGTAGCCACTGGGTTGAGATGGCTAGCGGGAGCAGTTTGATGGTGGAGATAGAACAGGAGGAGTCCGAATTAGAGCGGCGGTTGGTGGCACTGAAGGAGGAGAAGTCGAGATGTGGGGATCGTGAGATGGCGATTATTAAGGTACGTGCATATTTGAGTACCTTGGGTACTTTTGAGGCTAACGCCCTCCAGATGCCTGCGGATAGTCTTGGGATTGGAGATTTGTTTCCCGCTGAGGACATAGATGTTCTTCATACTTTCTGATAGTTGTTTCGTGAGTATGGAGGTGTACTACATCTCTTTTTTTTATCCCTCCTACGCCTTGCATGTATGTCCATTGTAACACGTTTATCTTTATGTTTATAATATAATTCTTTCGTGTTTGTTATGCATTTTTTTTTATTATGCAATATCTATGATATTTGTGGGTGGTAGGAGACAAGGGAGGAGAGGCCTTGGGCGAAGGGTTCAGGTGGGGTTTTTTTCTATTTTTTATTAATTTTTTTGGGTCTTACGTTTGTGCTTTCAACTAAATTGCAACATATGTATAGATATGCTCGAAAGCAGAGAGTTGTTACGAAAGAGAATAGAGAGGTTAATATGATAATAAAAATAAAATAAATGTCTATTATACGTCCATACGTGGCACGTACACGGATAAAGAGGGTGGGGTTAAAATTTGGTGAAAGGCGCATGTGGTTACAACATGCTAGTGTACGGTTAGCTTTTAAGTAGTGTATATATAGGAGTATGTAACCCTTACTTGGTGAGGCGATTATACCATTAGGTGTGTTAAAGTAAGGCAGCTTCATCGTTAGCATCCAATTCAGAGCCGAGTCGACCACGGCTACCGGAGACATTTGGAGATGCGCAAAGTGGTTGGCGAGGTATTCCCGTATGGGAAATACTTGTGCCTTATTTGGAGAAGGTATATGTAAATTATCCACAGATGTTTATAGGTTTAAAATATATGAATCAACAAGAAAGATTGCTAGCTTGTAAGATGTTGGGTAACGTACTTTTAGAGATGTCGAGTACTAACTTGGGGGATGCCACCTACGATTACATGCAGCGAGTGAGAGATGATATACATGATATAAACACACAGGGGCTGCGGCTGTTGTGGCTAACGGAGTGTCTGGATATGGTGGTCTTGTTGCGACAATTTGTGGAGGCCAGAAGGAGAAGGAAGTTCGACGAGCGGCAACTTGTTGCAGCTAGTGAGGCCTTTCGGAAGGCGCGAATGGAGCTGGTACCTATGGCAAGTCAGTGGAGAAGGTTGGGAGTGCCTCGTACGGTGCGACAGGGAAGCTCGAGTGTTGTAGCTTCGAGCGGCTGTGGATCGTGGTGAGGAAGAGTATGGGATGTATGAGGAGAGGTTGGCAAGATCGAGAATCGTAGAACAACGTTCGAGGGCAGGGATTGCTACGGACGAGATGACTAACGAAACTTTGGTGATTGCGGGTCTGCTTGTGGAATGAGCAACTACTGCTTAGTTTTTAGATTACGAGTGTGGTGTGCCAAGTTAACTTCTTGATGTGTAAAATTTTTTTAATTTTTATTTAATTTTTTTTTTTTTACTTCTTGATGTGTTATGATAATGTTGAGAATATGGCGAGAATATCTTTGGGGATTGAAAGTGTCAAAATTAGTTGTTTATAAACGATGTAGTACACATGTTCTTGCAATTAACAACTTTTTCTAGGGTGGACAAACAGCAGACAACTAAAAGAAAAAGAAAAAATCTTGCCTAAGCATGATATAGCTTTAACCATTGGGTATTGATAGGTCTGGATATGGAATTTTTACCAACCTTCTGGATCCTATAGTACCCGCTGGGGTTAGCTTCTTTGACTTTAAAGGGTCTTTCCCAGTGCGGTGTGAATTTGGGTGCCGAGATACCCCGCATGATGTGCTTGGCCGCCTTCAAAACTAAGTCCCCTTCCTTAAAGACTCTGGGTCGGACCATGGCATCATAAGCCCGCGCCATTTGCTTCTAATATTTTAGGAGGTTTGCTCGCGCCCTATCCCTATGTTCGTCCAGTTGCTCGAGTATGACTGGTCGAGGGTCATGCAGAACCTCGCTTTTCATGGCTATTCGGCCAGAGGCTACCGCCAATTCTGTAGGAAAAACTGATTCGGCAACTCCGTAAACCAAGGAGAAGGGAGTTGCCTAAGTTGGTCGTCTCTTGGAGGTTCTGCAGGCCCAAAGGGCTAGAGGGAGTTGGTCGGCCCATGTATTGGGACAGTCTTTCATCGTTCTGCTTAAAATTTTTAGCAGCGTTTTATTTGTTGCTTCCGCTTGACCATTGCCCTTGCGGTAATAAGGAGTGGACTTGTGATGAGTGATGTCATAGGTCAGGACAAGTTATCCCACATGCTTGTTGATGAACGGTGTTCTGTTATCAGATAGGACCACTTTAGGGATTCCAAAGCGGCACATAATGTGTTTCGGATAAAGGCCGCTACTACCGGCCCGACTGTTTTCCTCATTGGGATGGCTTCCACCCATTTGGTATAGAGTTCTGTAAGTGTGAGGATTCAAATATTACCCTTTGATGCCGGGGCGATTGGTCCTATGAGGTCGAGAGCCCAAGTGTGGAATTGTCATGGTGTTGATAGTGCTCGGAAGTCAATTGCCGGTGCGTGGATTTGATTTCCGTGGATTTGGCAGGGGTGGCAACTTTTGACATGCCATCTTGAATCCTCTTCCATCGTTGACCAATAGTACCCTAAGTTCAAGAGATGGCGGTATAATTTTGTTCCTCCTTGGTGCTCAAACTCATGTGCTTCGCTTAAGACTTGCGGAATTTCTCCCCCAGCAAGACATCGCAGCGGCTCCCCATTGAAGCTGCGTTGGAACAGTTGATTCTCATGAATGAAGAATTTTGAAGCCCGCTTTTTTACGGTGGCTGCGTCGGTTCTATCAAGGAGGAGAGAGTTTTCGTTGAAATAATCTATGTATAGATGGCGCCAATCCTATATCTGAGCCGTGAAATTGCATTCTTCCTTGCTCGGGTTTTCCGAGCATTTCGAGCAGGCTCGTTGGAGTATGGAGGCTTCTATAGACATCTCAGGCCAGTAATACCCTTTTCTCTGTATCAACCGATAAAGGCTGACATCCTTTTCTCCACACGTGTTTTGGTGAATCTGATGGAGTCAGAGTTTTGCCTCTTCTCCCCCCATGCATCATGCCAAGACGCCTGTGGGGGCACAAAATAAAGGTTGTGTCTGAGGAGGGTGAAGCTCTTTAGATCTGACACTGTTATTTTTCCTTCAAGATATAGTATTTGGGTGACGATAGGTGTTCTCCAGTCGTTGATTTCCTCAGGAGGGAGTAGTTCCAAAATCGTGCACGGGAAGGTTCTTTTGATGATTTCGATACGGGTGGAGCCTTCGAGTATGTCGATTTTTGAAGCAAGAGTTGCCAAAGCATGTGGGAAGCGATGGTCTGATCTTGGTGCATGCTCTATCCGGATGGCTTCAAATTTGTCCAACAGCCTTAGAACTATGGTCCTGTATTCTGCCAACGCTGCCTCTTTGATCGCAAATTCCCCTGAGGTTTGTCTGACAATAGGATTGGAGTCACCCTTGATACACAGACAGGTGACACCTGATCTTGTCAGAATCAAGATGTAAAAAGTATATGCTTTACTTTTCTAAAGATTTGTAGTGTGGAAGTAAAGGTCGAACCCACAGGGATTGGTTAACTACAGCGACTTAATTTTAAAACCTAACTTTAGTTAATTATGAAAACGGATTTGATTTGGTTTTTATTTAAACTAATAACAATAAAAGTAAATCTAAACTATGAAAGCAATTAAAGTTGTTTTAAATAATGTTTAATGGAACCTAGGATTGCAAATCCACCACTAGCTTCATGATAGGAATATTTATGAATTACTTTAGCTTATTACGTTGGATGAATATGGGGAATTGTAGCTACAAGCCCAATTCCTCCGACAAGAAGATAATCATGGTTCAAGCACCAACATAATCCATCTGCGGGTAGCACGAATTATCTCACACTAAACTAGGGTTGTGATCTAATCCGTCTAACCTAGGCATGGACTATTCGGATACTTGATAGCACGAATCAATAAAGCACCATCACATGTAAACAACCTAAACAAGCACAGCAAGAATAGATCGTTGAGCACATCACAGTCAAAATAGATCTAAGACAAGAATAAATTCTGAAAGCAATGATTTAATCAATAGTAGTACGATTTATTTATAAAAATCCTCTAAACATGTGACTGTCATCCATACATAATAAAACTAAAATAAAAGCATAAATAAAACCCTATTACTCATCTAGGGCTTCATTGAAACCCTAGATCAATGATCTAGCCGTCCATAGAAGTAGTAGATAGCAAGAGGTTGATGGAGGAGGCCATGGAAACCCTTGGTCTTCTTCTTCTTCTCCTTGCTTCCCTCTCTTCAATGGCTGGAAGTATGGTTGTAGAATGTGTGTATAATAATTGCCAACCCTCTAATTGAAGTAAAATAGAGTATATATAGATTTACAACAAGTTTTGGAAGCCTTTACAACTCGAAACGGACTGAAACTGATGTAATTTACAATCTGGACGTCATTCTGCAGTTTGGTTTGCACAGGAGTCTTCAGTACACTGAAATACGCAACTATGATTTTTCCACATATCGCGCGAGCGGGTCGCGCGAGCGCGACAATTGGACCTTCGCGCGCGCGGATAGCGCGAGCGATTCTGGGGATCTCGCGCGAGCGGATCGCGCGAGCGATTTCTGGATTTCGCGGGCGCAGGTCGCGCGCGCGACTTGGATTTTTTAGCTTCTTCAACTATGCTTTTTCACCCTGTTTAGCCTGGTTTAGTTGATTTCTTCCAAAACCTGTCAGAAACTAGAAAACAGAGTAAAAATATACAAAAACAGGATAAAATGTACTAACAAATGCGCGTTAAAGGCATATAATTAGGATTAGTTCTCTCCCGATCACACCCCCAAACCTACATTTTGCTAGTCCTCGAGCAAAACTAAAATAAAAACTACTAATAAAAATCTATTCCATTTTCGTATGGATCACGATTGCATTTAGCACATGCAACAAGCCTTTTAAACCCCTAGGTGTCCCTAGTCGGACGAGTGAAGTCTCGTGAGGGTTCTCATCAACAAGTTACCCACAACCATCTTTATTAACTTATCAATTTAAAAACTTTTATTAAAAACAAAGAACATAATATTCAATACTCCTTATTATACAACAAAGATTTGAAATAGAATAACGAACATAAAGAAATAGAATCAAACGTTTACCTACATCATGAAAAACAATCTCAAGCACATGCATCGTATAAGTCAATAGAGTTTCTCATAAAATCGCACGTGTGTGATGTGGTAGTCAAATGAACACGCGCATGTCATGAACTTGGAATATAACTCGGATAACCAATTAACTATGTCTCGACTACGAATCTCACAATGTTAATTACACTCTCAAATAAAACACTCAGAAACAGGTGTAATTTTTCTAATATATGTGAGCAAAGGAATTATGTGTTCAAAACGAAAAATGCTCACATATGACATGAAAAAGACGCATGACACGAAAGAACAGTAGTCTCATTGATAGGACGCCAACAGTCAAGAGAAATTAGTCATTACCAAGTTTTAATCCCCCTCCCATCGTTTTCATATCCGAACAATGTTTCCTAGGATCAGATAGGACTTTTCAAAGGTTGTAATGTGGCTCAGGTAATGAAAAAGGATAGAAAGGATTTATCAAGTAGGTTCAGAATGGCATTGTAAGGCATGTTCGATTTCTCTCATCCTTCTTCTACAAACTTTTCATCTTTTCTTTCTCTTCATTCCTTTTCATTCATTTTTCTTCTTTTCTTTCATTTTTTTTTTCAACCTTCCTCTTCTTTATTTTTTTCTTTTCTTTTTTTCTTTTCTCGCTTCTCAAATGACTATGCATTGAATACCAAGCAACTATCCCAATAGCATCTTATTTTCTTCTTCTCAATCAACACATCGCCTTAATACTACTAAAAGTTGATCACTCTTCCAGTGGTATACTCCAAGTTGGCCAAATTGGAGCAAAAACAAGGATAATGGTAATTAAAGAAAGAGATGGCATTTTAACGGCTCAAAGGGCGAACTAAGGAAATTTTCATCATTTATCGGTCGGTAATAAACAAAGAGGGCCTAAAATCATTTCCTAGGGTTATATGGTTCTTCAATGTTTACGACGGAAGATTATTTAGCATGGTAACAAATATTTTAACTTGACTATCAACCAAAGCAAGAATAATGAGACTAAACAACAAGTAGATGCGCTATTTCAATGAAATTCGACAAACACAAGATGTATTTATAACCCTCTAAAAAGAAAAGATAGGCTCAAAAGCTCACCGGGTTCAGTCTCCACCTTGTGTTATCTAGAACTCCGAATCATATTATAGTTCACAACCAACATGTATTCCAATGACTACGTGCAGTGCATATGTTTATGTGCAAATCTATGATATAAAACTACGATTCAACCAATCCATAACTTAAAACATTTCATCATGACTTTAGTAATTATTTAACCACATATTCTCATGTTTACCATTCTATAACAATTCAAAGTTATTGAACAAGAAGTATCAAATTGATATTGCAAAAACGTTAGTACTATCGTTTATTTAAACAAACTTGTTGAAAAAATTTTAAAATTTTGCATAAACTAATGTGCATGTGTGATCGCATACCCCCAAACCTAAACCTTTCATTGTCCCCAATGAAACAATAAAACAAAAGAAAGAAGAGTACGTAAGAAAGGAACGATAGTACCTCGATCTTGAACACAAAGGAATATGGTATAAAGTTCAATGTTACCTGTTACTTCTAGATAAACGAAAAGAAACTAACAAAAGAATATGAAAAGTAAATTAAACCAAAATATAACATATAAATCTAAAAACCAAGTTAAACTAAACTAAATTAACAAAAGGAAAAGAAATAAAACGAAAAACTATAAATGTAATAAGGAAAACAACGACTATCTTGAACTAAACTGAAACAAATAAATAGAAACAGAAAAGAAACACAAAGAAAATAGGTAGGGGGAAAGATATAGGAAACAAAAGGGAAAAACAGGAAAATGGGGGAATCGCGCGAGAGGTCCGCGCGAGCGGCCGTCGCGCGGGCGAATTCCCAAAATATATTTTTTTTTTTTTTTTTTTTTTAATTTCCGCGCGAGCGAGGTACCTCGCGCCCGCGATTCCAGGCGCGAGGAGAACTTGAGGGCTCATAATAAAGAAAAGCAAAGAAAAACGTTAAGGGGCAAACTCGCGCCAGCGGGCCGCGCGCGCGAGAATGGAGTTTTCCACTTTTTAACTAAAATTATGTATATATTAATAAAGTAAATTAATTCCAACCCCCAAACCTATCCAGAATGTCCAAAACAGACTCAAACAGACTCAAAAACGACCAAAACAAAGCAAACAGACGAAATTAAACTTGGGTTGCCTCCCAAGAAGCGCTATCTTTTACGTCTTCAGCTAGACCGTTCTAGCTCAAAATTTTATGGAGGCCGTAAATCGGACTGTGTACCCCTAAGGATGTCAGGTAGAGCTCGATGGTAAGCAGAAATTACGTCGCTTTGAATTAATTCAATCGACGGTTTATCAGTATTTTCAAATCGATTTCTTACCTTCCGAGTAGATTCCGCATTAGGGTCCACGAGATTAGGATTCATCCACTCATCATCGTCCGCTATATTATTCCCCGCATGTATATTAATTACATTCTTAGGCTCAATATTCCGGTTAACCTCACTACCCTCCACACCTAAGTCATCGTCGTCTTTATGAGGTTGATCAGCCGCATTAAAAACATTTAATTTTAATTTTATATTCCCGAACGACACTTTCATCACCCCTGTTCTACAATTGACACGTGCGTTGGCCGTGGCTAAGAATGGACGACCAAGAATGATAGGAGTGTGTCTCCTAGCATCTAGCACCGGTTCGGTGTCAAGGACCATAAAATCAACGGGATAGAAACATTGATCAACTTTTACTAGCACGTCTTCGACGATTCCTCTAGGTATTTTGACAGAACGATCCGCTAACTGAATAGTAGCGGCCGTAGGCTTAAGTTCACCTAGACCTAGTTGTTTATAGACATGATAGGGTAAAAGGTTAACACTCGCTCCTAAGTCAAGGAGAGCCCGATGAATGATAGTGTCACCTATGACACATGAAATCGTAGGCGTACCTGGATCTTTATATTTTGGAGGAGCGTGTTGGAATATAGAGCTTAATTTTTCCGTGAGAAAGACCTTTTTAGGAGTATGACTCCGTATTTTGCGTTTTTGTGTACAAAGGTCTTTTAGACATTTAGCATAAGCAGGAATTTGTTTTATAGCATCGAGGAAAGGAATATTTATTTTGACTTGTTTAAACACCTCGAGTATATCCTCAACCTTAGACTTTTTATTTGTAAGATTAGACGGCTCCTCAACATTAGGTGGATATGGCATTCTCGGAATATAATTCGTTGGGATCGATTCGTTTTCTTTTTTATTTTTATCCATGTCCTCACCCATCTTATTCGAGTTAGTATTCATATCTTTCACATTCTCATTCGGGATTTCCTTTACCTCTTCCTCTCGTGTAGTCAACCTAGTTGAGACAGCGTTTACTTGTTCAGTCGACCCCTTAACCTCATATTGTCCCTTAGGGTTTTGAATTGTTTGACTAGGCAACGTCCCCTTGTTTCTACGACTCACTACAGTAGCTAATTGTCCCATTTGGGATTCAAGCTTCGCAATGGATTGTGTGTGTGAGTGCACTATTTGTGCTTGTGCCTGTACTTGCGTTTCAATAGTCTTAAGGGACGCCAACACCTTTTCCTCAAAAGCATTACCCTTTGAAGGATTCGAATTAGGAGGCGAGTGTTGGTATTGATTAGGTTGAAACTGAGGTCGATACGCATTTGGAAAATTAGTCGTCTCATTAGGATTATTATTATTTTTCCACGAGAAGTTAGGCTGGTTTCTCCATGGCGCATCCGGATTATTAGTAGTTGCATTATAATTATTTCGTGGGTATTGTTGAATAGAATTAATGTGTTGCTCCACGAATTCCGGAAATTGACTCGCCGATGGACATGCAAGTATCGAATGTGAAGGATCAGAACATAATGCACAAATTTCACGAGCGGGTGGGGCTGTCGTTTGGTTCATTGTTAAAAGTCGGTCAAGTTTGTTAGATAGTTCTTTTATTTCAATTGATTGACTTGACTCGAATTTTACATCCTTCTTAGGTTGATTCAGATATCCTTCCGAACGGACAGACACCGTTTGGTGCATCGAATTCTCGCTTAACGTTTCAAACATTTTCCAGGCCTCGTCGGTGCTTTTGTGTAGGAAGGTTCCCGCACAAACGGCATCAACGGTGTTCCTAACAGAGGGAATAAGCCCCTCATAAAAGACCTGAACAAGTTGCCACTTAGGAGCCTGATGATGTGGACACGAGCGTAGTAATTCTTTAAATTTTTCCCACGTGTCGTAAAGTGATTCCCCATCTTGCATTACAAAATTGGTTATTGATTTTCTTATCTGGTTCGTACGCATAATCGGGAAAAACTTTTGTAAAAATGCGGTGTGTAAGTCTTCCCATGTTCTAATAGTGTTTGGCTCCAAAGATTGGAGCCAATATTTCGCTTTGTCCTTTAATGAGAATGGAAAGAGCCGCATTTTTAATTCATCATCAGTAAGATTTTGAATTTTCAAAGTAGAACATATATCTTGAAAATCTCCTAAGTGTTTATATGGATCTTCATTTAAACGGCCATGGAAAGATGGAAGTAGCGAGATGGTAGACGACTTTATCTCAAAGTGAGATGCCGTCGCCTCCGGTAATTCAATACATGTTTGTGGCGTGTAAGTCGTCGGAATAAAGTAATCTTTAAGTGGAGGAGGTGGTGGTATATTAGGATTATTCATATTAGCTCCGTTGTTATTTTGGTTGTTGTCGTTATTATTTCCAATGTCTGCCATTTTAATTGGTTCTATGTTATTAAAGCGTGGTTTCTTTAGTTTTTGAAGAGTACTACGTATTTCAAATTCAAATAAAGACGTTGGTTTCGGTGTCAAATCGTCGTCTATTAAAAACCTTGTTCTAGAAGTTAAGTTCGAAGACTTGTTAAGTCTTAATGTACGTTCAAGTTCAGAGTCTAAAGGTTGTAATTCCGGTTTGTTTGAACGTGTACCTAACATAAACTAAAAGAAAAGAAAAGAAATTAAAAACAAAGACTGACTCAACAAAAAAAAAAAAAACAATTAGCAATCACGCAACTAAGATAACAAGCACTCAACTACTATGATGCATGCAAATTATCCTGTAATGCAATGACCGCGTCAAGCCCAGCGCCCCGGGTTTCCTAGCTAATGCAGTGCAATTAACCCTAAACTAATGCAAATAGTGCGTCACAGCGCCCTGACTTACAGCGGTTTAAAGCGAATTCCACAAGAAGCAATTTATTTAATTGTATTTATATTTTTATTTGCGTAAGCTCCTTTGATGTAATTAGCTGCTCCACTCGGAAACGTTGACTACAAAATAATAAAAAACAAGTTAGTAACTAAAAAACAAAAATAGAAAATAAGAAAAATAAAAAACTAATCTAATATTTACGAATTAACTAAACTAAGATTATAAAACTAAAGGTAGTAATACAATCCCCGGCAACGGCGCCAAAAATTGATCTTGTCAGAATCAAGATGTAAAAAGTATATACTTTACTTTTCTAAAGATTTGTAGTGTGGAAGTAAAGGTCGAACCCACAGGGATTGGTTAACTACAGCGACTTAATTTTAAAACCTAACTTTAGTTAATTATGAAAACGGATTTGATTTGGTTTTTATTTAAACTAATAACAATAAAAGTAAATCTAAACTATGAAAGCAATTAAAGTTGTTTTAAATAATGTTTAATGGAACCTAGGATTGCAAATCCACCACTAGCTTCATAATAGGAATATTTATGAATTACTTTAGCTTATTACGTTGGATGAATATGGGGAATTGTAGCTACAAGCCCAATTCCTCCGACAAGAAGATAATCATGGTTCAAGCACCAACATAATCCATCTGCGGGTAGCACGAATTATCTCACACTAAACTAGGGTTGTGATCTAATCCGTCTAACCTAGGCATGGACTATTCGGATACTTGATAGCACGAATCAATAAAGCACCATCACATGTAAACAACCTAAACAAGCACAGCAAGAATAGATCGTTGAGCACATCACAGTCAAAATAGATCTAAGACAAGAATAAATTCTGAAAGCAATGATTTAATCAATAGTAGTACGATTTATTTATAAAAATCCTCTAAACATGTGACTGTCATCCATACATAATAAAACTAAAATAAAAGCATAAATAAAACCCTATTACTCATCTAGGGCTTCATTGAAACCCTAGATCAATGATCTAGCCGTCCATAGAAGTAGTAGATAGCAAGAGGTTGATGGAGGAGGCCATGGAAACCCTTGGTCTTCTTCTTCTTCTTCTCCTTGCTTCCCTCTCTTCAATGGCTGGAAGTATGGTTGTAGAATGTGTGTATAATAATTGCCAACCCTCTAATTGAAGTAAAATAGAGTATATATAGATTTACAACAAGTTTTGGAAGCCTTTACAACTCGAAACGGACTGAAACTGATGTAATTTACAATCTGGACGTCATTCTGCAGTTTCGTTTGCACAGGAGTCTTCAGTACACTGAAATACGCAACTGTGATTTTTCCACATATCGCGCGAGCGGGTCGCGCGAGCGCGACAATTGGACCTTCGCGCGCGCGGATCGCGCGAGCGATTTTGGGGATCTCGCGCGAGCGGATCGCGCGAGCGATTTCTGGATTTTGCGGGCGCGGGTCGCGCGCGCGACTTGGATTTTTCAGCTTCTTCAACTATGCTTTTTTACCCTGTTTAGCCTGGTTTAGTTGATTTCTTCCAAAACCTGTCAGAAACTAGAAAACAGAGTAAAAATATACAAAAACAGGATAAAATGTACTAACAAATGCGCGTTAAAGGCATATAATTAGGATTAGTTCTCTCCCGATCAACACCCATGTTAGTGACCGTCTGGAGTCCTAATATCAGCGCCTTATACTCCGACTCATTATTTGAACACTTGAAGTCAAGCTTATAGGACAAATGGAGTTTGGAACCATCTAAGTGGGATGTCAAGTTGATTCCTGTTCCTCCTCCGAGTGAGGTAGAGGATCCGTTGAAGCTGAGAGACCATTCCCCTAGGTCCTCAATTGCCATCACACAATCGAGTTCTTCTCCCGAAAGCATTTCCTAAGGCGGTTCAAATTCTGCACTAGGGGATTAAGCTAGTAGATCCACAAGTGCTTGATTCTTGACTGCTTTTGGTGTTATGCAAGTGATATCTAATTCGGCCAAGAGAAGGAGCCATCTCGGCACTCATCCCGAGAGAGCAGGCTTAGATAGGAGATATCGTAATGGGTCACACCTCGTAACCAAGTGTACAACGTGACTGAAAAAGTAGTGCATGAACTTTTGGGCTACGTAAGTGAGTGCAAGACAATGCCGCTCGATGGGAGTATATCTTATCTCAACATCACGGACCACCCGACTAATGTAGTATACCAACTTCTCCTTTCCATCAATCTCCTGGGCAAGCAATGCCCCAATAGATTTGTGTGTGGATGTGAGATAGAGGAGCAATGGCTTTTCCTGTGTTGGAGCCACCTTGGTAGTGGGTGCCGACAACGTTCTCTTGATGGCTTCAAAAGATTCCTGGTGGATCCCCTCCCATCTAAATTTGGCCTTTCCTTTTAACAGATCTCCCAGGGGATGGGAGATTTCCGCCAATGCTGGAATGAATCTGCAGAGATAAGACACCCTTTCCATGAACTGCTTTAATTGCTTCTGAGTGGTTGGCAGTGGCATGCCCATGATTGATTTGGCCTCCGTCAGATACAAGTCGATGCTATGGTGGTGGACTACGAATTTGAGGAATTTTCCCGCCGTAACCCCGAAGGCGCACTTGAGCGGGTTCATCTGGAACTTGAATTTTCTACAACACTCAAAAATGGCACGGAGATCGTTTTCATGGCCATTTCCTTGTTTGGATTTTACCATGATATTGTCCACGTAGTCCTCCAAATTATGGTGGAGCATATCATGGAAGATGGCTGTCATTGCCCTTTGGTAAGTGGCGCCTACATTTTTCAGTCCAAAGGGCATAACAGTGTAGTAAAAGTTACCAAATGGGGGTACAAAAGGCTGTCTTTTCTGCGACCCCTAGGTCCATCTTGATCTGATTGTAGCCGCTGAACCCATCCATGAAGGAGAAGTCTTGATGCCTGGATGCGGCGTTGATTAGAGTATCGACATTTGGAAGAGGGAACTCATTCTTTGGGCATGCATTGCTTAGGTCCCTGAAGTCAAAACAGACTCTAATCTGTGTAGACACCCAATTTTGACCACACTGATAGGATTTAGGGTGGACAACGTCTTGGAAGATTCGATGATGAAAAGTACCCCGTGGAAGGTACTGGATTCCACACAATCAGAAGATCGGACTTCGGAAAGTGACTTCAAGCTCAGAAAAGCCCTTTTCCATGGATAAATCCCGGTTTTGTCAAAATCATCTCTCAGAATTCATATTCTCTCAGGGTTATATGAACATTAAGTGTTCTAAACGCAGTATTCTAGGTATCCAGAGATTCAATTTTAAAGAAAAGTTCGAAATCGACGCACATTTGAAAGCAATTTTGGAAAAGACGTCATTTGATTTCAAAAAGACGACGAAAGTTCCGGAGGACTTCCGGACTTCAATTGGACTTCAATTCTCATTATAAAACCTCTGGAAATATTTTTATACTGAAATTCAACCTGACAGCTTTCCAACGGTACGTAAACGGACGATTTCGGACACCAAAAAGCATTTTTACAAAAATCTGGAAAAGCAGTGCGCATGAAATTTGAAACAGAGCTTGTGGGTGACCAGAGGGACCCAAATAGTAAATGGCGGTTTTGGGTATGGGGGTGGCGGGTCCCACCATAACCGCCACTTCCATTTGTGTCCTCCACGGAGCTTTTTGAGTTCCAGACCCTTCTAGAAGCTTCCCACTGCGAGGAAATTGCCTGGAAATTGCGTTTAGGCTCCGAAATGGCCATTTTAACCCTCTTTTAAGCTCTAAAAATCCTGTTTTAACCCTGAAACTTAAGAGCTAAGTCTTCAAAACTCTATATAAGATCTCATACATCTCATATGAGATCACATCTTAACACACTAGACACTTGGAAGAGATACACTTGAATATACTTGGAGATACAAACACACATAGAAGCACATACAAGAGAGATAAGTATACTTTGAATATACTTTCAATTTAGGTGAATTCTAGAGAGAGAAAATTATGAATTGAATTTAGATTAACTTAGGCTAATTAGACCACAATTTGAACATCAATTGCCTCCCTCAACTTCCATGGATGAGTGCTTGAAGAACACTTGAATAACACTTGAAGAAGAAGATCTTCAAATCAATTTTGGTCTTGTAATTGAGAATCCTTCAAGAGGTAAACACTATAGTTCATCTCTAATTCCTACTTTGTATATATAGATCTATAAGATTTGGATCTAACTTAGTTCTATTTCTACTTATTAGAACACTCATCTTCCTCCTCTCATGTTCTTCACACACTCACATAGTTAGATCCAAATCTCTTTGATTTTTATTGATAATTTACAATTAGAGATTGTTTTTCACTTTGATTTTCAATTTTGGTTTCATTCTTCAATTTTAGTTTAGATTCATGCATACATGATTATATATATATACATATATCTATTTTGAATTCCATGATGGTATGGAAATATGATCTATGAGAAGGATGATTTCTATGTTCATACCTATCTCTTGATTATTCCTATTACCTAGAATTCCTATTGAATTTCATCTCCAACATGATATTTATAAGTCCCTTTGATCCTTGATCTAAAAGTTCTTCATAGAACTTGAGGGCTAAATTGATTGGGAATCATGATAATTAAGTTGATCTATGAGTTTGATCTCTCTAATAAGCTTCAACTATCACTAAAATGTTTTCCTCACACTTTAAAATGAACTAGATAAAAATTCAGCAAAGCAGATTGGTTTTGTCCATTAGATTTGGTCCATCAAAACCCATAGTTTGATGGATTTCAAATTTTCTGGGTAAACTTTGATGAATTAGCTTTCATCCGGTCCGTTTTGAGAGCTTTTAGGATTCATATACTATTTTTAGAAATTGTTGAGAAATCGGTTGACAGATTTGAACATCGTCTCTTTGTGCTTGAATTTCAGAAAATCTATAATAGTTATCGACGTTCCGCTTTTTGGGGATGATTCCTAACTCATATATCTATATGCCGATGTAAAATCGTGAGCATACGATCGAGTTAGGATCGTTTTCTAAGCGTTTAAAGTTGATACAACTATTCTGGAATTTTCTAAGTTTAATTACAAATATGATTATGTATACAAAATGGTCATACCTTGATCACTCAACAACAATTGATGAATAAAACTTGGTTTAGAAATCACCTAGGATAAATGGATGAGAGATCAAAAGCTTAAATCAACTTGGTTAACATGATTCATGAACTTCTATTATACTTCTATTATGTTTTGCATTCATTTGTCAAATGATACCAAATTTCCAGAATAACAGAGTCTGTTTAAAACACTTTTTCAGAAACCTTGTGATTACAGAATGTCCATGGGTTTATTTTTATCATATACTACAATGAAATAGCTTTCTTTTGACACCAAATAGAGCTTCATATGATTTTTGTAGATTTAATTATGATTTTTACAAGAACAGTGGACAGTCCTGATCCACTGTTCCCAAAGCATTTATTTCTCAAACAATAAAATTGATATTGAGGTCCCACTTTTTGGAGAAGTTCCCTAAGACATGTATCTAACTTTCTGTAAAAGGGTTTTTATCCAGCTCATGTTTAAGACCACTTTTGATAGGATTCATTAGAGGTTGCTGAATCTGGAAATTTGATTGATGACATGTTTTCTTTGTTTATCATGCATATCATTTGTTTGCTTGTATTTTTGCAATGCTTTGGGTATTCTTTGGTGTCTTAGTGCAGAGAATTAAGTGCCTCGGACCCGGACTTCGATTTGTGGTTTGCCTCGTCTACATGTGGCTTAGTGCCCATGTATCATGTACTATCTCTATCCTTTCTCTTAGAATTTTTCTAGGTTTACAACTTTGATTTCAACGACACATTTCCTTTAGGATAAGTCTCCGTTTATATGATTATTTGTTAGAGACATCTTATCTAGGATTGTTGCATGATTGCATTGCACGTTTACATTCTTTTTGCTTTCGCGACTCCGCTTGAGTCAACCAATGTAAGTCTTCTCGTTCCCTTTGCATATCATGACATGTTTACTTTATTTGCATCGGTCCCGGGCGGGACTAGCCACTGTGAGTATACTTCTCCCTTGTATTGCATGAGCATCCGCTTTCTACTTGATTTAGTCTCTTGAAATGATTTTCATTAGATGTTTCTTTTTGCCATGTATATATCTATCTAGTATGTTTGAGGAAACAACATCTATTATGAATTAATAACAAGGATATTTGAATCAAGGCCTACCATTCGGTAGGGCGAGGAGGGGGTGCTTTAGTCCTGCTTGGGCTCCTTCCCCTCTCGTACCAAGACCCCCGAACCTTGTTTCTGGTAATGAAGGGCGAGTAACCTTATTCAATTTTGGGCGAGTCAAGCTTGGGTTTCCTAATTCCCGATAAAAATTAGGTGGCGACTCTTTGTCTCTAGGATCGCGTGAGGAAGTCCTAGTTTTCCCTGAAGTGTGCTCCTTGGGATCCGTCCCGGGACACTATCGAGGGAGAGCGTCAGGACCTCCTCCTCCATTCGCGACGGTCCACAATCTGGCGACTCTGCTGGGGATTTGAACATGAAACCGATGGTTTCTTGTTCTTCGAGGGTTTGACTTGAGCCAAAGAATATCCTTGTTATTAATTCAATAATCATGTTGTTTCTGCCTGCATTTGCACTTGCATTGTTCTTTCACCGCGACTGCTTGAGATCATTGCCTTGAAGATAGAGGGCCCTCTTTCCTCTATTTGTCAAGAGTTTTGGTAGCATGTAGTCACCGTTAGCCTTGTACCGCGTGCGGTATATAGAGCCCATGTGTGAACGGCACGCCCTCGGGGAGGCGGTCAACCACACCGTTGAGCTTGCTAATGGACCCTTTATGAGACTAAAACCCGGCCTTTGCATATAGTTTCTATAGAACCCTTCAAATAGGATCTTGATTATCATCTTTGATTAGGACAATGTGATGAATTATTTGCGCTTGCCCGTAAGGGATTATGTGGATGATGAGGACGTGTATGCGAAGGCATCATCAAACCTTGTATGGTGGATTCCTCTAGGATAGTATGGTCTTTATCCGAACATCCAATCATTATTTGAGGACAATTTTGAAAATTTTTGAAATTATAAGCACTTCTTTGAAAAACCCCAAGTCTTTCGAAAATTCCAAGAATATCCCTTTTGAAAATTTGCTTTGAGATTCACTTTCACAAAATCTTTCCAAAATTCTCCTTAGATTTTAGAGAATTTCAAAATTCCTATTTCCAGAAATCATGATCACACTTTGATGATTCAATTTCAAATTCTCCTAGATTTTAGAGAATTTCAAAAAAAAAATTTTACTTTGGTCTTCAAGAAATCATGATGATTCAATTTCAAAATCTTCCTCTCAGATCTTAGAATTTCAAAATTCCAATCATGATTTCTCACCACAAGCATTGATGGTTCAAAAATTCTTTTGAAAATTACAAATCTCCCCATCTCTTTCAAAGATTTTCATGAAAAATTTCAATTTTGAAAACATGAACCATCAAGAATTTCAAAACTCAAAATCCTTGGATAATGATTGGATTAGTAGGGTGATTAGCATACTCAAGGAATCTTATGTGCTTATGTGCTGATGTGCTAGGTCTAAGCTAGATTAAGGTGCATTGCATTTAGATTAGATTGCATTTCATCTGCATTGCATGCACTACACGAGCATTGCATATACGACTCACGAGTGCGACGCCTCTAATATACTTTTAAAAAAGAAAAGTTTTGTTTTCCTCAGAATTTTGAAAGCTTGAAAAGATTTCTTTGATTTTAAGAAAAATGTTTTTGAAAAAGGAAATGATTTTCCATTTATGATTTCCATCTTTGTAAATCCACCTTCTTATATCATTCTTTGAAAAATTCTTTTGCAATAAAGATACCTGATTATTTGAAAATCCCTAAATAAACCAGATAAGAAAAGATAGGACCGAAAAGTTGTACTCCTTTCTGGGTCAGAGCTCCGAACAGCAGTTTGATCAGATCAGGGTTAGAAGAAGGAACAGCCGAGTCGACTAGGGTTGAAGATATGACATACGAAGCGGACATGGAAGCCAGATTGGCCGCAATGCAAGCTGCCTTGGATCAGAGCAGGGAGCAGAATCGAGAACAACTTGCCACTATGATGAGAATGATTGAGCAGCTAACTAATCCACCACCACCACCTCCAGAGCATCATGAAGAAGAAGATTTTGGGGAGACAGTTCAACCAAAGGTTCAGCTAGATCAGGAAATTCAGGACAAGTTGGCCAAGATCGACAAACTAGAGAGTGTGATCAGAAAGAGCAAAGGGGTGGATGAGTATTTGTTCGATGTTGAAGGGTTGTGTGACGCTCCAAAAACCAAACTCCCAGAGAAGTTTAAGATGCCGCATATTGAATTTTTCAATGGAACTGGAAATCCGAAGAGCTATCTGAGGCTTTATGTAGGAACTTTGCAGCCTATGGGCATTGAATCTGACCTCTTCGCTCTATTGTTTCCAAGAGTTTTGAGTGGAGCAGCACTTTCATGGTACTTGACGTTGGAACCAGCCATAACCAGAGATTGGGAGGCATTGGCCAAAGCTTTCGTGGCTCAATATTCATATAACCAGTTGTTTGATGTAACTGCAAGAGATCTAGAAACCACCCGACAAGAGTATAGGGAATCCTTCGCAGGTTTCCTTACTCGTTGGAGAGCTAAAGCTGCTCAAATGACTAGCAGGCCAGCGGAAAAAGATCAGGTCCGAATGGTCATCAAGAATCTACAGCCCGAATACTTGGAAAGGCTAGAATTTCAGTCCATTGTGAGTTTCGAACAGCTGTTTGATGTGGGAACTTTGATAGAAGATGCCATTAGAGATGGAAAGATCAAGAAAGAAAGCACGAGCAATCGATACAGAAAGACAGAAAGGCCAGTCTATCATCAGTCTGCTGACGTCAACACACTATCTTCTCAGCCTTTTCAGAAAGAGCGTCGAAGTATGGCTAATGCAAGAGGAAGTCAAAATCAGAAACAGTCGAGAGAGAAAAGAGAATTTTCCGACTTGGGGATGCCACTAAGCACCGCACTTGAAAGAATGATAGAAAAAGGGTACTTGCAGAAATTGGAACCTAAACCAGAGCCAAATCCACTTCCACCGGGTTTCAAAACAGAGTTCTTTTGTGACTTTCATCAAGGCCGTGGACATAGCACAGATAGATGCTGGAGACTTCGCCACGAAATTGAAGACTTGATTGAAAAAGGGGTCATCTCCCCTCCTCCCTCTCAGCCAAATGTTCAGAAGAATCCTCTCCCTAATCATAAGGGGAACATGCCAAATGTTAACTTTGTAGAAGAAGGATCTCAGATTTATAACCCAAAGATCTACATCACATCCTCGAATCAACCAGCTATGGATGTTCAACTTCCGGAAGACGCTGCAATTTGCATCTTGAGGAATATGGAAGAGGAAGAATGGGTCGAAGAAGCACTGGCTTTTGAAGAAGAAATAGCCAACGGAAATCTTACGATTGAATGGTGGGATCCCAATGCCATCACCGACGACTCGATCTGGTATGAGGAAGAAAAGCCCATAGAAGCAGTCACCGAGAAACAAAGCACTGAGCCGATAGAAGAATTGCTAAAGCTTGTCGAGAACCTTGAAATCAAAGATGACGATCTTATTGCAATGATGGAAGAAGAAGAAGATTGGTGGTATGATGATGAGGATGATTCCGTTAATAATACCATAATCCCCGATGATTCTGTTTGGAAAATCACTGTTGGCACCGAAAAGTTAGCCAAAGAACTTGAGTCTATCTGGATCACCAATGAAGCAAACCACTTGACCCGTTCCGGACGTCATTTCAAGCCTCATGAGTTAGAAAATCGTAATGAGAAAGAAGTCGTCAAAACAAAAGAGGCTGGTAAAGGAGCCGTGAGCGAAGAAGAAGATGAAATCTTAAAGCAATTGAAGAAAACACAAGCTTGGATCTCAGTATGGGGATTACTTATGACCTCTCACAAACACAGGCAGGCCATGCTCGATACTCTCAATCGTTTGGATGTTTCTGTCAATACTACTCCCGAAGATCTAGTAAACATGATCTCTTCAAAGCCTTGTAAGCCTGTAATCACATTCACAGATGAAGATTTACCGCCGGAAGGAGCACACCACAACAGAGCTCTCTACATCACTGTACATTGCCTGGGGAATAGAGTACCGGTCTGCTTGGTAGATAATGGGTCAGCCTTGAATGTATGTCCTCTCCAAACAGCTCTCAGAATGGGGTTGTCTATTTCAGAACTCTTGCCATCAACACAAACTGTGAGGGCCTATGATAACACCAAAAGGGCCATTGTGGGAATGATTAAGTTGAAAATTGAAGTCGGGCCATTAAACAAAGAAGCTGATTTCCAAGTGATTGATATTCCGGCTAGCTTTAATCTGCTATTGGGACGTCCGTGGTTACATGTGAATGATGCAGTCGCCTCCACTCTCCACCAGAAAGTCAAGTTCATCTGGAAAGAGGATGTGGTAACAATCTTTGGGGATAGCTGGATCAAAGAAGAAGGGACAAGCCATGGTCCTGTGCTAGAAGTCCAAACACCGGAAGAAGAAAATGAATTAGGAGGATTCAACTTTGTGGGAATGATAAATGAAGGAGCTAAGAAAAAGAAATCCGTTTGGGATCGACTCAGCTATGAGAAGAAACTTCCTGATGCATCTGTCTGGGGCGAAGAAATCACTCCGATCAAGAAAAAGAAGCCGTTCATCACCGGACGCGAATATAGAAAGATGTTCGAGAAGGGAAACCCGGTTGCCAAAGATCTACAAGAAGAAGTGGGACAGAATTGGATCCCTGAAGTCATGCCATTGTACTTTGACCAGTATGCCAATCCTAAAGTGGCTCATATGGTGCGGAAGATGAACTATTTTCCTGGAATGGGACTAGGTCGTCGTCAACAAGGAATAACTGAACCACCGAACTTCCACGAACAGAAAGATAAATCTGGGCTTGGGTATCAATTGACTGAAGAAGATAAGAAGAAGATGACAAAAGGAAAAGGGTCGATGGTTGTTTCTGGGCCAAGAATCCTGAATGGATACTTCGTGAAAGAAGGCGATGACTTTCCCTTCTGTGGGTTCCCTGAACCATGGTATGATCCGGCTACCAAGAACATTAAGCCTGGATTTGAGATTTTCTTCAAACATGAGTTCTCCGACTATGAGGATCCGTTCTTGAATACTCCGCCTATCAAGAAAGAAAGGAAGGACTGGGCTGAGCTGATGACAAGTGATGATTTGAACATGCTAATGGATGAAGAGCTGAACATACTGATGGATGCCGAAGAAGCACCGGGAAATGTGAAAGAAATCAAGCCAATAGAGGGAGCTCTGAACAATTGGGTGATAGAATCGGAAGTCAACAAATCCCCTCCCCCATTTCCCCGGAAGTCTGTAAAGGCCAATATGAGCCATGATGTTGAGTCTGCTTTTGCTTTTGATGTACCCAAAAATGTTAATGAAATGAACGAGGATTTTGCTTACTCTTCTGTGTCTGATGATCTTGATTTTGAAATTTCTGAGGATTTGCAAAGATTAATTGAAAATGAAAATGAATCTGCATGCAAGATTATTGAAGAAACTTTGCTAATAAACTTGGATAATGAAGATAATCCACAAAATGTTCATATTGGCACCACGCTCACTTCACAAGAAAGCAATGAACTAATCAACTTATTAAAAGAATTTAAAGATGTTTTCGCTTGGTCCTACCAAGATATGCCAGGCATCGATCCAGAGATTGTCCAACACCACATCCCTCTCTTTCCAAATTCAAAACCTGTTAAGCAAAAGTTGAGACGCATGAGACCCGAATGGACTTTGAAGATCAAAGAAGAAGTTGAGAAACAATTGAAAGCTGGATTCCTGATGGTAACCCAATATCCGGAATGGATAGCCAATATAGTTCCTGTGCCAAAGAAGGATGGAAGGATCCGTGTATGTGTTGACTTCAGAGATCTAAACAAGGCTAGTCCTAAGGATGATTTTCCGCTTCCACACATAGATGTTCTGGTAGATAACACCGCGGGGCATGAGTTGTTATCATTCATGGATGGTTTCTCAGGGTACAATCAGATTTTAATGGCACCCGAAGACAGAGAAAAGACTACATTCACAACTCACTGGGGGACGTATTGCTACCGAGTAATGCCATTTGGGTTAAAGAATGCCGGAGCGACCTATCAGAGAGCTGCTACTACTTTGTTACATGACATGATCCATAAAGAGGTAGAAGTTTATGTGGATGATATGATTGTTAAGTCCAAAGAAAGAAGTGGGCATTTAACAGCACTCGCCAAGCTCTTTGAAAGATTAAGGAAATACAGAATGAGATTGAATCCACAGAAGTGTACTTTTGGAGTTACCACCGGAAAGCTGCTGGGATTTCTCATCACACAGAGAGGAATTGAGGTTGACCCCACAAAGATCAAGGCTATTATGGATATTTTTTTTCATCAGCCGCTTCATATCTAAGCTCACTGCTACTTGCGATCCGCTTTTCAGCTTGTTGAGAAAAGGGAAGAAATTCGAATGGGACAATCAATGTCAAGAAGCTTTTGACAAGATCAAGGCTTATTTATCAAACCCACCGGTTCTTTCACCCCCGAAATCAGGGAAGCCTTTGCTGTTGTACTTATCCGTGTCAGAGAATGCTATGGGATGCATGTTAGCCCAAGAAGGAGATGAAGGGCGTACAGAGAAAGCCATTTACTACTTAAGTAAAAGGATGACTGGATACGAATTGAAGTATTCTCCGTTAGAAAAGACATGTTGGGCTTTGGTTTGGGCCACTCGTCGTCTGAGGCATTATATGTTGGCCTTCCCTGTTGTTTTAATCTCCCGAATGGATCCTTTGAAGTACCTATTTGAAAAACCAGCATTGACCGGAAGAATCTCCCGATGGACATTGATGCTATCTGAGTTTGACTTGATACATGCTACGAGTAAATCTGTTAAAGGAAGGGCTGTCGCAGAACATTTAGCAGAACATCCGATAAATCTGGAAAACAAAGGAGAGTTCATGTTCCCTGACGAAGGATTGATGGAATTAAAAGAAGATGTGTGGAAAATGTATTTTGATGGAGCTGCAAACCAGAAAGGATATGGAGTGGGGATCATCCTTGTATCCCCTGAAGGAGCACATACCCCGTTCTCTATTAAGCTGAAGTACACTTCCACCAACAACACTGCTGAGTATGAAGCTTGTATCTTGGGGCTAGAAGTCGCATTGACTTTGGAGGTAAGGAAACTTGATGTATTCGGGGATTCCAATTTGATCATATCCCAAGTTCGAGGAGATTGGAAAGTCAAGGAAGAGAAGTTAAAACCCTATCATGAGTATCTTGATTCTTTACGAACTCGTTTCTTGCATATCACGTTCTTCTACCTGCCTCGAGAAGAAAATCAGCTAGCAGACTCTTTGGCTACTTTAGCGTCAATGATTGAGATTCCTGTGGGGATAAAGCTAACTCCTTTGATGATTGAACAAAGGGAAAAGCCGTCTTATGAGATGATTGGGGAAATAGAAGAAGCAGAAGAACTTCCGTGGTACACCGACGTGTGGAACTTCATTGAAAATGGGGAATATCCGGAAAGCGCCTCCGAGAAAGACAAGAGAGCCATAAGAAGATTCTCGGCTCAGTTCATGATTTGTGGTGGAAGTCTATTAAAGAGATCTTACAATGGATTCAACTTGACATGTCTATATGGAAACAGTGCGAGAAAGATGATGGAGCAAATTCACGAAGGGGTGTGTGGTCCTCATATGAGTGGACACATGTTAGCTAAGAAGATCATCCGACAAGGATATTATTGGACTACTATGGACAAGGACTGCTATGAATATGTCAGAAAATGTCACAAATGTCAGATCCATGCCAATATGAAGCATGTGCCGCCGTCACTGCTATACAACATGACTACCCCTTGGCCATTCTCAGTTTGGGGAATAGATGTTATTGGAGAAGTAACCCCGAAGGCGTCTAATGGGCATCAATACATCCTGGTAGCAATTGATTATTTCACAAAATGGGTGGAAGCAGAGTCTTATGCGACATTGAAGGCTAAAGATGTGGCCAGATTTATCAGAAGAAATATAATCTGCCGATACGGGATCCCTCATGAGTTGATATCCGATCATGGCAGTCACTTCCAGAAAGAGGTTTTGGATCTACTAGAAGAATACAAGATCATGCACCACATGTCAGCGCCGTATAGGCCACAAACAAATGGGGCAGTTGAAGCAGCTAATAAGAATTTGAAGACGATCCTAAGAAAGATGACTGATACATACCGAGATTGGCATGAGAAGTTACCGTATGCACTGTGGGGATACAGAACATCTATCCGAACATCTACAGGAGCCACTCCTTATTCATTGGCTTACGGAATGGAAGCAGTACTCCCAGTTGAAATAGAACTACCATCTTTGAGAGTTGTGGCAGAATCCGAGATTCCAGAATTTGATTGGCTAAGAGATAGATATGAGGAGCTAATGTTACTTGATGAGAAAAGGTTGGCCGCAATTGATCATGTGCATGTGTATCAGAGAAGAATAGCTCGAGCATTCAACAAGAAGGTCCGTCCAAGAAAACTTGAGGAAGGCGACCTTGTGCTTAAAGCCTTAAAAGCACCCGTTTTCGATCCTAGAGGGAAATTCAAGCCAAATTGGGTTGGCCCATACGTCATCAAGAAGCTTCTCTCTGGAGGAGCGGCATACCTGATGGATCTAGATGGAGTTGAGTTCAATCAGCCAATCAACATTGACCGTCTCAAGAGATACTATGCTTAAAAGCCTTTTCTTTCAAAACCTGTTCTTTCAAAACCTCCAGCATTCGAGGAACTACACTTGACCTGATTCCCACTTGGGGATATGTAGGCAACCTGCTCGGTTCGGTCACTGCTCCTGAAACCCTCAACCATACTTTCTTTCAAGACCTGGCCGAACTACTTTGGATCTGATTCCCACTTGGGGATAAGTAGGCGAGCTTTCCTGGCTCTCGATCCCTGAACCTTGCAAACTAGGGGCAAACTTTCAAGTTTGCCCAAAGCCTCAAGATATCACTGCCACACTAGGGGCAAACTGCGTTTGCCCAAACTTCCATTTATCTCTATCAACTAGGGGCAAACTGTCGTTTGCCCATACCTCGCTACCTGTCCTCTCTGGATCACTTGGCTATCAGAATTAAAGCACCTAAGTGAAAAATCTGGTAATTCTTGATATTAAGTTGAAAAGTTTTTTAGCAATCTAAAGATGTGAATCTAATGTCAAGACTGAAACATTATGTGGAAAATTTTCAAAAGCTTCAAGATTACATGCAAAGCCAACACAATATCCTGCTACAAGATAAAATCTCATTTTCAAAACATGCAAATCCTTAGAAAATTCAAATATCCAAGTCAAAAGACATTGTCGAGAAAGAGGAATCGTCAGAAATTTCCTTTCCCTGTAAAATCGAGTCCTGTGTGTCAGTGTGCAAAGTGTCAATCAAATCAGTCTCGTGATAAGGGATGCAAAGCGAAACAGAAGGATAGCATAAAGCAGCATCAAGCAAAGTCAAGAGTACAAGCCCATCAAGACAGAATACATCAACATCAGTCTCAGCACAGAAAGCAAGAAAAACAGAAAGATAGTCATGGGTGCATATGATCATCATCAGCGACGACGAGTAGCCCGTGGGTACCGAGCAGGCATATCTGAGGCCGTAGAGCTATCATCATCTTCAATTTGGCGCCTTCGCCTAGACCCACCAGCCCCACCAGAAGGGCCTGCATTCATCCGCTCCAACTGTGATTGAAGCTGCCTAACTTGAGCCACCTGTGGAAGAAAAGAATCAGTATAGGGGTTTGAAAAAGCAATGAGATAAGAAGAAAAGGTCAAGAAATTTACCAGGGCCGCATCACGGTCTATGTAAGTCTGGCATATGCCATCCCACTGCAAAGAGAAGGAAGATATGGTCAGAAAGATCAGAAGAATCAGAGGTAATGAGTTCAGAAATTACTTACATGTCCCTCACGAGCAAGGCTCCAAGCCCTCAGATTCTGTGCATAAGCTCGCTCTTCATTGAAAACGGCTCGGGGAACGGACTCATGTTGTTCTGAAACTAGCTGAGGCTCTACAAGATCACGGGGGATCTCTACAGAAGATATAACTCCGCGCAGCATGGTCGAGGCTCGCCAATCACAAGGAGGAATGAGAGGTAGAGGTCGACCAGGGCCATCCACAAAAGAACTCCCCTGCAAATGATGATGAGAAATAAGATAAAGCAAGCATTCGATCAGAAATGAAGAAGTCGTGAAATACCTGCGGGTCATCCGAGAGCGGGAAATTAGGCATCAGATGAGTAACCCTGAAGACGTCATAGTTCTCCTCAAACAGAGTAAAAGAGGCTGAAAGAATTCCGTTCAAAGCATTAATAAGATCTTCATCTTCCAAATTCTGCGCCGACCTCATACAAGAAGGCGGATCCTGTGGCACTAAGAGACGATCCTCCAAATCAGTCTGAGGAGCTACTCTCTCTCCAAGATACCACTCAAGAACAGAGGGACCCTCAAGAAGAATCCTCTCTCCAGTCATCTGTCTAGCTAAGCCAATCTCAGTCACATCTCCATTTGTCACCCAAGGATGCCAGTTAACTTGGGTGAATCTGAGACGGGTAAGAAAATCCCGGCAAGAAATAACATTATGAGCATCATTCTTGGTACCTACGGCTTGGCGACGCCACTTCAGAGCCCGTGGAAAAATATGAATCTCTTCCTCCCGGAATGATGGAGCCGTCATGGAGAAATACTCAAAGGCCCACACCTACAAGAGAAAATAAAGCAGTGGTCAAAACAGCAGAACATCAAATGATAAAAACTGGAAATGAAAATATTTTCAGTACCTCCCAAGCTCTCCAGAATCCGCCGAATCCAGGGGATTTGCCTCGAGAATGCTCCCCCATATGACTATACAGAATGGCTAAACCAGCAGAGCCCCAATCAAAATCTGCAATCTCCTCAAGATTTCGAAGACTATCAAGCATATTCAATGTAATCCGCTCAGCTCGAGTAGAAAGAAGAGAGCAACCAAGCAAATACAAGATGAAAGCACGGGTAAGCTGCATATCGGTAAATTGAGCCGCTCTTTCAGAAGGCCTGAAGTTGTTGATGAACCATGTGATGCCTACGCTCGATCCGTGAAGATCTCTCTGGGATGGGATGATGCCTAGGAGACGCTCAATGATAGTAGGATGTCTATGGATGTTCTTTGCAAAGGCAAGACGATGCCCGCCAAATGAGATGCCGGTTATCATTGCAAAATCAAGAGGGGTCATGGTTATCTCCCCAGAAGGCATGTGAAAAGTATTTGTGGAATTCCACCACCTTTCAGCAAGAGCTTGAATCATGGCCAAATCATTAGTCGATCTCTCCAATAAGGTTACAAACGACCCAAAGCCCGCTTGCTTGATATTGGCTACTACTTGGGGACGCGACTCCGACAATTCATTAAACCATTCAAGGTATTTTCCATGGCTACCATGACCTCTAAGATGACCAACCACATTCTAAAAAGAAAAAGGATGATTTCTAAGGAATCGCAAGAATAAAGAGACACGTATGAAGATGTGAAACAAAGGAGTAATTAAAGAATGGGTTACCTCTTGACGAAAGGCCCTCCTAGAGATATGATTTAGTGGATTTTTCATGGTTGCATACTCCATGGTTTGAGTTGATGAAGCTCCACTAGCTTGAAATTGGCTTCTACGTGTTCTAGAACTTTCACCTTGTCCATGGGAACTCATGGTTGTTGATGCTTGAAGCTTGAAGATGATGAATAGTAAAAACCTTGGTACTTGAATCCCCTAGAATAGGGAGGAGTTGATGAAATCAACAAAGTTTTTGGAGGTTTTAATGCAAGAAATCACTCAAAACATCAAGAAATTGCAAGATTTGAGCACCTTAGAAGGAAGAGGTGATGCATTGAAGAAGAAATGAATGAAGAACAAAGAAGAAAATGGGTTTAAAACCCCAAAGTTGCGGCTGGCGGTTCCCAAGGGGGTGTGGGGAACCGCCATTTACTATTCACTTCCTGCCATTTCCCCATTTTGCTCTATATTCGCATTTTGACCCCCGGAACTCTTGATTTGATCCCGGATTGGTCCATTTTTGATATATAAGCCTTGAGAGTGCTTAAAACTTGTTGGAATTGGTCTAGAGGACCTCTGGAGATTTGAATCTTGGTAAAAATCCATTCAAGAATTGAAAAAAAAGTCCCCCAGATGAGAAGAATCAAAGGCACCGCAGCCTGAAAGTGGCCGAGAAACGGCAAACTCCCGTCGTTTTGGGATTGATTATGAGTTGTCTTAGAAAATGGACATTTGAGTCTACTGTCGCTTGAGAATTACATCCAGAAAGGACTTTCAGAAGATGGGTCAGAATGCGAGATGTTCAGAAAAGGTTAGAGTAAGCCTGACGTGTTGCAAGAATGATTGCGTTGGTCGAAGCACCAATATGAGTCTCAGAAAGAATCAGCAGGGCCTCCAGAATATGTGCTCGCGTCCCAGAAACCTCAGATATCTCCTCAAGCAGAGAATTTCCAGATATTGTCAAGGTATAACAGAATTCGTGCATCTCTCAGAATCATAGGATCTCCCCAGTAGAGAACTTTCAGAATTAAGTTTCTCGCAAGCATCATGTATCCACGGGTTGCCTCCAGATAAAGGGTATCTCTCAGAATTTGAGCATCAAAATCGCCTCCAGAATACAAGGTTTATGCCAAGCATCATGTATCCAGGGTTGCCTCCAGAATGTAGGGTTTCTCTCAGAATCGTGGGTTGCCTCCAGAATGTAGGGTTTCTCTCAGAATCAGAATCGTGGGTCGCCTCCAGAATACAAGGTTTATGCCAAGAATCGTGTATCCGTGGGTTGCTCTCAGAATGTGGGGTTTCTCTCAGAATCGTGGGTTGCCTCCAGAATGTAGGGTTTCTCTCAGAATCAGAATCGTGTATCCAGGGTTGCCTCCAGAATGTAGGGTTTCTCTCAGAATCATGTATTTTTCAGCATCGCATATCAGGGTTGCCTCCAGAATGTAGGGTTTCTCTCAAAATCAGAATCGTGTATCTGTGGGTTGCTCTCAGAAGAAGGGTCATCTCTCAGAATTTGTGTATCTCTCAGAATCCGTGCATCAGAACAGAAGATTTGTCCTCAGAAGAAGGGCCTGTTTCAGAAGAACAGAGGATTTGTCTCCGGCAGAGAGACCTGTTTCAGAAGATTTGTTTCTAGACCTGCCACAAAAGATTTGTCCTCGGAAAAAGGGCCTGTTTCGGAAGAACAGAAGATTTGTCTCCGGCAGAGAGACCTGTTTCAGAAGACTTGTTTCCAGACCTGTTACAGAAGATTTGTCTAGAAGAAAGACCTGTTTCAGAAGAGCAGAAGATTTGTCTCCGGCAGAGAGACCTGTTTCAGAAGATTTGTCCCCAGCAAAAGGACTCTACATCAGCAATCGTCCCCAGCAAAAGGACTCTACATCAGCAATCGTCCCCAGCAGAAGGACTCTACATCAGCAATCGTCCCCAGCAAAAGGACTCTACATCAGCAATCATCCACAGAAGAAGGACCTGTTTCAGCAATCGTCCCCAGCAGAAGGACTCTACATCAGCAATCGTCCCCAGCAGAAGGACTCTACATCAGCAATCGTCCCCAGCAAAAGGACTCTACATCAGCAATCGTCCCCAGCAGAAGGACTCTACATCAGCAATCGTCCCCAGCAAAAGGACTCTACATCAGCAATCGTCCACAGAAGAAGGACCTGTTTCAGCAATCGTCCCCAGCAGAAGGACTCTACATCAGCAATCGTCCCCAGCAGAAGGACTCTACACCAGCAATCGTCCCCAGCAAAAGGACTCTACATCAGCAATCGTCCCCAGCAGAAGGACTCTACATCAGCAATCGTCCCCAGCAGAAGGACTCTACACCAGCAATCGTCCCCAGCAAAAGGACTCTACATCAGCAATCGTCCCCAGCAGAAGGACTCTACATCAGCAATCGTCCACAGAAGAAGGACCTATTTCAGCAATCGTCCCCAGCAGAAGGACTCTACATCAACAATCGTCCCCAGCAGAAGGACTCTACATCAGTAATCGTCCCCAGCAGAAGGACTCTACACCAGCAATCGTCCAGTTGTTTGACATGACTCAGAATTCATCCAAGATACTTCGCTATTTCAAGAGTCGTCCAGGATACAGATGACGCCTACGAGCCTTAAGATCAGAAGAATAACTTTGACAAAAACCTCAAGAATCATCCAAGATACCTTTAGCATATTCGACTGTGAGAGAGAGTCGTTGCATCCTTTGCATTAGATTTTGCATCTAGGGAACCCTTGAGGATGATTCCTCCAGCACTTTCACATTTCATGTTTTCATATTGCACCAGCATCCTAGGATAGGAGCATTTCATCCGCATTGTTGTTGTTTGTTTGTTTTCCGTCTTCTCGCGCGCTTGAACTACGCCCTGGTCTGATTCCTGGAAAGGATACGTAGGCAGCTCCAGCGGAGCACGACCAGCATCAGCTTCAACTTAGCCGCCTCTACCCAGCATTGCATTGCATTCTTGCATTTGTAATTTCTTGATTTTTTTTCAGATTTTGAATTTCTTGATTTTGCGGATTTTTGTTTTTCCTAAAACCTCTCAGTATGGTTATTTGGGTGCCTTCAAGGCTTTGGGACTCACTTGCAGTTCACGTTGTTCACAACAAGTTCTGCCAAAGAGGGGCAAACTGTAGACACCCAATTTTGACCACACTGATAGGATTTAGGGTGGACAACGTCTTGGAAGATTCGATGATGAAAAGTACCCCGTGGAAGGTACTGGATTCCACACAATCAGAAGATCGGACTTCGGAAAGTGACTTCAAGCTCAGAAAAGCCCTTTTCCATGGATAAATCCCGGTTTTGTCAAAATCATCTCTCAGAATTCATATTCTCTCAGGGTTATATGAACATTAAGTGTTCTAAACGCAGTATTCTAGGTATCCAGAGATTCAATTTTAAAGAAAAGTTCGAAATCGACGCACATTTGAAAGCAATTTTGGAAAAGACGTCATTTGATTTCAAAAAGACGACGAAAGTTCCGGAGGACTTCCGGACTTCAATTGGACTTCAATTCTCATTATAAAACCTCTGGAAATATTTTTATACTGAAATTCAACCTGACAGCTTTCCAACGGTACGTAAACGGACGATTTCGGACACCAAAAAGCATTTTTACAAAAATCTGGAAAAGCAGTGCGCATGAAATTTGAAACAGAGCTTGTGGGTGACCAGAGGGACCCAAATAGTAAATGGCGGTTTTGGGTATGGGGGTGGCGGGTCCCACCATAACCGCCACTTCCATTTGTGTCCTCCACGAAGCTTTTTGAGTTCCAGACCCTTCTAGAAGCTTCCCACTGCGAGGAAATTGCCTGGAAATTGCGTTTAGGCTCCGAAATGGCCATTTTAACCCTCTTTTAAGCTCTAAAAATCCTGTTTTAACCCTGAAACTTAAGAGCTAAGTCTTCAAAACTCTATATAAGATCTCATACATCTCATATGAGATCACATCTTAACACACTAGACACTTGGAAGAGATACACTTGAATATACTTGGAGATACAAACACACATAGAAGCACATACAAGAGAGATAAGTATACTTTGAATATACTTTCAATTTAGGTGAATTCTAGAGAGAGAAAATTATGAATTGAATTTAGATTAACTTAGGCTAATTAGACCACAATTTGAACATCAATTGCCTCCCTCAACTTCCATGGATGAGTGCTTGAAGAACACTTGAATAACACTTGAAGAAGAAGATCTTCAAATCAATTTTGGTCTTGTAATTGAGAATCCTTCAAGAGGTAAACACTATAGTTCATCTCTAATTCCTACTTTGTATATATAGATCTATAAGATTTGGATCTAACTTAGTTCTATTTCTACTTATTAGAACACTCATCTTCCTCCTCTCATGTTCTTCACACACTCACATAGTTAGATCCAAATCTCTTTGATTTTTATTGATAATTTACAATTAGAGATTGTTTTTCACTTTGATTTTCAATTTTGGTTTCATTCTTCAATTTTAGTTTAGATTCATGCATACATGATTATATATATATACATATATCTATTTTGAATTCCATGATGGTATGGAAATATGATCTATGAGAAGGATGATTTCTATGTTCATACCTATCTCTTGATTATTCCTATTACCTAGAATTCCTATTGAATTTCATCTCCAACATGATATTTATAAGTCCCTTTGATCCTTGATCTAAAAGTTCTTCATAGAACTTGAGGGCTAAATTGATTGGGAATCATGATAATTAAGTTGATCTATGAGTTTGATCTCTCTAATAAGCTTCAACTATCACTAAAATGTTTTCCTCACACTTTAAAATGAACTAGATAAAAATTCAGCAAAGCAGATTGGTTTTGTCCATTAGATTTGGTCCATCAAAACCCATAGTTTGATGGATTTCAAATTTTCTGGGTAAACTTTGATGAATTAGCTTTCATCCGGTCCGTTTTGAGAGCTTTTAGGATTCATATACTATTTTTAGAAATTGTTGAGAAATCGGTTGACAGATTTGAACATCGTCTCTTTGTGCTTGAATTTCAGAAAATCTATAATAGTTATCGACGTTCCGCTTTTTGGGGATGATTCCTAACTCATATATCTATATGCCGATGTAAAATCGTGAGCATACGATCGAGTTAGGATCGTTTTCTAAGCGTTTAAAGTTGATACAACTATTCTGGAATTTTCTAAGTTTAATTACAAATATGATTATGTATACAAAATGGTCATACCTTGATCACTCAACAACAATTGATGAATAAAACTTGGTTTAGAAATCACCTAGGATAAATGGATGAGAGATCAAAAGCTTAAATCAACTTGGTTAACATGATTCATGAACTTCTATTATACTTCTATTATGTTTTGCATTCATTTGTCAAATGATACCAAATTTCCAGAATAACAGAGTCTGTTTAAAACACTTTTTCAGAAACCTTGTGATTACAGAATGTCCATGGGTTTATTTTTATCATATACTACAATGAAATAGCTTTCTTTTGACACCAAATAGAGCTTCATATGATTTTTGTAGATTTAATTATGATTTTTACAAGAACAGTGGACAGTCCTGATCCACTGTTCCCAAAGCATTTATTTCTCAAACAATAAAATTGATATTGAGGTCCCACTTTTTGGAGAAGTTCCCTAAGACATGTATCTAACTTTCTGTAAAAGGGTTTTTATCCAGCTCATGTTTAAGACCACTTTTGATAGGATTCATTAGAGGTTGCTGAATCTGGAAATTTGATTGATGACATGTTTTCTTTGTTTATCATGCATATCATTTGTTTGCTTGTATTTTTGCAATGCTTTGGGTATTCTTTGGTGTCTTAGTGCAGAGAATTAAGTGCCTCGGACCCGGACTTCGATTTGTGGTTTGCCTCGTCTACATGTGGCTTAGTGCCCATGTATCATGTACTATCTCTATCCTTTCTCTTAGAATTTTTCTAGGTTTACAACTTTGATTTCAACGACACATTTCCTTTAGGATAAGTCTCCGTTTATATGATTATTTGTTAGAGACATCTTATCTAGGATTGTTGCATGATTGCATTGCACGTTTACATTCTTTTTGCTTTCGCGACTCCGCTTGAGTCAACCAATGTAAGTCTTCTCGTTCCCTTTGCATATCATGACATGTTTACTTTATTTGCATCGGTCCCGGGCGGGACTAGCCACTGTGAGTATACTTCTCCCTTGTATTGCATGAGCATCCGCTTTCTACTTGATTTAGTCTCTTGAAATGATTTTCATTAGATGTTTCTTTTTGCCATGTATATATCTATCTAGTATATTTGAGGAAACAACATCTATTATGAATTAATAACAAGAATATTTGAATCAAGGCCTACCATTCGGTAGGGCGAGGAGGGGGTGCTTTAGTCCTGCTTGGGCTCCTTCCCCTCTCGTACCAAGACCCCCGAACCTTGTTTCTGGTAATGAAGGGCGAGTAACCTTATTCAATTTTGGGCGAGTCAAGCTTGGGTTTCCTAATTCCCGATAAAAATTAGGTGGCGACTCTTTGTCTCTAGGATCGCGTGAGGAAGTCCTAGTTTTCCCTGAAGTGTGCTCCTTGGGATCCGTCCCGGGACACTATCGAGGGAGAGCGTCAGGACCTCCTCCTCCATTCGCGACGGTCCACAATCTGACCAATCTTCTTCTTTACCGGTACCACATTTGGCGACCAAGTAGGGTGCTTGATGGGCTTAATGAACCCGGCATAAAAGAGTTTTTCCACCTCAGTCTTAATCTGGAGTTCTAGTTCATGTCGAAACACCCGAGGCGCTTGTTTCACTGGCCGGTGGTTAGGATCGACGTTCAGCTTATGTGCTACTAAGGACGTATTCAGTCTCGGCATCTGGTCGTAAGTCTAAGCGAATACGTCGATGTATTCCTTGAGAAGGAAAACCAGAGTGACTCGTTCCTCCGATGTTGTTGCTTTGGAGATGAAGGTGATATGAGGGGTTCTTCCTTCTGGTGCGAGGTTGATTTCCTTTACTTCCGGTCCTACGGTGCGTGGTCCATCCCGGAACGTTTTCAGAGCAATCCCCGAGTTTGGTAGTTTAGGGCGTTTCTGATCGGGAGAGAACAAATCCTAATTATACACCTTAATTCACATTTGTTAGTACTTTTTTATCCTATTTTTGTATATTTTTACTTCATTTTCTATTTTCTGTCAGGATTTGGAGAAAAGTAAGGATTCCAAGCTAAATGGGGTGAAAAAGCAAGCTGAAAGAAGCTGAAAAAGGCACATCGCTCGTGCGGCCCGCTTGCGCGAAACCCAGTAAATAACTCGCGCGACCTCCCAGAATCGCTCTCACGCAACCTATGCAAAAAAGTGAAAATGCGTATTTCAGTGTACTGAAGACTCCTACGCGAACGAAACTGCCTAATTACGTCTGGAAAGCTAAATACAGCCGTTTTAGTGCGAATTAGGTTAGGAAAGCTTCCAAACTTGCTACAAAACTATATATATCCCAAATTAATTCAATTCTTGGGGTTAGCAATTATTATACACACAATATACAACCACACTTTCAGCCATTAAAGAGAGGAAAGCAAAGAGAAGAAGAAGAAGACCAAGGATTCCCATGGCCTCCTCCATCAACCTCTTGCCGTTTATCAATTCTATGGCCAACTAAACTCAAGATCTAGGGTTTCAATGAAATCATAGCAAAGTAATAGGGTGCATTTCATGTTTTTATTTTAGTTTATTATGTATGGATGACAGTTACATGTTCTGAGGATTTTTATAAATAAATCGTGCTTTTATTGATTAAATCATTACCTTAAAATTTTACTCTTGTCTTAGATCTATTTTAATGATAGTGTGCTCAATGATCTATGCTTGCTGTGCTTGTTTAGATTATTTACATGTAATGGTGCTTAAATTGAATTGTGCTATCAAGTATCTGAATAGTTCATGCCTAAATTAGACGGATTATACCACAACCCTAGTTTAGTGTGGGATAATTCGTGCAATCCGAAGATGGATTATGTTGGTGCTTGAACCATAGTTATTTTCTTGACGGAGGAATTGGGCTTGTAGCTACAATTGCCCATTATCATCCAACTTAATAAGCTAAAGTAATTCGTAAATACCCTTATTATGAAGCTAGTGGTGGATTTGCAATCCTAGGTTCCTTAAACTTATTATAAAAACAACATTTAATTTTTTTCATAATTTAGATTTACTTTTATTGTTATTAGTTTAATTCAAATTAAATCCAAAATCCGTTTTTCTTAATCAACTAAATTTAGGTTTTAAAAATTAAAGTGCGTAGTATTCAACCTCTATGGATTCGACCTTTACTTCCACACTGCAAATCTTTTGAAGTAAAGCATAAGTAAGCATACTTTTATATCTTGATTCTGACAAGATCAATTTCTATGGTATTGCATCCTGGGGCTTTAGAGCCGCATGGTGAATCTTCTGGCCCCGATCCCACCCACCATCATAAGTAGTGGTATACAAAGCGTCCATCGAGGAGTTTGAATCAGATGCATTATGGGGAAACGCTACGGTGACGTTTCTGTTTCTCCTTCGGGAAAAAATCTTCTCTCTAAGCGTCTTCCCATTTTGGGATGGTGAGGTCACGTGGTGAGACTAGTGGTGTGGTTCCCTCCTCAGAGCATATGTCATCAAATAGCTCTGCTTCCGCCATATGAGCCTCGTGATTTCTGAATAGTTTTAAGGTCCCGACTATAGTGAATACTTTCCTTCCCTCACTAGTATTCACTTTTCCTTTCATGCACTGATGCTAGGTGGATGGTACGATGCTGAACGTGTGCATCCATTTGTGTCCTATCAGGAGGTGATAAGAGGTATCTTCATCTATCACGTGGAATTGGGCCGGTGCTTGGAACTTTCCGAGGTGAAGCGATGTGCATTGCCGAACCCTGTGATGTCCATGGCCTGCGGGATAAGTCTCTCATAGGAGATACCAGTGGCCCTGAATGTGGTTAATGGCATGATGTTAAGGGAGGCTCCTCCATCAAGCAATGCTCCTTTGAATTCCCTTTCGTTGACCGTGGCCGAGACACACAATAGGCGATTGTGCGAATGTGGGACCTGTATGACTGCATTCGTGAGGGTGATTGCTGATTTGGCCTCTAGAGTAGCACGACGAATGGAACCCCCAATGGCTACGCAGGCTTGTTGGTAAGTTTCCACGACCTGTAGGATGGCCTTGGTGGCTTCAAGGCGTGCTTCCTAACAGAATCCAACCTGATCAAAGAAGTATCTGAATTTGGTGAGGTTTTTGACCTTTGATGTCTTGAATTCTATGGTGCTCTGGGATGGGTTTGCCATGGTCATACAGGTGGAGGGGCTTTTATCCATTGGTGGTATGTCTTTTTCTTCATCGACAAGTTCAATGAGAGGAGCCGTTACTTCCATAGGTGACAACGTCCTAGGGAGGTCAACGGCAGGAGATACAATTTTTCCCGAATGGTGGGAAACTATGTGGAAAAAGACCATATTAATAGCTCATTCGTTGTGTCCCCAAAGTTGCCGAGGTGTTTCGTCAGCAGCATCCGGCTAGGTGGTGGTCACCAATTCTCCACTGGCTATTTTCCTATGGAAAATGACGCAAAGGGCCCAACAGTCTTTGGTGGCGTGCTTTACTATCTGGTGATAAGCACAGTAGTTATATTTGGCCTTGTCACCTTCGATCAGAGGCCTTGTTGGTGGTCAAATGGTGATTACCTCGTCTCCTACCCATTTTTTGAGCACGGCATGTACTTCCTTCATGCTGCAAGGAAAAGGGGCTGGTGTGTCGGTTTCATCCCTTCTACACTTGTTATCATTATATTCCCGGTCTTGTCCACCTTTTCTTTTCTCAGTTACAGCAATAGGCGGGTAACGATGAGGTGTCAAAAGGCGAGCATCCTGGTGCATCCTCGACGGTATTCTCACATCTTTTGCTAAATTTCGGGCAGCAAGCATGAGATCTGAAAATGCCAGGAATGAGTGATTGATGAGTTGAATCCTGTAATCATGGAGCATCCCGTGTACGCAAAGCTGGATGAGACCTTCTTCAATGGTGTTGTCGTGGTATTCCATGGCGAGATCATGAAATATGTCCACATATTTAATCAAGTGCTCATTTTTGCCTTGGACTTCTCGGGAGAGGGAGATGGTGGTAACCTTTTCTGTCACAGTGAAGAATTTTGCGTGGAACATTGATGCCAGCTGAGCCCAGGAACTGGCGGAACTGGGCTCCAGATTGGCATACCAGGTGTATGTCCGATCGGTCAAAGATTTGGAAAACTCTCGGAGACGTAAGTTTTCGTCATCTCGATAGGTGCCGAGACTGTCGAAAAATCTCGCTACATGTTCTTTGGAGTTTCCCCACCTGTCGTCGTATCTTGCGAAGTGTGCATTGTTGTATCCATCTGGATAAGGGAGACTAGCCAACTTGAGCGGATAAGGAGGTCGAATGTCTAGAGTTGGAATATGAGGGGTCGACAGAGCTCAGTGATTCCACCTCAGCCAAGGTGACGAAGCCGGTGGCGGTTTGCTTCTCTGCTTCAAGGACAACGCCAATGGGTGTTATTCCCTTTTGTGCATTCTGCTAATTGTTAACATCGAAAATATTAATTGAGGTTCTGACAGCGTCGTCCATCCCAGAGGTGCCGTTTGGTGCTGCTGGGGGAGTTGTCTTCTGGGCCATGGTGGTCAAGGTTTCAATGATGAGGCGATTCTGTTCTTATAGGCTTTGAAAATGCTTTTGCGGTCCCTCTATTTGTTCTAACCTCTTAAAGATGTCGAGCTCGACGTCTGTAGCGATGGACTCTTGAGAATCACGAGTCTGTGATTAAGCTGGATTGATGCTCAATGGGTTGGCGTTAAACCAGGTAGGTTGGGTTTTGGACTTCCTGGGGCGTCCGGATTTCTTAGGAGGTAGTTGTTCTCGTTCGCTAACCATTCTTGCAAGTATATCTCCCACTGTGGTCGCCAAAATGTGTGAGTTCTTTTTATGATGTATGAAAGAGATACAGAGAGATATAACACGCAAGCTTGGATTAGTACACGTGGAACAATATATGGGGTATAAGTGAGAGTACAACTAGTTAATAGGGTATAATAATAATAATGAAGATAATGGGATCCGGAGAGACTTCGGGTTTGGATGAGAACCGAAGTAGCCCCAAGTGAGAGAGAGAGAAAGCAGCATGTACCTTGCCGAAGGGTGATGGGTGAATATTGGAATAGAACGAAGGGTGGAGTAAGACGAAGGCTATAATAAAAGGAGTGGTCTTGTTGAGATGAAGGATATCTAGGGCCAAGAATGCTAGTACAACGAAGGGTGCTAGAAACCGAAGGTGTTGGTGGAGGCGAAGGGTCAAAGTAAGGCGAAGGGTCTAATTGAGCTCAAGACAATGGGAATGCTTTGTTAGTGGCTGAGGGTAGGAATAACTGCTAGTCCTTTTACTCAACTGTAGGATTAAGTCGTATTGGATTATTGGGTATAGTAAATGAGGCGGCTTATTTATACTTAAGGCAGGTGGTGTATTTGAAAAGCTTTGACATGATAGAGCGAAGCCGAGTTGGCATCCTCTTACTGGGCTGTTTGTAGGTGGGTGGCTTAAATGCTCCTATTTAAGGTGGTTGGGATCATTAAATGGGATGTAGACGAAGCATATATTGAGCTGGCAAAGATAAGTGAGAGGGAAATATTAACGTTTGGTGGTGAACCAATATCATTGGTCAGTAAAGAGTGGGAAGGAATGCTACTGGTGCAGAGGTTTAAGCGAGTGGGGATACCAAGGCTTTTGCTATTGGCTCTGAGAGGTTAAGCGAGGGTGAGTGCCGAGGCGTACAAATGGTTTCAGCGAGGGAGGGAACCAAGGTATTTTCTATTGCTGCAGTTCGTTAAGCAATCTTGAAATGACTAAGCACCGATGGTCAAAGGTCCGGACGAGCTTTGCTGTGCTGAGATTCTCTTAATGGTCGTGGGGTTGGTTGGGGTAAGGCACGTGTGAAAGTCACGCCTCTCTCTCTCTTTGAGACCAACCCTAATATTACCCATGGGGCGCAAGTTAGGAAGATGCCTTCGGTTCTAGCCACCTAACCACGAGTTTCCGAAATACTAACGGACTTGATCACCCTTCGATACTGCTTTCAGACCAAGGGTGGATGTCCGAGAGGTGAGTATATGTATTTGAAGTGGGCTTCACAGTCTTGGAATTTCACAATGGGCTCCACGCAATGGGCCCATTTGAGGTGAGCCTTCGGGAGTGGTGAACTTTGGAAATGAGCTTCGAAGTCTTGGAGCTTCACAATGGGCTCCACGCAGTGGGCCCATTTGAGGTGAGCCTTCGGGAGTGGTGATCTTTGGAAATGGGTTTTGACAAATGAGCTCATCTAAAGTGAGTCCTTTTTTTAGTTATAGAATCTCATAGTATACTCTGCGGGTGGGCTCTGTTCGTGGGTATTCTGAAGTGGGCTAGCGGTGGTTATTGTTGGAGTCCATGTGGAGTCGGTGATGTTGTTACACGTGGAGTCGTTGGTGATGTGTATTGGCCAAAGTGTATGAGTCATCAACTATTATCTACAATAGGCTAAAAGTTTGTTGTTTAATTGAAACATCACGTTGCTAGTTTAAGATTAGTTTTAAATAATCGTACAGTTAATAAGAATTATATATGTATATATATAGGGGTTGTTAACCTATAACATGATGGTTGTAAGTTAACAGCATACAACCGCCCTTTTAGCGACGAAAAACTGGTTTTTAGCGACGAAATTTTTGTCACTAAAAGTTCTAACTTTTACCAACAAAAATTTTCGTCACTAAAAATTTATTTTTCGTCGCTAAAAGTCTCATACGTTGTAAGTTAGCAAATCCCTATATATATATATAGAGAGAGAGAAGTAGGGCAAAACATAAGCATGGCACGGGGCCATGGTCCGTTAGGATTTTCAAATAATTTCACTTTTTCCTTAACAGGTCTAGAATATTTAGATTTGGCCCCTCCACCTTGGCTATACACCCTCTCCTTAAAAAAGAAAACTAAATAGTGGCGCTTCAAAATTTTTTAACTTTTTCCAATTATAACATTCATTGTCAAAGGCTACAAGCAAAGAATTACTACATACTATAAGAATTAAAAGAACAAATAAATCTTCATTCTCTGAAGTGCCAGAATACCTCAAAATAGTGAGCTGTAATTTCTTAAACGTAAAAATGTTAATACTCCAAAGAGAAATGCATACACCTAAATAAGAAACGTGCTCATATTGATAACTAAATCTCTTTTTTAATTATAAAACAAAAGAACACATAATTACATTTTATTACAAAATTTGCATCCACACATCAACGAGTAAATAGTTTAGGTGTCTCAAACAGTATTTGGCATTTTCCTACTTGAAGATATGCTAAAAAGGATAATCTTTTCGGGAACGCTATCTTGAAACCCCGTATGGCCCTCTAGGATGGTCTAAAGGATTACTCGGCCGCCCAAAAATGAATTCCTGATTTACCCCCGATTCTAAAATAGAGATCATATAGGGCGAGAGGGATTTAACACGTTTTTAAGTACAAGTTACAAGCGTCATGCCAAAAAAACACATGTAAATAGTCGGAAGACAGCTAATTAAGAAATATTCGTTTCAAAATAATTAAACTAATCCTCTTGGCTTCTACCATTAGAATGGTGGGAGTTATGAACTGGTGGAGGTATTAAGTGGCGAATCTTAAAATCAGCTTATTTCACCGCCAGGACACCACAGCACAGTGTGTTTATTAAAAAAACTATGAAACCAACAGTCAGCTTGCGCCTTTTTTTATTTTTCTTTCTCTTTCTCTTGATTTGGCACCAAGTTGATGAAACCGAAGTCATAATAAAATAAAAAAGGTAAATATCACATGCTTCTCTTGAGGTTTAGCTTTAATATGCATATCTCCTTTCACATTTCAGGAATCACACTTATCTCCCTTATTTTAGAATTTATTATTAGATTTCCCCTCCTTTTAACAAATCGTTAGAAAATTTAAGGGAGTATACCACTAAAATTTAAAAATAAGGGAATTAAATGTGATTCCTGAAACATGAAAGGGAGATACATGTATTAAGGTCAAACCTCAGCCGAGGTAGGAAATATTTACCCAATAAAAATGTTGCTTTACCATTTCTTTTCTTTTTCTTTTATTTATTTATTTATTTATTTTTTATATATTTTCTTTTTTGTTGCTTTTACCCATTTTGCACTTGAATATCACTTAAATCTTCCCCAACAATAACATTTACTCGTAAACGAAATTTCAGTAATTTTTTTGATAAATGGGAGGAGAGAAGTTGAACACCCAGCACTTGAGCACGAATGGTGGACTTTACTACCAAGGTACGACCGTAATCCTAAAATTTCAAGATTTAATAGACTATAAGAATTGTCATTTCTTAAGCAAGTTGTAGCATTTTTTTTTAAAAATTAATTATGCATCATTTCACTGTGGTAGCAGCTACACAGTGAATACAATGCTATCATGGAACAAAAACGTTGGGGGTCTAGGTTCAATTCTTGTTAACAATGATGGATACCTAAAAAAAATACATAAGCAACAACTTAGCATGGGCTACATAAGATCTAGCCTATTTTATAACAAAAAGGAAAAATAAAAGAAAGAGAAGTATAAGGCCTAGAATAAAAGACAAAAGGCCATATTTCATAGGCGATAATCTTGGATGATAATGGATATTTATGGGTTGTTACAACATAATTAATTAGAAAACATTAGTCTAGGGTCCTTGATATGCGGCCCATAATAATAAAAAAAAGGATAGCCCATATTAAACTATGTCTGTAAAGATAGGCGCGCACATCATTTAATCATACAAGTCCATTTTTTTTTTTTTTTTTTTTCAGACGATAGTGCCCCTCATCTCATGTCTACACACTACAAGAAAATTGACTATTAGTGACGAAAATCTTCGTCGCTAAAGGTCAGATTTTCGTCACTAAAGGTCTTTAGTGAGGAAAAAAATTTCGTCGCACGTTCGTCGCTAATTCCTCGACGCAAAAGGTCTTTCGCGACGAAATCACATTTCGTCACCAAAGAGTAGCATTTAGCGACGAAATTTTTAGTCGCGAAAAGTGTATTTTTCTCAACGAACAAAATTTCATCACGAAAGAGTCCTACTATTAGCGACGAAATTTCGTCGCTAAAAGTACCCTTTAGTGACGAATATTTCGTCAGGAAAAATGTATTTTTCCCAACGAACCAAATTTCGTCACAAAAGAGTCCTACAATTAGCGATGAAATTTCGTCGCTAAAAGTACCCTTTAGTGACAAAATATTTCGTCGAAAAAAGTGCATTTTTTTCAACGAACCAAATTTCGTCACCAAAGAGTCTTACTATTAGCGACGACATTTCGTCGCTAAAAGTACCCTTTAGTGACAAAATATTTCGTCTGGAAAAGTATATTTTTCCCAATGAACCAAATTTCGTCACGAAAGAGTCCTACTAATAGCGACGAAGTAAGTTTCGTCGACAAAAGATCTCTATTCCCAACGAAATATTTCATCGCTAAAAAGTAATCATTAGTGATGAAGTAAGTTTCGACAACCACCACAACCACCATCATCAACCCCAAGCGTCATTGTCTCTGGCACAACGACTAGCCATCACCGCCTTCGAGCTTGACGATCATCCATCGCCAATGACATCGCTTACTATGAAGTCTAGAGAAAAGGCAATGAGAGAAAAACTATAGAGAGAGAGAGAGAGAGAGGTGGAGGACAGTGAGGATCGATCTAATCGAGAAAAGGTATGGCTCATATATGTATATAAATATTCACATCGTGACGAAGCTTAAGCACGTCTGCCTATAGAAACCCCAATTTTGACTGAACTGTTAAACTTAGATAATGTTCGGCGCGATTCAGCATTCCTCAAAGGACGATTCATAAACTTCTGAGAGCTCTACGATCTATTTTTCACATATTTTGAGCCAAAAATGCCAAAAGGCCCCAGGGATGACATTCTTGTGAACTTTGAGGGAAAATACGCGTTATAGATAAATAAGAACGCTTGGGATAATTCGTAGATCCAAAGGAGTAGATTCAAGAAAAGATTCAAAGCTCAAATTTGATGTTTTGTTAAAAAAAAATAGAGAGAACAGATTCAATGAAAATTCAAGAAACATAGCCTTTAAAACACTTTCAAAATAAATTTAACTTATTCTAGACTACATTAACTTTCCAAGGGTATATTATTTGTAATTTTTGGAGTTAGAGTAAATTAGATAAGAATTTTCAAAGGATAAAATATAAAAGAATTAGAGAAAAATCAAAAAATAAATAAAAAGGCAAGAGCCAACACTCAAGACTTCCAGCTGACACTCGCTGAGTGTCGGTGAATGCCGCAGATAACACATTGAGTGTCACGCTGGACACTATCATGAAAAAAAATGTGCTCTAGAATCCTCATTGGATTTATAGAATATCCCAAAATGACCCCGTTTCTTTAGTGTGTATTTAGCACCTATAAGTCATACTTTTCATGCTGAGATCATCATAAAAGGACTAACTTACCCCCACTTCAATTACCCTATAAATATAAACCTTGTTCAAAGAGAGAGGAGCTTGATTGGTTTTTCTTTAAATGTAAAATTAACCTTCTTCAAAGAATTGTAGCATGCTGAGATTTTAATATAAGCTTTTCATGGAATTGATCTTCAGAAGCTTTGAATCATTGATTTCATAGAGGGAAAGTGAGGAATTTGAATTTGTTTGAAGAACAACAGTTTGTAAATATCAAAATCACTCTAAAATAAGAAGAATTTGGTCAAAATGCCAGAAGGGAAGAAGAGCTTGAAGAAAAACTTTGAAGATGCACTTTGGAGATTGATCAAATTCAATCAATCCTCTATAAATCTGAGGAATTCCAGAGGTAATTCTCTCATTTTAAATCTCATATGTCACAATTCAATCACAATTTGTAGATTACTAGGACTTTTACACATTTTACAAAGTCTGCTCCTCATCCTTTCTCCACACACCACCTAATCAAATTGTCACCTAATCAATTGTGATTAAATTCCCATGATTGGTTGTTGATTTGGGCCTAGATGATCACATAACCTATATAAAACATATTTTCAATCAAATTAAGCCATGGATAATCCAAATTTATATTGATTTCATCTTTTCTCTCTCATGCACTTCTCTTGGAATCTATGAAACACTGACACTTCAAAAATTAAAGCGTACTAGTCTTAGACACGTGTCAGAAGTGGACACGTGCCCGACACGCTAGGACACTCACAGAACACTTAAGTTCCCTTTTTTTTCATCAATATAAACCTAGCCCTCACTATGCATAAAGCCACAAACCTAAGAAGGAAAAAAGAAAAAAAAGAAACAAAAAAGAATAAGACAGAAGTAAGAAGGCGAAGCGACTGTGGACACACGAAACTCCACCTCTTTGTTTTGCTTTGAGATTGTTTTGAAAGAGAAAAAGAAAAGGTCTGTTGAAAATAGATACAGAGTCGCCACTTGGTCTTTAGGGAACCAAGAAATCCAATTTCACTCACCCAAACGGATAAAGGGCACCGGTCTTTCATAACCAAAGAACTTGGCTCGGGATTTTGGTACGAGAGAGGAAGGAGCCTTTGTCTTGACTAAAACACCCTCAACTCGCCCTGTCTTTCGACGGGCCTCAATTAGCATCCAAATAATCATCTTTTACTATGTTTGGTTCGACAATTAATACTATGATAGTATATTACATTTCATAAGAAAATTAAAATGGAAAATCAAAAGATAAAATATCATTCATAAGATCTAAGCCAAATATCACACAATGTAAAGGTGAAAGATCATACAAACAAACCTAGGAAAAATCATCTAATCACATATCAAGTAATCAAGTTATCCTAATTTAAAGGGGACATGAATTGTTCTTGAAACAAATAATAAAATAAATCAAAATATACTTAGCAAGCTATAATGATGCATGTTAATCTTTGAGAAAAGAAGACCTCTCAATCCCCGAGATGGACGAGAAAGGAAGATTAGATCGAGAGGAAGCATGAGCGTATGATCAAGTTCATTCCTTATAATCTTCTTAGATTAGGAGTTACAAAAGCCTAAATCTTGCATGGATGCAATGTATGATCCTAGAATGTGCAAAGGTTGTAGTGTGTTTGTGTACATGGGTTTTCTAGAGTGACTTCGAAGTCTAGAAGATGAATGAATGCATGGAGGAAATCATCATGGAATATGTACAAATATGGTAAGGACCACTTGCTAGGATATGAACTAATTTGAAGTACATATAAGCATCAAATCAAAGGATGGAAGTAAAAGTATACTTGTTGTGAATAGTGGACAGAATAGTGAGTTGACATTGTGGAAATTGAAAAGTAGGGTTAGAAATGTTTTTATGCATTATTTTTACGAAGATCATCCTTAGTGTGTCTAGAACACAAATCAAGAAGCCAATCCTCAATAACTATTACAGATTGAGAGAAATCATATAAACAATAGAGGTTATTTAGAAACAGAGTCAGTACTATCGACTGAAATGTTGAAAATCTTAGAAAATGAAAAAAAAAAAGATCTAGAGGCCCATATTATACAAAAAGTTTCCTAAGACACTGAAGTTCAAGGAAAAAATGAGTTGGGACAACTCTTTTGGAAAAGTTTTCTGTAAAAAACAAATTGAAAGTCAACAAAGCTGCCGTGACAACAAAAACAGAATATCTGGAGAGAATGTTTGGGGTCCAAATGGACCACTTTCAAGTATTTCCAAGTCAAACCAAAAATCGTGGGTGTTCTCTAATGAGTTAAGAAGACTTTCCAAGTGACCTCAGGTTAATTATTTGAGTATTGAGTCCTAGAAAAATCTTTGAACTCAGATTGGTCACTGTTTTGAAGATTTTTGAAAGAACTAGGGTTTTATTCTTTGAAATCAAAATGAGAGGTTTAAGAGGTGTTTTGAGATAGAGATTTTAAAAGTATATTTTCAGCAGTTAAATGGAGATTATGACCACTTGAAATATCAACATTTGAACCCATATCAAGAACCTCCAAGATTGTTGGAGACATTGTTTTCATTTTTGAAGACAACTTCAAGAATACATAGGAATGCATTGAAGTTGAAATCATCATCTATCGAACATGTTTTTGAGGTCAAGAGCTACTATCCATAAGGATTCACTCACCTCAAACTTCAATGCATAAGAACCTCCAAGATTGTTGGAGACATTGTTTTCATTTTTGAAGACAACTTCAAGAATACATAGGAATGCATTGAAGTTGAAATCATCATCTATCGAACATGTTTTTGAGGTCAAGAGCTACTATCCATAAGGATTCACTCACCTCAAACTTTATGTCATCATCTAGATGATGATAGACTAGTAAGTAAATAAAGAAAATAAAAAAGAAATGGGATTAAGGAGGGATAAGCATAATATGTAAACAAGCAAGTAAGTAATCAATAGCTGATATATTCATGATGATTTCGGACTTGTAGTTGGTGTTTCACTCATATATGGTGACTTTAGACATGGAAGAAGCTTCCTATCTCATAAATGCTCACTAAAATGGTGGTTGGGTGTATTGAATGTGAAGTAAATGGGAGTAATAAAGTAGAAAACAAATTTACAACTCACTTTTTAGTTGAAAATCAAAGAAAGAATCTCACTTTCACTCTCCTATCCATATCTTCTACAACTTTTCTCTCTATAACTTCTCTAAGCTTTGTATTTGCACCCCCTAAAATGAGAAGTCAAGGGGGGTTTATATAGGCCAATTTGGGGGTGATTTTGGGGTTTAGGAAGTGTTCCCATAGGTCCCAAACATCTGTTAATATAAAACTATGTCGTTTTGGTTTCTAATTAATCAATTTGGGTCCCCAAAAAGAAATTGCAAAAATGGACTATTCTGGAGGAGAGTACCGCAGCGGCATTGGGCATGTGCCACGGTGGCATTGGGCCAGTGCCATGACGGCACTGCTCCTCTGATGTCTAGATAATTCTATTTCGGATCCCAGAGGTTCCGCTATTCGTAAAAAGGCCCTATTTCGTCCGAAATTCACTAAAAATATGTATGAACTCCAAACTAAGGTTGTGATATACCGTTGGAGAGGTAATGGAGTCTACTTTATATAAAAAATATTTTGGAGATAGATCCCTTTTAAAAGTTTTGCGATATTCGCAATAAAAGCCGATTTGATCGCCTTTTCCACCTTCAGAAATTCATAATAAATTTGTTTTAAATCCAGAAAAAATGTGCGATATACCATCGGAAAGTTATTGATAGCTAGTATCCATGAAAAATGATTGAAAAATGATGCTGCACTCTGGTTTCAAAGTCAACTTTTAGGTTAAATCGATCAAACTGAGATTTACAAGAAGTTCTGGGAACCTCTAGGAGCTCCTAGGAACTGACGTTTTCGTCTGATTTTCTTTTTAAACTCATTTTAATACTTTTCTCATGATCTTAATGATTCCAAAACTTTTCAGCGAATTTGGATGATTTTGGTCAAACTTTGGTCAAATTTGATCAAACTTCGGTCAAACCAATCACTGGGACTTTCTGGGAACTTTTGGGACTTTCGGGGGTCTCTGGGCGCTGACAATTTCATTCGATTTGGCTTGAAAACTCATTTTATGACTTTCCTTATGCCATAGCATGTTTCCAGAACTTTTGGTCCAAATCTGGGAGTGTTTGGGTTTTCAAGGGCATTTTGGTCATTTGTACCACTTTCTGAGCATTTCGAGAGAGAGAACTTACTTTCGGGAGTCCTTTTTAAGTCATTTCAATCATTGTGAACCACCAAGCTATGGGTCTCCTAAATCTGGTACCCGACAAAATGGGGTGTCTACAGTTTGCCCCTCTTTAGCATGAACTTGCGAGGCAACGCATGTCGCAAGCGACTGCTAAAGCTTCGAAGAGATAGGTCTTTTTAGAGGCTATCGATTTAGGATAAAAGCATTGCAAAGGATGAAAAATGTGATGTTAAGGTCAGTGCTGGTTATGCTGTACGAGAGCTGCCTACGTATACCAAGGGTAATCAGACTAGGACGTGGTTCAGGACACAAAAGAACAAATCATAACAAGACAGGCGGATGCTATGCTATGAGGATGCAATGGATGGATGTGTACACGTCTAGTGTTCTAATACTAGCATGAGCTGATGTTGTGGGGTATGTGCCACTCCGAATAGACTTTATGTTGTGCTAGTGTTTACGACTGTGAAGTGGTGGCTAACTTGGATAAGGACATAAAAGCTTGGGAGACTCTGGGTCTCGGGGTAAACTTCCTTGAAATTTGGAAAGTGTGCTGGCAAGTGGATCAGACACAAGGCCCTTGAAGATAACAATTGAAAGGTGAGAGGGCTCACAAAGATCGATAACCGGGGAAATTTATGATAACCGAAGTGAGGATGCTCACAACAAATGAGAACGCTCACGGTGAGCGATTTGGTGAGAAAGTTTATGGTAAGTGAGGAGGCTAACTGACAGGGGAGATAAATGGAGTAAGGAAGCTCTCGATAAGTGAGGAAGCTCACGATAACTGACAGGTGAGGAAGCTCACGGTAGTTGACAAGTGAGGAAGCTCACGGCGACATAATAGATGATGAAGCTTATCAACGGGCGCAAGGCCGTAAAAGTTGGTTCTGATTTTTCGTTTATTTTCTGTTGGGGATATTGGGAAATTCTTTCTGAGAACCCCTCACGACTTCTCACCGAGAACCAGGATCCATCTCTGAATCCCTTATGGTTGATCAAATTCTGCTATGTTTAATCCAAAAGAGCTAGTTAGAGCCTTCGGGAGCCAATTTCTGTCTGTATCTGTCCGCTGGGGGTGGTTTCAGACTCCCCGAGAATCTTTCTTGACTGTAGACCGAAAAACAGGATCCATCTCTAAATCTCTCACTGTTGATCGAATTTCTTTGACCGAGAACCAGGATCCATCACTGAATCTCTCATGGTTGATCAAATCTTGCAATGTTTAATCCAAGAGAGCCGGTTAGCGCCTTCGAGAGCTGATATGTTTTTGGTTTTATCCTCGGGGGATAGTGTTGGATTCTCTAAGAACCTCACTTCGACTGCTTCTCGACCAGAGACCAGGACTCATCTCTGAATCTCACACGATTAATCAAACCTTCTAGGGCTTAATTCAAAAGAGCCGGTTAGGACCTTCGGGAGCTGACTTCTTTCTGCAATTGTCCTATGGGGATAATGGGGGGCTTTTTTGAGAGTCTTTCTTGACCGTCGATCGAAAACCAGGACTCAGATGTGTCACCTTTGACAGAGTGTTATGATGTTTTGCCTTTTGAGCCAGATAGTTTTCGGTTTGAAGGTGTAGTTGTGTGCTTGTCTTGGTTGGCGGCCATGTGACGATATATGTGCATTGTGATTCTATGATTGTTGATGTTACTTCGATGAGCAGCTTTGTGATAGTGAGTGTGTTTGCCTTGCAGGTGGGATAGTCTGTGAAACAGGGAGGTGCTGCCAAAATTTTGAATTTTGCTAAAGTCGCGACAGAAAACATGGCATTGTATGATCCCGCTCAACTCACAGCTTGGCTGAACATCACGGATGGTATGGAACGGATCAACCTTTTTAGCTACGGCTTGACCGAGCTGTTCTCTCTTCGCCAGATGGCTTTGAACGCCGAGTTCATGTGTGTTGCCATTGCCCATTGGGACCTGGTAAATCATGTGTTCAATTATAACGGCTTGGAGATGTGCCCCCTGTTTCAGGAGTTCTGTGCTATCCTCAGCTTTGATCCTGACTCTGACATAATTCTTCTATATGATAATACTCCCAGTCCTGCGCGAGGCTTGGTTGAATACTTGAACTGTTCTGCTGTTATCTCCCGCCGATAAATCCATGGTGAGGTTCTTGACATTGCTTCCATCATTGCCCGATATGCTAGTCCTGGAAATCCTAGCGTATATGATGCTATCCGCGGGGTTGCTTTGATATTATGCATGACTTTGCACTTTCTATTCTCGAGTACTTCCATTGACTTGGTGCACGTGTGCCTCAGGCTGAAACTGAGTAAGAACCCCATGGCCATGGTTCTGGCCGAAACTCTGAATGGTTTGGATCGTGCTTTTAATCAAGGAACTCTCCTTCTTTCTGGGGTATCTGTGGTGTTACAGGCTTGGCTCTACAAGCGCCTTCAGTTATGGACTGGTAGTGTGCCGCCAATTTACTTCCACAAGGCCATACTTTATTCCCACTATACTTTTGCCAACTGGGTTGGCATGATGGGTGCTTTATCTGAGGCCGACATTTGCTGGATTGTGGGGCATTGGGGCCTCCATGCTACGATCACCAGCCTCGGGGATTACCAGAGAGTCTGGTTGATGGGTCTGAGAGAGACTTCTTTCTATCATCCTCGTCGATTGGCCAGACAGTATGGGCGAGTTCAGGAGGTCCCTCGGGGGTTTACTGAAAGGGTCTTTGCCTCCAGAGTCAGGGCTGTCACTATCACTGCTTTCATCAGTGGCTGGGCCTGCCGAGTAAAAGCCTATTTCTAAAGACACAAAATAAAAACTAGACTTGACTGATTCTGCTCCTTCCTCCTAGTGTCTTTGATATTTGTGAATGCTTTCTGAAAGAACTTTGTATGTTTTCACTTTATCCCTGCTAATGTAATATTTGAAGTTTGTTTATCGGTGAACCTTGGTTACTTCGAGAACCTTATTTTATGCATTTGGTTTTCTGGAAACACTTGTAGTATGATTTTGATAAGATGTTTGGTTTTGGTACTTGCTTGGGCATGCTGGGATGATTAGAGGCGAACGAGGCGGGTAGCCGAAGTTTACCCTAGTTTGAGATATGGGAGGTTGTGAGGCAAACGAGGTAGATGACCGAAGTTTGCCCCTAGTTTAGAAGAGGTTCAGGCAAACGAGGTGGGTGGCCGAAGTTTACCCCTAGTGTGAAGAGTGATTTCTGGGTTATGGTAAGGACCGCGACTTTATTTCTCTCATACGCTCTAATTTTTGCCTAGGCACCAGTTAGGTGACCTAGCAAGCTCTTTTCTCTCTTTTGTTATGGCTCACTTTGGATTTAACTCTAATTTTTGCCTAGGCGTCCTTTCGAATTTTTGCCCTAGCAAGCCATCCTTCTTTTCTCTTTTAAAAGTTTGCCTACATGCCCCGGAGCAGGGATCAGGTCTAATGTAGTTCGGGCCAAGGTAGGAAAGAAATGGTTTATTTTCAGGTAGATGGGATGACCGAACCGATGCGGTTGCCTACATATCCCCGAGTGAGAATCAGGTCAAGCATTGTTCAAGGCAAGGTTTGAAGGAGATATGCTATTTTTGTGGGTGAAGTGACCGAACCGATGTAGTTGCCTACGTATCCCCGAGTGGGAATCAGGTCGAGCGTAGTTCAGGACAAGGTTTGAAGGAGATGGGCTATTTTTGTGGGTGAAGCGACCGAACTGATGCGGTTGCCTACATATCCCCGAGTGGGAATCAGGTCGAGCGTAGTTCATGGTAAGGTTTGAAGGAATTGGGTCAAGCATAGTACATTTTTGAGGGGATCCATGTTGATTGGTTCTTTGAATTCGACACCGTCGAGGTCCATGAGATAGGTCGCTCCTCCGGAGTGGATAGTTTTGATGATGTAAGGGCCAACCCATTTGGGTTTGAACTTTCCACGCGGGTCAAAGATCAGAGCTCGTAGTTCCTTCAGGACAAGGTCACCCTTGACAATTTTCCTCGGGCGAACTTTCTTGTTAAAAGCACGGGCCATCCTCTTTTGATAGATTCGGAAGTGGTCAATTGCCGTTAGGCACTTTTCATCTATGAGAGCAAATTCTTCATACCTTTCCCTTAACGAGTCAGATTCTGAAATTTCACATTTCGCCATCACACGCAAGGATGGTAGTTTTATCTCGACCGGAAGTACTGCTTCCATGCTATACACCAACGAATAAGGAGTCGCTCCCGTAGACGTCCTTATCGATGTTCTGTATCCCCAGAGCGCAAATGGTAGTTTCTCGTGCCAGTCTTTGTAGCTATCGGCTGACTTCTGCAGTATAGCCTTGACATTCTTGTTTGCAACTTCGACTGTCCCATTAGTTTACAACCTATATGGCGACGACTTGTGATAAGTGATTTTGTATTCCTTAAACAGATCTCTGGCTTCTGCTTTGAAATGACTTCCGTTGTCCGAAATGATCTCAAGGGGGACTCCATAACTGTCGCGCCTCGACCTAGCATAATATAGGAAAGCATTTAATTTCCTTTATGGACTCGTAGGTCGTGACAAGAGAGTATGACCAATTGTCCCTGCAACAAATAACTTAAACATCATTTCTAAAGAAAGGTTACTAATAAAACCTAAGCTCCAGAATTAAAACTTACTAAACTGTTACATCAGTTATAAACTTAGGCACAAACCGCCTTATTCAAATCTATCATAATTTCTATTACAACTCCAAATTAAAAGACATAAGAAGTATAAAGCAGCCTCCTGGAAAGTCTCCTGACTCTAAGTAGCATAGTCAAAATACTCTGGCTGCTCCTGACCTGGAAAATCTGGACATAGAGTCCAGGACGCATCAACGCTATCAGCTTATGCAAGCTGGTGAGAAAAATAAACATGTACTCGCAATGTATATATAAGCGTATGAACAATAGTGCAATACAACTTTAAAAGCAATATTTTCAAGGTTCCAACTTCGACAAAAGTCACGGGGGATAATAATGAGGAATAAACATGCGACAGTGCATGAACAATGTAGCATCTCATCTTTTTGACCCTTTTCTCTCAACAACCCGACTCCACCAAAATCATTACCTCAGATACCAGGAATAATATCCGCTCAATACCTAGGTCGCACAACACATCGTTGCCTTGAATACCAGGAATAAAATCCGCTCGATATTCAAGTCGCACACTACACCGTCGCCTCCAATACTAGGAATAATATCTGCTCAATATTGGGGTCACATAATACGCTATCGCCTGAGATACCAAGAATAATATTCGCTCAATATCTGGGTCGATCACACACATACCATCGCTTTGGATATCAGGAATAATATCCGCTCAATATCCCAAAATGCGCGCCTTAGATACTAGGAATAATATCCGATCGATATCTAAGTCATACACCACACTACCGCCTCCAATACCAGGAATAATATCCGCTCGATATTGAGGTCGACCACCAGACTACCACTATCTACTCTTTTTCCATGCTTTCTCACACACCATTCATGTCGACTCCACCTCGACCCTATCATGCATGTCAATGTCCATGAAATTGTAACACCAAAACAAACGTACGAGAAATCAAGTCTTTTTTTATCCTTCTTTATTAACAAGGTACAATGTACTTAGAATCATTGAGTTAGCACTCACGATCTAAACTATCAAGTCGTAAATGAAACAAGAGGTGAATTCATCAAAAACTATATTAATACGCTTTTACAGCTACTAGTACACAAGCTGGTTCATATTAAGCAATGCCCTTAAAAATGAGTTATAATTTTTATGGATGAATTACATATCAAATGAAAGGTCTTTGAGTCTAGTTTCCAACGCTTTGAACGGTGCGAATATTTGAGTTTTCTAAAGGAAGTTATGAGTGTTTTAGTAGAAGTCATCAGTGCTGAAAAATGCTAATCGATTGGTAAAAGTGCCAATCGATTGGTAAAAATGCCAATCGATTAGAACACATGGCAATTGGTTGGTAATCATTCCAATCGATTGGTAATCATACCAATCGATTGGTATCAGCAGTTTCTCCCCAGTTACGAGTTTGAAGCCTGTTTTTGACCCATTTCTCAATTCTGCTTCAACCAAGACATATAATATATGGATTTCTTCATTTTTCCGCAAGGATTACGAATACGTGATCGGTTTAAACTGATTTCAATCGTACCTCTCGGATTTCACGTAAAACCGAGAGGTGACAAAACTTTAAATCAACGATACGTCGCGATACGGATGAATTAAGTCGTAGTATTCGAACCGCATCTTATTGGGACTAAGATCTTTCATTCCCAATGCACGGAATTGATTTTGGTTAACTTTTGTAACACTCCAATTTCAAGCTTCAATGGTGATTATACATATATATGTATATACTGTTGGGTTTGTGCCCTCAAACCATTACTTTATATAGGAGACATTGACGATTTAATATATGGATATCAGCTTTACATTTTGTTATGTATGTTTCTTTCATGAGATGATTGTTATCCTTAAGTATCATAGTAAGTAATGCGTGTATGTATGAGATACATACAAGTGAGATACGAATTGCTATTCTTTGTTACTTAGAACATGTCACAGTGGATGTTGAGACTAGGATATCTCATCAGGTTTACACTGTAGCATGATTAACTACCATTCGATGGAGTGATCAATCTTAAATCACTAGAGTGTAACTCTTAGTTAATATGCTAGTGCTTATAGTGCATTGACGGACCTGAGTTTCCTATTGACGCTCAAGGCTGTCAATCAGTCGATAGGAACTCATAACTTGTGTAAGGTACGTGTTTTCAATCTTGAGACGATTATGAACACAGACTGTGGATATGACTGCTTTGACTTACCAATCAGTGAGGTCTATAGAAGATCAACACCTGGGTATCTTGGGTATGTCATATTCATAGGGTTGTGAACATATATTGTCAAGATAGAATCTACCCTCTGTTTCAGAGTAAGCATTCCCTTGAGAATGTCACCAAGTCGATTACTGAGTACTGCAGTCTTGTTGATAAGAGTTATCAACATGTTTGGTAATCATGAGAGGTGAATGGGACTCAAGGAATTCAGGAAGTAATCATGATTCAGGTTGACAGTAACAGTTATCCGCCTACCTGAATATGATTACGAATGCTGACGGTAGAGGGATATTAGTACAACATACAAGTCTAGTTATCGCTTCGGATATGTTCTTTTGCGTTGGAGTTCAGTTGTCGTTTTATAGTGGAGTAAACGTTAACTGATCAGTCGATTAATTTGCTGATCAAAGAGTTTGGTCATGGGAGTTAATCAACTGATCTGAGCCAACAATAAAGAGCCTAGGAGGTCCCACTCTTAGCTCCGCTAGGATGCTTGGAAAGGCAAATGAGGATGATGTCAAGACAGGTTCGATCGATCGAAGTTGTCTCGATCGATTGAAGTCTAGACAGGTTCGATCGATTGAAGATGGTTCGATCGATCGAATATTCGATCGATTGAAGTCTAGACAGGTTCGATTGATTGAAGATGGTTCGATCGATCGAATGTTCAATCGATCGAAGCCACTTCGATCGCTCGAGAGCTAGGTCGGTTCTGGGAATCTATAAATAGGGCAGCTGCGTTCTAAAAAGTAGGTTGTTCGTCGTTTTGAATGTCAGAAGCTGCAGAAACTGTTTTGGAGCCCCAAAACCTTCTGTATCCTCTCCATTAGGGTTCCCACCAACCCTAGCCCTTCCTACAAGCATCTATAGGAGTCATAAGAGTGAAGACCATCTAGTGGAGGCTGCTGGAAGTCAGAGATTTCAGAATTGGGTTCAAGATAGTGTGGTATAATTCTTGTCCCCTCTTATGCGCATCTATAGAGTTGATGGGTAGTAGATCCGGGCATGCTAATTAAGTTTTATAACTTGATTTTTCCGCTGCGCATTTAAACTTAGAACTTAAACCGGTTTTTCCAACAATTGTTATCAGAGCCACGCTCGTTTGGATCTATAGATGCGTTTTTGGAACACTATTTTGATTTGCATGTTGATTTTAGAACTATTTTCGAAACTGCATCGTCACAGATCTGTTTCTGCAGTGTTATCGCAGCAGTATACAAATCTGTGATTGCATAGGATGCAAGGCGGGTTCGATCGATCGAACATATTTTGATCGATCGAACATACTGTTCTCAAGCGATGGAAAAGTCTTCGATCGATCGAAACCTTCTGGTATTCGATCGATCGAATGAAGTTAGTTCGATCGAGACAGATTCTTTGTCAGGTTCTCTATTTCACAGTTTTAAAGTGTTTTGAAATTAAAAACTTTAATTTTAAAATATTCTGTAAAATTTTCAAATCATTCTGTGAAACAGAATGTTCAAGCAATTGAGCAGTGTTCAATCGATCGAAGGTTCGAGCGATCGAACGGTCTTCGATCGATCGAACTGTGACAGAGAAGTAAGATGCTGTTTTAAGTTCTATTTTAGTATGTAAAGAGTTTATATACTGTGTGAATCAATTAAGTGTTTCAACAGTTACATATATTTGTTATGTATGTATGGATGCGTGTACGACTAACCCTTTTGCAGCTAGATTAGTCGCTATCTCCCATGGCACCAAATCATTTGAATATTTGTATTTAAATTGTTTGAGATTGGTGCATGTTGTAATTTAAGTTTGGTTTGGTTTTAAGGCTTATGTAAAGGGCGCTGCGACTTCAATCCTACGAAAAGGAAAGTCGCACCGGTTTCCCTAGCCTTTTATTTTGTTGTTATTTCTATTTCTAGATAAATTGTAAACTTCGAAAGAAGCATAGGACAAATGTAATAGAATTAGAAAATCCATGAAGATGGAGCTAAAGGCGATCAAACCAAAAGGAGGTTCTATAGAGATAGAGCCATGGGAGATAGAGGCATTGTTTGAATGCCTATATTTCATTTTAGTTTTTTGTTTTATGTGCTTGGTTTGTGATTGGCGTATAATACATTGTTGCATGCACGTAAAACAAGTTTTCTAAAATAAAATTCAAAAACCATTTCAACACATTAGTAAACATTGGATGTTTATGGGTAATGTGTGGAAATATTTTTTCAAAAGCAAAATCCTTATTTACTAAATCTAGTGGGAGAGGGTCTTATTAATAAATACCCACGATCTTCCATTAACGGTTCACTGTAAGATGAGTGGTGCATTCTGTGTCACCTCGCCAGGGGTGATCATTCCATACGGAGGGTGCATTACTCATTGGTTACTAGATGTGAACTTCCTTTGATAGGATCAATCAGACGTGTTAGAGGGTGACCACCACACGGAGGCGCTACTTGAGACGGTTGTGATTGGATCCTAGTTAATGGTACACACTAGCTAAGCTATGGATAAGGGATCCTACACGGGGCATTATTCAGAAACATAGAGATCAAAAAGGTTCGGGAGTCATAACTTGTTTTGCAAGAGTTGCATAGCGGACAAGTCTTGATTAATCGAAAAATCGAAAATTGACCACCACACGGAGGCTTTATTCTTTTGTTTCGATATTCCGGCAACTTTGTTTTAAAATAAGAGTTTTAAGGATTCTTTTATTTCAAAATGTCAAATTCTGATATCCATATTTATTTTGTCTTTTGATTTTTTCAGTATATCATAATGTCTGGATCTGCATTTAGTCCACTAGCCACCATACTCACTCAAAACAAGTTAACTGGAAACAACTACACTGAATGGAAATATAACCTTGACATCGTGTTAACTGCGAAGGATCACATATATGTCCTTACCACCCCATGCCCCGAAGAACCCGCGACAAATGCTTCGGCAGCTGCCAGACGCCAGTGTGACAAATGGAAGAAGTCGAATGGAATGGCTCGTTGCTATATTCTGGCCTCAATGGCTGGTGTGTTGCAACACCAATTCCAATCGAATGATTCTGCCAGTGACATTATCACATCCCTGAAAAAGATGTTTGGGGAGCATGGCAGGCCTGCCAGACAGGTAGCCATGCAAAAGATAATGAGTGCAAAGATGTCGGAAGGGACTCCAGTCAAGGAACATGTTTTAAAAATGATTGGTTATTTAAACGAGCTGGAGACCCTAGGTGCCAACATCGATGCACAGACCCAAGTTGATATGATCCTTAATTCGCTGTCGCCTTCATTTGCTCAATTTAAACTTAACTATAATATGAATCAATTGAATTTTTCAATGAGCGAATTGATGAGTTCTCTTTTGGCAGCGGAAGGGGTGATCAAACCTGGGGTCAACATTTTGAACGTTGATAAAAGCGCTTCCTCCTCCCGATCTGTGCCGAAAGGAAAGAAAGGGAAGAAGAAAGCTAGCACTGGTGGTTCAAGTGTTGGACCAGTCCCTAAGATTGCAAAATCTAAGGGAAAAGGTAAGGGCAAAGGGAAGGTGGGTGGCCAAGGCAAAGGAAAGTGTTTCCAATGCGGTGAGAAAGGCCACTGGAAGAGGAACTGTCCAGAATTCTTAGCAACAAGAGTTCAAGGTATGATTGAATCACATGTGATTGAAGTAAGTTTTATTACGGATACTTCAAACACTTGGTGAATTGATTCTGGTGCGACTAACCATATCTATAATTCATTGCAGGGGTTCAGATCAACCAGGAGGTGCAGTGATGGGGAAATCGTACTTACTCTAGGTTCTAGCGCAACCGTTTCTGCGGTTGCTATAGGAGTCGTAGTTTTAGAATTTCTAGACAATAAAGTTTTGATTTTATCAGATGTACTTTACGTCCCTTCAATGAGACGTAATTTAATTTCAGTTTCTAATTTATCGAATAATGGTTATTCTTTTCATTTTGGAACTGAAGTTGTGATTAAAAGAAATAGTTCTTTTATATGTTCTGGTGTTAAATCAAATGGTTTGTATGTGATTACTCCCAATATTTCTAAAGACTCTTGCATGGAACTTAATAACTCAGTGGTTACTATACCATCTAAAAGAAAAGAACCTTCCACTAATCCAACAAGGCTTTGGCACATGAGGCTTGGCCATATCAATCTAAATAGGATTGGCAGACTAGTCAAAGAAGGGATCTTAGGCAATTTGGTTCTCGAACCAATGGAAGTCTGTGAGTCTTGTTTAGAGGGTAAGATGACCAAAAGGCCCTTTCCCGTAAAGGGCAATAGAACCGATGCATTGTTGGAATTAGTTCATACTGATGTGTGTGGACCAATAAATATTAGAGCAAGGGGTGGTTATGAGTATTTCATAACATTTACTGATGACCACTCCAGGTATGGATATGTGTACCTAATGCAGCACAAGTCTGAAGCCTTTGAAAAGTTCAAAGAGTTTAGGGCTGAAGTGGAGAAGCAATTGGGCACACATATCAAGGCCATTCGATCTGATCGAGGTGGCGAGTACCTCTCTAATGAGTTTATTGATCACCTCGTACAGAATGGGATTCTATCACAGTTGACTGCACCTGGTACGCCTCAGCAGAACGGTGTAGCGGAAAGAAGGAATCAGACTCTTTTAGACATGACTAGGTCGATGATGAGTTACTCGGAGTTGCCATTATTCCTTTGGGGTTATGCTTTGGAAACCGCTGCATACATACTAAATCTAGTACCAAACAAATCTGTTCCAAGGACACCACGAGAGATGTGGATTGGGCGCAAGCCTTCTTTGCAACATCTCCGGATATGGGGGTGTCCGACACATGTGATGAAAGGAAAGATGAGCAAGCTGGATTCTAGATCGGAAGTATGTTACTTCGTAGGGTATCCAAAGGGTACTTATGGATGGTATTTTTATGATCCAAGAGAGCAGAAAGTGTTTGTTAGTACGAATGCTGTTTTCTTGGAGGATGACTATATCATGAACCATAAACCTAAGGGAAGGATAGATCTTAGAGAGATAGAAGGAGAGCCCTCAGTCCAACCCGTAGTTGATAACGATATAAATCAAGAAAATACCACTTCTTCACCCATTTCCGCACCGGTACCTCGTTGTAGTGGGAGGATTATCAGCCAGCCTGATAGATATATGTTCTTAGGAGAAGTTTTTGAAGCTGTCTGCATAGAATCTGAATCTGATCCTGCCACATACGAAGAGGCAATGACTGATGTTGATTCAGAACATTGGGTTAAAGCTATGAAGGCTGAATTAGAATCTATGGATTCTAATCAGGTCTGGGATCTTGTAGAACTTCCAGCCAATATTAAACCCATTGGTTGTAAGTGGGTCTACAAGAGGAAAAGAGCATCTGATGGAAAGGTTGAGACCTTTAAGGCTAGGCTTGTAGCGAAAGGTTATACTCAGAGGGAGGGCATTGACTATGAGGAAACCTTCTCGCCGGTAGCCATGCTGAAGTCCATCAGAATACTCTTATCCATTGCTGCATGCCTAGATTATGAGATCTGGCAGATGGACGTCAAGACTGCATTCTTGAATGGCAATCTTGAGGAGGACATCTATATGCAACAACCAGAAGGGTTCATAGCTGGTCGGAAAGGTAACTTGGTATGCAAGCTGCAAAAGTCCATTTATGGGCTTAAGCAGGCGTCCAGGAGTTGGAACATCCGATTTGACCAAGTGGTCAAGTCGTTTGGTTTCATACAGAATCTGGATGAACCTTGTGTATACAAGAAGTGTGAAGGGAAAGTGATGGCCTTTCTTGTGCTTTACGTTGACGATATTCTACTCATTGGGAATGATGTAGCGGCATTGTCAACGGTCAAGGTTTGGCTAGCTAGTACTTTCAATATGAAGGATCTAGGAGAGGCGAGCTATATTCTTGGGATAAAGCTCTTTCGGAATCGCAAGTGAAAGATAATGGGATTGTCTCAAGCTGGTTATATCGATAAGGTGGTAACTAGGTTTTCAATGGATAATTCGAAGAAAGGTTTGTTACCTTTCAGGCATGGTTTAGCGTTCTCCAAGGACCAGTGTCCCAAGACACAGGAGGAGAGGAATCGCATGATAGGAGTTCCCTATGCTTCAGCAGTGGGAAGTCTTATGTATGCGATGTTATGCACTAGACCAGATATTTACTTTGCCGTTGGCATGGTTAGCAGATATCAGTCGAATCCAGGTCCAGAGCACTGGACAGCCGTCAAGCACATTCTTAAGTACTTGAGAAGGACTAAAGATTACATGCTTATGTACGGTGGTAGTGAGTTAATTCCAGTAGGATAGACTGACTCGGACTTTATGTCAGATAAAGATTCGAGGAAGTCGACGTCCGGTCATCTCTTTACCTTGGGAGGTGGTGCTGTCAGTTGGAGGAGCATTAAGCAGAAATGCATTGCAGACTCAACTACAGAAGCTGAGTATGTGGCTGCTTGTGAAGCCGTAAAGGAAGCTGTTTGGCTCAAGAAGTTCCTTATGGAGCTCGAGGTGGTACCAGCGTCGCTGTCACCTATTACGCTTTATTGTGATAATAGTGGGGCAGTGGCTCAGTCCAAGGAGCCAAGGAACCACGGAAAGGGAAAGCACGTAGAGCGGAAATATCATCATATCCGAGATATTGTTCAACGTGGAGATGTGACTGTCACCAAGATTGCCACCGCTGACAATCTTGCTGATTCGTTTACAAAGGCCTTGCCACAGAAGGTCTTTGATCGTCATCTAGATAGTCTAGGTCTCAGATGTAATCCTGTATGGTTATGAGTGCATATGGGAGTTTGTTGGGTTTGTGTCCTCAAACCATTACTTTATATAGAAGACATTGACATTTTAATATATGATATCAGCTTTACATTTGTTATGTATGTTTCTTTCATGAGATGATTGTTATCCTTAAGTATCATAGTAAGTAATGCGTGTATGTATGAGATACATACAAGTGAGATACGAATTGCTATTCTTTGTTACTTAGAACATGTCACAGTGGATGTTGAGACTAGGATATCTCATCAGGTTTACACTATAGCATGATTAACTACCATTGGATGGAGTGATCAATCTCAAATCACTAGAGTGTAACTCTTACTTAATATGCTAGTGCTTATAGTGCATTGACGGACCTGAGTTTCCTATTGACGCTCAAGGCTGTCAATCAGTCGATAGGAACTCATAACTTGTGTAAGGTACGTGTTCTCAATCTTGAGACAATTATGAACACAGACTGTGGATATGACTACTTTGACTTACCAATCAGTGAGGTCTATAGAAGATCAACACCTGGGTATCTTGGGTATGTCATATTCATAGGGTTGTGAAAATATATTGTCAAGACAGAATCTACCCTCTGTTTCGGAGTAAGCATTCCCTTGAGAATGTCACCAAGTCGATTACTGAGTACTGCAGTCTTGTTGATAAGAGTTATCAACATGTTTGGTAATCATGAGAGGTGAATGGGACTCAAGGAATTCAGGAAGTAATCATGATTCAGGTTGACAGTAACAGTTATCCGCCTACCTGAATATGATTACGAATGCTGACGGTAGAGGGACATTAGTACAACATACAAGTCTAGTTATCGCTTCAGATATGTTCTTTTGCGTTGGAGTTCAGTTGTCGTTTTATAGTGGAGTAAACGTTAACTGATCAGTCGATTAATTTGCTGATCAAAGAGTTTGGTCATGGGAGTTAATCAACTGATCTGAGCCAACAATAAAGGGCCTAGGAGGTCCCATTCTTAGCTCCGCTAGGATGCTTGGAAAGGCAAATGAGGATGATGTCAAGACAGGTTTGATCGATCGAAGTTGTCTCGATCGATTGAAGATGGTTCGATCGATCGAATGTTCGATCGATTGAAGTCTAGACAGGTTCGATCGATTGAAGATGGTTCGATCGATCGAATGTTCAATTGATAGAAGCCACTTCGATCGCTCGAGAGCTAGGTCGGTTCTGGGAATCTATAAATAGGGCAGCTGCGTTCTAAAAAGTAGGTTGTTCGTTGTTTTGAACGTCAGAAGCTGCAGAAACTGTTTTGGAGCCCCAAAACCTTCTGTATCCTCTCCATTAGGGTTCCCACCAACCCTAGCCCTTCCTGCGAGCATCCATAGGAGTCATAAGAGTGAAGACCATCTAGTGGAGGCTGCTGGAAGTCAGAGATTTCAGAATTGGGTTAAAGACAGTAAGGTATAATTCTTGTCCCCTCTTGTGCGCATCTATAGAGTTGATGGGTAGTAGATCCGGGCATGCCAATTAAGTTTTATAACTTGATTTTTCCGCTTCGCGTTTAAACTTAGAACTTAAACCGGTTTTTCCAACATATACACATCTATATACACTGAAATGTACATATATAAACGTTGAGAGTGAGTTTATAATACTCACAGATGTGATTATTCAGAGAATTTTGAGACCGAGAATATCCGCCGAAATATCCGTCGTTAAGAATTTCTCCTCCGTACTTGAACTATATATATGTGTGTGTGTATGTATAAGTATATCATATATAATATGTGTGTGTTGTTTGTTCCTTGCGAGAACAATAGAGAAGGAGAGAAATTGAGAGAATTTGAGAGTTATAGAGAATGAGAGATAAGACACTGTGGGAATTATCAGAGAGTTGAGAGATACGTATAAACATATATACTGAAGTATGTGTATTCAAGCAAAGGATAAACCACCCGGTGAGGTTGAGCTCACGTGCTCCCTCACCCAAGACGCGATAAAGATGCAGTTTTAAAACATAACTGGTATTTTACGGTTGAAATAAAAATGGAGAAAAATCGTATTAGTGAATGAAATAAATTCTGGTTTATACAAAAGTATAGATATTATTTTTAAAACCATAGAAAGCATTTCTATATTTAAGAAAAATTACGGTTTGACCCCCGAATAAATATTACAAAGAGAAATTAAAATGAAATCTCCATTTATTAATGAAAAAGAAATAACAGGGTGTTACACTCTACCCACCTTAACAGAGATTTCGCCCCGAAATCCGAGCTAACTAATCCTAAAACAACTCGGGGTATCTAGTCCTCATGTCTGACTCTAACTCCCACGACGCTTCTCACTCGTCATGATGCCTCCACTGAACCTTAACCAAAGGCACGTCTCTTCTTCTCAGCCTCTTGATACTCTGGTCAAGAATCCTCACAGGTCTATCCTTATAGACAACATTCTGACTGATCTCAATATCATCAAAATTTACCACAGGCAAAGGATCCCGTATGTATTTCCTTAACATACTGACATGGAATACGTTATGAACACCAGACATCTTTGGTGGAAACGCGAGTCGATAAGCCACTTTTCCAACACGCTCCAATACGTCGAATGGTCCGATGAAACGAGGTGCCAACTTTCCTATTTTCTGACCAAAATGTACTACTCCCCGAACAGGTGAAACCTTAAGGAGTACGTGATCTCCGACACTGAACTCCAAATCCTTTCGACGCCGATCTGCATAACTCTTATGCCTACTCTGTGCAGTTTTCATTCTTTTTTTGACCAGTGAAATCTTCTCATTGGTCTCTCTCACCAAATCTGGTCCCAAAAGTTCTGTGTCTCCCACTTCTGCCCAACACAATGGAAATCGACATGGCCGTCCGTACAAGGCTTCGAACGGTGCAATCCCAATACTCGAGTGATAGCTGTTGTTATATGTAAATTCAACCAATGGTAAGTGCGTCTCCCAAGATCCTTCAAAATCGATTGTACAAGTTCTCAGCATATCTTCCATAATCTGATTAACACGCTCGGTCTGTCCATCGGTCTGAGGATGGAAAGCTGTACTCATCTTGAGCAAAGTTCCCATAGCCTTCTACAAACTCTCCCAAAATCCTGAGGTAAAACGTGCATCGCGGTCTGATACAATCAACGCAGGGGCACCGTACAGTCGCACCACTTGCTGTAGGTACATTCGACTCATCCTTTCTACTGGGTAAGTCATATTGTACGCGATGAAGTGTGCGGACTTCGTCAGACGATCCACAATTACCCAAATCGCGTCATGGTTTTGTTGTGACCGGGGTAGTCCAACCACGAAATCCATAGTTATGTGTTCCCACTTCCATCCCGGAACAGGTAAGGGTTGAAACAATCCCGAGGGTCTCTGATGTTCGGCCTTCACTTGTTGACAAGTCAAACATTTAGACACGAACTCAGCTACTTCTCGTTTAATCCCTTCCCACAAGAAGTTTTTCTTCAAATCTTTATACATCTTTGTTCCTCCTGGGTGTACTGTCAGTCTCAATTTATGTGATTCTTCAAGAATATCTTTTCTCAAGTCTTCTAAATCTGGCACACACAATCTGTCTCGACATCTGTATCCTCCATCGGCCCCAACCTTCCATTCTATAGGGTCCTTTTCTAACATCTTGGCGAACCATACTTGAAATTTCTCATCTTTCTTTTGGGCCTCGATAATTTGACTCACAAGTGTTGGTTGTACCATGAGGCATCCAAAGTTTTGCCCGACACTTCGCTCAAAAATCTGCATATCAAATTTTGCGATTGTCTCTAAGGCCTTCCATTCCCTTACCATCAATGAAGCAATCACTTCGCGAGGTTTCCGACTTAGGGCATCAGCGACTAAATTAGCCTTACTAGGGTGGTACTCTAATGTAAAGTCATAGTCCTTGATCAGTTCCATCCATCGGCGTTACCTCATGTTCATCTCTTTCTGAGTAAACAAATACTTATGGCTCTTGTGGTCTGAAAACAAATCGAACTTCTCCCCATAGAGGTAGTCTCCAGATCTTAAGCGCGAATATGCCGGCTGCTAGCTCCAAATCATGAGTTGGGTAATTCAATTCATTTGGCTTCAACTGTCGGGAACCATAGGTGATAACCTCAATGTCTTGCATAAGGATACATCCCAGCCCTTGATGAGAGGCGTCACTGAAATAGTGAACTTCTCCTCATCTTTTGGTATCACAAGTACTGGTGCTGTTGTCAGTCTCTCTTTCAACTCCAAAAAAGTGCGTTCATGCTTATCCGCCCATTCAAACTTCAAATCTTTCTTATTCAAACCTGTTAACGGGGCTGCTATCTTTGAGAAACCCTCTACAAATCTCCGATAGTAACCAGCGAGTCCCAGAAAACTTCTGACTTCTGTAGCATTGGTTGGCCGTGTCCAATTCGCCACTGCATCGGTCTTTGATGAGTCAACCACGATTCCTCGTTGTGAGATCACATGCCCAAGAAACTTAACTTCTTGAAGCCAGAATTCACACTTACCGAATTTAGCATACAGGCAGTGATCCTTGAGAGTCTGCAACGCGATCCGTAGATGTTGTTCATGCTCTTCCTCTGACTTGGAATAGATCAAAATATCATCGATGAAGACAATAACGAACTTATCTAAGTATGGCTTAAATACTCTGTTCATCAAGTCCATAAACACAGCCGGAACATTCGTCATCCCAAATGGTATCACTAAGAACTCATAGTGTTCGTACCTTATCCTGAAAGCAGTTTTGGGTATGTCTTCCTTCCGCACCCTCAACTGGTGATACCCTGACCATAGATCAATCTTAGAAAAGGTTGTGGCTCCTTGCAACTGATCAAACAGATCGTCTATCCAAGGTAAAGGATATTTATTCTTGATAGTAACCTTATTCAATTCTCGGTAGTCAATACACAATCGCATGGTTCCATCCTTCTTCTTCACAACTAACACCGGTGCTCCCCAGGGTGAAGTACTTGGATGAACAAAACCCAACTTCTCAAGTTCTTGACCTTGTTCCTTCAGTTCCAATAACTCTATAGGGGCCATCCTGTAGGGAACCTTAGTTATAGGTCGAGTGCCTAGCACCAGTTCTACACAGAATTCTATGTCCCTCTCAGGTGGTAATCCAGAAATATCTCAGAATACTTCCTCGAACTCTTTGATCATCGGTATTGATGACACTGTCACCTCTGCACCGACAACCTCGATGTTTCCTAGACATATGCTGAGGAACATATCACCCAAAGGGTTACATTAGAAATCAAAGGGTTGATTCCCATTATCTACAAATGTGATCCTCTTCCTTGCACAATCCAACTTCGCATGATTCTTCTTGAGCCAATCCATTCCTAGGATTATATTGAACTCCTTCATCGACAGAACCACCAATCTTGTTGAAAGTTCACAGTCTCCTAACCGTAGAGGACAATCCTTACATACATGTAATTGTTGGGTTTGTGCCCTCAAACCATTACTTTATGTATGAGACATTAGCATTATAATATATGGATATCAGCTTTACATTTCATTGTGTATGTTTCTTTCATGAGATGATTGTTTTGTCCTTAAGTATCATAGTAAGCAATTCGTGTGTGTATGAGATACACACAAGTGAGATACGAATTACTATTCTTTGATACTTAGAGTATGTCACAGTGGATGATGAGACTGGATACCTCATCAGGTCTACACTATAGCATAATTAACTACCATTGGATGGAGTGATTAATCTCAATCACTAGAGTGTAGCTCTTAGTTGATATGCTAGTGCTTATAGTGCATTGACGGACCTGAGCTTTCCTATTGACGCTTAAGGCTGTCAACAGTCAATAGGAACTCATAACTTGTATAAGGTACGTGTTCTCAATTTTGAGATGATTATGAACACAGACTATGGATATGGCTGCTTTGACTTACCAATCAGTGATGTCTATAGAAGATCAACACCTGGGTATCTTGGGTATGTCATGTCCATAGGGTTGTGAACATATATTGTCAAGATAGAATCTACCCTCTGATTAAGAGTAAGCATTCCCTTGTGAATGTCGCCAAGTTGATTACTGAGTACTGCAGTCTTGTTGATAAGAGTTATCAACATGTTTGGTAATCATGAGTAGTGAATGGGACTCAAGGAATACAAGAAGTAATCATGATTCAGGTTGACAGTAACAGTTATCCGACTACCTGAATATGATTACGAATGCTGACGGTAGAGGGACATTAGTACACCATACAAGTCTAGTTATCGCTTCGGATATGTTCTTTTGCGTTGGAGTTCAGTTATCATTTTATAGTGGAATAAACGTTAACTGACCAGTTAGTTAGTTTACTGATCAAAGAGTTTGGTCATGGTAATTAACAAACTGGTCTGAGCCAATAATAAAGAGCCTAGGAGGTCCCACACTTAGCTCCGCTAGGATGCTTGGAAAGACACTTGAGGAAGCTATTAAGACAGGTTCGATCGATCGAAGTATGTTCGATCGATTGAAGTCATCAGGTTCGATCGATCGAGAAAGGTTCGATCGATCGAAGGTTCGATCGATCGAAGTCACTTCGATCGATCTAAGTCTAGGTCGGTTATGGAAATCTATAAATAGGGCAGCTGCGTTCTGGAAGTAAGTGATCGTCGTTTTTATACGCAGAAGCTGCAGAAACTATCATAGTCTTCCCAAAACCTTCCTATCCTCTCTATTAGGGTTCCCACCAACCCTAGTCTTTCCGGCAGGCATCCACAGGAGTCATAAGGGTGAAGATCATCTAGTGGAGGTTGCTGGAAGTTAAAGTTTCAGAATTGGGTTCAAGACACTAAGGTATAATTCTTGCACCCCCTTGTACGCATCTATGGAATTGACGAGTAGTAGATCCTGGAATACCAAAAGTTTTATAACTTAACCTATTTCCGCTGCGCGTTTAAACTCTAACTTTAAACCACTTTTTCCTTCAATTGGTATCAGAGCCACGCTCGTTTGGATCTATAGATGCGTTTTGGAACCCTAGTTTTGATTTGCATGTTGATTTTAGAACTGTTTTCGAAACTGCATCGTCACAGTTCTGTTTCTGCAGTGTTATCGCAGCAGAATACAAAACTGTGATTGCATAGGATGCAAGGTGGGTTCGATCGATCGAACTTGTTTCGATCGATCGAACATTCTGTTCTCAATCGATCGAACTAGTTTCGATCGATCGAAGCCTTCTCGTGTTCGATCGATCGAATAGTGTTAGATCGATCGAGACAGATTCTCTGTCCAGGTGTTCTGTTCACAGTTGTAAAGTTTTTTTAAAATTATACTTTAATCATAAATTATTTCTGTAAAATTTTTAAATCATTCTGTGAAACAGATTGTTCAAGCGATTGAACAGTGTTCAATCGATCGAAGGTTCGAGCGATCGAACGGTCTTCGATCGATCGAACTGTGACAGAGAAGTAAGATGCTGTTTTAAGTTCTAATTCAGTATGTAAAGTGTTTATATACTGTGTGAATCAATTAAGTGTTCCAATAGTTACATATATTTGTTATGTATGTGTGGATGCGTGTACGACTAACTCTTTTGCAGCAAAATTAGTCGCTATCTCCCATGGCACCAAGTCGTTTAAATATTTATATTTAAATTGTTTGAGATTGGTGCATGTTGTAATTTATTAATGGTTTGGTTTTAAGGCGTATGTAAAGGGCGCTGCGACTTCAATCCTACGAAAAGGAAAGTCGCACCGGTTTCCCTAGCTTTTTATTTCCTTTTTTGCTATTTCCTTTTTCTAGATAAATTGTAAGCTTCAAATGAAGCATAGGTCCAATGTAATAGAATTAGAAATTCCATGAAGATGGAGCAAGGAGTCGTTGTCCATAAAGATGGAGCCGGAGGCGACCAAACCAAGAAGGTGGATCTATGGAAATAGAGCCATGGGAGATAGAGGCATTGTTTGAATGCCTATATTTCATTTTAGTTTTTTGTTTTATGTGCTTGTTTTGTGATTGGCGTATAATACATTGTTGCATGCACTTAAAACAAGTTTTCTAAAATAAAATTCAAAAACCGTTTTCAACACATTAGTAAACATTGGATGTTTATGGGTAGTGTGTGGAAACATTTTTCAAAAGCAAAATCCTTAATTTACTAAATCTAGTGGGAGAGGGTCTTATCAAATAACACCCACGATCTTCCATTAACGGTTCATTGTAAGATGAGTAGTGTATTCTGTGTCACCTCGCCAGGGGTGATCATTCCATACGGAGGATACGCTGCTCATTGGTTACTAGATGTGAACTTCCTATAGATAGGATCAATCAGACGTGTTAGAGGGTGACCACCCCATGGAGGCGCTACTTGAGACGGTTGTGATTAGATCCTAGTTAATGGTACACACTAGCTAAGCTATGGATAAGGGATCCCACACGGGGCATTATTCAGAAACTTAGAGATCAAATAGGTTCGGGAGTCATGGCTATTTTGCAAGAGTTGCATAGCGGATAAGTCATGATAAATCGAAAGATCGAACATTGACCACCACACGGAGGCTTTATTCTTTCGTTTCGATATTCCGGCGACTTTGTTTTTAAATAAGAGTTTTAAGGATTCTTTTATTTCAAACTGTCAATTCTGATATCCATATTTATTTTGTTTGTTTGATTTTCAGTAATCATAATGTCTGGATCTGCATTTAGTCCACTTGCTTCCATACTCACTCAAAACAAGTTAACTGGAAATAACTACACTGAATGGAAACGTAACCTTGACATCGTTTTAACTGCGGAGGATCACATATATGTCCTCACCACCCCAAGCCCTGAAGAACCCGCGGCAAATGCTTCGGCAGCTGCCAGACGCGAGTTCGACAAATGGAAGAAGTCAAATGGAATGGCCCGTTGTTACATTCTGGCCTCAATGGCTGGTGTGTTACAACACCAATTCCAATCGAACGATTCTGCCAGTGACATTATCACATCCCTGAAAACGATGTTTGGGGAGCATGGCAGGCCTGCCAGACAGGTAGCCATACAGAAGATAATGAGTGCAAAAATGTCGGAAGGTACTCCATTCAAAGAACATGTTTTAAAAATGATTGGTTATTTAAACGAACTGGAGACCTTGGGAGCCAACATCGATGCACAGACCCAAGTTGATATGATCCTCAACTCGCTGTCGCCATCATTCACTCAATTCAAACTTAACTATAATATGAATCAAATGGATTTTTCAATGAGCGAATTAATGAGTTCTTTACTGGCAGCAGAAGGGGTGATCAAACCTGGGGGCAGCGTTTTAAACGTTGAGAAAAGCGCTTCTTCTTCCCGATCTACACCGAAAGGTAAGAAAGGAAAGAAGAAGGCTGGCACTGGTAGTTCAAGTGTTGGACCAGTCCCTAAGATTGCAAAATCTAAGGGAAAAGGTAAGGGCAAAGAGAAGGTGGGTGGCCAAGGCAAAAGAAAGTGTTTCCAATGCGGTGATAAGGGCCACTGGAAGAGGAACTGTCCAGAATTCTTAGCTACAAGAGTTCAAGGTATGATTGAATCATATGTGATTGAAGTAAGTTTTATTACGGATACTTCAAACACTTGGTGCATTGATTCTGGTGCGACTAACCATATTTGTAATTCATTGCAGGGGTTCAGATCAACCAGGAAATGCAGTGATGGGGAGATCGTGCTTACTCTAGGTTCTAGCGCAACCGTATCTGCGGTTGCTATAGGAGTCGTAGTTTTAGAATTTTCAGACAATAAAGTTTTGATTTTATCAGATGTACTTTACGTCCCTTTAATGAGACGTAATTTAATTTCAGTTTCTAATTTAACGAATAATGGTTATTCCTTTCATTTTGGAACTGAAGTTGTCATTAAAAGAAACCGTTCTTTTATATGTTCTGGTGTTAAATCAAATGGTTTGTATGTGATTACTCCCAATATTTCAAAAGATTCTTGTTTGGAACTTAATAACTCAGTGGTAACTTTACCATCTAAAAGAAAGGAACCTTCCACTAATCCAACAAGGCTTTGGCATATGAGGCTTGGCCATATCAATCTGAATAGGATTGGCAGACTAGTCAAAGAAGGGGTCTTAGGCGATTTGGTTCTCGAACCAATGGAAGTCTGCGAGTCTTGTTTGGAGGGTAAGATGACCAAAAGGCCCTTTCCTGCAAAGGGCAATAGGACCAATGCATTGTTGGAATTAGTTCATACTGATGTGTGTGGACCAATAAATATTAAAGCAAGGGGTGGTTATGAGTATTTCATAACATTTACCGATGACCACTCTAGGTATGGATATGTGTACCTAATGCAGCACAAGTCTGAAGCCTTTGAAAAGTTCAAAGAGTTTAGGGCTGAAGTGGAGAAGCAATCGGGCACACATATCAAGGCCATTCGATCTGATCGAGGTGGCGAGTACCTCTCTAATGAGTTTATTGATCACCTCGTACAGAATGGGATTCTGTCACAGTTGACTGCACCTGGTACGCCTCAGCAGAACGGTGTAGCGGAGAGAAGGAATCGGACTCTTTTAGACATGACTAGGTCGATGATGAGTTATTCAGAGTTGCATTATTCCTTTGGGCTTATGCTTTGGAAACCGCTGCATACATACTAAATCTAGTACCAAGCAAATCTGTTCCCAGGACACCACGAGAGATGTGGATTGGGCGCAAGCCTTCTTTGCAACATCTCCGGATATGGGGGTGTCCGGCACATGTGCTCAAAGGAAAGATGAGCAAGTTGGATTCTAGATCGGAAGTATGTTACTTTGTAGGGTATCCAAAGGGTACTTATGGATGGTATTTTTATGATCCAAGAGAACAGAAAGTGTTTGTTAGTACAAATGTTATTTTCTTGGAGGATGATTATATCATGAACCATAAACCTAAGGGAAGGATAGATCTTAGAGAGATAGAAGGAGAGCCCTCAGTCTAACCCGCAGTTGATAACGATAAAAATCAAGAAAATACCACTTCTTCACCCATTTCCGCACCGGTACCTCGTCGTAGTGGGAGGATTATCAGCCAGCCTGATAGATACAAGTTCTTAGGAGAAGTTTTTGAAGCTGTCTCCATAGAATCTGAATCTGATCCTACCACTTACGAAGAGGCAATGGCTGATGTTGATTCAGCTCATTAGATTAAAGCTATGAAGGCTGAATTGGAATCTATGGATTCCAATCAGGTCTGGGATCTTGTAGAACTTCCAGCCAATATTAAACCCATTGGCTGCAAGTGGGTCTATAAGAGGAAAAGAGGATCTGATGGAAAGGTTGAGACCTTTAAGGCAAGGCTTGTGGCGAAAGGCTATACTCAGAGGGAGGGCATTGACTATGAGGAAACCTTCTCGTCGGTAGCCATGCTCAAGTCCATCAGAATACTCTTATCCATTGCTGCATGCCTAGATTATGAAATCTGGCAGATGGATGTCAAGACTGCATTCTTGAATGGCAATCTTGATGAGGACATCTATATGCAACAACCAGAAGGGTTCATAGCTGGTCGGAAAGGTAACTTGGTATGCAAGTTGCAAAAGTCCATTTATGGGCTTAAGCAGGCATCCAGAAGTTGGAACATCCGATTTGACCAAGCGGTCAAGTCGTTTGGTTTCATACAGAATCTGGATGAGCCTTGTGTATACAAGAAATGTGAAGGGAAAGTAGTGGCTTTTCTTGTGCTTTACGTTGACGACATTCTACTCATTGGGAATGATGTAGCGGCGCTGTCAACGGTCAAGGTTTGGCTAGCTAGTACTTTCGATATGAAGGATCTAGGAGAGGCGAGCTATATTCTTGGGATAAAGCTCTTTCGGGATCGCAAGCGAAAGATAATGGGATTATCTCAAGCTGGTTATATCGAGAAAGTGCTAACTAGGTTTTCAATGGATAATTCGAAGAAAGGTTTGTTACCTTTCAGGCATGGTTTAGCGTTCTCCAAGGACCAGTGTCCAAAGACACAAGAGGAGAGGAATCGCATGGCAGGAATTCCCTATGCCTCGACAGTGGGAAGTCTCATGTATGCGATGTTATGCACTAGACCAGATATCTGCTTTGCCGTTGGCATGGTTAGCAGGTATCAATCGAATCCTGGTCCAGAGCACTGGACAGCCGTTAAGCACATTCTTAAGTACTTGAGAAGAACTAAAGATTACATGCTTATGTACGGCGGTAGTGAGTTAATTCCAGTAGGATACACTGACTCGGACTTTATGTCAGATAAAGATTCGAGAAAGTCCACATCCGGACATCTCTTTACCTTGGGAGGTGGTGCTGTTAGTTGGAGGAGCATTAAGCAGAAATGCATTGCAGACTCAACTACAGAAGCTGAGTATGTGGCTGCTTGTGAAGCCGCAAAGGAAGCTGTTTGGCTCAAGAAGTTCCTTATGGAACTCGAGGTGGTACCAGCGTCGCTGTCACCTATTACGCTATACTGCGATAATAGTGGGGTAGTGGCTCAGTCCAAGGAGCCAAGGAACCACGGGAAGGGAAAGCACGTAGAGCGGAAATATCACCTAATCCGAGATATAGTTCAACGTGGAGATGTGACTGTCACCAAGATTGCCATCGCTGACAATCTTGCTGATCCGTTTACAAAGGCCTTACCACAGAAGGTCTTTGATCGTCATCTAGATAGTCTAGGTCTTAGATGTAGTTCTGAATGGTTGTAAGTGCAAGTGGGAGTTTGTTGGGTTTGTGCCCTCAAACCATTACTTTATGTATGAGACATTAGCATTATAATATATGGATATCAGCTTTACATTTCATTGTGTATGTTTCTTTCATGAGATGATTGTTTTGTCCTTAAGTATCATAGTAAGCAATTCGTGTGTGTATGAGATACACACAAGTGAGATACGAATTACTATTCTTTGATACTTAGAGTATGTCACAGTGGATGATGAGACTGGATACCTCATCAGGTCTACACTGTAGCATAATTAACTACCATTGGATGGAGTGATTAATCTCAATCACTAGAGTGTAGCTCTTAGTTGATATGCTAGTGCTTATAGTGCATTGACGGACCTGAGCTTTCCTATTGACGCTTAAGGCTGTCAACAGTCAATAGGAACTCATAACTTGTATAAGGTACGTGTTCTCAATTTTGAGATGATTATGAACACAGACTATGGATATGGCTGCTTTGACTTACCAATTAGTGATGTCTATAGAAGATCAACACCTGGGTATCTTGGGTATGTCATGTCCATAGGGTTGTGAACATATATTGTCAAGATAGAATCTACCCTCTGATTAAGAGTAAGCATTCCCTTGTGAATGTCGCCAAGTTGATTACTGAGTACTGCAGTCTTGTTGATAAGAGTTATCAACATGTTTGGTAATCATGAGTAGTGAATGGGACTCAAGGAATACAAGAAGTAATCATGATTCAGGTTGACAGTAACAGTTATCCGACTACCTGAATATGATTACGAATGCTGACGGTAGAGGGACATTAGTACACCATACAAGTCTAGTTATCGCTTCGGATATGTTCTTTTGCGTTGGAGTTTAGTTATCATTTTATAGTGGAATAAACGTTAACTGACCAGTTAGTTAGTTTACTGATCAAAGAGTTTGGTCATGGTAATTAACAAACTGGTCTGAGGCAACAATAAAGAGCCTAGGAGGTCCCACTCTTAGCTCCGCTAGGATGCTTGGAAAGACACTTGAGGAAGCTGTTAAGACAGGTTCGATCGATCGAAGTATGTTCGATCGATTGAAGTCATCAGGTTCGATCGATCGAGAAAGGTTCGATCGATCGAAGGTTCGATCGATCGAAGTCACTTCGATCGATCTAAGTCTAGGTCGGTTCTGGAAATCTATAAATAGGGCAGCTGCGTTCTGGAAGTAAGTGATCGTCGTTTTTATACGCAGAAGCTGCAGAAACTATCATAGTCTTTCCAAAACCTTCCTATCCTCTCTATTAGGGTTCCCACCAACCCTAGTCTTTCCGGCAGGCATCCGCAGGAGTCATAAGGGTGAAGATCATCTAGTGGAGGTTGCTGGAAGTTAAAGTTTCAGAATTGGGTTCAAGACACTAAGGTATAATTCTTGCACCCCCTTGTACGCATCTATGGAATTGACGAGTAGTAGATCCTGGAATACCAAAAGTTTTATAACTTAACCTATTTCCGCTGCGCGTTTAAACTCTAACTTTAAACCACTTTTTCCTTCAGTAATAACTTGACGGTGGTCCCTAAGGGTAAGACAGCACTCAAAGCTTCATTTAAATGTTGCGGTACTATTCCCAACTTTCGAACAATCTTAACAGATATAAAGGAATGTGTAGCACCCGTGTCAAATAAAACTTTAACATGAGAATTTAACAAGGTTAGAGTACCTTCCACTGTGCGTTGCTCGGGCAGTCCCTCCTCATAGGTACCTTCTTCATACCCTATCTCCTCATAACAAGCAGCCTCGGGAATAACAGCATTCAGGCATACCTGTTCTTGCTGACCATAGTTACCTTTCTTGGGGGCTCTGGAGTCCTTACTCATGTGACCTGGTATCCCACAGTTATAGTGTACAAGTCCTGGACGATCGGCACGCCTAGGTACTCTGCAATCTTTAGCTCGGTGATTGGGATTATCACAATTGAAGCAGTAATTGTTGTTGTTCCCTTCTATTGCTCGAGGATGATACTGCTACTCTACCTGTGTCTGTTGAGGTTTCTTTCCTCCATCCCAAGTCCTTTTCTGTCCCTGAGGGTACACAAGTTTCTGTCCGGGATAGCCCTTCTGCAGAGGTCGATTCACAAATGGTTTTGAATTCTGGCAACCATCATTTTCCAGTCTTGTAGCCAACCTTACCAGAGCTTCAAACGGCTAGTTTAGGTGCCCCATAGTCAGATGTCTGAGAGACAAGTTGAGACCCTGGTGATACTTCTTGATTTTCTTCTGAGGTGTGTCCACCATATGTGAAGCAAAGCGGGACAACCGTTCAAATCGAGTGGTGTATTCACGGATAGTCAAATTCCCTTGTGCTAAGTCCATGAACTCCTTCTCTCTCTTGTCCTTCTCTTCTTCAGGGAAATACTTCTCGAGAAACCTGATTCGAGGTGAAAAGTGCATGTTCATAGCGTATTACATGGTTCTTTATGCATACTTTTATCCCTAAGTCCCTACATTTAGGTGCATTCTAATAACAATGTTCTTTTTATTGTGTTAATGCTAAAATATATATTTTTGAATTGTTTTATAGGTATTAGAATGCAAATCAATAATGTGGAGCTAAAGAAAAGTGATTCTGGTGGATAGAACAATAGAAGCAGCTGAGAAAATGCCAATTTTGACAATGAAGACTTTAGATTTGGAAGATTTTCTTAGATATATGAAATGCAGATCTTTGAGTTACGATCGCATAACTGCAAATGGGAGGTCAATCCGAGGTCCGAGTGAAAAGTTATTGCCATTCTCCAATCGGTGCGCTGAGTTATCAAAATCAGAGGACTTCAAGCCATTGAGCAGAGTTCAATCGATTGAGACTTCAATCGATCGATCTAAGCTCGATCGATCGAACTTTATTTTCATCCAAAAGTTGCATAAACTTTGCAGGAACCCTATATATAAGTCGTTTTGACGCCAGACGAAAGGAGGACGCTTCTGAACGCAGAAAACAACAGTTTTAGGGTAGTTTTAGGGTTAGATTAGGAGTAGATTAGGTTAGATTCTTATTTTTCATCCTCTTTTTCATTATTATACTGAAGATTATTGAAGATTCATGTTTATTTCAGATTAAATCCAGGTTTTTCTTTCCAATCCTTGTTATTTGATTGCTATTAGTTTATATGCTATGATTACTCTAGGTTACTGTTTCTGCACTAGTTTTATTATGTTTCCGTAGTTTAGACGTTGGGAGTATGTGATGAAACAATGATTTCCAGCCTCTGCCATGCAATCTTTAGGTACCTTGGGCTCGATCGATCGAAGGTATTTCGATCGATCGAACCAGCGCCATAGTCAAGCGATCGAAGGCATTTCGATCGATTGAAGGATGATGATGTTCGATCGATCGAGAGCGTTTCGATCGATCGAACTTGTTGATTCCTGAGATGATTCTTTTAAGTATTTCATTACTTTCTGTTTTAGAAATCTGTCATCAAATTTTCCATATAAGCTCAGTTTGTCATTACAATTTTTTGAACTTAAAGCCTTAAGGCCTTTTCTTCAATGACTTTTGAAAACCACTTTGAATGCTAACACCATTTGGAGTGCAAGTATTAACCATTGTTTTAAACTGTCTTCTAAGTATTTTAAATCACTTGTGATGATATAGTCCCGGTCATGAAAGGGCTATTGATTCTATATATTTAGAAAAATATGGAATACTGAAAAGGGATGTACTCCATAGAGCGTTAATGAATATGCATGGTAGATGGTTAGGATCAATATGGATTCTCGTATTTCCAACACCTTTAGTTTATCTGTTTCATTAGTTATGTTTTTATAAGCTTTAGTTTATTATTTAGTTTAATTTAATTAATTAGGATTCGTTAGAACCTACACCCGTACATTCATCTTTTTCCTTTTCTTTAGGTTATAACATAGTAGACATTCTCCCTATTCCTTCCCTGTAGGATCGAACTGGACTTCCAGTATTATATTACTTGCACGATCACCTACACTTGGGTGTTGCATAAGAGCGGACAGATTTTTAGTCATGCCAAGTTTTTGGCACCATTGCCGGGGAAGGCAAATAGGTTAGGATTTTACTAAGTTATTTCCAAGTTATTTTTTTTTACTTTGCAAAAAAAAAAAAAAAACTTTTGGACTTTTGTCTCACAATTAAATAAATAAAAATTTTATTGTTTAAAATTTTTGGATAAACATGTCTTATCCATATTACCCTCCATACAACACAAGCACCAATAATAGGTACATACTTGAAAATCAAAATAGTTATTCCCCAAGTTGGCAAGCACCCACTTATGACGCGCATTATCAACCCGAGTGCTACCAACCACCACAATGGGAAAATGATAGTGGTAGTCCCCCGTATTATCAAACGTATCAAGAACCTCCACATGGAGAGTTCTATCAATCGCAATGGGGATATAACATAAATGATAATGTAGGATATAGTAGTAGCTCCCACGATTACCAAACGCACCAAGACTTTCCCTTTAGTGAGTCTTGTCCACAAATACAATGGGATGTGAATTACTATCAACAACAATGGGGCAAAACTTCATATAGTAATAACAAGGAGAATAACCAAGTTGAGGATAAGGGTATGTTAAAATTGCTGCTTAGTGAAATGAAAAGGCTAGATAATGCACTTGATAAATTAAAAACTAGATATCAACAAGCATATGCTAGCCAACCTTTAGAAGCCTATACCAATCCTTCAATACTACAACCTAAATTTCAAGACACTAACAATGGAATGGAAATAGAGGACTATGACGGGTTCATACCGAATGAGGTTATCAACTCACTCAAGAAAGTGATAACCCAACACAAACTCCAAAACCAAACCATCTTCTCCACAATATACAACCCCAGACATCAACTCCTTCACTGCCTGGATAAAGTTACACAATTCCTTTGTCCAGATAACCTCAATAGATGACATATATAGTGAGGATAGTTACACGGATGGGAATGAGGTTTTTAAAGATAATGAAAGTTTAGGTGACTGCACGCTATTGATTCTATATCTTTATAAAAATACGGAATACTGAAAAAGGGATGTACTCCATAGAGCGTTAATTAATACGCATGGTAGATGGTTAGGATCAATATGGATTCTCGTATTTCCAACACCTTTAGATTATCTGTTTCATTAGTTATGTTTTTATAAGCTTTAGTTTTTTATTTAGTTTAATTTAATTAATTAGGATTCGTTAGAACCTACACCCGTACATTCATCTTTTTCCTTTTCTTTAGTTTATAACATAGTAGACATTATCCCTATTCCTTCCCTGTGGGATCGACTTGGACTTCCAGTATTATATTACTTGCACGATCACCTACACTTGGGTGTTGTACAAGAGCGTACAGATTTTTAGTCGTGTCAAAACCTTTCCTTGAACACCACCCACAGCATTCTCCATGCAGCTTCTTCCCCTATAGTCGCCTTTTCATCATCCCACCCATCAGCCGCTGCATATGACAGCTGAAAGATAGCCAGATGCTTCTTCTCCAGATCAGTGCACTCTATGGTCTCAAAGATACGTTCCATCTGGCGTAACCACTGTTCCGCTTGCCAGGGTTCATCAGTCCTAGCAAAATACTCACGTCGTAGAGCACGAAACTCCTTGAGAAGCTTGTCTTTAGTCTGGTGGGTTTGCCTCCCATTCCCATTATGATTCCCATTTTGATTATCGTTCCTTGTTTTCTGATCACTAACCCTCTCCAACCTCCTTACAAAAGCCTCAAACATCCCAGTTGGTTCTATTACCGGGGGTGCAACTTCAATAGTGGGACGATTCCTGAGATTTCTTCCAGCCATATCTCAAGAGAAAGGTACCTATTCATCAATCAACAGAATTCGGTCAATCTCCAGATGAAAAAGAAAGTTCTTGATGAGAGGAAGCGATTAAATGCGGAATGAAGTCAAACTATCTTATCTTAATTCTATCTTAATGGGAGGTCCTATGTGTTTTGGACAATTGGTCGAGCCAAAACCTGGCTCTGATACCAAAAAGCCTGTCGCGCCCCGACGTAGCATAATACAAGAAAGCATATAATTTCCTTTATGAACTCGTAGGTCGTAACAAGTGAGTATGACCAATTATCCCTGCAACAAGTAACTTAAACAGAATTTCTAAAGAAATGTTACTAATAAAACATAAGCTCCAAAATTAAAACTTACTAAACTATTACATCAGTTATAAACTTAGGCACAAACCGCCTTATTCAAATCTATCATAATTTCTATTACAACTCCAAATTATAACACATAAGAAGTATAAATAAGCCTCCTGGAAAGTCTTCTGACTCTAAGTAGCATAGTCAAAATACTCTGGCTGCTCCTGACCTGGAAAATCTGGACATAGAGTCCAGGACGCATCAACGCCGTTAGCTTATGCAAGCTGGTGAGCAAAATAAACATGTACTCGCAATGTATATATAAGCATATGAAAAACAGTGCAATACAACTTTGAAAGTAATATTTTCAAGGTTCCAACTTCGACAAAAGTCACAGTGGATAATAATGAGCAATAAATATGTGATCGTGCATGAACAATGTAACATTTCATCTTTCTGACTCTTTTCTCTCAACAACACGACTCCACCCATACCAATACCTCAGATACTAGGAATAATATCCGCTCAGTACCTAGGTCGCACAACACATCGTTGCCTTGGATACCAGGAATAATATCTGCTCGATATTCAAGTCGCACACTACACCGTCGCCTCCAATACCAGGATTAATATCCGCTCAATATTGGGGTCACACAATACGCTATTGCCTCAGATACCAGGAATAATATCCGCTCAATATCTGGGCCAATCACACACATACCATCGCGTCGGATATCAGGAATAATATCTGCTCAATATCCGAAAATGCGCGCCTTAGATACCAGGAATAATATCCAATCGATATCTAAGTCGTACACCACACTACCGCCTCCAATACCAGGAATAATATCCGCTCAATATTAAGGTCGACCACCAAACCGCCACTCTCTACTCTTTTTCCACGCTTTCTCACACACCATGCATGTCGACTCCACCTCGACCCTATCATGCATGTCAATGTCCATGAAATTGTAACACCAAAACAAACGTACGAGAAATCAAGTCTTTTTTATTCTTCTTTATTAACAATGTACACTGTACTTAGAATCATTAAGTTAGCACTCACGATCTAAACTATCAAGTCGTATATGAAAGAAGAGGTAAATTCATCAAAAACTACATTAATACGCTTTTACAGCTACTAGTACACAAGCTGGTTCACTTTGAAGCAATGCCCTTAAAAATGAGTTATAATTTTTATGGATGAATTACATGTCAAATGAAAGGTCTTTGAGTCTAGTTTCCAATGCTTTGAATGGTGCGCATTTTCGAGTTTTCTAGAGGAAGTTATGACCGTTTTAGTAAAAGTCGTCAGTACTGAAAAATGCCAATCGATTGGTAAAAGTACCAATCGATTGGTAAAAGTACCAATCGATTGGTAAAAATGCCAATCGATTGGAACACATGTCAATTGGTTGGTAATCATTCCAATCGATAGGTAATCATACCAATCGATTGGTATCAGCAGTTTCTCCCCTGTTACGAGTTTAAAGCCTGTTTTTGACCCATTTATCAATTCTACTTCAACCAAGATATATAATATATGGATTTCTTCATTTTTCCGAAAAGATTATGAATACATGATCAGTTTAAACTAATTTCAATCGTAGCTCTCAGATTTCACGTAAAACCGAGAGGTGATAAAACTTTAAATCAACGATAAGTCGTGATACGGATGAATTAAGCCGTAGTATTCGAACCGCAGCTTATTGGGACTAAGATCTTTCATTCCCAATTCACGGAATTGATTTTGGTTAACTTTTGTAAAACTCCAATTTTCAAGCTTCAATGGTGATTATACATATAAATGTATATACACTGAAATATACATATATAAACGTTGAGAGTGAGTTTATAATACTCACAGAGGTGATTATTTAGAGAATTTTGAGACCGAGAATATCCGCCGAAATATCCGTCGTTAAGAATTTTTCCTCCGTTCTTGAACTATATATATCTATTTGTGTGCGTGTGTGTATAAGTATATCATATATAATATGTGTGTGTTGTTTGTTCCTTGCGAGAACAATAGAGAAGGAGAGAAATCGAGAGAATTTGAGAGTTATAGAGAATGAGAGATGAGACATTGTGAGAGTTATCAGAGAGTTGAGAGATACGTATAAACATATATACTGAAATATGTGTAGGCTCCAAGAAAAGGAGAAATCACACGGTGAGGTTGAGCTCATGTGCTCCCTCACCCAAGACACGGTAAAGACGCAGTTTTAAAACATAACAGGTATTTTACGATTGAAATAAAAATAGAGAAAAATCGTATTAGTGAATGAAATAAATTATGGTTTGTACAAAAGTATAGATATTATTTTTAAAACCATAGAAAGCATTTCAATATTTAAGAAAAATTACAGTTTGACCCCCGAATAAATATTACATAGAGAAATTAAAATGAAATCTCCATTTATTAATGAAAAAGAAATAACAGGGTGTTACAATAACGACATATGAGATTTCTCTTGATGAATTTGGCCACTTCCTTGGCCCCCAACCTGCTGTAGGATGCGGCTTCTGCCCATTTTGTGAAGTAGTCAATGGCCACCAAAATGTATCGGTTCCCATTTGAGGCCTTCGGAACAATTTCGCCAATGATATCGATTCCCCAAGTCAAGAATGGCCACAGGGGGGTCATACTATAGAGCAGAGATGGCGGTACATGCACCATGTTTGCATGGATCCGGCACTTCTGGCACCTTCTCACATATTCACAACAATCTTTTTCCAACATTGTCCAATAGTACCCTTGTCTTACGATCGTTTTGGCCAGCATGTGACTGTTTATGTGTGAACTGTATACCACTTCGTGTATTTCTTCCATCATCGTTCTAGCGCCATTCCCGAACAAGCAAGTCAGGTTGTGACCATTGTACCCTTTCTTTAATAATTTTCTGCCGCAAATGATGAACTGTGCTGAGAACCTTTGAATTACTCTTTTATCTTTCTCAGTAGACTCTTGGAGGTATGCTCTCTTTTCTATAAAGTTCCAGACATCTTGATACCATGGTGTTTCATTCTCTTCTTCTTCGATTGCAGCGATCATGCTAAATGACGGTTCGTATCTTTGCTCAATTACCAGAGGCATCATTTTTACCCTTACGGGGATTTTGATCATAGAGGCCTGGGTAGCCAATGAATCTGCTAACTGTTTCTCTTCTCTGGGTAGGTAAAAGAATGTTATGCTCTTGAACTGTTTCTTGAGTCCATCGAGATGGTCATGGTAGGGCTTCAACCTCTCTTCTTTCATCTTCTATTCTCCTCTGGCATGTGACACAATGAGATTTGAATCTCCGAAGACATCCACCTTCTGAACTCTCAATTCTATGGCCGCTTCCATCACCCGAATGCATGCCTTGTTTTCAGCAGTGTTGTTGGTGGCGTTATAATTGAGCTTGACTGCGAGTGGGGTGTGGTCCCCATTTGGCGACACCAGGATCATACCTACTCCGTATCCTTTCATGTTAGCTGCTCTTCTTCTTTGATTTCTATGATATTCATATCCCGGAAAGGGAAGTCTCCATTTTCTTCAGAATTAACAGCGTGTTCCGCAAGATGCTTAGCTACAGTTCTCCCTTTTACCGATTTGCTTGTTACATACTGTGGATACCGCAGGTTTTCTTTTTATCCACAGCTTTTTTTTTAAATTCTTTTTCAAAATTTCAAATTCAAAACAAATGAGTCGCCACTTAATTTTTAAAATGAAAATTAAGAAACCACTTTTAAAGCAAACTAATCTTTTTAGAAACTAGGTCCGGGGATTATGGAATGAGAGAGGAAGGAGCCCGTCGAACTAAAACACCCTCTCTCATCCTATCTTACGATAGGCCTCTACTCAACATCCTTTTAATCAAATTTATTAATCTAAACATGCCCTCAACTAATATATATATACATATACATCACAAAAACATGTCCAAAGGGTGTAAAATCGCAATTGATAAAATATCATTCAAAAAGTCATATAAGTCAAGTAGCAAGCGATATGATATGCAACAGGGAACAAAAGAACTTACCCGGGATCCAGCAGCGATATTTAAACGTGCAATGCATACAAACAAAAGAAAATCCTAAGAAAGAGTCTCTAATCACATGTACACATAAGGCAAAACCTAGTCTAAGGTGTCGCGCATGAGGTTGAAAATCAATAAAATCAAGGAATGAAATAAACTAGAAGGGAGATGAGAAATGGTACCTCAAACGCGCTACAAAACAGAGATTAGTCCACATGTTTCACATAATAATATGATGTCAAGTAATCAATCCTAATTCTCTAGCTTAGATCTAGCAAGCATGAGACCCAACTTTATTCAATAGCTAGTTCTAATTATGAGTAAATAAATGTACATGGATGAATGAATGCGAACAAGAATAAAACATGGATTTATTCTCTAATTTGGGTCACTTAACTTCTGGATTTAAGCTAAGTTATCATTATTCAAAGTATGATTTGGGTCCTAAGACATTAGGAGTCCATTTGAGTTGAGATAAACAAGATTAGATAAAAACAGTAGCAGTTTTTCATGAATTACAGAGAGCAGACCAGATCTTAAAAAAAAGAAAAACCATGCTTCCAACGGTTGGATCTTAATGATTATTGGATAAGATATGCCTCTGTGAGTCTAGTTTATAACCCAAAAAGAAAATCAAGGTTTGAACGGTTAGATCTCCGGGAATATGGGAAACACTAGGCATCACTCAGGAAGCTGCAACTCTCTGTCCAGAGATCTTGTACGATTTTTTAAAAATAGCAAAAAGATGAGAAACACTTAGATTATTTTAGGGGGTCTCCCTAACACATTAAGGTACCCAGAAAAAATTATTAGAGACCTCGGAAACTCCATTAAAACTCTGATTTATTAGTTTTAAAATAGATTTACTGTTCTGAAATATTGGACAGAGAGTTGCATGTATTAAAAATAACAAGACCAAACCATCTTAGACATGATATCACCTTAAAACAAAAATTACAGTGGTAGAGTATTGTGTTATTGACACTTTCCCGTTGATTTCACTTGATATCAACGGTTAGATTTCGAACTAAAAATCTTTGATCAAAATCAGTTTGTGAACTCACTGTTTTCATTTATCAAGTTCAACTCTATTTGTTAACCCTAACTATTAAACCTTGAAGTTGGACTTAAACTAAACCATTTTCTCCTACCATTTGATGGTCATTGGAGACTAAAGACCTTCATATTTGTGGATTTCAAAGGAAGTGTGAACAGACTTCATGAAATCTCAAGATAAGGACTCTAAACCATGGAGATAGGCTTAGACTCAAAACCATTTTCTCCTACCATTTGATGGTCATTGGAGATGAAGACATGACTAATACTCATAAGTTTCAAAGAGAATATGGAAATGATTTCATGAAATACCAAGTTTAGAGGATCCAAGTCATGAGTATGGACTTGGATTCATCTATTTGCTTATGAAATGAAGTGATGATCAAATTTTGACTCTCATGTAAAGTATAAGCTTACATGGGATTCAAAGGATCATACTCAAGAGATTTCAAGGGAGTTATTGAAGATCTCCAAGAATCTCAAGAGAGGAACATAAACCAAAAGAAATATAAGAGAGACTAAAGAATTAGAAACAAGAACTCCTAAGCTTACTAGACAACTCTAAGATTTAATCAAGAAAAGTTAAAAATGACTTGAAGATTAGAAGCTCAAAAAGAAAGAGAACACAACCAAAGATTAGAGGGTCACCTCCAAACTATCCTCAAAAATCTTTCTTTGAAGATCTTCCAAGCTCTTCTCTCTAGTTCTCTAAACTCTCTCTTTTCTCTCAAAATATGTTAGTGTAATGGTAGTGATTTGTTTGTATTTTTTGGTGTATCTCTTGTGTATATTCCTTGCCTATGTTCCAAGGAAGATCCTTCCTCTTTTTATAGACAAAAATTCCCAATTATTTTCAGTGAATTCGGAGTAAAAGACAGGTGTAATCATCCCATTTGGTGGTACAATACGTACTTCCTGAAATTAGACAGACTGCTGGCTAGGGCGGCATTCAAAAGTTATCCGCGGCAGTCGGTGAGTGCCGCTGCGGCAGTCGGTGAGTGCCGCTGCGGCACTCCGGGACAACTGTCGAGGCACTTCGTAACTGCCGCGCGGCTCTCAGTGAGTGCCGCGGCAAATTATTGATTGCCGTTTTTTTCGTCAACCTTACTTTATCAGATTTTTGTTTTTATCCGCCTACACATACGTATTGTATCACAAAATAAGGACTTTTAAAGCGAATGGCAGTCAGAAAATGTCGGCGGCACTCAGTAAGTGCCGGGCCGGCACTCACCGAATGCCGTGCGGCATTCAGTGAGTGCCGCTCGGCATTCACTGAATGCCACAGAAATCTGCCATTGTGCCGTTTTTCTGCAGAACTTCCCTTTTTAGGTCTTTACTTTCTTCCCTTTTTCTTAAAGAAACTTTTTTTTGAAGATCTTTTCCGAAAATGGAGTTTTACACCTGAATTCTCCTAAATACCTGGTATTTTCTTCTTTTTGTGAAATTGTATCGTGTTTGGAGAACTTTCTGAAGAGCTTGGAATACTTTGAATCTTTTCGGTCCTTATCATCATCGGACGTGGAGGTGACGCTCTCCTAAATTCGACGGTCGGTCAAAATTGGGGTGTCTACAGTTTGCCCCTCTTTGACAGAACTTGTGGGGCAACGCGTCTCATAAGTGAATTTCAAAGCCTGTGTGAAGAGAAGCCTTTGACCAGACTGTCGAATTTAGACAAAACACAACACGTTGTAAAAACTGCTTCACAAACGGTTCACGTTGGTCGTGCTCAATGGTGAGCTGCCTACGTATCCATTCAAGAATCAGACCAAGACGTAGTTTAGGCAGGAGCCAAACATACACAAGCACAAGTAACCATACGGATGAATGCACCTATCTTATCGTGATACAAGTGCCATGCAATGGTATTTTCTGAATTGACCTGGTCAAACAAGCGCCATGCTCATCATGTTTTCCTTGCGTGCGACTCACTTTACGTGATGCGTTAGTCAGGAAAGATTACCTAATTCCGTGACTGATGCGAAGATCTGATACAAGGGTCATGATGTTTTCAATTTGATTTCGAGGGTTAACGCAAATCTGTTGCGAGAACCGGGAATATAAATCTGTTATATTCCCAAAACGAGGGTTAACGCAAATCCGTTGCGAGAACCGGGAATATAAATCCGTTATATTCCAAAACGATGATAAACGCAAATCTGTTGCGAGAACCGGGAATATAAATCCGTTATATTCCAAAACGAGGGTTAACGCAAATCTGTTGCGAGAACCGAGAGTGCAAATATGTTACAATCTCGAACAAAGGATCAACGCAAATATGTTACGAGGATCGGGAATATAAATTTGTTATATTCCCAAAACAAAGGATCAACGCAAATATATTGCGAGAACCGGGAATATAAATCTGTTATATTCCCAAAACGAGGGTTAAGGCAAATCTATTGCGAGAACCGGGAATATAAATCTGTTATATTCCAAAACGAGGGTAAACGCAAATCTGTTGTGAGAACTGGGAATATAAATCTGTTATATTCCAAAATGAGGATAAACGCAAATCTTTTGCGAGAACCGAGAATATAAATCTGTTATATTCCAAAACGAGGGTAAACGCAAAGCTGTTGCGAGAACCGGGAATATGAATCTGTTATATTCCAAAACGAGGGTAAATGCAAAGCTATTGCGAGAACCGGGAATATAAATCTGTTATATTCCCCAAACGAGGGTTAACACAAATCTGTTGCGAGAACCGAGAATATAAATCCGTTATATTCCCAAAATCTTTTTTAATTTTCAAAAATTGGGAGCCCATGGGCTCAAATATTTTCACTTTTCAAAAATCGGGAGCCCACGGGTTCAAATCTTTTTTTAATTTTCAAAATCGGGGGCCCACGGGCTCGTATATACTCTTAAATTCTGAAATTTGTAGTCATTTTAAACCTAAAAATCACTCCGAGGGCCAAAAGTGTAATGAGGGCAAATTTTGGGGGCCTCAAATTCGATTTTTGGGACTCGATTTGAATTTTGGAGGGGAAAAGAAGGATCTTTGAACCGACTTAAACGCGACACACGCGGATTTTTGCGGCAGTCCGTGACTGCCGGGCGGCACTCACGGAATGCCGTTGCGGCAGTCAGTGAGTGCCGCGCGGCAGTCCATCAACTGCCGCGCACGAAAAACTGAGTGCCGCGTTTGAGCGGCAATGGCTAAAACCGCCGGGTTCAATACATTTCTTTCATTCTCTCAACTCTCTCCATCTCGAAATCTCTCTGGAGAAATTTTCTCCCATCCTCTCTTTGCTTCTGTATTGATTTACGCTACTCACAGGTTAGTCCTGCTTGATCAAAACTTGATCAATCTCTTTTATTTTCTTGTTTTTCTGAAATTTTCACGAATCTAACGCTCGATTTTTCTTTTTCTTTACAGATCATGGCGAGCGGTTCTGGGAGGAAGAAGAAGGCCAAGTACACGACCACTCATCATCCTGATGCTACACTCCTTCTCCGGGATTCGGATGAGCATTTATCCGCCCGCGCATTCAAGCGCGAGATAAACGCTCCTCTCTTTGCTTCTCTTTTAATTTGCAAGTCGTAGGAACTTTTGTGGATGCAATATAATATATATTTGATTCAACTTCAAATGTTTATTTCTTATTACAAATGCTATGCTTGTAGTGCTCTCGAGTGTCTTGAACGTTTTATTTCATGCCCCTTCTTCTTTTTTAGGGAAATTTCGTACATATTTCTTTCTCCAAAAAGACCCCTTACAAAAATGAGTGATATGCCTGAATTTTCCGAGCGTTTTATTCCTTATTATTATTTTTCGACTTTTCCAAGGGCTTTTGGAAGCCGTTTGTATTAATCAGAATTTCAAAACACCTCTCGTGAATAAAGTGAGTTTTTCATTTTTGAGTTTCACGAACACGACACGTTTTCATTGAAAGCGTTACTTATGAATGTTCCAAGCGTCCTCTTATTATTCCAACCTAACTTTGAATGTCCGTGAATCCGTACTAGAAACTAATGCCTCATTGGAATCTGAATTTGAACAAATTTATATACTTTTGAAAATGCGAACAAACTCCTTTCTCTCTCTTCTTTCTCTTTTGAAATCTCTTAGAAAATTGAATGTTCTTTCTTATTTCTTTTTTTTTTTTTTGGTGAACGTCTACTGAACTGAACGCAAACTAGTGCCATGCTTGTGAAATTTCTGCGAATACTTTCAGATTTTCTATTTCTTTCTTCTTTTTCTTCTTTCTTGTCTTTTTACTGCCATCTGTTTATTTACTTTTCTTTTATCCAACTAATATCAAAATTTTGTGATTCTTTCTTGCAGCTGCAGCCTAAGGTGCTGAAAGGGTATGGTAGCCTCGCCCATGGATACGAGTGGTATACTCAGCTGAGCGAGACCGTGAGGGCCTTGGTGGACGCGGCCAGGTTTGGAGACTTCGTCAAACTTTTGACGAAGAACTCCAACGACTTGCGGAAGATACATGCATTGGCCGAGCGGTGGTGGGATACGACGAGCACTTTTCATTTTGACTTCGGGGAGATGACGATGACTCCCTTGGATTTTTTGATGATCATCGGGATCCCGTTCGTTGAAGAGCCTCTGTGATATTTGACGGAGTAGGAGTGGGACCAGGTGGAGCCTTTGCTAGGAGTGGTCCCGGAGGAGTCTCTGGTCATAGCCCGATGGTTTATGGACACATTTAGGGGCCAGCCGGGTTTTACGGACGAGCAGATGGCCAGAGGTTTTCTTATGTACATGCTGGGGTGCTCTTTGTTGGGCACCAAGTGCGATCGGGTCTCTGTGTCCCTGGTAGCATCGCTGGAGCGCCTGGACCAGGTCGACGAGTATGACTGGGCTGGTATAGGGTTATCTATCCTGTACAGGCATATGGGTGACATCTACCGGGACAGGCCGACCTCCACCAGCGGTTATTGGAGAGCGTGGGAGGTATACATTTTCATTGCTTTTTTGCATTTTCAGAAATTTATTTAAATTATGAGACTAACCCTTCCTTTTTATTATTGCAGATTTGGTCCCACGAGTATCTTCGCATGATGTCTCCCAAGACGCGTGAGGCAGACGCCCTTATCATGCCCCAGGGGCTGAAATGGGCGAAGAATAGGGTTGGGCGGAAGACTTGGGCCCACGATTTTGTTTTGTTCAGGAACTTCGTGACGAATCTGAGGGAACAACACGTTCATTGGCAGCCCTGGCTTAGGGTGCTTCCTGAGGCTCGTGCGGAGATTCGAGAGTCGATCGGATATGACCCGACGAGGTGACTCCTTAGTGGGCCAGAGGGCCAGGCATGGTACTTAGGAGAGAGGGTGACTAGGCAGTCACTGGCGGCCCCTAGATTCTTTGTGCCATTCCCTCCTCCTGACTCTATAAGGACCACGGACACTCTTCATGGTAGCGAGCTGACGACTGCCCTGATGGGCTTGGGTATTCACGGCTTCTTGGATCCCCCTTCAGGATATGCGGCGTCCCGTGCCGCTAAGCTGATGCCGAACTTCCCTTTGATGGAAGTGACTCGGGTGAGTATATGATTCCTCTATTACTACTTTATGAATTTCCTTTTATTCTCTATTCATGCTTTATTATTTTTTTTTTGCAGCCTATTCCTGCTGCCACCCGTCCTCCCGCCTTGCCTGAGTGGGATTGGACTATGTCGGCCGTCTCGTTCGACGAGCCCTACTCGACGACGATCCCCCGACTCACACAGGGCGCCCCCACTATTCCTCTTCATTACGATGTTGTCCCGCGGCTTGGCGTACGCCCACAGCGTGCGGCAGTGGGTTCTCGGGCGAGAGTGGATGGTAAGAAACTCATCCCTGCCTTTCACTTTGACTTTGATTGCCTCTTCTTTTACGATCCTATATTCTTGGTTCTTGTTTTCAGGCTGAGGGAGCTCGGGCGACTGCTGCGACTCAGTTGAGGGCCCAGGTATGATCTTTATCTCCTTATTCTCAGTATTTCGATTGTCTTTTCAACACTATCTCGATTTATCCTTTCTTATTTCAGGTAGAGGAGATTAGATCCCTGTCCCAGCAGGTGGGGTAGCTTCAGCAGCGACTCCAGCAGTTTGACATTCCCCTCAGCGACATTCCTGGGGATGGCGGTGCTGGACGAGGCATGGGGCGAGGCGGTGGTAGCGGCGCTGGACGCGGCAGAGGCAGTGGTGAGGGTACCAGTAGCGGCAGAGGCAGAGGGGCCGGTAGCGGCGGACGTAGAGGGAGCGGTGGAGGTAGCGGGACAGAGTCAGAGGGGGAGCCCCTCAGGCGTACGACCCGCCAGACTCGCAGCCGGGGCTGAGGCTGATCCTACTTTTCTTTTTATTTTTTATTTCTTTTTGAGTGTTTTCTAGGGAGAATACATACTTTATTTGATGGATTGTATATATATGTTCGCTCTTTTGATGAAGACGGCTCTATGGTAGCCGGTAGGATAGGCACTCTTTATTATTACATTATTGCATTTTCCATTGATATTCACCGTACGTGGGACCATAGCTTGGTCTCTCTTGCCGTATGTGGGACCATGGCTTGGTCCCGTCTTTATTTTAATTTTGAATGCCTCAATGAAAATGAATGAATGAATGAATGTATTGGTCTTTGTTGCACTTGCTGCATGATGCGCACGTTTCATTGCCTTCTATCTAGTTTTCTGTTTGCAGGTGGGCTGATGTGTTACAAACAAACCCTGGCCAATGAAAAACCTGGAACGGCACTCGGTGAGGTCTCCGCGGCACTCAGTGAGTGCCGCGGCGGCAGTCAGTAAATGCCGTAGCGGCAGTCAGTGAATGCCGTAACGGCATTCACGGAGTGCCGCGCAGCATTTCTTTGAGTGCCGCGGCACTTTATCGAGTGTCGCGGGTAGGTAGGCAGCTTTATTCCCCTATTTATACCCCTTCTTTCTCAAGGCTCCGAAAAACACTTCTCTTTTCTTCTTTACATTCTTCCAAAATGACCCCCATTAGCTCTCAAATCCTTTTCCCATGGATGGATGCCCTTTTTGGTATTGACAAGCTCAATTTTGAGTGCTTCAGGCTGAATGATCTTTTCTCTTTCCGACATATGAATTTGAACGAGGGCCTACTTCGAGCTGCCATCCAACGTTGGGATCCTTCTTTCAACGTCTTCCATTTCGGCTCTCAGGAGATTTGCCCCTTGTTTGAGGAATTCAGCGCCATTCTTCATACCGATCCTTCTGCTGAATTGACGGTTCCCCTAGTTTAGGCTGGGTATGTCCGTGATTTAGCCACCCTTCTCCACATATCTCAGAATGCGGCGGGCTCTTTTGTTCATGACAGGTAAATCGACTTTGAGCGCCTTTCTTCTGTTTATGCTCCCATAGGGGACCCTTACAATGGTGAGTATCAGATCATCTGACGTAGTGCCCTGTCAATTGCTATGCTCTCTTACTTCCTCTTTCAGTCATCTTCTGACACTCTTATTCCCATAGCCTGCGGTTTGCGGGAGATGAAAAATGTTGTTATGCTGGTCCTTTGTGAAACTCTGATTGGATTGGGCCATGCTCATGCTACCGGGGCCACATTACCTGCCGGGGCACCTTTTGTTCTGCAGATTTGGCTCATGGAGCGTTTGGACCTCTTTATACACCCCTCCCATCTTCGTGGATCACTTCCTTACGATCGTATTGAAATTCACAACTTATTTCAATCCGTCGATGCATGGCTTGGCTGGCTCCAGGGCCTCTCTTCTAGTGATATCTGCTGGGTTTGCCCGCGGTGGGCTTGCATTAATTCTTTCGCCGTACGCCTTCCTGGACGTCCCGGCATCTGGTTGCTTGGCTTGCATGCTACTACTTTCTACATTCCCGGCCGGGTGGTCTGTCAGTTCGGACTTTTGCAAGATACTGCTGAATCTTTGACTGCTGATTTCACCAGGGGGTCCTCTTTGCGCCCTTCTATCGCGAAGGCTTTCATCGAGGCTTGGCATAGCCGGATGGCTGCTCCGTGCCCGGGGATTCCAGCTCCGACTATGCCTAGTGCTAAGTATCTTCTAGAGATTCAGACCTTGGTTGCGAGACGAGCTTGACAGACACATGCATAATAAAGTAGACGAAAACAGGGAAAAGCTCGCCATCTCACAAAACTTTATGACAGACCCTGCCTACTCTTTTGCTCTTTTGAATGAGATTTTCCCTTTTTTTTAAGTGCTGTTATCTTTAGGAAAAGTTCTAACATGCTTAATCAAAGTGCTCACTCCTTCAATTAATCTTTTATGAAGAATTCTCCTTTTAATGTCTCTACTTGGCTCTTTACTTTGCGTTTTGCATGAAGCTTTACTTCTTCTATACCATGAATTCTCATTTGTTTCTTTATAATACTTATCTTGATAGCCAGGCGATCCAAAGGAGGGTCTTGTATCTGGGTTCTTTGGCTAGCAAACGAAGTTTGCCCTTGGTTTTAGGGCTTCGAAATGGTTCCGGGTAAATGCCAATTTGCCCCTAGTTTAGCACAGTCTTTTTCGAATGGACCGAGGGCTTTGGAGAGCCTGCCTACTTATCCCCGAGTGGGCGTCAGGTCCCAAGTAGTTCGGCTTAAGGCTGCAAAGAAGAGCGCTAATCAGGCAATTATTTACTGACCGAACTGAGTAGGTTGCCTACGTATCCCCTAGCGGGAATCAGGTCAAGCGTAGTTCATCAAGGTAGGAGGTTTTGAAAGAAGCGGTTTCAAGCAAAGTATTTCTTGAGGCGATCGAGATTAATTGGTTGCTTAAATTCAACCCCGTTCAGGTCCATGAGATAGGTCGCTCCTCCGGAAAGGAGGGTCTTAATGATGTATGGCCCGACCCAGTTGGGTTTGAATTTTCCTCTGGGGTCATAAACAGGCACTTTCAGTTCTTTGAGGACCAGGTCACCCTCAGCAAGCTTCCCCAACAAAACCTTTTTTTTAAAATTTTTATAGGGGCAAAAATAGCACTTAATACAGGCACTGTTTGGTCTAGAGGGCCCACAGCAAGGTTAGTAAGAAGAAGAGAAGACTTCGAGATGGCAGAGGAAAGAGATACTGGGAAAGTGGAAGAACTAAGAACACTGGTAGAACAACAAGCTGAACAGATGAGGAGGCAAGCCGAAAATATGAATCGTATGATTGTTATGATAGAAGCAATAGCACGTCCACCACCTTTTGTAGATCCGCCAGTCCTAGACCCACCGAACCCGGATCCGCCCATCAGAGAAGAAGTTTGGTTTGATGATCTAGAGATGCCGAGAACCGAAGCACTCAGGGTAGAAAGAGAGAAGAAAGAAAGGGAAAAGACTGAGAAGGAGAGGCTTATGGCAGAGAAAGTCGAGAAGCTTGAAAGGGTCGTACAAAAAGCTCAAGGGGTCGACACTTATTTGCTAGAGCTAGAGGGTTTGTACGAAGGGGTTTGTGAGGTACTGCCCGCCGGTTTCAAAATGCCCGTCTTCGATAAATTTGATGGCACAGGCAACCCCCGCAGTCATGTCCAAATGTGCATAGGAGCTTTTCAGCCTAGTGGACTGAGCACTACCATGATGGTTGTCCTGTTTCAGCAAACCTTAACAGGAGCTACTCTATCGTGGTACCTTACACTTGAGCCAAGCAAAACCAGAGTTTGGGAAGAAGTCGTAAAATCATTTGTGGCCCAGTATGAGTACAATCAAGACTTGGACGTCACTATTTGAGATCTAGAAACAACTAGGCAAGGAAACAAAGAATCATTTGCTGAGTATCTGAGTCGATGGAGAGAGAAAGCCGCAAAGATGGTGTAGAGGCCATCAGAAAAAGACCAAATCTGAATGTTGATGAAAAACCTGCAGCCAGTTTATCATGAGAAGATGAGGTTTCAGTCAATCAACACTTTTACTGAGGTATTCGATGTGGGGACAAGGATCGAAGATGCGATTCAAGAGGGAATAATCAAGAAGGAAGAACCACCAAACCGATATCGGAGGCCCAGTTATGGATCAAATGGGGGGCATTCGGTGGGTCACTCTGGCCCCGCCGATGTCAATGCACTTAGCGAGCCGGAGAGAAAATTCGATATCGCCAGAAACCATCCAAGAGGAGGGGAGGATAAGCCACTGCGGAAGTTTTCAGATTTGGGAGTATCATTATCAACCGCCCTCGACAGGCTGTTAGCAAAAGGGCATCTCCGTCAATTGGAACCCCGACCCCTACTAAGTCCGCTCCCATCGCATTTTAAAGGAGATCTCTACTGCAAATATCATCAATAGAAGGGCCACTCAACGGATCGGTGCATGAGGTTAAGGCATGAAATCCAAGACCTCATTGACAACAAAGTGATATCCGAACCGCCTGTCAAAGCCCCCGATTTCATGCCTTAACCTCATGCAATGATCCGTCGAGTGGTCCTTCTGTTGATGATATTTGCAGTAGAGATCTCCTTTAAAATGCGGCGGGAGCGGACTTGGTAGGGGTCAGGGTTCCAATTGACGGAGATGCCCTTTTGCTAACAGCCTGTCGAGGGCGGTTGATAATGATACTCCCAAATCTAAAAACTTCCTCAGTGGCTTATCCCCCCCTCCTCTTGGATGGTTTCTGGCGATATCGAATTTTCTCTCCGACTCGCTAAGTGCATTGACATCGGCGGGGCCAGAGTGACCCCCCGAATGCCCCCCATTTGATCCATAACTGGGCCTCCGATATCGGTTTGGTGGTTCTTCCTTCTTGATTATTCCCTCTTGAATCGCATCTTCGATCCTTGTCCCCACATCGAATACCTCAGCAAAAGTGTTGATTGACTGAAACCTCATCTTCTCCTGATAAACTGGCTGCAGGTTTTTCATCAAGATTCGGATTTGGTCTTTTTTTGATGGCCTCTGCACCATCTTCGCGGCTTTCTCACTCCATCGACTCAGATACTCAGCAAATGATTCTTTGTTCCCTTGCCTGGTTGTTTCTAGATCTCGGACAGTGACGTCCAAGTCTTGATTGTACTCATACTGGGCCACAAATGATTTTACAACTTCTTCCCAAACTCTGGTTTTGCTTGGCTCAAGTGTAAGGTACCACGATAGAGCAGCTCTTGTTAAGGTTTGCTGAAACAGGACAGCCATCATGGTAGTGCTCAGTCCACTAGGCTGAAAAGCTCCTATGCACATTTGGACATGACTGCGGGGGTTGCCTGTGCCATCAAATTTATCGAAGACGGGCATTTTGAAACCGGCGGGCAGTACCTCACAAACCCCTTCGTACAAACCCTCTAGCTCTAGCAAATAAGTGTCGACCCCTTGAGCTTTTGGTACGACCCTTTCAAGCTTCTTGACTTTCTCTGCCATAAGCCTCTCCTTCTCAGTCTTTTCCCTTTCTTTCTTCTCTCTTTCTACCCTGAGTGCTTCGGTTCTCGGCATCTCTAGATCATCAAACCAAACTTCTTCTCTAATGGGCGGATCCGGGTTCGGTGGGTCTATGACTGGCGGATCTACAACAGGTGGTGGACGTGCTATTGCTTCGATCATAACCATGATACGATTCATATTTTCGGCTTGCCTCCTCATCTGTTCAGCTTGTTGCTCTACCAGTGTTCTTAGTTCTGCCACTTCCCCAGTATCTCTTTCCTTTGCCATCTCGAAGTCTTCTCTTCTTCTTACTAACCTTGTTGTGGGCCCTCTAGACCAAACAATGCCTGTATTAAGTGCTATTTTTGCCCCAATAAAAATTTGAAAAAAAAGGTTTTGTTGGTTCTTTTTTCAAAAAGAATTTGCTTATTACCATTATTTGAAAGTTTTGGGAATGAATGGTCCATATGTCACACGGATGCGATGCATGTGTGTGTGTGTGCCTATTCTATATGCCAAAGAAACGGAAAATCCTAATTCTAACACATAAACACATAAGCACATAAAATCCTTGCCCATGTCAAGTGCGTTGATTTCTCCTCTCATTGTGATCTTCACTACCCTTTCCAAGGTCGGGTGTTCAAAATTTTTCAAAAGACATTTCTTAAAATGATGGGATCTTTCAAAAACAATTCTCAAGGATGAGAACGTAAAAATATTTCTTCAATAAAGATGATTGGATTGAAAAACAATTCCCAAAATTTTTGACACAATAAATATAAATTAATCCCTTGAAAATATACCTTAACAAAGGTTAGCGATTGAAAATTCTTGGGATAAAGATGGCAAGAACTGTTTGCTTTCAAAGATGGACTCAAAACTCTTTTGGTAGGAGGATCACATGGTCGGATTATCACCGTACTTTCCATGAATTCGGATGCATACAAGGTCAATAATGATTAGCTAGCATGATATAAGAAGTATAATCCTATAATCAAGGTTCGGCATGTTCTCCAAATGTCGCAGAACACGAGGGGAATTTGCTGAAAGGCGATTAAAAGATTATACATCTTTCATCAAGTAAGTATCGTCATCATCTCAAGTAATCCCGTCTGGGCATACAAAACTACCTAGCACATAATCCTAATCAAGAATTGATTTCCTAAGATTGAAAGGTTCTACAGAAACTATCATGCACAGGCTAGGTTTTGGTCAAATAAGGGACCCTTGACACACACTTGATAGGATGCTTCATATACCAAATCATGGTACGAGATCAAGGGTGATCACACAGTCCCATGATGACTTAACCGACCGGGTTGCCCCGAGCCTCCAAGGTCATAGTTCTGTGCGATCGACTGGCTGGACATGCAAGTGAAATGCAACAGGCACACAAAGATTAATTAATTTGATTAAAAGGACATTTTTCACGTCTAATCCTCAAGTGAATCCAAAATCAGAAATTCTGGTCTGCGAAACCAGAGATTCTGGGTTCGATCCCCAGCAGAGTCGCCAGATTGTGGATACCGCAGGTTTTCTTTTTATCCACAGCTTTTCTTTTAAAATTCTTTTTCAAAATTTCAAATTCAAAACAAATGAGTCGCCACTTAGTTTTTAAAAGGAAAATTAAGAAACCACTTTTAAAGCAAACTGATCTTTTTAGAAACCAGAGATTAACTAGGTCCGGGGATTATGGAATGAGAGAGGAAGGAGCCCGTCGGACTAAAACACCCTCTCTCATCCTATCTTACGATAGGCCTCTACTCAACATCCTTTTAATCAAATTTATTAATCTAAGCATGCCCTCAACTAATACATATATACATATACATCACAAAAACATGTCCAAAGGGTGTAAAATCGCAATTGATAAAATATCATTCAAAAAGTCATATAAGTCATGTAGCAAGCGATATGATATGCAATAGGGAACAAAAGAACTTACCCAGGATCCAGCAGCGATATTTAAATGTGCAATGCATACAAACAAAAGAAAATCCTAAGAAAGAGTCTCTAATCACATGTACACATAAGGAAAAACCTAGTCTAAGGTGTCGCGCATGAGGTTGAAAATCAATAAAATCAAGGAATGAAATAAACTAGAAGGGAGATGAGAAATGGTACCTCAAACGCGCTACAAAATAGAGATTAGTCCACATGTTTCACATAATAATATGATGTCAAGTAATCAATCCTAATTCTCTAGCTTAGATCTAGCAAGCATGAGACCCAACTTTATTCAATAGCTAGTTCTAATTATGAGTACATGGATGAATGAATGCGAACAAGAATAAAACATGGATTTATTCACTAATTTGGGTCACTTAACTTCTAGATTTAAGCTAAGTTATCATTATTCAAAGTATGATTTGGGTCCTAAGACAGTAGGAGTCCATTTGAGTTGAGATAAACAAGATTAGATAAAAACAGTAGCAGTTTTTCATGAATTACAGAGAGCAGACCAGATCTTAAAAAATAGAAAAACCATGCTTCCAACGGTTGGATCTTAATGATTTTTGGATACGATATGCCTCTGTGAGTCTAGTTTATAACCCAAAAAGAAAATCAAGGTTTGAACGGTTAGATCTCCGGGAATATGGAAAACACTAGGCATCACTAAGGAAGCTGCAACTCTCTGTCCAGAGATCTTGTACGATTTTTTAAAAATAGCAAAAAGATGAGAAACACTTAGATCTTCTTAGGGGGTCTCCCTAACACATTAAGGTACCCATAAAAAATTATTAGAGACCTCGAAAACTCTATTAAAACTCTGATTTATTAGTTTCAAAATAGATTTACTGTTCTGAAATGTTGGACAGAGAGTTGCATGTATTAAAAATCACAAGACCAAACCATCTTAGACATGATATCACCTTAAAACAAAAATTTCAGTGGTAGAGTATTGTGTTATTGACACTTTCCCGTTGATTTCACTTGATATCAATGGTTAGATTTCGAACTAAAAATCTTTGATCAAAATCAGTTTGTGAACTCACTGTTTTCATTTATCAAGTTCAACTCTATTTGTTAACCCTAACTATTAAACCTTGAAGTTGGACTTAAACTAAACCATTTTCTCCTACCATTTGATGGTCATTGGAGACTAAAGACCTTCATATTTGTGGATTTCAAAGGAAATGTGAATAGACTTCATGAAATCTCAAGATGAGGACTCTTAACCATGGAGATAGGCTTAGACTCAAAACCATTTTCTCCTACCATTTGATGGTCATTGGAGATGAAGACATGACTAATACTCATAAGTTTCAAAGAGAATATGGAAATGATTTCATGAAATACCAAGTTTAGAGGATCCAAGTCATGAGTATGGACTTGGATTCATCTATTTGCTTCTGAAATGAAGTGATAATCAAATTTTGACTCTCATGTAAAGTATAAGCTTACATGGGATTCAAAGGATCATACTCAAGAGATTTCAAGGGAGATATTGACGATCTCCAAAATCTCAAGAGAGGAACATAAACCAAAAGAAATATAAGAGAGACTAAAGAATTAGAAACAAGAACTCCTAAGCTTACTAGACAAACTCTATGATTTAATCAAGAAAAATTAAAAATGACTTGAAGATTAGAAGCTCAAACAGAAAGAGAACACAACCAAAGATTAGAGGGTCACCTCCAAACTATCCTCAAAAATCTTTCTTTGAAGATCTTCCAAGCTCTTCTCTCTAGTTCTCTAAACTCTCTCTTTTCTCTCAAAATATGTTAGTGTAATGGTAGTGATTTGTTTGTATTTTTTGGTGTATCTCTTGTGTATATTCCTTGCATATGTTCCAAGGAAGATCCTTCCTCTTTTTATAGACAAAAATTACCAAGTATTTTCAGTGAATTCGGAGTAAAAGACAGGTGTAATCATCCCCTTTGGTGGTACAATACGTACTTCCTGAAATTAGACAGGCTGCTGCCCAGGGCGGCATTCAGAAGTTATCAGTGGCAGACGGTGAGTGCCGCCACGGCACTCTGCGACAACCGTCGCGGCACTTCGCAACTACCGCGCGGCTCTCAGTGAGTGCCGCGGCAAATTATTGATTGCCGTTTTTTTCGTCAACCTTACTTTATCAGATTTTTGTTTTTATCCGCCTACACATACGTATTGTACCAAAAAATACGGACTTTAAAAGCAAATGGCAGTTAGAAAATGTCGGCGGCACTCAGTAAGTGCCAGGCCGGCACTCACCGAATGCCGTGCGGCATTCAGTGAGTGCAGCTCGGCATTCACTGAATGCCACAGAAATCTGCCGTGTGCCGTTTTTCTGTAGAACTTCCCTTTTTAGGTATTTTCTTTCTTCCCTTTTTCTTAAAGAAACTTGTTTTTGAAGATCTTTTCCGAAAATGGAGTTTTACACCTGAATTCTCCTAAATACCTGGTATTTTCTTCTTTCTGTGAAATTTTATCGTGTTTGGAGAACTTTCTGAAGAGCTTGGAATACTTCGAATCTTTTCGGTCCTTATCATCATCGGACGTGGAGGTGACGCTCTCCTAAATTCGACGGTCGGTCAAAATTGGGGTGTCTACACACACTTGATATCAAATTCAGATAGTAGGAGTAGCCAACGGGATATACGACTGGTCAGGCTGGGTTTTTTGAGGAGGTATTTTAGAGGATCCATGCGGGATATGAGTACAATTTGAAAGGCCAACATGTAGTGCCTTAATCGGCAGGTGCACCATACTAAGTCCCAACATATTTTTTCAAGGGTAGAGTAATTGAGCTCATACCCAGTCATCCTCTTGCTAAGGTAATAAATGGCTTTTTCAGAGTGGCCTTCTTCCCCTTCTTGGGCCAACATGCATCCTATGGCATTTTCGGAGACAGATAGGTAAAGAAATAAGGGCTTGTGAGGAGTGGGCGGTGAAAGGAGGGGCTATTTTTGAAGGTAGGCTTTTATTTTATCAAACGTGGCTTGGCATTGGTCATCCCATTGGAACTTTTCTCCTTTCCTCAGTAACTGGAATAAGGGATCACATGTAGATGTGAGCTTGGAAATAAAGCGGCTGATGAATTGGAGCCTTCCGAGGAATCATCTCACTTCTTTCTCACTCTGTGGCGGCACCATTTCTAGAATTACCTTGATTTTGGTGGGATCAACCTCTATCCCTCTTTATATAACGAAAAAACTTAGAAGCTTCCCAGAGGTCACACCAAAAGTGCACTACTTCAGATTTAGCCTCATCTTGTACCTGCACAATCTTTCAAAAAACTTCTCCAGTGCCACCAAGTGCCCTTCTCTGTCCTTGGATTTCTCAATCATGTCATCTACATATACCTCCACCTCTTTGTGAATCATATCATGCAGCAGAGTGGTGGCGACTCATTAGTAGGTTGCTCCATCGTTCTTGAGCTCGAAAGGCATCACCCTATAATAGTAGGTCCCCTAAGGTATGGTAAATGTCGTCTTTTTCCGGTCTTCTGGTGCCATTAGAATCTGATTGTACCCAGAAAAGCCATCCATGAATGACAGTAGCTCATATCCTGCAGTGTTATCTACCAAGACATCAATGTGGGGAAGCTGGAAGTCGTCCTTAGGACTGCTTGTTTAGATCACGGAAGTCGACACACACGTGAACTTTTTCGTCCTTCTTGGGGACTAGCACGATGTTGGCAACCCATTCTGGATACTCTGCAACAATGATGAACCCTACCTTGAACTATTTTTCTACCTCTTCTTTGACCTTCAGTGCCCATTCTGGTCTCATGCACCTCAGTTTCTGCTTCATAGGTTTAGAATTGTGGAGGAGGGGAATACGATGTTGGACTATGTCAGGGTCGACCCTAGGCATGTCCTCGTAAGACCAAGGAAAAACATCTTGAATTCTTTTAGCTAGAGAGTCAATTTTTTTTTCTTCTTTATTAAGCATTGACCAAATTTGCACAATTTGTGGGTTATCTTTTTCACCTAGGTTAATTGGTAAAGTATCTTCGATTATTTCATAAGCAAGTGGTTTTTCAATTAGTTTCTTAAGTTTGATTAGGAGATCCTCAGAGGGATCTGTGCATTCACAAGTATTAGACACAGAGGAGTAAGCAGAACCGTTTTTTATTTCATTCATGATAGGTGGAGTGATTACATCAGACAGTGATGGGCCCACAGTGGCCGATTTTGGTACAGACTCGATAATAGGAAGTACAGACTCCAGGGGAATAGGGGATAGGGAGACACAGATAGATGACTCTACAACCTGGTTGATCAGACCCTCCTCAGTTGGCATGATCTGATCATCTTGGCTCTTGCCCTCTTTCCTTCCTTCTCTTCAACGAACTCTTCCCACATTTTCTCGATGGCTGTAGTGTCCAGGTACTTTAACCATTCCTCCTCTGGGGTTTTCACAACTTCTTTGGGATAGAACAGATCTTGATAGGGGGGCCTTTCACAATCAATGAAGATCTCAAGCCCGGGGTGCCTTTTTTTAGTGGTCTGATGGATCCAAGGTTCAGGAAACCCAAAGTAGGGGAAGTCATCCCCTTTCTTGATGAATTTTCATTCATGGTCTTGCGATACGATGGGAGGCTCCTCGCTCTCTTCTTCCATGGCTTTTGTAGCTCGATGTCTTCTTCGGTGGGCTTATACCCCAATCTGAAAGTGCCTTTTTGTCCTTTGATCTGAGGGAACTCACGAATCCCTTGTTGGCGTCGGCCCAATCCCATTCGAGTGAAGTATTTCATTTTACGGACAATATTCACCACTGCGGAGTGGACCTCTGGGAACCTGTCAGCATCAATAGCCATATGGATCTTTTCCATGAAGAATCCTCGAATTTCTCCTCCTTCTAGTTCAGGCATTTGGATTCAAAGACAGGAGCGTAGCTTGGGAAGGCCTCATTTCCCTAACTATTGCCAAGGATGATTTTCACCTCTTTTACATGAATGTATTTGATTACTTGGTGCACAGTGGATGATATAGGTTTGTTGACATGCAGCCAGGACCTCCCAATCAACAAAGTGAATGAGGCAGGTACGTCCATAACATGAAAGATTTTAGTGCTAACGAAAGATCCTACCCGAATTTAGAGAGAAATAATCCCCATCACATTTCTCTTGGTGTTATCGTAGGCTCTCACAGATTACACAGATGGTGTGATGTCAAGGATGTTGACCCCCAAGGCAGTGGCAGTTCTTAGAGCACAAACATTTAAGGCAGAGACTATATCGACCAGACAGAATGGCACCAACTGTCCCTTGCAACCGACAGTGATGTAAAGAGCTTTGTTATGCGCAGATCCTTCCGGTGGCAAATCCTCATCGGAGAAGGTGATGACTGGATCAGGGGTACGTGTGCTTAAGAAGGTCACCATATGTTCTGGTACAGGGTCAATGGGGACCTCAATTCCAGCCAAGGCATTCAACATGGCTTATCTGTACTTGTAAGATGTTACCATGATGTTCCACATTGAGAGATGTGCCTGAGTTTTCTTTAACTGCTTTATCAATTCGTTGTCCTCTTTGATGACCTCATCCATTTTTCCTTTCCCCTTGTCCTTGACTGGCCCTTTCTCCATGGTTTCCATGGCTGGTTGTGGAGGCTGATAGTGATGACCCGACCTAGTCAGATGATCAATCTCGGCAAGTGTAGGTTCTTCCACAGTCCCATCTTCTTTGAACCACTCATAATCTGTTCCCACAAATGGTTTTTCTGGCTCATCCCATATAGAGGCGTTGCTTTCTTTGTTAGGATCATACCATTTGAGATCTACTGTCCCTAGATCATGTTCTTCTAAGAAGAACAAATCTTGTTCATCATCTAGCTGTTGCTGCCACCCATCATCTTCTCCTTCAATCAGATGGACTTTTGTAGAATCCAGGATGTCAATGCAGGCTAAGGGAAGTCCTATGGGGATTATGAGGGTAGAAGGATTGAAAGTAGTGGGGTCATATTTAATGGGGCTGATATTTTGGTAGTTTAGTCGGGGATTTTGGGTGACATGAGGCTGCTTGGGAGGGGGCTTAATAATATTCTGGTCAATGAGGTCTTGGATATCATGGCAAAGGTGCATGTAATCATCGGTGTTGTGGCCAGGGGCTTGGTGGTAGGTGCATCTTTTGGACATATCACAATTAGGTGGTAGCAGGATGTTTCAAGGCTGAAGGATTTGAAGGTGGCCCTTTTTGAGGAAGCAGTCTAAGGCAGAGGAAAGTGAGATTTCTAGCTTGGCAGAATTGCGAGGAGGCTTTTTCGGGAAAGGGTGATTGGAGGAGTTTGCTTGGTTGAAGGGTTGGTATGGCCTAGGAGGGTATGTCATGGGTTGACTGCTAAGAGCATTGACATCCGGAGTGCTGCGGGAATAATTAGGCCTTTTTGGCTAATTTGGCGGCTCTTCCTTCTTAATCTTTCCTTCCCTGGTAGCATCTTCAATTCGAGTCCGAACTTCAAACAACTCCTTAAAGGTGGAGATGAATTGATAGAACAGTTTCTCATGATAGAGCGGTTGCAAATTTTGGATTAACATCCTCACCTATTCCTTCTCAATCGGTCGGTGGGTCATCTGGGCCACTTTATTTCTCCATCTGCCTAAGAAAGCGGTGAAGGATTCATTATTGTTTTGCTGAGTAGTTTCCAAATCCCTGATTGTGACATCTAACTCTTGATTGTAGGAATAGTGATCAATGAATACCTGAACGATGTCTTTCCATGCCTGAGTTTTGGAAGCTTCTAAGGTAAGAAAGCATGATAGTGCAGACTTTATGAGAGTTTGCGGGAACAGCAATGCAATGTGCTCATGAGTGCATCCCATTACTGGAAGATGCTCATGCACAACTTTACATGACTTTTCAGATTTCCAGTTCCATCGAAACGGTTGATGGCGGGCATTTTGAAGTTTTCTGGCAGTTTCAACTTGACAGGCTCGAAGAGCCCTTCCAAGTCTAGCATGTAGTCATCAACCCCTTTGCTTTTCCTCAATACACTTTCTAGCTTGTCAACTTTGTCCATTTTTTCCTGGAACTTCTTCTCATATGTAGGCGGTGGGACTCTTTGAAACCAATCTTCTTCCCCATTATTCTTAGGAGGTGGTACAAACCCTAGCGGTGGAGGTGGCACAAAACCTGGTGGTGGCGGGAGCCCAGGTGGGTATTGCGGCTGCTGTTGTTTCAATTCTTCCATAAACCTCAAGACTTGGGCCACGCTGTCAGACTGCTGGCTTATGCTAACTCTCAATTCAGTGACCTTATTTTCCAACTCTTCCTGATTCATGTTGAAATAACTTGTTAGGCTGATTCTGACTAAACGATTATCTGAATTTCTGACCCAGGATGAAGATCCTAGCTACTGACTTTGAGAATCTATAGTGACCCTACAGATTTGGGAGGATCGCATCAGATTCTGACAGTGATGACTATAGATGGACAGTGATAGTAACATTATTAAACGTGGATTGACTGGTGTACAGACTGACTGAGACAGTGCGTACGGACTGACAGGAACGATGCATGCAAATGTGACAAGCATGCGGATGCAAGCCCTAATCTATATTATGCTCCTACTTCAAGCACATATCAGTTAAGTAAATAAGGTCTTAGCTATATAGAGTGTGCTAACCTATCCTTCCAGTATGATCACCGAGGGATAATAGGGGTTTTCGGGATATTTCTGGGACATCTGGACAGAGTTTCTATGAGAAACTGGTTTATATCTGGGTATTTCTGGGCAGAGTCTCTGGGAGAAACTTGTTTATATCTGGGTATTTCTGGATAGAGTTTTTGGGGAAAACAGGCTGTATCTGGGTATTTCTAGACAGAGTTTTTAGGAGAAATAGATTATATCCGGGTATTTTTGGACAGCGTTTCTGGGGGAACAAGTTATATTTGGGATATCTGGACAGAGTTTTTGCGAGAAACACGTTACATCTGGGATATCTGGACAGAGTTTCTGGGAGAAACAAGTTACATTTAGGATATCTTGACAGAGTTTCTGGGGGAAGCAGGTGTGTATGACAGGAGCATGTGATGATGGTGATCACACTGTCTAGCAATTTTCACTGATAAACAAGGTTTGCGGTGTATATCTTCGTGAGCATGGAGCAGACATCCTTGTCATGGTGCCTAGGTAGGTCAACTCAATGTGATCACATGTGAGTGATTGCCTTGGGAATCATAAGAAAGAGGTTCTGCATCATTCCACATAAGCGTCTACACCGCGCAGGTAATCCCGTAAGGGTATACAGTAGTTATATCACATTGTCCTATCTGAAAAGATAAATGAACAGTCCTATGAAAGGTTCTACAGGAATCTATATGCACAGGCTAGGTTTAGACAAAGATGGTCCGTTGAGGAGAGTTCCAATATACCGTTAGAGAGACAGTAGGGAAGTTTTTACTCATTTTGATATACCTTGGAAGGTGCAGTACCAACATTGACTTATGCCCTGGCACAACAAGACCTGAAGAATGTTAGCGCCGCGTTTCAGACACAGTCGGAAGGGGAAAATGCAGAGTGCAATGCGGTGAACCAGACAGAGTAAAAAGATGATTTTAAGGATGCTTCTTATGAGTCAAACCTCTATATTATTTTTTATTTGAAAATAAATTTCCCCAGCAGAGTCCCCAGATTGTGGACACGGGGAATTCCACCTCTTTGTTTTGATTTGAGATTGTTTTGAAAGAGAAAAATAAAAGGTCTGTTGAAAACAGATATAGAGTCTCCACTTGGTCTTAGGGAACCAAGAAACCCAATTTGACTCACCCAAATGGATAAAGGGCACCGGCCTTTCATAACCAAAGAACTTGGCTTGGGGTTTTGGTACGAGAGAGGAAGGAGCCTTTGCCACGATAAAAACACCCTCAACCCGCCCCGTCTCTCGATGGGCCTCAATTAGCATCCAAATAATCATCTTTTACTATGTTTGGTTCGATAATTAGTACTATGATAGTATATTACATTTAATAAGAAAATTGAAATGGAAGATCAAAAGATAAGATATCATTCATAAGATCTAAGCCAAATATCACACAATGCAAAGGTGAAAGATCACACAAACAAACCTTGGAAAAATCGTCTAATCACATATCAAATAATAAAGTTTTCCTAATCTAAAATTGTTCTTGAAACAAATAATCAAATAAATTAAAATTTACTTAGCAAGCTAGAATGATGCATGTTAATGCATGAGCGTATGATCAAGCTCATTCCTTATAATCTTCTTAGATTGAAGTTACAAAAGCCCCAAATCTTGCATGGATGCAATGTATGATCCTAGAATGTGCAAAGGTGGTAGTGTGTTTGTGTACATGGGTTTTCTAGAGTGATTTAGAAGTCTAGAAGAAGAATGAATGCACAGAGGAAATCATCATGGGATATGTAAAAATACAGTAAGGACCACTTCCTAGGATATGGACTAATTTGAAGTACATATATGCATCAAATCAAGGGATGGAAGTAAAAGTATACTTGCTGTGAATAGTGGACAGAACAGTGAGTTGATTTGTGAAAATTGAAAAGTAGGGTTAAAAATGTTTTCAATGCATTATATTTTATGGAGATCATCCTTAGTGTGTCTAGAACGCAAATCAAAAAGCCAACCCTCAATCACTATTACAGATTGAGAGAAATCATAAAAATAATAGAGGTTATTCAGAATCAGAGTCCGTATTGTCGACTGAAATGTTGAGAAATCTTAGAAAATGAAAACAAAAGATCTAGATGCCCATATTATACAGAACGTTTTCTAAGACACTAAAGTTCAAGGTAAAAATGAGTTGGGACCACTCCTTGTGGAAACGTTTTCTGTAAAACAAATTGAAAATCAACCAAGCTGCTGTAACAGCAAAAACAGAATCACTGGAGAGAATGTTTGGCTCCAAATGGACCACTTTCAAGCATTTCCAAGTCAAACCAAAAATCATGGGTGTTCTATAATGAGTTCAGAAGACTTTCCAAGTGGTCTCATATTAATACTTTGAGTATTGAGCCCTAGAGAAATCTTTGAACTCAGATTGTTCACTATTTTGAAGATTTTGGGAAGAACTAGGGTTTTATTCTTTGAAATCAAAATGAGGGGTTTAAGAGGGGTTTTGAGATAGAGGTTTTAAAAGTATATTTTCATCACTTAAATGGATATTATGACCACTTGAAATATCAACATTTGAACCCATATCAAGAACCTCCAAGATTGTTGGAGACATTGTTTTCATTTTTGAAGACAACTTCAAGAATACATAGGAATACATTGAAGTTGAAATCATCATCTATCAAACATGTTTTTGAGGTCAAGAGCTACTTTCCATAAGGATTCACTCACCTCAAACTTCATGTCATCATCTAGATGATGATAGACTAGTAAGTAAATAAAGAAAATAAAAAAGAAATGGGATTAAGGAGGGATATGCATAATATGTAAACAAGCAAGTAAGTAATCAATAGATGATATTTATGATGATTTTGGACTTGTAGCTTGTTTTTTCACTCATATACGGTGACTTTAGACATGGAAGAAGCTTCTTATCTCACAAATGCTCACTAAAATGGTGGTTGGGTGTATCGAATGTGAAGTAAATGCGAGTAATGAAGTAGAAAACAAAGTTTAGAACTCACTTTTTAGTTGAAAATCAAAGGAAGAATCTCACTTTCACTCTCCTATTCTTATCATCTACAACTTTTCTCTCCATAACTTCTCTAAGCTTTATATTTGCACCGTCTAAAATGAGAAGTCAAGGGGGGTTGATATAGGCCAATTTGGGGTGGTTTTGGAGTTTAAGAAGTGTTCCCATTGGTCCCAAACATCTGTTAACATAGAACTATGTCGTTTTGGTTTCTAGTTAATCAATTTGGGTGCCCAAAAGAAATTGCAAAATTGGACAATTCTAGAGGAGAGTGTCGCAGCGGCATTGGGCCTGTGCCGTGGTGGCAGCGGGCTAGTTTCGTGGCTGCACTGCTCCTCTAATGTCCAGATAATTCTATTTAGGCCCCCAGATGTTCTTGTCGCGAAAAGGCCCTATTTCATTCGAAATTCACAGAAAATGCGTATGAACTCCAAACTGAGGTTGTGATATACTATTGAAAAGGTAATGGAGCCTACTTTATATAAAAATAGTTCGGAGATAGATCCCTTTGAAAAGATTTGCGGTATTCGTGATAAAAACCGATTTGATCGCCTTTTCCACCTTCAGAAATTCATGATAAATTCGTTTTAAATCGAAAAAATATATGCAATATACCATTGGAAAGCTATTGACTACAAGTATCCATGAAAAATGTTTGAAAAATGATACAGTACTGTGGTTTCAAAGTCAACTTTTAGGTCAAAAAGGTCAAACCAGGATTTCCAAGAAGTTCTGGGAACCTCTGGGAGCTCCCAAGAGCTAACGTTTTTGTCTGATTTTCTTTTGAAACTCATTTCAATACTTTTCTCATGATCTAGAATGATCCTGGAACTTTTCCTTGAATTTGGATCATTTCGATCAAACCTTGGTTAAATCTGGCCAAACTTCGGTCAAACCGATCAACGGGGACTTTCCGGGAACTTTCGGGACTTTCGGGGGTCTCTAAGAGCTGACGATTTCATCTGATTTGGCTTGAAAACTCATTTTATGACTTTTCTTATGACATAGCATGTTTCCAGAACTTTCGGTCAAAATCTGAGAGTGTTTTGGTTTTCAAGGGCAATTCGATCATTTGTACCACTTTCTGAGCATTTCGAGAGATAGAACTAACTTTCGAGAGTCCTTTTGGACTCGTTTCAATCATTGTGAACCACCAAGCTATGGGTCTCCTAAATTTGTTAGCCGACAAAATGGTGTGCCTACAGCGACATGTGAGGCTCAAACGAGGCTCCTCCGACATCGTTGCTCCCTCCAGCGAAGCCCATTTCTCTCTTAATCGACCATGTCGCACTCATAGCGCTCTAGGCCTAGCTTTTGATCTTTTTTCTTTGTGATTTTTCTTTATTGGTAGATGTTGACTTGCTATCTACTAGTGTCACTATTGTTGATTTTTGCTCCTTTAATGGAGAGAATGACTTGTTGACTCATGGAAAGTGGAAACCGAAGCCCTATTTTTTTTTTACTCGTTGATCAATGACAATGGATGGCTTCACTGCTAATCTTGACATAATGTCCACTAGAGACAATGACTTGACTTATTTGTTGACTCTTGAGTCACTTGACATTGTTGATTTTTCTTTGTTTATTTAATTGATGTTTTAACTTATGTGGTTTAATTTGCTAGAATGCAAGACTAATATTAATGTGTTTTTGTTTTTGGATATTTTCACTTATAGTTCAATGGATTATGTAATCTTAATGTTTTTGTTTAATCTTATGCTTTTTAGAATACATAATAATTTACATAACATTAAATTAATAAAAATACATATATAAATAAACGTTTCCCCATCGTGTTGTGTCGTGTCGTGTCTTAATTTTTTTGGATTTGCCATGTCAGCTTAGGCTTATATCATATCTATGAATAATTGATGGATCTAAGCCTTTGCTCATTGCTTTGGTTCATTCATTTGGAGTTTATGAGACTCGCCATGTTTCATTGAATTCTATGGAAATTGGGTTCTCAATACTCAATGACGATGAATTTGGGAGAGGAATTTGATATAGATCTATTTGATTTCATGATTTGACTTTTGAATTTAAGTGTTTAGATTTAATCATAGGATTAAGTAAGACCTTAAAACTCATTTCTAGATTCTCTCATGAGGTCTATGTTGTGGTTTCTTCAAGGCTAAATCCATTAATTCCTATTACATATAAGTATTGTTATGTTGGTTATAATCATACTTGATCTAGATTCTCCATAGAATTATGGATCAAGTTTGGTTTGAATCATGAACTTCAATTCATCAATGGTGTAGTGACCTCAATGACGATAAGTGATCAAGGATTTTTAATTAAATCATGATCTTTCAGATTTGAATGAGATGAATTGGAATATGTTCATAGCACATAAATATACCACTGCGATTTTTGTTTTATCCCAATTGTGTGTTTTAGATGGTTTAATCGTGAATTTTGTAAAGAAGTCACTTTCAGTCCAGAATTCCAGAACAGTGAATTCATTTTAAAATGAATGGATTAGAATCAAACTATTTTGTTTCCAAAATATTTTTCCCATGCACTTGGATGAGTTTGTGAAAACCTCTGAGAAATTTGAGTGTCTTAGGGTTGATATGCTATTTTTAATAAATCATGAAATATTGCTGGATAGAGAGTTGCTAGAATCTAAGTGACCTCTCTAGTTATACGTCATACAATGTTATACGACTTGTACCTTTGAACCTTTAAAACCTTAGAAAGATTTATAAAACCAAGAGCCCCGAGCACTGGAAACGGGAGCGCTTGAGCCATGTGCGAGTGCTCGAGCCATAAAAAGAGTCAAAGGACTATTTCTCCCCTGGGTCTCAAAACTCTATAAATGCTTGACGAATTATGCATTTGTTACATTTTAAACTCTGTGATACAGAGAGTGTTCTTGACAGAAAGCTTGAGAGTTCATGTCCCTTTACATACAAATCCTCATCAAATTCACTTGCATGCCTATCAATTCTCCATCGAACCTCTCTATAAGCACACACACAAACACACCAAATGAGCTTGCATGTAGTGTTCGTAAGAGTATTGCACATTTCATCAGTATATTCATCATTTAAGAACATATTAATCATCTAGATATTGGTGAGTACTCTTACTCACTTTTAATTAATGTTTTCTGAAGTTAGTTCATAATCTAGACCCATGCATGTGACATACAGGAAGTTTTAACACAAAATTCTATTACAAAGTTACAAAGTGCTGGAAACAACACTGATAACGAGACGATCGTGTCCTCTGTCGGTCCAATCTTTGTGTTTCGTCCATGTGGTCAGATCTGTAATACCCCGCATTTTCAATAATTATTTATGCACATAGATTCTATATGCTTCCCTTGCTCATTCTTGAAATTTTACCTTCGATTGATCAAATATCTTTCGAGCGATCGAGCATTCCCAAAGTTCAAGCGACCGAACGTTATTCGAGCGATCGAAACCCTACCGACAAAAATTTAATACGTGGTCCCCACTTTAATCGATCAAACCTTTCTCAATCGATTTAAACTGGCCGATCTGAGTTCGAGCGATCAAAAATCTTTCGATCGATCGAACCTATAATGATGAGAATTCCCAGGTTTTCCTCAAATAATGCCATCTGCCCCTCCATTCTCTCTACATTTACAGCTTGTTCATGTGTGTGAGGTTCAGAACACTAGAGAGTTTGAGAGAGAGAGTGTATGCTTGTGTGTTGATATATATGCACATACCTCCATATATATACACACATATATATATATACACACAACTGGGGAAAGAAGAAGAAGAAGAAAAGAAAAGGAGATAGAGAGAGAGACAGAAGAGACGTGGAGACAGAGGAGAGAGAGAGGAGACGCCATTAAAGCTTGGAGAAGCTAAAGCTTTCCAAACGCGCCTTAACGAAGTTCGGTGAGTTCTAAACTCACTTAGTAGCTTATAAGTTATGATGTTTTATGAATTCTGGGCATATTAATAATCATCCAAACCCCTTAGCGTATTCTAGAGGTTCACGACAGAACCTGTAGAAGACAAAGTTCGAGAGATCGAATTACGTTCAATCGATCGAACATCCCTAAGTCTCAACTGATCGAAATGACTTCAATCGATCGAGACCACCTTGACTTCAATTGATTGAGAATACTTCGATTGATCGAAAGGACTTCAATCGATTGAACCCTACAGAACATGGATGTGTTCCTTAAGCTTTGATTCATAATGTGTAGATGTCACTACAAGAAAAAAGACTATTTATGTCACTTTAAAATTTATTTTTATGTCACTTTTATTTTGAGTGACATATTTATTTCTCACATGTGATTTTTATGTCACTTTTTAAGTAGTTATGTCAGTTTTTTTTAAAAGTGACATAAAATGTCTATTATTTATGTCAGTTTTTATACAAGCGACATAAATAATAAAGTTTTTATGTCACTTTTTTTATAAACTGACATAAATAATACTTAGTTTTTGAAAAAGCGACATAAATAAAAGACCGGTGGCAATTTTGTAAATAACTCGTGTCTTTAATTCTATCACCAACTCTCTCTCTCTCTCTTTTATGTCGACACCAACACATCAACCTCAGCTCTCTCTCTCAACAATACAAACCCTTCCCTTCTGATCCCTTCCCATCGGTCTTCACTGTTCGCCGCCACGAACCGTCGCCGTCGCCGCCTTCCCATTGGAGATTCTCTCTCTTACACACACACACATTCGTGACTCGTACGAGTTTGGATCTAGATTTCCCATCGATCTCCCGTCGCCGTTATCGTTATCATCATCATCATCACCACCGCTAGAGCGAACACATCCGAAGCCATCACCACCGCCGGATCTTCTCGGTGAGACCTCTCTCACTCTTTCAACTTCGAACCAACACACACACTCTCTCTCTTTCATGTCTGCAACATTAAATCTCTTAATAGGTTAGGGAAAATGTTAGGGTTCTAAGATTTGTTAGGGTATCAAAACTGGGGAAAATGTTAGGGTTTCAAAATTAGGGATTAGGCAATCATATGAGTAACTTATCTATTAAACTTTCATGTAGTAGAAGGCATTCTAAAAAACTTCTGAATAATTGGGATTATACTTGACTTTCATGTGTGTGAGTAACCTATCTATTTTTTGTTCTATAATTTTTTGCAAGTTCTCTCTCTCTCTCTCTCACACACACACACACACACGTTGACTCTTGATATCTAAGATGATTCATGCCTTTCAGGAGCTTTAAGTCACAATTCCTGGCTAATGCACAAGCAATAAAACAAAAAAATGGGGTAATGATTTCTTTCATTATTTTTAGCTACCAAATTTCCCTCTTAAACTCTGGAGAGTAGATTCCAGTTGTTCAGCTACCAAAAAAATAGAACTAATAAATTAAGATTGAGGTCTGGTTATTGCGTAATCAAATGGAAGCTAAGAATAGCTTTTCAAGAACGAATTTCTATTTACATAGGCTAATTATAATTGCCAGTAAAATATGGTGCATATTTTTGTACCAGTGAATAGTAATACTGATGAGAAAAGGGAAACAGACAGTTTTATAGCACTGAATGAAAAAAAATAAATAAAACTAATAGATGAGCACACTCTTCAAGTCATTAGTGGCACGGTTGGACCAAATCCACTTTGATTTTGAGCTCTAAGGTTAGGGTTTTCTAATTTGATTTTGATTTTGACCAAACCCACTTTGCTAGAGTAATCTTTATTTTGATTTTAATTTTGACTTTGGATTACTTTAATCTTCTGTGTTGCTTGAATTCTCTCATCAATCTGGGTTGCTATAGTAATCACAGTCAAAGAGCACTTTTATGCTTTGTGGGTATGAAGGGTTTATTTATTTATTTATTTTTTATCATTTTCCATTTGGTTGGTGGGAGTTTGGCAAGCCGGCCCATAATTTTAAAGAAATGTAAATGTGTGTATATATTATTGTCGTGTATGTATATGTATATATATACAAAAGAGGGGATGGTTTCCATGGTCGTAAAAATTGCCTTCATTTGCGTCATCTTGGTGTGATTGATTTAATAATTTAAAGGTCGTTGAATCACATAATTGTGGCTTTTCTTGCCCTCACTTAACATCCTCTTGTTTTTTTCTTTCTGTCTAGCTGTAACAATCTATGTGAGTTTTAATATACATATTTTGTTTTGTTGGTTTGTTTTAATTTGTCATTTGGTTTCTAATTGGATGTGTTTTGGTTTAAAATTAAGTTTCCCAGAAAGAAATAGTGTCTCTATATAAGAGATTTTGCCAACTTGATTGGAGTGCA